>CM046867.1:17909891-19109891 GCA_025617745.1 Heliocidaris erythrogramma
ACAACTCTGCTGGTGTTGGCATAATGATTTGACACTGTCTCTAACAGGACAGTTGTCACTCGTTATTCGTTTGGTCACTCGGTCCTTGACATATTTTGCAACTGACCACAGATTGCTAATATTGACGCCCAACTGACTTGTTATCGATTTTAGTGAAGTTTTCTAACCGCATTCTTCCCCCCCCCCCCCTCTTCTTTTCTCTCCCACTTTACATCCCTTAGAGGACTTGTGTATTTCTAATTATGGTTATCTTGGCCTTGATGTTGATATCTACCTCAGATCTCTATTATCTTACACATCAGTTTTCCAATTACCTTAAAAAGGACATTTCTGTTTTTTGCCATTTACTTATTTCGACATCAGATTATAGCTGTTTGTCTTGCGTTTCAACTGACAACAAAGTTTGCTTTAGTTTGAAACTCAACTGATAAGCCATCTAATTTTTGGTACAAAGATTTGTCAGTCTGTTTCTCTCTCCCCCCCCCCCCCCCCCCTTCTCTCCCTCTCTCTCTTTCTGTCTTTCTGTATCTTTCTGTTTTTCTCTCTGTTTCCCTTAGAGGAATCGTTTATTTCTCTACTTAGTTTATTTGTTATGTCCCCATCTAAATTATTTCCATGTTTTTAATACCATTACTTTTCTTAATTGACTTCCTACAAGGACGGTTATCGCTTTGTATCACTTTGGTCACTCAGGCTCTCCATAATTTGACACTCAACGATGTGCTACCTGATTGGTGCATGACATGGTCATCGTCTCACTTCGTCTCTCCCTCTCCAAATTTTCGTATCTCCTTCGTAATCTGGCTGACTTTTCTCTGCGTCCACATCTACTTCCAATCTTCTTTATCATCTAAAACATTTTATAAATTTCTCTTTCTCTATCCCACCCCCTCTCTCTCCCTCCTGTTTATGTGTCTTTTTGTGTGTCTCTCTCCATCTCTTCCTACTTCGTATATTTTGTCCCATGCTTGGAATTGTGAATTTCTCCTTCCTTTTCCTGTTCTCCACGTCCATATACCATAGATCTTTATATTTTCTCTTTTTTGTGTGTTATTTTGTAGAGGTCTTTATATTTTCTCTTTTTTGTGTGTGTGTTATTTTTGGAGAGGTGTCGTAATCTACATTTGCCACTCTAAACCCAAGTGTAGTAAATGGGTACCTGGTAGGAATTTATTCCTTGAATGCTTTCAGCGCCTTATAGGGCAGCTGGGCTAAAGCCAGGGTAATAATACTAATTTGGCGCTGAGAAACATTGCATTAAGGTAAATGTTATGTATTATTTTTTTTTACATTATTATTTAAGAGAAAGTTGTTCATATTTCATTTGGTAATTGAGGGTCACCTCATGTGTGTTGCCACTGACCCATAAAATATTGCCTAGATTAATGCTCAAATGACATGCCACTTGATTTAGTTACTCCCCTACCCCCCCCCCCCATTTTCTCCCCCCCCCCTCTCCTCTCTATCTCTCTCTCTCTCTCCCCTCTCTCCTTTTTCGTGTTCCTTTGTTATTTCTTGCTGATGAGAGGATGTATTTTGTATTTCTACACTGAATTATTAGTAGTCTTGCTCTCTACGTCCACATCTACCTTAGATTTATGTCTATTCTGTCTTTTATGTGTCTTATGTCATTCTTTGAGGGGCACCTACTTAAAAGAAGGTTGTATTAGATTGACACTTGAGATCCACTGATATCATTGTACCTGATTTTTAGTGGAAAGCTCTCTCTCTCTCTCTCTCTCTCTCCTTTTTCGTGTTCCTCTTTCTCTTTCTACACTGAATTAGTCTTGCTCTCTATGTCCACATCTACTTTAGATTCATGTCTTTAGTCATTCTTTGAGGGGCACCTACTTACCAGAAGGTTGTATTAGATTCATCCACTAATACCATTGCACCTGGTCCCTGTTTCATACAATAACTGTTATAAGCTACTGAGATCCTTGCATCTGATTGGCTGAGAGCAAATTTGTCGGTAAAAATCACCGACAAGACACTTGATGAAACGCCCCTCTGATATTTAGTGGAAGGCAATCCTTATCGTCTCTCTCTCTCTCTCTCTCTCTCTCCCTCCCTCCCTCCATCTCTCACTCTCTCTCTCTCTCTCTCTCTCTCTCTCTCTCTCTTATTTCATGTGTTCCTATGCTATATATATTGCTGATGAAAGTGTTTCTGTATTATGTCGACATCTACCTTAGATTTGGACAGTTGCCCTCTTTACTGACTGTGTCATTGCTTGATACAGTCATGTTTACAAACCAAAAGTTTGTATTAGATCAACTGATAAAATTGCATCTGATTTTTTAGTTTAAGGCCTTCCCATCGCCCCCCCCCCCCCTCCCTCTCTCTCTATCTCTCTCCCTCTATTTCTCTCTTCCCAAACGAGGTCGCCAATAAGTTTTTTTTTCTAACTGTATGTAGTATCGTATGATACCATTTCCTCATGTGATTGATTAGTCATATTTGATCCTCTCGCAGTCTTAATTTATGTCTTTCCAACCTATTTATCATTCATTTACCTCCTTTCCTTTAACCCCCCCCCCCCCGTACACACACACACACACACACATACACACACCCACACCCAACATATACCCCTACACACATACACTCACACACCTACCCACACACAATCATGTAGTTCTAATCAACTGCGCATGCGTACTCAAATTCGCTGAATTGCTCGAAGGAACACCATCTTATCAAGTCCTAATCTATAGAATGTGTAAGCAGACCCTTAGAAAATGAGAACACCATCTAACACGATACCTAGTAAGGCTTTTGGTAAAAGTCCTCTTGATACCCCAGTCATACCATCGCGATTGACGTCAGACCGATAACAGACCGAACAAACAATTACTTTGCCCCGAATCTGTCGCTTTGGAATCAGTACGAAGCCGGTTTGGCAGTGTAACTGAGGCATGATACTGATGATAGTGTCAGTGATTACCTCGAGGCCCGAAGAGGAAATAGCAAAATATGAAAACATTCATTCTCATTGATGCTTTGAGCTAGGCCCCTTCATTGGTGTTCATCGATGAGAGAGGGTTTGGATAACAAGGACCATTCGCCGTGTTAAACAATGGAACAATATCTGAGTTGAATATGCATGCGCAAGAAGTGCAATTCATTACTATCTTCCATCCCCAAGATAATTAAACGTTCCCAGTTACAAGGTAAAGCCCTGCATTAAATATGGCCATTTTAACAAATAAAATCTACCTGATTCAGATTCTGAACAATAATCCAAATACTAAACATAGTATTTTGGTGCGCTGTCACCCTTATGCCCGGAATAAGGGCCACATCAGTTAGAAATCGTAGACAATCGTAGGACTGCTCTGACGTCACTACGACTCGGCGCTTATTTTGGCCTTTCCTGCGCATAGAAAGCTCGCAGTAGGCCGTATTTTAAATTTTACTACTATATGCAGAACCTCAATCAAAATATTTTCCGTGTTCAAATGTTTATATCAAATACTAGTACAATTTCTTCCGAAATCGGATGGCAGACCGATCGTAAAGTGTGCTGTGGTTATGAGATTGAATTGTGAAAGAAACTGTCTCCAAGCAATTGGGAAAGGTTGATTATATAGCACATATGAACTGATGTATATGCTGTAAGGTTTTGGAATCACCAAAAATAATAAGAAATTGACTTAATCCTGCTGAGAGTCACATGCACTGCACACAGAAATGTGTACACACAAATGTTCAGCCCGAACATTTCAGCTGTTTCTTGTCATATTTCGAATGTGAGAGCATTTGAAGAGCAATCTTTTTCAGGGGAAATTGCTATTCTATGATAATCTTTCAAACTAACATAAAAGAATGAAAAAGCTCACCAAATTATTGCTTACCTTTCCAAGAACTCAAGCTTCCCTTTTTAAAAGTCTTGTAGCGAGCTATACCGTTCCTAGAGCGGTATAAACAACTCTACATTTAATATATTTGCCCATGTCATGATAGTAAAATTTGTTACTTAAAGCTACAATATTTGAACTAAATTGATTTCTCGACACCATGTTATGAAAGTTAACCACTTATTGATTAACCTCTCGTTGAAGGCCCGAAAGTGAAATCAATATTGCTCTTTATCGGTTGGTGGAAAAGTATTTGTTGTACACACACACAAGAAATGATTTCCCGATAATGTGCACCCCTCCCCATCCTCCCTCTCCCCTTCGTTGTCCAACTCCCTTTTCTTCACATTCTCATCCTCTCCCCTCCTCATCACCATGCTACAAACTCTAACCCAATTTCACCTTTGTCAGACCCAAGCTGCCCTAGCAGAGCCTTATTAGGAGGAAATTTCGCCTCGAGTTACGACTTTATTGAACATGTAACAAGTTGGGGGTTTCAGCATCCATCTTGGGTTTCGCGCCGAGGGAGCGGGTAGCCTTCTATGTTGCTACAGGTGAAATAATATCCTTGCGTGTGTGTGGGTTTTAGCAGAGCACTCGTAGATCTTACGTAGATGACCGGGACAGAATATCCAATTGTGACGGTTTCTTAAAGACAATAACAATTTGATGACGGCTGTGTTACTTTAAAGGGAAACATCCGTCATGCCTTCAGGGGTAGAGAAGGCGAAATTCTCAGGTTTCGAGTGACCGTGTGTATTTATGCCTAGAGCTTGGTTTTGTATTGTCCACCTTGAACAGGCGGCCTTATGGTTAAGTCCGGAGATGTCGAATTCACAAACGTGAGGAAACATATAAATTTTACAATAAAAATCACGTATTTGGGGACATATTCGCCTTTAACCCTAAGCTTGGTGGTACTACATGTATGGTTGAAACGTGTCTTACATGGTCGGTTGATTTATTTCTATATTTGATCGATATTATTTTTTTCCATTTTATAAAATTAATACGCAATGGGAAGCACCCCCCCCCCCCCCCCCCATCGAACTATCAACAGTTTAGCTGCAATGCCCTTGACGATGTTTCTGGTAAATTTATATATGAAAAAACCTATAGACAGTATGTTTGTTTGTTTGTTGTTAATAAGAAAGCATGAAGACTGTATAAATTGAAGTTAGATTTATCAATTGAAGAAAAATTGTTTTGATAATAATACATAATCACTTTAAATAGAACCAAAGACCATCTACAACAATACGAGACGGTGAAAGGGAAGAAATTCATCTTATCGAAAACTAAATATGCGCATGAAGGTTGGAATGAAAATAAAGTTGCCAATATTCCTTGATTTATTTCTACACTGTTTTTTTAATAACAATGAAAATAATGATAACTACGTATAATGAAAATAATGTTAATAATTATGATACTAATGATGATAATGGTGATGATGATGATGATAATGATAATAGTGGGTTCTTGTATAAGCCCACCTGTCTGTCAGATTTGACATTCTTGGCGCTCCAGTTATTACCACGGCTTTAGCGTGGCTGCTATTATGGCGCTCTAGCATTTCAGGGAAGTAATTCGTGCCAGGTACCTATTTATCTCACCTGGGTCGAGCTTGGCAAATGAAGATCAGTGTCTTGCCAAAGGACACTAGTGCTGTGCCAGAGATTCAGACATCGGACCTTGTGGTTCACAGTCCAGTGACTTATCCACTAGACCACAACACCTATAATATGACAGCTTCATAATGTGACTAAGCTTATGCAAAAAATAAAAATCTATTTATCGTTCATTTTTGCGATATTAATCAACTGGTATTTGGCTGCTTTTTATAAAAAATTATTTTACTTTGTTGATATTGCTCTAAATCGAAATATATTGTGTCATAATGGCTCATGTGGAGGTTTACAACACCACCAAAATGTTACAGGATTTCAAAAGCCATCTTTTGTATTTGTTCTTGTTGTTGTTTGTATTATGTTATCAAATTACGTTGGTTCGATTTGACACGACTTTACATGAATTCAATCAAATGGCAGTTCAAATCTAAACGGGGATGGTGAACAGAAAATATAAATAGCGCATTTAGGAAATGTAATGAATCATTAACTTTGTCATCTCCGTCAAGGTCATCATCAAGGACGACCATATGGGAGCTCATAAGATTTCAAAAGAGTAGGCACCATTTTGGAGAGTTTGGGCAAACAAGACACAGTATTGATTTCTCGTGATTAATTATTAGTTAGGGAAGGGATGATATAGATATTTAATCTGACCTTATCCGGGATCTCGTAGACTTTGCCACAGGCGTTTCTCGTGCTTTACATTACATCAGCTCCCTCAACTCATAGTCTAGTATGTAGACTTTAATGTATTACGAAAGTGGTTATAAAAAACGAAAGGGCATTGTTTATAGCTTACTTGAAATTTTGGTAGCGAAAAAGATATTTGATAGACATTTGTTGATGGTCTGATGTGTGTTCATCAAGAGATCTTCATGCCAAATACATTGACTTCTGCATTGAGAGTGATTTTATAAAAATTTTGGTTACAGCTCAACTCTGTCTAAGCCTAAGCTTACAGCTTGACTTTTATGCAGACGAATAGAAGTTCGGAAAATACATACATGTACATACATACATACAAAGTTGTGTAAATGCAGAACCCAAGCCCGACTTTCTTTCGATGACCCATCGGAATAAAATATTCAAACTGTTATCCTGATTTCCATAATATTTATCATAATAAAAATGATAATATGAAGGGGTTTTTTTAGCAGTGGTTTGTCTTATTTGATGATAAAGCTCTCATCTCATAAGGAATTGATTAACTTTTCCGGGTTTTTTTCTTAAAGCATATGCAATTTAACTTTATTAATGTTTGTTATGTCAATAACCACAATGTCCTTCTTCAGCTGCCGTTAACATCAAGACTTTGTGATGTAGACTAGTTAACGTATTGGCGTAATAAGCCTAGAATTACTCGCCGTGTATCATTTACCGAAACAAAATCCCGGGGATAGAATGGGACTCATACCGTCACCAGATATCCACATACACACACTGCGGGAAATCAAGTTTCAAAAGCAATCCTGCATCGGCTTCGTATCATGTCCCAGCCAGTGATTGGTTTTGAGGGGTGTATCTTGGTTCGAGTCAATATTGCTATCCCTCCGGTCTTGCAACTCAAGTAATCTCTCTTGCGTGGATGTAATTAGAGATTCTAAAACTTTTTGTTTTGGTGTATTATGTAAAGCGCGGTAATTAAACATCGGATCTCATGCGAAAGGTGAATGCACCACCTCAAGTGATTAAACTTTTTGACGCACGTTCGTAGCTGGATTTTCACTTGCAGTTTGATTTTTTTCTCGTGTAGGCTTGTTATTTCTATCAAAGTTTCACTCATAGGTTTCCTTTCCCTATAGATAATGTGACCATAATAAAGTTTTATTCTTTTCAACTGTCTGACAATCTTTCCCTATCTATTAAGTTTTCGAATAACACAAATGTGAAGGATTTGTCACATCAGCATTTCGTTCATCGTTTTGTTTTTGATTTGTATTTTATCATTAAGACATTTTCAGCCTTAGTGTAGCCAAACGACACGAAGGAGGAACCGCAATACCTCCATCAATATTTACATGTTTTGCTCGCAAAATGTAACTTTCTGTTTACAAATGTGAGCCTATATTGTTCCTCTTCAGTTTGTCAGCATTTGTTTTGTCGCAAGGACAAAGCTACTGGACAGTGGTAATGTTCTCACCGATTATGGGTAATTGAAAGTTAGAACATTTAAGATAGGAACGTTTAATAGAAAATGCATGTGGAAATCATTCAAAAAATGCAAATTCCTTCAGTGGCCAGCTGATTGTCGAGGTGGCCATTGATATCGAGTGTCGGTAGAAGGCCGTCGGGGGTCCATCGCACTTGATCCAACTTCCATTCGTTCAAGTGGTCATTACTCAAATACCCATTACTCGATTGCCCTCGCAAGTCACCGTATCAACTCTGAGTGGTGGTCGCCGGTGAAACAAAATATTTACGATACCGTAGACAGGAGCTGTACTTTAGCGCAAAAGATGTTTAGGGAAGGACTGACGAGTCCTCACACTGTTGGTTGCCGGACCCGCGGAAGCATGGGAGGTAAGCTCAGGGGCTCGAGCACCCCCGTTTCAACCAAACGGATTGAGACCTGTACATGGACCCTTCACTTACTATGAGCACCCCACTTCTAGAATCGTTCCGCAGCGCCTGTATCATCAATCTTGCGTGAAGTCCGTAGTTTTCCATTGCGTATAGTCTTTAATGTGATCCATGGCGACACGGAACACTTAACTGTTCATTATGCACATTTGTCATAAAATGCACAAGAAATAAGGTATAATATATGGCAATTATCACTTTCATGAAATGTGATGTGCTTAATGACCAAATAGTATCCTTAACATTTGATATAAATTACATGTACATGTAGATTAATTCGAATTATAACTGTCACAAATAGTCAGCCTTTGGAAAATGATCATGATCTTAAACCATGTGGACATGATAACACTTTTCCAATGATAACGTTTCTGAATCTAATTTGAGGTGTAGTTGTTGGAGCTTACATGTACAGTGCCACTTACAAAATGATATTTGAATAACCTTTCAAAATTAAATAGACATACTTTTTAATTGCTACACTTTAAAAATATATTGGTCATTATTTTGATAACTAAAAGTACATATATATTCATAATTGATTCTTTCACGGCAATGACGATTAGTCACTTTTACACACAATGTGCCCTTTGGAAAGATATCCCAAGGCACGTTTTTCTTACAGTTGATAAACAGTATCCCCAGATAGTACGTCACGCAAAGAATAATATCGTCATCTCTCTGCCGGTGTCCCGATGTTAGCTTCCCGTTTCGCAGGTTGCCGATGTAGAAATAAATGATTTCAACTCAGCACAAAATTGCCTTCGTGTGATACCAATTCACAGCTATCTAAAATCGAATTGGAAATACATCTCCCCCGATTCGACAGTAAATAAATGAATGAGTGATGCACACCAAAGCATGTGGTTAATATACAGTTTCTTAAGCTGGACATTATCAGTAGTTATCCCTCCGTTACGTGAAACTCAAGTTCAAGATCGCAGGCTGGCTAGTCCAATAACTGCAAGTGAATGAAGTTCACATTTGTCGTTGATTGGTTTTTGGTTCGTATTTTGTCCCTTGGGTAAAGTGATTAAATGCTTCTTTCACTTAATCAATCTTGTAACATATTCCCTCCGCCGTGTGACCATGACTGTCGTTGGAAAACCCGATAAAGTTGAGTGAGTTGCGTTTTTCGCATTCCCAGAAAAACTATGTGAAATGATGACAAGTTTGAGGTACACAAATGGGGGGAAGTTTTTTCTCCAATTCCAAGGTCGGTTATACTCTGCCCAATAACTGATCATTCATCACCGCAAATCAAGCAAATCATTTCATTGATAGACATTGATAATACAAACGAAGCTGAATAATAATAGTCGATGTACAAATGCGTATTATATTTAATGCATACTGCAAACAACACGTACATTCTGTTGCGCCAATCGAGGACATTCAGATATAATTTCATTTTTTTTTAATAATTAGATGTAGCCTGTATGCACAGACACAACTTTCTGACACAAAGGTGAGAAGGTCTGACGGGACGCGGGGCGTCAAGCCACTACGCCATAATTATTTAACAATACATAATGATAGTGACTTTGTAAAAATATACTCATCATGCTCATTGCTTTGTTCGATTTGACAGACTTGTTTCAAGAAGCTGCGTGAGTGACATGGTTGTGCAAGGATATGCCTGACGGTCCATGATTAGCGCAATGAAACTGAGGCTTTGTGTGCGACCGGTTTAAGATGTCGAACGTAAATGTGGCTATGCATCTTGTTGACTATGTATGTGACTCTGAAACCGTTATGCAATTTGTCTTTTAGAATTTTGTCCCTTTGTACTAGCACTGTACATAACTAACAATATCCCATACTTTGACATAAGCAGAGTCCTAATTAAGACCAAATTATCACTGTCAGAACTTTCAATTGTGGTGGTAGTGATGGAAATATTAAATGGACACCTCTGAGAGAATACCATCTTTGCTTCACTTAACTGGATGCCATGGATGATTAACACAGGTCAAAAGATGAGAAACAGTGTCAATGGCATGGACGAGAAAACTAACCACGCTTGTAAAAAAAAAAATATCTACCAAAATATGGGCAGATGGTGGACAGTTAGAGAATGTGTCAGGTTTCTAGGGCAGGTAAAGGTCAAGGGGGTTCAAGCACCGATCTGCCCATCGAACCGGGTCTTCAACCCATCTATATCACCACCATGACCACTCTAGACGAAAATATAGAGATATGATAGGCAAGTGGGTCCGTACCACCCATCGCCTTTGTTTAATTGGCGGGTATAATAATGGGAGCGCTGCCCCTAATTAAAAGATACGCGCACTTCTTTGGACTTTGATCTTGCCAATTAAGAGGCGTGTGGCGCCTGAATGATGATGACGGTCTTGTTAGGTTTGATTGACAAAAGGAGGGTTAAGGAGGGGAAGATAGGTGGGATGGACTTTAACAATTGTGCTTTTGTCGATCCCTGATTAACTAAAGATGACATTTGTTTTTAATGCATTCATCATTGTCCTATTCCGTAGGCCTGTCAAATCTTCCAGGTAGAATATGCTTTTTTCCGTTACCCTACCTCTCCCCTCCCCCTCTCTCTCTTTCTCTCTATCAATCTAAGTATATATATATATATATATATATATATATATATATTCCCTTTCTTCTCTCTCTCTCTCTCTCTCTCTCTCTCTCTCTCCAACCGACATAACCCACTTTCATTCTCCCTTCATTCCCCTCTCGTTAACCTATCTCATTTTGTTTGCCCCCGCCTATATCTTGCTGTCTGTCGCCTAGCATTTTAATGGGCAAAGCAGATTGCTGTCATTTGGAGGCATACAGTAACGATTAATCTCTCTCCTGTAATACGGCCCATGCTGTTTGTCAAAGCCGGAAGTACTTTATCAACTGAGATTTAGTCTAAAAAAAGTTTTCCCTCGCATATCGAGGCTCTCATAACCATTTATTAAGCATTTCCGTAGTTATGTATTGTTTTTTTTGTAGATTTTATTGAAATCAATGCTTTCCCTGGCAAGTAATGTTATAAGGTGTACTAAAATAAGGCTACGCGTTGTGCAATATTGTGGTGTTATCACAGAACGTTCTGTGATAACTCATTGGGAGAACCATGCACGGGGACGCGGAGACACCGCACAGATCCTGAATATTTCCCAGGGCAGATCGGGCATCAGGTGGTTCAAAAACATCAAGGGGTTTAATTCTTATTCTTCTAAGATGCGTATTATCTTTCTCATTAATTTTGCTCACAGACAAACCCCTAGCCATGATAATTTTGATTACAATCAAGAACGTCATGATTACACAAAATCTTTAGAAATCAGTTTATAATGTGTTCATATCCCGCGTATTAGTAAAAAATAACTTGATGAGTAAACTGTCTTATTTTCATAGACATTTTATCATGATTTTCTTTGTCTTTCTGTGCATCTTTCCTCAAATATCAAACATATCTTTTCTCTTCACAATATCCCAAGAACATGGTGAATGTTGACTTCCCAGTCCGAATCATATCCATGAGACGTTTGCTTGAGTCAGATCTCTTTAATTCTTATTCATGGAGTATGTGGTCCACTGCACTCACAACATCTATCATTCTTCTAAGAAACAACAATATGCACTTGTTAGCTATATCACTATTTTAAAAAATAGGATCGGACAAAACCTCAGAATGGAGTTAGGCAGAATGATCATGATGACCAGGGGCTGATCCAGGTTTTGGGGGTTTTTTTAACTGGCAAGGTATGGCGAAATTTTCTGACTAACCTTATTTTGGGGTCCGTATTCTATACTAGAATTTTAACCCGACGCTAGGTTTAGGCTCTGTCTACAGTCCAGTTTAACCGGTTTAACAAGAAATTGAGAATGAGGCCTAATGATTCCCTTTGTTTAACCCTTTCAGGACAATTGACCACATTTGGTGGTTTGGCTTAATAATTTTTGTATTCAGAGCTCTCTAAAAAATATACCAGATGCATGAGCAAAAATTTATGCATACTCTATCCATTTTTTTGCATGACCATATTGCTTTTGATGACAGGAATTAAAAAAAGAGAATAAGCTTTAAAATCCTTAAATTGGCAACACATTGAGAGGTTCCAAAGTATTGTTTTTTTTATCAAATCAGCATTTTTTCAACTTTTCGACAAACTATATGACCATGTATATATTGTTTTCAAATTGTTTTCAAAGACATTACACCTTATTAGAACCATGTAACACTAAAATAAAAATATTATTGTAGCCAATTTGAAGAACAAAATGTGATCAATTTATTTAGCTCTTAAATATTTCCTGTCTTGAAAGGGTTAACATGACTTTATTCCTCGTGGAGGGTTTGACTGGATAACTAGAATATAGACTATTGTGTATCTCGAAAGAATGAGCCGTGTGGGTGTAAAGGTATCGATGCAAGAACCGAATATCATCAAAACATATTCATTCAAAATATAGACGTACAAGAGATTGACCGAATTAGGAAATATGAAAAAGGAACCGCCGAAAAATAGATTAATGGTTCCTAAAAGGAAAAGCTAATCAATCATATGAAACAAGAACATATGTCTTGAGGACGGAAACAAGTTGAACACCCATCTGTGATTCCAGAATGATGCCATAAGTGCCGCCCAATGACGATTGACAGCTTGATGCATAGGACACATTTGAGATGTTGCAAATATAATTTTGTAGGTTATGTGGGCGGATACAGGTTGGTTGGTGCCTCCTCCACAACAGTTCACAATAGAAATACTTTCTCCGTCATATTATTTTACACAATGAAAATGTATAAAGAGAGGGTGTTTTGATCTAGGTCATTAATTTCA
This sequence comes from Heliocidaris erythrogramma, assembly GCA_025617745.1. Classification (NCBI taxonomy): domain Eukaryota; kingdom Metazoa; phylum Echinodermata; class Echinoidea; order Camarodonta; family Echinometridae; genus Heliocidaris; species Heliocidaris erythrogramma. The sequence continues at coordinate 17,922,771 of CM046867.1, forward strand.
TATTCAGACCGGACAAATGACAAAGGAAGATATATATAAACGGAGTTGACAAATATCGGACAGGCACTTATCATCTCTCTCTCTCTCTGTTTTTTTTATCTCTCTCTCTCTCTCTCTCCCTTCCTGCCTTTCCCTTCTCTATTCTTCGCAAATCGTCTCTCCTTTCATTTCGCTTTTATTCTCTTCACCACCCTTAGTTTCCAAGTATTTTCTGTCTATTTTGATAGTTATATCTCTCACTTTTACCCCCTCCCCCCCCCCCTCTCTCTCTCTCTCTCTCTCTCTTTCTCCATTTCTCTTGACATGGGCTGTGGCATCCTCCCCCGCTATACCATAAACGTAAGGTTACCCACTGTTAATATCAATATTAGATATATTTATGCTGACACCTTCCATCGTATTTGATATAGTGGCAAATTTGTCAGGGTTTTAGGGCACTCTATTTTCAGCCTTGCAGCGAATATGTGAATGATTTCATAACAAATCATGCCAAGTTCCATTCAGTTTTCATTCTAGCCATTTCAGAACATCTGAACGAATCACGGCCACTGATTTCTGAATATCCCATCGCCCAGTCAAAGTCCCACCAACGCTGTTTCATGTGAGGGCTCTAATGACCCCCACCCCCCCCCCCCCTCCAGTCATTTCATTCAGTTCCCATTCCAGCCATTCAGAACTTCCAAATGAATCACGGCTGGCATTACTGAATGTTCCATCTTATAGTCCCACCAACTCCTTTTGATAGGAGCGCTCAATTGAAACCCCACCGAAAGTCATTACATTCAGTTTCCATTCCAGACCTTCAGAACTCCCAAACAAATCACGGCTAGTCATTACTGAATGTTCCATCTTAAAGTCCCACCAGCTCTGTTTGATAGGAGAGCTCAGCTAATAAGAACTCCCATCCCTAAGCATTATGGCCTAAATTCATTATGCACAAGATAGGTGAGCGCTTCATATCGGCTACGCAATATTTAAATCATTTCCAAAAAATACAGGCCGACTCCTTGCAATATTTTGTCATATAGTGGAACATTTGGCAGATTGCATGCATGCATATTCCAGTCTTGCAGTGAACGTGTGAAAACAATTTAGAGCCTGACAAGTTTCATTCAGTTTCCTTTCCAGCCATTTAAAACTTCCCACAGAACAACGGTCAATCATTACTGATTATTAAATCTAATAGTACCACCCACTCGGTTTCATGCGAGTGCTCAACTATTAAATGAAACCCACCCCAAGCCATTATAGAACACATTTATCATGGCATTGCATCAGATATAGGTGAGTGCTTCAAAATCGACTGCCTGTATCGAGCCGGACAGATTTTGATATTAATCGATCAGTCACTTTATCAAGGTCAAATGACACTGGCTCTTTATTGTTGACCTCCTTCGAGCGTTTACTAAGAAAGGGTGAGCAATGTCGGTATCAAATCGAAAGTACGTTCCCATCTTTTAGCATCTGTAGAGATGCGGGAGAATGATTTGAGTAGTCCACGAGAATAATGTCACTGAAGATTTGAGTCAGTTTATCCGAGTGATGGATGTCATAAACCAGTAATTTCCTAACCTATTTGGGCTCCACAACCCAATCTGGTATTCCTTGACAATGAAGTGACTGGGAAAATGCTGTCTTTGGATCAATGCAGAGTTATAGTCATGATACGCAATGAGCAGATTACATCAAGGAGCAGACCACTGATTTAAAATTAAAAGGCAGTAACAACGTGGACCTCAAAAAATGATGAGTGGCATAAAGGTCTACAAAGGTACATGTACTCCTCTGATATCTTCCTAATTGTGTGAAGGTTACAGAGGCTGAATGGCAAAAACGTTTTATACACCAAAGTTTGGACGAGTTTCCAGAAACAACCACAATCGGGTTAGAGACGCAGTAAATGAACATAATCTTCCCAAAAGATACTGCGTATAAGCATTGCAAAATAACCAGGGCTCTTATTATCAAGTCATCCCAACGACAAGACTGACTTAATGGGACTATAAAGCCAAAGAACATGTCTATTTTGAGTGTCACGTTTGTCGTAAACCACCTTGGATAACACTTTCACATCTAAGCTAGATAAGGGTCGAGTCTAGAATGCTCGCTCGCTCTCCATAAGCACGTCTCGCTTAAAGTTTAAGTTAGATCTGGTTATGCGATTACATTGTGAAAGAAATTGCTGCCAAGTAATTCATAAAGATTGATTATGTCTACTTAAGAAGTGGTATATACTTTGAGGTTTTGGAAGCATCAAAATGATAAGAAATCGATACAATCTCGCTGAAAAGCACATGCACTGTACATATAAATGGGTATATAGGACTGCACTTACAAGTGGCATAAATGTTCAGGTCAAACACTCAGCTATCTCTTGTCATATTTCGAATATTAGGGCATTTGAAAAGCAGTCCTTTTAGGGAACTTTTCTACTATGATATTCTTCCAAACTAACAAAGAAAGAATGAAAACGCTCATAAATTATTTGCCACTTTTATACTAGAACTCAAGCTCTTTAAATCTTTTATAGCACCATTCACAACCAGTTTACGACGTTTCTCAGACAGTTTAAGAGGTTCTCCAAAGGCTGTGTTAGCTCCATATCTGTCTCGGGCTTTGATGGGATGTTGCAAACAGATGATAAGGATAATGGGTCGTAAACAGTGACGGATAATATCCACCTTTCTCTTTAGTGCTCGTTCGTGAAAAGGTTATTGTGGCAGTAAACATGTGTTTGTTCATATTATGAGGTATCCCCCGACACCATGCACGCACAAAACTGCCTGGCTAATGGCCGTTGCTATAACTGTACGTTGTCATTTGTCTCAGTAATGTCGATCTATTTTGAAAGCAATTTTTAAAGAGAATAGGAATGTAGAACTTGGAAATCTTTCTACTCACATATAGCTAAGAGTTATTTTATTTTATTTTACACAAGTAACCGCAAAATGTCTTGTCATAATTAGGTTTTGTCTTTAAAATTCCCCTTAAGCATGTTGATAGTAATATGGCCTTTTTTTAATTTTTGAGGTTTATGTAGTGTAACGAATGCCTTGCTGAAAGTAAAATATATTAAAAGCCTTTTAGTAATTGTAAGCCAGCTACGGAAGTATTATTAATCCTTTGGAGTTAATTGACCACATTTTGTGGCTTGGCTCAATAACTTTTGATTCAGAACTCTAATAAATATATATTTATGCTCACACTATGTCCACTTTTGTTGCATGATCATAATAATGCCAGGAATTTTAAAAACGAGAATAAGCTTTAAAATCCTTAGATTGGCAACACATTGAGAGGTTCAAAATTATTGTCTTTTATCAAAATTGGCAATTTTTCAACATTTCGACAAAATTCATAACCATGTTTCTTGCTTTCAAAGACATTACACCTTATTAGAACCATGTAGCACTAAAAGAAAAATATTATTGTTGCCAATTCGAAGAACAAAATGGGATCAATCCTGTCCTGAAAGGGATAACAAATGCAAACAAGTGGAATTCGTTCTTAACTACTATGGCCATGATGGCCAAGGCCATCTTGTGTTATTATCCATAATATTTCATGATACGATGCAGTCATACGTGTCGCCAAAGCTATTTGGCATTTACGTTACTAAGTGGCATTTGTTTCCTTACTATACCATGACAACATACACGCATTAATGGTTGAACAAAATTACTCAAATGACACGCTCAAATCGAGTTTTAAACGGTATTCGATCCATCATCTCCTATCCGCCTCCCAAATTAGCAAATATGCCAGTAATGTGATGGAAGGTTAATCCCGTCAGTGGTTGGTCTCGATTTAAGGGATTGACAGCTCCGATTCGTGGAGGATGATGGCGCATATCCCTATCCTTATTGACAACTAAGTGATCTAATCCATTAGCCATACTGTTCTCACTGCCAAACAATTGCACCTAACTTCGTCGTTCATGTATAAATGTCATCCAATCTATTTAGCCATACTGTTCCCATTGCTAAACCATTGCACCCCGTCCTGGCTTAGATGTCATTTTTCATCACTTGGGTCTTATTTCAAATGATATATTGGGAGAAAAAATACTCGCCCGCATTCCCGATGTTAACACGATATCAATATGATTCAACACGAGCTCTGAATGTCTAGCCTGTTTTCATTTCGAGTTGGGTTTCCGTTCCATCAGTATAAGTGCGTTGTATTCAAATTTTAGATTTTCTTCAACACCGAACAAAAATTTGTTTGAAAGAGGAAAGAAAAGAAAGAAAATCAGAACATCTCAATTTCTTTTAAAACAGTGTCTGCTGAACATTCTTCGTGGAAACTTGGGGGGGCGTTTCATCAAGTGTCTTTTCGGTGATTTTTACCGACAAATTTGCTCTCAGCCAGTCAGATGCAAGGATTTCATAAGCTTATAACAGTTATTGCAACTTGTCATTGATGACAAGTTTTATGAAACAGGGCCCAGGCTGCAGCTTATAGTGCCTGTTGCACACAAGGTGTAATTTCGAATGCGTTATTACCTCCGCCAATCAAGGATATGGAGGCAATTATTTTGTGCATATGCCAGTAATTCAAAGCAGAACTGTGCACTGTTCATTTTGCATTCACTTGTTTTATACGATAGCGCTCCCAAGTTGAGCCTTGAAGGCCAAGCAACTTGTTGACGCAGTCATACGTCATTCAAAATGACGCCTCGTGAAAACGGGCTTAAGAGCTTGTGCTTTATATTCTTTTAGCATCGTGAAAGTGGGCGAGCGTCATCGTTGCTAGCTACCGATATGTAGCTATACAGTGGGAACGTGGCAGTCAAATTTGTAACTCGATTGAGAAAGAGAGCAAAATGGCGTCGCGCTCCTTGAATGGGGAACTTCATGTCGCTGCTCCCAACGGGAATGATCGGCACGACTTAGAATCCTCAGAGGATCTAAGAGGTTAGAAATGAGGGCAAAAATATGGGGTCACGGATCAGGACAAAAGCAATTCAGAGAAATCGTTGACCATTGACCCACAAGTTCGCTCTATTCATGCATGTCTGTTTGGACGGATATGTGAGTATGAAGCAATGAGCATTGAGACCACTTTTCGTACGTGGGGCTGTTTTAGCAGTACCATGAGTACGCACAGCTTCTGATCAGTGTGTAATCTATATGCATGCAATGTATCAATGGGGTATAGTTTGAAATTGCTTTTCAGAAATATGATTTCTGTGTCGCTATTTCTACAAAACCAGATGTGAAGTAGAATGGGGGGGGGGGTTAAAGTAGACAATATGGGGGTTATTCTTTTGACAGGATATTTCTTTTTCTTGCGAGAAAGGTGTTCCTCACACTCTGATCTTTAAACATTAAAGGGAAATCCAAACTTAAAATAATCAAGTTGCTCTTAAAGAATGCAGGAATATCAGAGAAGTAGATTTGGTGAAAGTTTGAACGAAATCGGACTAACAATACAAAAGGTATGAATTTTTGTAAAGATGTAGTCACTATCCAAATGGGAATTTTAGATTTGCCGAATCGGTCATGTCACTTTAATGTAGGAGCGGACAACATTCCCATTATTTTGTTCCACACATGAAAAATAAAATGTCAATTTTTCAGAAAGTATTACCCGGCAGGAGCTTTTTCTTTTTGGAGAACCTATGGAAATAAACTATATACAATATATTTTAGCACTACCCCGAGGGAAAGAGCGCTTTGGAGAATAACATAAATTAATGACATTTTAGTTTTTACAACAAACGGGAGAGTTAACGGCGATTACGTCTCTCTCGACTGACCAAATTGCCAATTTGAGATTCGAATAGATCTAGTGATCTCATTTTGAAACGTTCATAACTTTCTTATTCTAAGTCCGATTTCTTTCAAACAGCCACCATCCTGTGTCTCTTATTTCTCTGCATTCACACAAATCGAATTATTACAAATGTTGACTTGCCCATTCACATTGTGATTTTGAATACGTACATGATGTAAGTCGATTTGACTGGCATACGACCACTTTCCTTCTTCACTGTTTAGAAATTCATCGTATTCCCAGGTTGGAAGAAAAATCCATCTTACTTCACGTTCCCCTAAGTTCTGATCGAGAAATTTCCTGTTCTGAGCAAAAAGAAGAATGAAATTGAGGTCAATTAAATTTTCAGCTCCGCCCTGTTGCCCGCAAGCCCATTTAAAAAAAGAGCCTACGTAGTGTTATGCTTTAACGCCTGCAAGGAAGACGAAAAGTACGTGAAATTAAGTAACTACTTAAGTCCCAGGAGCATGCAAGCCTATATTTACAGGTAATCGTGTGTAATAAATCGGATTAAGCTATGAAGGATGAGTGAGTTTTTTGCCTTTCTGATGCATTTAATTCATTGTTAAGCTAGATTTCTGTACGTTAGTGCTTAAAGACAAGTCACTGATACTGGAAACTCACAATCCCACTCCATCATGTTTTATATAATATATCTAAGACTATGGTTAAAGTTTTCATTGATATATTACAATAGTAAATTCAAAAACTTTTACTTCATTCTGGACATGTTTTGTTAGAAATGAAAATGTTTTTAAATTAAGAAGATACAGATCTAACATTAAGACGCAGTGAAAATAAATCTGACTTGAAGAGTACATTTATAATAGATGACTAATAATCATATGATTTTATAACTAATGTCTCCACGAGCTTCACAGTTTGTCAGATTCATGTAAGAATACAATAAGTGCACTATCTTCTCTCCTCGAATATCATAGTCATCATGAGGGTATATAATATGGTAAACTTGCCCCCATGAATATATTCTGGACATACTGAGTGGGAAACGTAAAATTCTTGACAGTGAGAAGGTCGAGTTCTGTGAGAGGTGTAAAATAATTTGTGAGCTTTCCCATTCTTTTTATGTCAGTTTGGGAGAACATCATACAAGAAATGTCCCCTGAAAAGGATAGCTCTTCAAATGCTCTCATATTAAAAATATGACGAGCATAGCTGAAAAGTTCGGGCCGAACATTCCTGCCACTCGTGCGTGTAGTCCCATATACCTATTTCTGTGTGCAGCACATGTGCTTTGCAGCAAAATTGGGTCAATTTCTTATGATCGTGATGATTTCTAAACCTCATAGTATAAAACAATTCTTATGTATACATGATCAACCTTTCCCAATATTGCTTTGAGACAGTTTCTTTCACCGTGTAATTGCAGGACCAGGCCCTCGTTGCATAAAACTTACCATTAATGGTAACTATGCTATCAATGGAAACTACCATGGTAACATCACTCAACAGCCATTCAAAATCAAGGTTCCATGTGAGTTACCATTGATGGCAAAGTTACCGTTAATGGTAAGTATTAGTCAACGGGGCCCAAAACTCTACTTTATCTTTAAGTGTCATTGTAAAACCGGCTGATGCATGGATTCAAACTTGTGAATAAGATATGAGAAGCATAATGTACACCTACATTACACTTCCTTTGCCAACACAAATACCATAAAGAGAGTAGGCATGTGATATGGAATGCATTATGTCATTATGTAGGGATTGCGAGGGCACTATATTGTTTTCCGTGGTCTGCAGCGGCAGACTAGATTTTTTGAACATGTAAAAACTTCTGCCCGGCGGGAATTTACCGACAAATTTACGGCAGCTGGCAAAGCCTCGCGGGAAGGCCCTCGCACAAAATTCACCAACGGATAAGAAAAGAAGAAAGGGATGTTCACACAGAGCAAGAGTTTGCTACGAGTATTCGATCTGAATTGTGTCCGAGCCCTTCTATCACCATTTCCACGCAAACTTTCCTAATAAAAGCCGTGCATTCTGCCTTTCATGAGCAGGCGCAAATGGCTGTGCACCACTCCATTATGAAGCAAAAGAAATAAATATATAATAATGCCAATTCGGATTGTGTCTGTTTGTGCGGATATGTGGGTATGAAGCAAGAGAAGGTTAGATTTGTTTGGTGCTATCCGAGTGTGCCAAAGAAATGAAATGCACTATTTGCTGGCTATGGTTTAAAGAAACGCATGCCAGGAAAGGTGAACACAAAAGAGAATGTGCAAGATTAAAGTTTATCCATAAACATTTTGCCCGGACACGTATTACCTCTGTAATGAATTCCAGAAATCCATTTTCCAATTCAGCTTTTCAAAGTCACTTACCCTATTGGTCCCTTTTACATTTCAGTAGTTCTGAATGAATAGATTGTTTGTCATAATCTATTTAAATACAGCGCGGAGTTGGACTGCCCGAATCTACATAATCATTTGAAAAAAAGCAAACATTAAAGGCGCGAGTAATTGCAAATTGAATTATCACATAAAGAACTGGTCACTTGAATTTGGAGTTCGCCCTCCATTAGATATACCTCTCTCATTTTCTCTTGCACCCTGCACATGTGGGGGGGGGGGGGGGTAGGGATTTATACTTTAAACTAAAGAAGAAAATTCAATTATGAAAAACCATGCATGTTCGATGTTTTCTTTCGAATCCACTAGTTCGTGTTAACATCACTTGTTTTTTTTTATCGACGTGACTAGAAGTATATTTTGTTACCAGTTAGATACTTTTTGTCTTTAGTCGTTTATTATTTTTTCTTTTATTTTTGTTTTTATGTATTTTGCATACGTATTATTTTTCTTATTTCTGTTTTCATTTGGTTTTTGTCTTGCAGTGCGACACCGGAGTCGGAGTGGACGCCCTCTACGATCAGCTGTACCGGAAACCCACCATGTCTATGCTGCTGGGATGCTCCTGTTCCGATGTGTCGAAGAGAGTGGGCCAGATCCTACCGTATTGGAACGTGGTCATGGTAGGTAAGGGCTCGTCCAAACCTTTCTAGATTATAATTAGTGGGACAGATATTTGTATCATGATGCAATACATTCTTTATAATCTTTAGAATGAATTTATTCAAAGCACAGCATGGGTAAAAGGGGAGATTTTATTTAGTCAAGTGCATGTTTCGAAAATTATGTAAGTATTAAAGCTCAGTTTTATGGCTGATAATCTAGTAACATTCTGAAAAAATTTCATAATTTTAGAATACCAATCAGCTGCCACATCCACAGTTGCATGAGACAAAACTTAACGTGAACGAAATAAACTACGATATTGGGACTCAGTTGAGCGAAGGTCCACGAAACCGTAGTTCACTGCCAGAAACTCCTGTTACCAGTTACATTAAAGACACACTAGTGAGAATGTTTTAAAAGTCACAAGAACTAATTATAATCGTCTCTTTAAGCCTTGACGTTTGAAGGGATGGAGGACGTATCGTCTCTGCTGTAGTACCATGTATATCAGAAGGCTCGTTTTAAAGAGGTCTGTTCGAGTATACAACAATTTAAAAATAATTTAATGTTTTAAACTTTTACTGAGAACATGCACTTTTCACAAAGTGTTTTAAATATAAATATTTGTTTTAAAGTGTAGTTGTAATGCTACATTGTAAAGCTAATTTGTGGCAACTAAAGCTGTTTATCTTGCCGTGATTTTCTACATTCTACAATCTACATAATGTGTACTTTATATTATCAGGTCTCTTACGGGTCGACATCAGTGGCCCTCACTGATCAGGAGTATTACCCGACCTTCTTCCGGACAGTGACCCCGGATTCCTCCCACAATGCAGCGCGAGCTTCCTTCATTGAGCACTTCAAATGGAGCATGGTGGCTAGCCTCAGTCAGGAACAAGAATTATTCTCGTTGGTAAGTTGAAGTGCTGACTTTAACATTTAAATTTAATAAAATGTTTATGCCTTTAGTGAAACGTTGTAAACGTATATATCTTGATTCTGAGCTAATTTAGATGATAATACGCTCATATCCACTTGAAAGGTTTAGTTTTTCAAGTAAAAATAAAAAAGAATAGAATTAGATAAAATGGGAAGAGGAATATGTCGATCAAAAATAAGTGTTCCTTCTATCATGAGCCTGCTGGGCTTCGGACAATAACTTTGCTATACGTACTGTTCTTGGATTTCAATAACTTTGTGGACAAAAATCACTTCCTAACTAATGAGGCTTGGGGATTTTTGACGTCCATGCGGATTCTTATTTGAATGGGGAAGCTTTTGCTTAGATCAGAAAAGACCCCACATGGAAGGTCTCGTGGTTTAAAGGGCAGGCCACATGTCATCGATAGCAGTAACGATAAATATAAATATAAATTCGGTCTCCTATCCTAGTGTGTAAATGGAAAATGTATTGGCGTTGTTGCTCGTCTGATTCATGGTAATGAGCATTCATTAGAATGAATGTTCTTGGATTTCTTTACGCTTTCTAAATAAACTTTAGCAGACCGATTTTATAAATACACTTATCGTTATCATTATCGGCGGAGTGGGACCGGCCCCTCCATGTACATGTATGCATGAAAATGTACGCCATTCTGGAGTGCCATGCATACTTGGTGCCCTGCATTAGTTCAGTGACCCGTGCTCCATTCATCTCTCTCAGGGAAAGTGGAACTGACAAGCACTAATCACCGAATTCATTTTCCTAAAAGCCTTCTGGTAAACATGGCGATAATGTCTTTCTTAAATTGAAGATTTAAGAGTCATTTTCCATGCCGTTTCCCCCAACGGCTAACCCTCCTCCCACTCTGCCTCCAAGATCTGAATCATAATGAAGATCGGTGAAGTAGACCTGTTATGCAAATCTAGCGAAATAGAACATTTATGTCGACGAGAACTAGTTTTTGACACATCGCATGTTAGAAGGAGATGGCAAAGTGAGGAAGCCAGAATGCTAATCAAGATACCAGGCTATTAGAGAGTTATTTCGGGAAACCACACGAATGTGAATTTTGTAGCGGCGCGCCAAGTGATAGTGACAGGCAAGGAATAAAAATGCGAAGAATTGAGATGGGACTTAAAACTCCCTTTCAGGGTATATCTGTACTCGAATTTTGCACTCGGTAATGCTGTCAGCAAAACGACAGAGATGCATATTCTCCATTTATTTTATCATTCTAAATGCTAGAAAAGGCCGATTTGAAAGTGATATAAAGCAAGAATATGAATTTGGATAATGATAAAGAAACAACGTTCAATGTACGACTTTGTGTGACTCATACCTGGGTCCCGTTTCATAAAACTTGTTATCAATAACAACTGCTACATTTCTATGACAAATCTGCTCTCAGCCAATCAGATGCAAGGATTTCAGTAGCTTATAACAGTTATTACAACTTGTTATTGATAACAAGTTTTATAAAAGCATTGCGATTGATCCGAATCACCTTTCTGTCCGCTTTGTTCTTGCAAGAAACTTCAGTTCAGAAAATTGCAAAAAATTGCTTTTCATTTCGATTGCAGGTAATATTTCAGTACAATACATGCCCTTTCTTTATCCCCATCATCGACAATACATTGACCATCCTTTATTTTATGATGAAGGCATTATCCTTGTACTCATTATTGGAAGAAACAGATGAAACAGTCTTCTCACAGAGTTTTAAAAGTAATGTTACATTTGGGTCATGTTCGCATGTGATCCCAACGTTTTCACGGTTTTATCAAAATCCGGCACAATTGGACATTTTCAAAAAGCTGATGCTCGGTAATGCATGTACGGATGGATGCAATCAAGGTATCACTTAGAAGCATAATACTTCTATTTTATGGGAAATATATAATTATTGTCATAGAGCACATAGTGTGGTCATAATAACCCTTTGTTATAGGGTTTCGTTTTTTTCTGGGACGCACTGTATATTACTATAACGAGCATTATTATGGAGTTACATGTTACTATAAACTCTAATGTGACATTGCAAGGTTCCGTGAGACACTACAGTGCGTCCCAGAAAAAAGTACACAGTTGGAAAAATTCTCCCCAAATACATGTGTTTCAAAATATTTTAAAGAAATTGTTATACCAATGGATAGGGTCTCTTTTATCAAATGACACCAAAATATCTCACAATATTTCACGCTTGAGTGAGCAAAGACGAATAATGAGAAAGGGTGAAAAATCCAGTCTTGGCAAGAATTGATATTGGCTCTGGCTGTATCAGCCGAGCTGAGGGTCATGTAAAGGCTTAGAAATTTCCATATTCTGATCAATTAAAGACAATTTATGAAATAACAGGCTATGTTCTCTGTATATCCTTACACAACCCATTTTTATGCTTGGGTTAGTAGTTTAATACTTTGCTGGGTGTTTAAATATGTTACTTTTGGTGAGTCTTTTAATTTCATCTGGCTTGCTTACTCAACCATAAAGTTTTTATGGGATATATCAGGAAATACATTGAACAAAGTTTGTTATTTCATAAATAGTCTTTCAATGATCAGAATATAAAATTTTGAAGTCTTTTCATGACTATCAACTTGGCTCATAGCAGCCAGAACGACAACAAACATTTATCAAGAATGGATTTTGCACCATTTCACACACAAGTGGCTCTTGCTCACTCAAGCATAGAATATTGTGGGATATTTTAGTGTCATATGATAGAAGAGATCATAAGCTAACCACGGGTATGAAGTTTTCCTGAAAATATTTTGAAATATTTAATTGGGGAGACTTTTTCCAACTGTCAATTTCAAACGGTTCTCAACTTTGTTGATACCATCCAGAACAAATACCAATTCTTGTCAAGTCTGAATTTTGCACCCTTTCACAAAAGTGGTTTGAGATCACTCAGGTGTAAAAACTAGTCAGATTTGTTTGTGTTGTTGTATAGGAAGGACCCTTAGCTATCTACAAGAATTAAAATATATTGAAAGTATACAGAAATATTTATTTGGGGAGGCTTTTTCCAACTGTTTACTTTTTTACGGGACGCACTGTCGATTGAATGGGAAAGAAACTCTACCGGTATTAACACCTCTCATTTCCATTTTTCTTTGGCGATTAAAATAATACCTAAACGATTCCCAGAACACATCATGTACTACCATGACTACTCCATGCACGAATTCTGCATTACCAGTTCTTGTCTTGTATGTCAGATAATCATTTTCCAAGTATTCGTTGTCAGTATCTGGACATTATAGAAGCTCTGCTTCTGTGTGAGATGAAAATATGAACATGATGAAGCGCGTGCCAGTGCAGTTTCTGGAGATATCAAAGATTGATGTATCTACATATCAAGAATGAAGAAAGACGGCCTCTCAATGAGATCTCCATTGCACCTGTCATTTCGTATCCAATCATGTTTAACTTGATGCATAATTGCCTTTATTATCGAGAAAATGGAGGGGAAATTTGTCCTCATGTATGATGGGATATCATAAACTGGGCTTCGATATCTACAAGGACACAAAGTGGAAAGCAATGACATTTTACGATTGAGTTATTAAGGGATATGAGAGTACGTCATTAACAATTAGGAATACTGTGATCAGCGTCCTTTTCCAAATTGCTGAATAATGGCCTTTCTCTTTTTATAAAAAGGTTTGTCCTTTCTTTTGTTTTCAATTTCGTACACGTAAGTATATAACTGGAGCTCTTTGAGGCAGCAAACTTTATTATCTGTACAATTGCACTATGAAACCCACAGCGATTCAGTTATTTTTTTCCAAGCAGCTAGAGTTTTGCTAAGCCGCCTTGTCGAGTTAGATATAGCAAATAACATATTTTTCTAGATAAATCAAAATTATTTCAAAATCTTTATTTACAACCATTATTGAATCATACTTCCATACAATAATGAAATCGTTGAATGACAATAAACTTGAGAACAGGATAAGAGTTTTAAAAATCCACTTGGCCGTCTCCTTCAAATCTCACTCCTACTCTGAGATATTACAACCGATACAGATATTTCAATAGTCCCCCCCCCCCCCCACCCTCCATTCGCTTGTCAACTCTAAATATTAGTAAAAAAAACATGTATACAGGTAATTCGATACAATTCATTATACTGAATGTCACTGGAGTAGTGAAATGAAGACCGAAATTCAAACAAAAAATACAAAGGAAAATAAAAAATAATTGCAATTTACCGATTGAAAAGATACATTTCAAGATTAGGCATATATTAAACAATTGTTCAAAGAACAATGCTTAGAGTCATATCCTACTGAGAGAGGATACGTTGCTTACTCCTTTTTCAAAATAACATTTTCACAATAATCAAGGTAAAATACCCAAATAAATTTATTCGCATGCCAGTATCATTGTGCCAAATTACATAATAATAAAAATAAAATAAGTAACCATAATATTTTACATGCATGTATTAAATAGTAAATTATGCAAAATCTGGAAGTCTTATTATGATAAAAAAAGGGGGGAAATATAAAAATGAAGATTAAAATAGAAAAGGAAGAAATGAGAAGAAGAAGAAGAAAAAGAAGGAAAAAATATAAAAAGCCCCCCCCCCCCGAAATTCAAACAAAAAATACAAAGGAAAATAAAAAATAATTGCAATTTACCGATTGAAAAGATACATTTCAAGATTAGGCATATATTAAACAATTGTTCAAAGAACAATGCTTAGAGTCATATCCTACTGAGAGAGGATACGTTGCTTACTCCTTTTTCAAAATAACATTTTCACAATAATCAAGGTAAAATACCCAAATAAATTTATTCGCATGCCAGTATCATTGTGCCAAATTACATAATAATAAAAATAAAATAAGTAACCATAATATTTTACATGCATGTATTAAATAGTAAATTATGCAAAATCTGGAAGTCTTATTATGATAAAAAAGGGGGGAAATATAAAAATGAAGATTAAAATAGAAAAGGAAGAAATGAGAAGAAGAAGAAGAAAAAGAAGGAAAAAATATAAAAAGCCCTCCCCCCCCCCCCCCCCCCCCCCCCATTGTGTCCGTTGTTCCGCCTCAGATTTTAAGGGACTACAGTTCAGAATTTTCTTCATGGTTTTGATGTTATTAAGCACACTTAGTTATGATCGTGGCTGATCGATTATGAAGAAAAACAAAGATGACCAACTTACAGTACGAGAAACATTTTGTTATCTCAGTGATTCTAGAATTTAAGGAGGAATAATTGTGTGCTCGTGTCTGTGCTCTCTGAAAGAAGATCCAATTTCTGTACCGACCGGTACGTCACACTTGATCACGTGGTATAATGTCATCAGCAAACATTGGCTAATAATCGATTTCTACCTGTCACCTGTCGGATTTTCTTCTTTAATTTAACCACAAGCCATGCTATTTCCCTTCTTCCGTCTGTCCTTCACCCCCCCCCCCCCCAATCTTTCCCTTCTCCCTCTCTCTCTCTCTGTCTCCTTCTCTATCTCTCTCTCTCCCTTTCTCTGTCTCTGTATACCCTCTAACCCTGTCTCTCTGTCTGAAGTCCTTACCATCGTACAATAGACCGCTGCGGTTATGTATGCAAATTTTATGCGTACCTTTCAAACAAAGGTTGTTCTTGACAACCTGAAAGCTTGCCGGAGGCTTTCCGGACATAGCAACAAGTAATGGATGCAAACTGGATTCCAAGCATTGAGGCTCATTTATATAAAAAAACAGGTTAATGGAATAGCGCGTCATTAGGTGCTCGGAGAAGAAATGTGCATAAATTTGAATACATTACAGAATAGGTATATTACGATACCAAAATGAATCATGGGCAAATGGTCTGAGCTAAATTGTTCAATTTTTCAACACTGGATTTTTTTTTTTAAGATTTTTTTATTTCTTCCATTTTCAAAATAATACCTTCACAAATAATCAAGGTAAGAAAACATAAATCAGTATATTCACATACAAGAATCATATATGCAAAATCATTACATTTTTATTGTACAATGAAATGAACTGTTAACAAATAAGTCAAACATAACATTTTACATCACGATCATATTGAATAATATCATTGAATGGAAGTTCATATTTAAGATATTTGTTTAAAACATGAGTGATAAAAAGGGGAAAGAAAAATGATAAAAAAGACAAAAAGACAAAAAGCAGAAGAAGAAGAAAAAGAAGTAAATAAAAAACAAAAAAATAAATAATATTGATTGATATAACGGCTATTCGGTTAATACAAACGCTGCCAGATTGACGTGGATCACTGTTTACCTCGTTGTTAGCCAATTCAGGTTTTCCTTCAACTGATGAAAATATTTGTAATTGGCATCGATAAGTCCGAACCCCTGTCAAACTTTAATCGGAAGGTTTTTGACAATTTTAATCTGTTATAAAGAAAATGTATTTTGTACACATGATATGTCTATATGGCAATTATGGGCAATGGGGTTACATTCGAATCGTAAGGTGTACTGTTGACATCAGACATTCATGCTACAGATGTAGCTATATCAGTCATTTTTTCCTTCTGTCTTCATTTGGTTTTACCCTCAGGCCCAGACGAAAATGAGCAAGTACTTCGAGAGTGATACGAACATCACTTTCTCGGCTGTATTAAGTTTCGTGGATGACCCCGGGCCTCAGATACAGCAATTAGAAGAGAAAGATGCCCGTATCATCATCGGCAGTTTCCAAGAGGACGCAGCTAGAGCTGTCTTCTGCGAGGTGAGCATTTTATATCTATCGTAAAGCGCGGCTCACACGAGGGGTCTTTTACTGACGTTAGGACCGCGTCAGTGACTTGTACGGTCTTTTGTGCGTCATGAAAAAGTGATATTATTTATAAAAGTGAATGCAAAATGAACAGCGCAAACAATACTTTCAATAACTGGCGTACCAATATGCGTTAATCGCATTCACAGGCTCGATTAGCACAGGTAATGACGCCTCGTGTACAGCAGGCATAAGCCGAGCCAAGAAATAAAAAATACCAAAGTCAATTTCATGAAAAATGTGTGATCAATAAGTTTGCTGTAGTATGTTCTGTTCTAAATTGAGTGCTGAATTTCACCAACACTTTTTCCCCCAAGTATCAATGGTATACTCTTTGGCCAAAAGTTAGATTTAGGGTCCAGATTGGAACATGGAGGGATGAGTAATGCTTCAGTGGCATGTCTTTTTAATGAGAAAGCAATACCAAATTACCTTAAGAATTTTGATGGAGATAATGAAATGCCCTCAAAAGGCCCCCCCCCCAAAAAAAAAAAAAAATAATAAAATAAAAAAATAAAACATAATAATAATAATAAATAAATAAATAAATAAATAAATAAAAAAGCTAAAAATAATAATAATAATAATTTAAAATAATAATAATAATGATAATAATAATAATATTAATAATACCAAAATAATAATACCAAAATAATAAATAAAAAAATAAGAACGAATTCAAAATTGCAACTTTGTTGAAATGAAGTATTAATGGATGATTTTCATTTCTCCATTTGCCAGAAATGTGACAAGTTTGGGCGCCGGAATTGGAAAGTGCCAAAATAAGATTCTTTGATTTGAAATAAGTTTTCATTACAAAGCAAGGATGGCGTTACATCATTTACCCGAGTTGTTTGCAAAATTATGATGTACTCGGTTTATATTGTTTACCTATTGCCCACGGTTACCGGGTGCCTTCTGTATTTTCACCTATGGGGATGAGGGAATGCAGTAGTCTCAGGGTCATGACCTTCCGTACGGAACACGCATCTATGATGAATACTTGACGCGTCCGCATTGAAAGGAGAAGGATGCCCCATTCGATCGACTTGTATAATATTGGTATCATTTGAAGGTTATTTTCAGCTCACATCACCTGGCGGAAAGGATCGTCAGTTGTTGAAAAATTCCATGTGTCATATTTCATTTGTAAACAAAAGCCGGCTCATATCCATTTGGGATTATCACGCTGAAAATGTTGACAAAAAAACGTCAGTGAAGACCTCGAAAATGGTCTGTCAGGTGTCATGGTATAAACAAACAATTAGGAATCGCTGTAAATAAATCAAAGCACTGGAAGATAATTCCCTAGATACGTCATCCAAATTACCACTAATTCTCGATCCTTAATCAAGAGGTGATGCTCAAAGGAAGCATGAAGTCACTGCCGGCTGGAGAATTCATTTACCCTCAATTACCTGGTCCAAATGGCTTTTCGGTTTCTTCAAATAGGAGTTGTCACGTCAAGGGTTGATGTGCGCCGCTTTTCGTATGCCAAAGAGCGACGTCCTTCTTCGCTTTTCAGGTCATTGTTTCAGTCCCGATTTGATGAATTTATATACTTTCTAGCGGAGGCCTGGAAGGGATAAAGCGAAAAGCAATCTTATGTCTTGTCTTTCTTTTTGTTTGTATATTCATCTGCGTTTTTCTTGTTGTTGTTGGTTTTTGGTTGAAAAGGCTAAACTTGAGTATGTGTATCCAAAAGCTTTGACTTCTTTAAAAAAAAACCTTCATATTTGACTCATCAGTCATAACATGCATTTGAGCAATTCGGCTATATCACGAGAAGGACTTTAAATAAATGGCACTAAAGCGATTTTGCAAAGTTCTACGATGTGTGTATGTTCAATTTTTGAGCGTCCTTGGACGCAATCAATACATAATATATTTTAATTCTTAAGTGGGAGTGATAGCAGTCTAAGTATAATACTAAATACTACTTTTTAGCTCACCTGAGCCTATGGCTCGAGTGAGCTATTGCGATGGAAATTTGTCCGTCGTCCGTCGTCCGTTAACTTTTTACATTTTCATCTTCTTCTCCAAAACCCATGATCGGAATTCAACCAAACTTGGTAGGAATCATCCTTAGGGGTAGGGGACCCAAAGTTGCTAAAATGGTACGTGTGGCCCCCAGGGGGCCCAGGGGGAGGGGCCCCAATTGTAAAAGCTATGTAAATTTCAAACATCTTCTTCTCCAGAACCAGGCATAGCTCAGACTTGGTATTTTGTATGGAGATACCTCTATAGATGAAGAATGAATGTTGTTCATGAAATTTCTCTGAGTGGCCCTATAGGGGCCCTGTGGGGGTAACATACTGGAGGGGGGGGGGGGCGCTGCCAGGCAAAATGTACATTCTGATTTCTTCTCCAAAACACATGATCGGAATTCAACCAAACTTGGTAGGAATCATCCTTAGGGGTAGGGGACCCAAAGTTGCTAAAATGGTACATGTGGCCCCCAGGGGGGCCCAGGGGGAGGGCCCCCAATTGTAAAAGCTATGTAAATTTCAAACATCTTCTTCTCCAGAACCAGGCATAGCTCAGACTTGGTATTGTGTATGGAGATACCTCTATAGATGAAGAATGAATGTTGTTCATGAAATTTCTCTGAGTGGCCCTGTAGGGGCCCTGTGGGGGTAACATACTGGAGGGGGCGCTGCCAGGCAAAATGTACATTCTGATCTTCTCCAAAACACATGATCGGAATTCAACCAAACTTGGTAGGAATCATCCTTAGGGGTAGGGGATCCAAAGTTGCTAAAATGGTACATGTGGCCCCAGGGGGCCAAGGGGGCCCAGGGGGAGGGCCCCCAAGTGTAAAAGCTATGTAAATTTCAAACATCTTCTCCAGAACCAGGAATAGCTCAGACTTGGTATTGTGTATGGAGATTTTTTCTGGGTGGCCCTATAGGGGGTCTGTGGGGGTAACATACTGGAGGGGGGTGGGGCAAGTTGTCCGCCATCCATAAACTTTTTACATTTTCAGCTTCTTCTCCAAAACCATGATTGGAATTTAACCGAACTTGGTAGGAAGCTCAGACTTGGTATTGTGTATAGAGATACCTCTATAGATGAAGAATGAAAGTTGTTCATGTGCTAGAGAGAACATGCACCAGATGTGATTTGATCCACCTCAGGTGAGCGTCGTGCCCCTGGGGCTCTTGTTTAATAATCTCATTGACTTCATTATTTTATTACAGAAGAAACAAGTTAAGATAAAAGCATAAAGCCTAGGATAGTGCATGTAAAATAAGCACGACACTACAAGGCGGAGATAGACATAGATATACACAAAATAATGTAATTATGCAAACATTGGGAAATACAGTGAGCATATCATTTCAACTCGTTAAAGAAAGCTTTAAAGAACATCCGGAGCTTAATGTGAGCTTTAATGTGAGCTAGTGAAGATAGTTGACAGTGAGCTGGAATGCTCAAGAGGTCGTCTAAACTTTGCAATCTATTCCAGACACCAAACAAACAACAAAAACTCGTGGGATTTTGCGTTTGCGTGGTCATCATCTACATGGCTGCACAAATTATCATTAATTCTTGATGGCGGAATTCATTCTGACGAGTGACGACCACAGAGCGAAACGCAAGCAGGGTGGTGTGGACGGTTAGGGGATGACCTCCCGAACGAATTCAAGAACCGACCCACAATAATTATTGTACAATGATATATGAATTGATTAATTGGTTGATAGAAAGTACGAAATGATAATGACCTCTAACAGCGGCGTAGCATGGTTGCAGCGATTGAGGGGGCACTGTCATCATGGGGGTAACGGTCTTACTCGGAGAATGAAGTGTCAGTTGACAATGCCACTGACTAACGAGAGAGAGTGGGAGAGGTTCCTATCGTCTTCTTTTTATTTCCTTTTCCCTTTCTCACTTCTCTTTCTCTTTCAATTTCTTTCATTTTCTTTTCATTCTTTTTTGTCGCCATTCGATAGAGGGGCACGTATCCTCCGTGCCCCCACACCCATATCTACGCCACTTAACTCTGACAAAAACGCCAAAAGAAATCATTGAGAGCGATGGTTTTGATTACGCCATACGTGATCAGATTGGTCTTTCTGAATGGTGGCTTGGGGAAGAATCTCATTAGTGAATAAATTGGCGGCCCAAGGGCATTTCAAATTTATCATTTTGAAGAGAAATCATTATTTGTCGTCATTGTTATTTGGCGCTCGCATTTCATCAAGGATGTGGTATGCCAGTATTGCTTGCATATTTCATTGAATTTTTTTATCACAGAATTGAAACCAGATTGAATCATAAAGAAATTGCGTATTAGCTAGAAGTGAACTCGATTGACCTAGAGATTTATGGGTTTGCTCATTAAGCAATATATATTAGAAGGATTTGTATTATTTTGTTTCCTTCTTTAGCGTCCAAACGACTCTGAGCTACCATGAGTACAATCTCCTTGAATATGGTTCCTTGGTTCCATGATTGTGACATTTTGGTCGACATGGTCGATACGCGTAGCTGGAATGTTGGTATAGGATGGTCTTCTTCTAATGCTTTTCTCATTCATATTTGTATTCTATTTGTGCATATAAAATCTGTGTACTATACATAAGCTACATTTACACACAATTTACACACAATAGAGTGTATGTAGTAGGTGCAATGATGTCAATAGTAGTAGTAGTAGTAGTAGTAGTAGTAGTAGTAGTAGTAGTAGTAGTAGTAGTAGTAGTAGTAGTAGTAGTAGTGGTGGTGGTGGTAGTAGTAGTAGTAGTAGTAGTAGTAGTAGTAGTAGTAGTAGTAGTAGTAGTAGTGGTGGTGGTGGTGGTGGTGGTGGTGGTGGTGGTGGTAGTAGTAGTAGTAGTAGTAGTAGTAGTAGTAGTAGTAGTAGTAGTGTTTTATTTTTTGTTGGAGTTAGTGTATAAGCTAAGTACGTTTGAACAATAATACCAAACAAAACAGTACATTGTAGTACGAAAAATAATATCGTTAGATGTTGCAATACTGGCAATAGTAGTAATAGTAGCAGTAGTAGTAGTAGTAGTAGCAGCAGAAGCCAGTGGCGGATCCAGGGGGCCCGGGGGTCCCCTGGGATCAAAAAGAGACCCCAAAATGCTGATGAATATTAAGCCCCCTCCCTCAAGAAATCATGGATACGCCACTGGCAGCAGCAGCAGCAGTAGTAGTAGTAGTAGCAGTAGTAATTATAGTAGCAGCAGCAGCAGTAGTCACGGTAGTAGCCCGCCCCCCCCCCTCCACTCAGTATTATTTAGGGTACGCGTATGCTTGTTCCCTCCCTTTGAAAGCACCCCCCCCCCCCCTATCTCAGGGCTGCCAAAATTTCTGAACCCCCCTATCGCGGGCTTTGCACGGGCTTTTCCTGCCTTGGAGACCCCCCCCCCCCCCCTAAATTCAGAACACTGCTCAATGTACCCCCCTATCTCAGGTGAGCTCTCATTCCAACCCCATATCTCAGGACAGACACCAACCCCCCTCCCAAGTAAGCTGTCATTACTCTGGGTCATTACAATCGAGGGAGGACTGGATGGGACTGGGGGCCAGTGTTTCTACTTTTCAAAATGAAATAATCCTGGCTGAATGAGCTATCAAAACTAGCAGGAATTTCAGGAATTTGATCCTGGGATTTGATCAATTTTTCAAGATATTTCATAACCCCCCTTTTTTAATTTCTCAGGTGTCGAAGAGAGAGAGAGAGAGAGAAAAGAAAAAAACACCCCCTTTTTTAATGAAATGTCCGGGTGAAAGATAAAAAACACCCCATTTTTTACAATTCACGGGCCGGATTGTGTCGCCCAAAAAGTACCCCTTTACCGGAGATTTTGGGAACACGCATGCGGTCCCTTCGACCTCCGAGTGGGGGGGGGGGGGGTAGTAGTAGCTGTAGTAGTAGTAGCAGTAGTAGCAGCAGCAGTAGTCGTAGCTGTAGTAGTAGTAGTATTAGTAGTATAGCAGTAGTAGTAGTCGTCGTCGTATTAGTAGTAGTAGTAGAAGTAGTAGTAGTAGTAGTTGTTGTTGTTGTAGTACTGGTGGTGGTAGTCATACCTGCAGTAGAAGTAGTAGTTGAGTATGTAGTATTAAGTTGATGTATTTAGATCCTCTCCCCATATTGATTACAAAATGAGATCATTTAGATACTCATCGTGTTGTCTCCATCAAACCCCTCTTTCACTGTAATAATAGTCATCAAACAAGTAAAACAAATTTCTGCACTCTTTGAAATGGCAATGTTCAGACACAGATAATGTATGTCTCAAGTTACTTATCGTTCCTTCACCCGCCAAAGAGTCACCCCATTACCACAGTCTGGGCAGGATGCGGTAACGCGACTCTGCCAGATGTGAAAATCCTCTCAGGCCGTCCCTTATAGTATGGCAATGTAATCCTTCTTGGGCCATTATAGACGCCTGCGATCCTAACGTGTACACGTAACGTCCGGTGGGTGCTACACGTAGGAAGGTGTGTGTGTGTGTAATTGGGTTTTAACAAACGTGAATCAATCAGATATGATTATTTACGTCTGGGGACTAACCTTTAACATCGTGACTCAGTCTCGAACCTGGGTCCGCTGAATCAGTTTATAACTTCCACTGTTAGCTGGATTACAGGCGCACGCCACAACGCCCAGTTAAAGGCGGTAGCGCGTGGCGCCTTTAACTGGGTATTGTCTCACCACGTGACTTATACGTATACCAATGCGGCGCCACGGACGGCGTTCACATTGTGTATGCTATCAGGTCTTGCTGTTTGTTTTACATTACTTCTAAGAAAGTAAGTAGATCTTTGTGCTCATGGGTAAGCAACAAGGGACCTACAATTTAGAATACTCTCAGGGTAATTTGTGATAAAGCTACTCCTAAAGGGGAATAGCGCAATGGCTTTGTTTAAAATATGAAACTGGATATCCGTGCTTTACGCGTGTCAGATTACCCAATGCTACTTTGTACACGAGATACAAATCTTTTTCTTTCGCTCTCTTTACCTCTTTCTGTCTCCTTCCTTTTTCAATGTTTTCTGTCAACCCAATTTCCCATACTAGTACCTCTTTTTCCCAGTTTTCTCTTTCTGTCACTATCTCTCTCTCTCTCTTTCTCTCTTTATCTCTTTCTCTCTTTCTTTACCTCTCTTTCTCTCCCTCTATCTCCAAGGTGTAACACGCTTAAGGGCTTACTGGTCTTAAGTGTCTTAACAAGGTTTGCAAGTGTAAAATAATGCATGTCTCGGAACTCTGCAACCTGTTACGGTCACAATCCGACTCCACCATGTCCACTGGTCGAGCTCCGCGGCTGGGAGGGCAACGGCTGTAGCCAGGGGATGTCATTTCGGATTTGAAAGCAAATACCCTGAGCCAGTTTTCGCGGTATAAGCTGTCAGTTGCTCTTTGGGATGCCCTCTTCCCTTGCACTCTCCTTCTAAGTTCGACCAGTGTCTTCAAATTACGGATAAGTAAACAAACTAGCGCACCTCCAAGTAGATTCATTTGTGGTCAATCTGTGTAATTGCATGTTTGTAATGCTATACGACCCTCGGAAGACGTAGAGAGTAGAGAGCCCTTCGTGAGCTTGTATATCCTCCCAAAATATGCTCACATGGTGAGGATTATTGTTGCCTCACGTAACTAAAATGTAGTCATAAAAATACGTTTTGTATGAGCACCCCCCCCCCCCGTCTTTCTCTCCGTAAAGGGGGGTCACATGGCTCCAGCTCCACTTTATTTTTTTACCAAATGGACCGACGATGATGCAGGCCTGAACCTCGACTTCATTGGATCCTTCTCTTACACTTATAAACCTCACTTCGCCTAACAGCTTCTGTTATTATTCCTTTCAAGAACTTAATTCAGTCACTTAGTGACTGTAAATTTTTTGTCCAATTTCCGAGTATTGCCGTGAATGAAGACTGAGATATGTTCGTATATGTCGGATTATTTGTTATTGAAAAATAATCTTCCAGCCTTCCCAAATACATGAAATAGAGTGTTATTTCTACATCTGAACAAAAATTCCTTTAATCCTATTCTGTAGTTAATGATATCAACTCCACAATGCGTTAAGAATTAACGCAGTAAACATGGTAAATTATTGTTTGTTCAAAATGTATAACAATATTTAATTTCTTTTTCAAACCTGTCCCATAGGCTTACAAACGGGGCATGTACGGGGCGAAGTATGTCTGGCTCCTGGTGGGTTGGTACATGCGGGACTGGTGGCTGGTCGAGGATGACCGGATAGACTGCACTCCCGAGCAGCTCACTGAGGCCGTGGAGGGGTACTTCGCTGTGGACAGCATGGATACCAACGTAGATGACCGGGTATCTGTGTCAGGTCTGGTGAGTTGGCAAATATTTCTGTCAAGTTTTCCTTTATCCATTTTGTTCTTCAATTGGAAACAACAATATTTTTAGTAAACGAAGAAGCTTGACTGGGGAGGAATTTTTTAACACTGGGAGTAATATGCCGAAAGATTTGTTTACAAATTAAAAATTCCTCCCCAGTAAAGCTTCTTCGTTTACTAACCATTGTCTACGGCGGACCGTTTGAATATTAATGAGTCAGAAAGAAGAGGATCTTGGGTATTTGATTCTAGTTCATCGTGACTTGGCCGTGAACCAGAATAGCCTGGTGGTTAAGTCGCTGCCCGGCAAGCAGTAGATGACAGGTTCGAATCCCGCTGGTTCCAATTTTTTCTGACTTGTGTTTTTCATTACAGATCGAGCATACGATATTTAACACTGGGAGTAATATGCTGAAAGATTTGTTTACAAATTAAAAATTCCTCCCTGGCCAGTCAAGCTCCTTCGTTTACTAACCATTGTCTACGGCGAACCGTTTGAATATTAATGAGTCAGAAAGAAGAGGATCTTGGGTATTTGATTCTAGTTCATCGTGACTTGGCCGTGAACCAGAATAGCCTGGTGGTTAAGTCGCTGCCCGGCAAGCAGTAGATGACAGGTTCGAATCCCGCTGGTTCCAATTTTTTCTGACTTGTGTTTTTCATTACAGATCGAGCATACGATCTTTAACACTGGGAGTAATATGCCGAAAGATTTGTTTACATATTAACAATATTTTTATTTTAGTGCGAAATGGTTCTAATAAGGTGTGATGTCTTTGAAAACAATATACATGATTATAAATTTTGTCGAAAAGTTGAAAAAATTGCCAATTTGGATAAAAAACAATGATTTTGAACCTCTCAATGTGTTGCCAATTTAAGGATTTTAAAGCTTACTCTCATTTTTAAATTCCTGGTATCAAACTCAACATGGTAATGCAACAAAAATGGACATAATGTGCGCAGAAATTTGTGCTCTTTCTAATCATGCATCTGGTATATTTTTAGAGCTCTCAATCAGAAGTTATTGAGCCAAACCACAAAATGTGATTTCTTTTCTTATTTATGTTTTCTTCTTCATATTTTTATGCATGAAATCAAATTTAGAGAACGTTGAATGCAGTTTGTCATCCAGACAATGTTTGTATATAGAAGAAAGTATAAAGTCTCATCTCTCTCTGCACAACACTAAGAGAGGGCTGGTGTTACGATGCTGTAATATTAAGTGTATATTACAGTCGCTACTGCGAGGCTTAATCTAGTTCTATATTACAAGTAGGTTTATGATTATACCCGCAAACGTAAGAATTTAAAGTTCAACTTCATCTTTAAGACTTCTTCGGAGTTCAGAGAGGAGATGAGGGAACGTGGTATCGAACACCTCTCCACCCACGCCGCCCAGACCTACGACGCTGTCTGGACCATCACGCTCGCTCTCAAAGAAGCCATGCAGAAGGACGAACCGACACCAGGCAACGCTTCGCTCCCAACGACGACAACGATGATGAGTGACGTTGGTTCCACCGAGTTCTCGTACACGGACGAAGGCATGAAAGATGCGCTTATCGACATCATGTCTGATGTAAAATTTACCGGTGTTTCGGTAAGTTAAATTATAGCCACGATTGGAGTTTTGATAACGGGATTTTTAAAAGTGGGAGGGGGCAAGCTGAGAGGAAGGAAAGTGTTATGGAAGGCATTACTGGGGTAAGGGAATACCGCCCTTGCCACCGCATGACGCTGCTAATGGTATGATGTTTTGACATAATTATGATGAATTTTATTATGCATTACATCCATAACATTTATATCTTTACAGACAGACTGAAATGACACTGGAAATTTGCTTTGAATTCGCATTAAACATTTTGAAGTTTCATTAAAATCCTATTTGGCGCATCTGATCCATGATGATGGCATTGTCCCTGAAATCGAGAATTCCCGGTATTAAACCATGTTCTAAATTATTTACTAAGTAATTCCCAAAAGAATACCCCTACAAGATCATCTACAAACATTAGATATATTTCCAAGTAGATACAATCCCCAAAATACTACCACATTCTAATTTTTTGTCCACTTACAGGGCCCCGTTTCGTTCGTTGGTCCAGATCGATTTGGAATCACCACATTCCGTCAAAACCAAGGTAATTATCGCTTTCATGATTTATGGTATTCCATTTATGTTAAATAAGTAATTATTGATGGCATGTTTTTGATGTTTCTAGCAGACTGTATAATCTGTGATTGACACACCCGGGAAAAGAACAACACACACTCTCCTTTCCCCGTCAGTAATATAATGTGTATGGTAAAATGATGGATCCTATGAGATATAATATCATGATTTATTGGGGTACACGATTCTGTCATAGCCATTATCTTACAAAAAAAGACTTTCCGAAAGTAAACATTGTGGAAATGGTGTCCTGTGTCAATTTGTCCCCAACGACAGCACGAAACTGTCAACAAGGAAATTGAAATGGGGAGTTTGATACCATGTCTCACTGTTTCTTCAGCAATAGCCATCACAAAGATGCCCATTTTGTAGACGTGCCATAATAAATTGATGAGTTTGAACTCTTGACTGAGATATGTAGGTAAGGAGTTCGAGCCCTCGCACGACACTTGTATCCTTACACAAGGCATTTCATCAACACTGCTTCTCTCCGGAGTAGAGGGTGTGTCTTATATTTGTGGAATTGTTATTGAATCCGATTACTAGGTTGATAATAACTACATATAGATGTCCCACTGAAATATACGGTAGTAATATTTTACCCCTCGTATAGGCCTATTTATGTCGTCAATTGCCAGAAATAAAATTGATAATTTTGACGACATCGCATCTTGTGAATATCTTTTGTATTGCTTTATTAGGCACAACAACATTTCACCTTCAGAAGGGATTATACTGTATATGTTGCATAAAGAATACTAAGTAGAATAAAATAGAAAATAAGAATAATAAAGCGCTATATTAATAAAATCATCAGTGATCAATGTACTTTTCTCCGAATCTTTTTAGGTGGAGTACTGCAACGCGTTGCGTTGTATTTTCCAGAGAGTGAACTGCTTGATTTTGAGACGGAAGGGACTGTACCAATCAAATGGGCTGGTAGGTTTCATCATCTTAGTACAGTGAAACCTGACATTTAAAGACCGCTCAAGAGAGACAAGAAAAAAGGGTTTTTATAGACAGGTGGTCTTTTTGTACAGGTTTCCTTCAGTATTGTTTTCAATGAGAAACGAAACATGTGGTCTTTCTGTACAGGCAGTCTTTGGAGCATGTGTTGGCTGTACCATAATCATGATAATATTCAGAAATACCATGTAAACAGAAGATGGTACGTGGGACTCGACGCTACGGTTACTTTTCAAGGGTGTGCGTTTAGTCGAAATTTGTATAATTTAGACTAGGTTATGCTAATTTTTGAGGATTATTCATAGTGTTTCCCGATCGATGCCACTAAGTTGAGATAAAATATAACGTGTTTTTCTGAAATCACAATGTTCATACTAATTTTGACGGCGTTTAGTTTCATCTTCCCGAGAGGGACAGTGCAATTAAATATGCAAAATCGTTATTAACACATTAACATAACAAGAGTTTTATTTTTAAATGTACCTGTGATTTTATGACCTTTGACCTTTTTTAAATCCATATCATGCTCTTTTCCCCTCTATGCATCTATCTAGTTTAATTCATTTAGCCATTTCTCAACAATCGTGGAAAGAAAGTAAATTAAATTGTGAAAACCACTTAGATACCTTTACAGTAAATGCATCAGGCAGTGTCATTTCAAGAAGATCAGTTCGTAAATCCCGAAGTAGCATCTAGTGATATGCTAAGATCTACGTGCCACAATATTTGATTTGATACCTGGCGACAGAAATAGAGCGAGCTTCACATCAGAGCCTAAAATAGCCTTCATACCAAATTTAGTGTTTTATGTTGAAGTCTGATACTGTATAGATGGTCAACGACCTGAATGAAATACAGGGAAGAAAAATGTTTTGCTGCTGGGAAATCGCAGCACCTAATGTTTTTAACCCGTAGACTACTGAATTTATCTCATCCCCATAGGCTTAATAAGGGACCACTCAGTTCCCGCAAGCACTCCCCCAACCCCGCCCACAAGAAAGAGAGGAATTCTTCTTCGTCATGTTTATTCCGCGGAAAAGGGTAGTACAAAAAAATGTCCTCATATTTCCCTTTGGCATATTTGGAGTGAACTTGCTTTGAAGCTGCTCCAAATATTTTCTTGAAAAATAAATGTATTTATATTTTAATCTCGAGAGAAAAGAAGTTATTCACCCCGTAAAAGCTGATGTAAATATCTCCTTCATGCATGTCATGCCAACGTCCTTCACTATAGCGTAGCCATCCGGCGCAGTTTGGTGGTATTATTCCCCTCTCTCTCTCTCTCTCTCTCTCTCTCTCTTTCTGCCCTCACTTCCATTTGCCATATTTCTTTCTCTCACTCTCTCTGTTTTCTCACTTTCCATTGTTTTCTTTCTTTTCTCTCTCTCTCTCTCTCTCTCTCTCTCTCTTTCGATGAATCGATCGAGTTGTCTCACTCCCTCTATTTCTATATATCCGCTCTTTTTGGAACAGTATTTCATATACAAGCAAGGTCTCCCTGCGTTATCTCAGTATCGTGCCATTAACCACCCAACCTTTCCTGGGATTGAAACTAAAATCTCTACACACCCTGAAAAGAATTGAGAAAACGGGAAAGAGGTAATGAAGATGTAATTACATGCAAATAGCAAAGCACTACCTATCTCTCTGGGTGATTAAATGTAAGCCTGTTACGCCCCCTGTAATGAATGTATTAAGTCGTAGACAATGCGTATGATAGAGGCATTAAATATCACTCCACATTTGTCATCCATATGCGAGATATAGTCATTAGAAACATAATGCGTTGATCAACAAGGATTGACATTGCTTCAGATAACCTCGCATCATCATATCGCATAGAAATTGTGTTCTCGAAACAAATCAAAGGAGACAGTTTGAAAATGGAGACAAACTAGGGAGTCTATAGTTTGATAACGGGACGCCAAAATCGATTAGGGCCGACAAGAATGAAATTCAAGGTCTCTATCGCTATTACACGACGTGCACGTTGCCATGGTGGTTGTTATAATCGAGGGTCGATTTGCAAACGCATGATTGGCTCAGCCAAACGTAAAACTAATAATTTTTAAACAAAACATATTTTATTGATTTTTATTGTATTTGATCATTTATTACCCAAATCCGTATAACATAGATACAATAAAGACATATTAGGCAAAATGAATTAACAAAATAGCGTAATGCTAATTGACGTAAATCCTAGCAACATAACATATGCAATTAATTGACATTCAAACATATCAAAATTTACGATATTTGCAGAAAATTGTTACATTCCAATCAAAATTTTTATTTTTGTCTACATGGAAATTCACAGACAAAGGATGATTTTTTTTTGTCTCAATACGACCCTGGATTTAAGTTAAGATGTTCCTTGAGTTCTTTCTTTGTTAGCAGTTGATTCCATATCAATGGCCCTGAATACGAAATGGACCGTTTTCAGAGATTTGTTCTGACTTTCTTCTGTGGTGACAAATTTCCCTGAGTTTGTTAAAATATTGGAGCATTCAGTGAAGGCTCTTGACTTTCATACAAGAGGTTCTGGATCCCATCGTCAATCGATACTTACATCCTTGGACAAAGTATTTTACCCACTTTGTCCCTCCCCATAAAAATATGGTTTAATACCCAGCAGTGTTTCGGTAACAGTAATTGCACGGTCCCCATGAAGAGCAGGATCAGCTCTGATGAGGTCACTTTGGGTAAATAAGACAATATTATCATTATCATTAGTATTATCATGCAGTATAGGTCCATGGTATTATCATCATCAAAACACTAGTATACGAAACCACTTTCTAATTACTCTGGGAAAAGGGTACGAGTTGGCTTTTGGACAGCTCGTTATTGCAAACATATCAAGGATATGATTGCGACCCAAAGCCAACTTGCCTCGACTTCCAAACCAGTCTCATAAAGTAAGTAGTATCATTTCTCGGAAACAATACCATGTAATGTGGCTCATTAGATCGGCTGTCTTCTGCTCGACTGACATTTTGCTGATGGTCGTAATTCCAATCGCGTTCTTTTTTGCCTCGTCGTATCCAGTGGCAGTGCCGTATTTCAGCTCGATCCAGACGCGAATAAAAGTACACGTGGCTTCCTATTACAGTAATGAAACACGCCGCCAGAGAATATGTTTGAGTATGATTTTATTTTCCACTTTCTTTGTCCTTTTTTTTTTACCTTGATTCTCGGGGGATGACTTGCACTTTTTTCTCTATGGCGTGGTCCAGGGGCCGCGGAGCGTTTTTTAAATGGTGGGGGTGAACATGCGAACAAGCTTTTTTCTACTACATAGGCATTATGAAACGTGTCTACTCAGTAATATGGGAGGCTGCAGCCCTCCCCCACATGTGTTCTTAGTGAAGGGATGCTTAAGGGGTTGGTCCGAGCACTCATATCGGAAGCAGCTTCATAGAGTTTTCGCTCTAGCGTGATGATGCTAATTCATCACATATTTCAATCAATTAAGGAGACTGTTATACAGTAAGATCATTGGTATGTTGCTCAGGGCGCAGGATAGAGAGAGAGAGAGAGAGAGAGTCGGATAGAGAAAGACAGAGACTGAGAGACTGATTAAAAAGAAGGGACAAAAAGGAAAATCAATTACTCGGTCTGGGAGGGGTGCCCTCTACAAGACCACTTGTAGGTAAATAAATAAAATTAACACTTCACTCACGCTACGCCTTTAAATAAAATAATGCATTATTTGTTATTTTAAAAAAAAGCTGCTGTTCGTAATCTTGACTTTATTATCAGTATGAGCTAAAATGAATTAAAGAAATGTATAGTAAATATAATTCGTTTTCTGTATATTGCGTTTCAGTTTGAACATTCTGTTCATCTGAACATGTGACTCCATTCGATGTCATAACGCTGAATTTAAAACAAAATGTGATATTGCATTGGAAAGGATAAACAATTTACATCGTCAACAGTTGTTACAAATAACGTTTGCAATCATCAATCCGCCTTCCCCAAAAATTTGTAACAACATATACGATTGAAGAAATGCATCCGTCTTTCCTATTCCGTCTAGCAGCGCTGAAAATTCTTTTGACAAGGGCAGCTTTCGATGTAACATATTTTTCACAATAATGATATCTCCATTTTACCAAAGGCTAATCGGCACACTATAACTCTTCATTTGGCTGTACATTATATTCAATTCATTTACGAATCCCCATAAAACTTGAGATTTGTATTCATTATATCAGGGTGCAGTTGGGGATCAATAGATAGAAAGTAATATCAAAAGTAATATTTTTCCGGAGGAAATAGTCCCCCAAAATAGAAATCATGAAGGGGTACAGAAGTATATTGAATATGAATGCAAATGCATACAAATGTCAAATGTTTGGATGGAATTCCATACTTTTACAATATATAAGCAAGTGTGATGATAATCACCTTATTTCTAATTAATCTCTAATTTTCTTTTTCAGTCAGCTTGGTTTTCCGGTTATTTTCTAACTCTTCTCTCATCCGTGTATTGCCACTCAAATTTACATGATTTACGTTTTGTATAATGTCCTCATATGGTATTTATTTTAGGATTTATTTTCAGTATTTAGTTGTACGTGTCAGGCCTCGCTTTTAGTACTTCCAATTCAGCAAGATTTGGGGGAAGGTGTCAAGTCGCATATTGATGGAGCAGAAAACTTTTGAGAAAATATCCACATTCAATGGTACATAGCAAGCATTCTGTTGGTTACTTATCATACTTATAATTGTTACTAAGGTCTTACAGGCCATTTCTGTTTGTTATCTGAAAATCTATGGATGGGGATTTGTGCCTCATCGACTCCTTTCAAATAATGTCACTTTGAAGCCCATGAACATAATGAAATCGAGCACGGATGTATCAGTTGGTAACGAGAACACAGCACGACCACATAAGCGTAAGGGGATACCCCCGTGCTTACACGTCTTGCTCGAATCACGGGGAACCGGTATTATTTGTGTCGAAACCGGGTGAAGCATCGAGCAATTTGTGCTCATTCATGAAGCGGGTGTATCAAATAGCACCCAAATCCAGTTCAAAGTCACTACGAGTAGATCTGACGGCGCCGCGGTCCGACCGCGATTTCGGAAATTGATTGGAGACCGAATAGGAAGTCAAACAGGCATCCATCATGTCTCTGATATGGATGAAACATTTCTTTTTATTAGGTAGAAGTGGGTTGATTGTATACAGTATTGGTTGATCCAGAGGGGGTGATATAAGGGGTGCGTACCTCCTCTCCATGGATAAGTATATAGAGATTGCACGACACGTGTTCCAATCGCTTCGCGTTCAATTTCTCACACTAACGCAATTCCAAACCTTGGACCCCAAAGTACCCAACCCTAACCCTAACCATAAACCTATCATAAAACACAATCGGAAGCCGGAAAGCCTGTGTCTTTGTGGAAATAAAGCTAAGAGCGAATGTCGCCAAAGAAAATTTCAGATCGCCTCCATCATGGCATGCACTTCTATTAAGTTGATGTGTCCCTCCCCTTGAATTCGCGACCGTGTAGTTCAAAGTAAAGTGTATTTCTGGACCGGGTCAATTGCTTTATGATTGTATGTTCTTGATCTAGTGTATTTTGAGGCAAGAGGTCAATTATGATAGAAGTGGTATTATTGTATAGACTCAGATGAAGTGTGTTTCGGGAAAGAAGTCCAGTAGTGAAAGCAATGAGATGGGGGTATTTTTCATTCAATTTATTTTGGTATACAGGGGCAATTGTGATCCTAGGTAGGTGGGTACTACAGTGAATAATATTCTTGATAATCAGAAAGGGGTCGATTGTGACAGAAGGGATGAGCATGTAGATGAATTGTATTACATATGAGGTTCAATGAAGTATATGACTTCAAAGTATAGATAAAATGTAAGATCAAATTGTGATGATTATTAGTTTATCATGTTTAATCTGCATCATCAAAATTATTTATTATTATTATTATTATGTGATCGTTTGTATAAAGTGAATTTGTTTTAAAAATAAAGCGGCCTTCAAATTTTCCGTGCACATCATCATACCTACGAAATCGACTAATCTCTTTCTTTCGTTTCTATTTCCTAGGTGGTTTTATACCAGTCGATCACCTGATCGTTCTCGACAAGCCGATTCGGATTGACTCTGCTGCCTTCATGTCGATCTCCGTCCTGACCGTCCTCGGCATCATCCTCGCTCTCCTCTTCCTCGCTTTTAACGTCAAGTACAGAAAAACAAAGTAAGTATTCCGTCACAAGTTGCAGGATACAGCGTTGAAATAAAGTCGAGATCCTTTGAAGGTATTTCAGTCCATCCAAAGCTGGACACTGTGTCATAGTCTTGGATATAAATCATTAGCAACTGAAGTCTAATGTTAGAAGAAAATAACATTATCGGTGATATACATTTACATATTTTGCATTGTAATGTGAAGAACTCGGTACTTTGTTAGTTTAGAAATGGTCCGCCAACTCTCTCCCTATTTCAAAATCGTTCCTCCGCCCATGTTTTCTATATAACGTTTAGCATTTTTTTTTCGTCTCCGTTCCATCAAGGTACATCAAGTTATCGAGCCCCAATCTTAACAATATCTTAGTGGTGGGTTGTATAGCGGTCTACTCAGCAATCCTCATGATGGGACTGGATGGAGATAAAGTATCAGATGTAGTCTTCGCTCCACTCTGCACGGTATGTATAGACTCAGGGTGTCATTATATTAAACGGGGTGTCCAACACTCCCACCAAATTTGCCAAAAAAAGCTTGCCTAAAATTTCAAACAAACAGTAAAATGGTCTTCGGATTATCAAATTCGACAATAGTAGTCAAAAGTCTTTCCAACAAAATGTCACTTTTGCGATGCCCCTGCATAACTAGAAAATTAATAATGATGATATAATTCATATTCGTCATTTTGCACAGTACAGGGTTATCCTTTATTTTCCCTGATGCTCTGAAATTGCGTCCTTGCAGCGAAGGACTGCGGCGCTCTCGCAGTCAAGGAATTTCTCTGTACCATGTACCCACTTACTACACCCGGGTCGACATGGTCGAGAGAGACAGTTACTAGAAATGCATTCTCTTGCGGACATAAACACCTGGCAAGAATTTGGACTTTAAACCTCTTTATTAATAGTCAAGGTAGTAAACCACTTTGCCACTGTCCCCCACAGGATGGAAACTGGTTTAAAGAATAAGAAATAGGAAATTCCAAAGTTTATGAATATTGTATTGCGAATTCATCCATTCATTAATTGATGTGCTATGTATTTTGTAATACATGTCACATGATGATAATTCTCGAGTTTTCTTTGTTCAAATAGTTGTTCACCTTCCCATTACTCTCTCTCTCTCTCTCTCTCTTCCTCTCTCTCTCAGATTCGTACGTCGTTCTTGGCGGTTGGATTCTCAATGGCGTTCGGATCTATGTTTGTAAAGACGTATCGAGTTTATCACATCATTACACATGCTACGAGTAGAGTCATCAAAAGAAAAGTAAGACATAATCTATGATATTACTACACATTATGTACATAAAATTATAGGCAGAGACGTAGTTATGGGTCACGTGCTCCCGTGTTGCCCCCACCCCAGTCCAATCGCAAAACAAAAGAATGAAAGAGAAGAGAGAAAGGTAGGTGAGAGGGGAAAGGGTATTGCGAAAAGCAGACGCTACGACACTGAATAGAGAAAAACACCAGAGGAGTATGATTAGCGTATTTACATGTTAATCCTCTCTAGCATTACAGCTAATGAGGGTAGATGATGAGGATGACACAGATAACGGTTGTGGTAGACAGGTATTCAGATACCTCTTCAGTATTATCTTCATGTACGTACAAAACAACAAAGGAATAAAAGTTAAGGGAGAGATAAGATTGCATAAAGAGGATTACCATATTTAACCAACTTTCAACAACTCCCTCTCATAAATCAGCTTTGGTTATTCTCTATCATAATGTGTTTATCCCAATGTAATGTTATATAGATATGGTTATGTTACATCTCTTACTTTGTGCTGTAGACTAACTGAAGATGTGGGAATGTATTCATAATCATGATAATGGAGAAGATTACATTTCTTCATTTTTTTCAACAACGCCTTCTCCTATCCCTCTCTGTTTATCTTTCATCATAATGTTATACAATATATTTTTATATATGGTTATGCTACGTCCCACATTTGTGCTGTGGACATATTCGGTTATGGGAATTTATCCTATTATCATGATTATTATGATTATTATGTAGAGAAGATTACATTTTCTTCGCTTCTATGATCCATTACTCCTTCTTCGGATATATTTTTTCATCATTTATTATCAACAACACCATTCGTCATCTTAAGAAATGTAATCCTCTCATATATTCTCATTTCGAAAATATTCCACAGGATCATTATTTGTAAGGCATAACATACAAGTTTCTGAGACTATTATTGGAAGCAAAATTCACAATATCCCTTCATAATCTGTATGCCTTGTATGTCAACGGATTTCCATCTTAACGGATCATGGATTATCATCGTCAAAATGATGCATTACATAAGCTCTGATGTGAATTATTTTTTGTTTTACCTCATCAAAGCGCGTGGAGCTGATCATACTTAAGCTACAAAATACAAATCAACAAAACTAGATAAGGATTGAGTTATAGAAAAGAAAATGGAATATCAAAGAAGCTTGCTTAAACATAATACCAAATAAACGTTTTCGTCCCACACCTAATACCTGATACCTAACACATAAATATATAGAGAAAAATAGAACGATCGAATCTAGAATAACTTAGGAAAAGTAAACGTAAGTATGCAACTGTTTTAAGGGAATATCGTAGTTCTCATCGTGTCGACATGGTCGAAGATGAAATTGTTAAAGATTGAGTTGAGTACTGTTCACGAGATTGAATTGTGAAAGAAACTGTCTCAAAGCAATTGGGAAAGGTTGATTATAAAGCACATAAGCATTGGTGTATACTGTAAGGTTTTGTAATCACCAAAATGTTAAGAAATTGAGGTCTGTGAAGTTGTTTTGATATTCGTTATTCGATATTCATTTGATATTCATTTGATATTCAAAATTGCCTAAAGTCGGATTTTTTTGACGTATACCTGGCGCCCACGGTCCCCGATCTAATGCCATGATGACCTTGACCTTGACCCCTCAAGGTCATGGTCAATAATGGCGCCAAAAATGAATACTAGCTTTTTGACGAACTGAAAGTGGCCCAAAATCCAAATTTTTTCGACCCCTGCCTGGCGCCCACGGTCCCCGATCTAATGCCATGATGACCTTGACCTTGACCCCTCAAGGTCACGGTCAAAAATGGCGCCAAAAATGAATACTAGCTTTTTGACGAACTGAAAGTGGCCCAAAATCCAAAATTGTTCCACCCCTGCCTGGCGCCCACGGTCCCCGATCTAATACCATGATGACTTTGACCTTGACCCCTCAAGGTCATGGTCAAAAATGGCGCCAAAAATGAATACTAGCTTTTTGACGAACTGAAAGTGGCCCAAAATCCAAAAGATCCAAAGATCGGGGACCGTGGGCGCCAGGCAGGGGTGGAAAAAATTTGGATCGAATAGAATATACATTTGAAAAATCTATATGGTCTTTGCAAACACTATACATGTACTACCTTTAAGGGCTGGTCAAATTTGTCCGATAACCATAACGATAACGAGATTTTTTCAATTAAAGGTACACCCTATACTAATATGGTTTATACGTGTGAGTATGCTCATGACTGGTAATAACAGGGCAGCTCTAGCGTGTAATATCGGTATCGGACAAATGTGACCACCCCTTTAAAGGCGAACTTAACACTGTTTGGTGTGATTGTCCTGTCTAGATGCTGCACGAATCAACGTTATTCCTCATGATCGGGGTTCTTCTACTACTTGACGTCATTCTCATTGCATTGTGGGTAATACTGGATCCCATGTACCGACAAGAAAAACGCCTGAGTGTCGAGGCAAGTTTAAAGTTTAGTGGATCTTCCCAGTCCTTGCTCACCTCGTCATTACATCGCAATAGTTAATCAATCAACATTCTTTGAAGCTTATCCTCTAATTATAAACAAGTTAAGCAGAAAATAATTAAACGATATATCTTTTCCTGGTTCAAAATCAGTTTGGATTTAGGTGTATTTGTTGTTTCTGTTTTGTATTGAAAATATTATATCACCTCAACGAGTTCCCATAACTTTTGATTAAATTCACTTTGCAAGGGTGACAAATATGAAAAATGAATTTTGAAATCATTTCGAGAAAAAAAATGATATGAAATTATATTGAATTCGATACCTATGGTCCCGATAGTTAACTTTCAACAAAAGATAATATAATTTTGTTTGTCCAATGTATTACAGGTTTCCGATGACGGCACACGCGCGTACGTGCCAGTCATCGAGGAATGCACGTCGTTCCACCAAAGCAAATGGTTGGTAGCTCTGTACGCCTACAAGGGCCTTCTCCTTCTCTTCGGGGTCTTCCTCGCCTGGGAGACCCGCAAGGTCAAGATCCCCGCCCTCAACGATTCCCACTACATCGCTGTCTGCGTTTACAACGTCGTCATCATGAGCGTGCTCGCCGTCGTCGTCAATAACTGGGTGATTCAGGGCAATCATAGGACGATGTCGTTCATGCTTGTGTCTCTATGTATCTGTATTACTACCACTGCCACGCTGTGTCTACTTTTTGTACCAAAGGTAAATTTCGGGTGTAATGATAATACAGACCTTTTAATGTACTTTCAGACGAACCCAGTAGTTTGTAAAAGGGCCTGGTGGGGGGGGGGGGGGGGGGGGGGGGGGGGGGGGGGTAACATTCCGGAAAACTTCTGACAAAATAATTCCGATTAAGGCACAACTGTTGAGAGCATGCATTTAATTCCGAGCTAAAATACTTTGAAACAGCAGATGGGACCGTCATGAAAATGGAAGAGGCTAATTGGAGATGTACAGAATTGAACGCGTTTCGTCACGTCCGGCGGTTTCACTTGATATGCCTTGCTACGTTGTGGTTGTACAAACCGTCTTGATCCGGCGACAATTACTCCGCGGGCAACATACTACACTAACCGAATTCTTATCTTTATCCCTGAATCTAACATTATACCTAACCTTAACCCTAAACCTTACCTAAAACCCAATTGCAACTCAGACCCTTACCCTAAAATCTTGGACGGAATAAAGCCCGGAGCAATTGTCGTCGGAGCAAATGTCGGAGCATCCACGTTGCGACATGATTGTTCTTTACATTTTGTTCTTTTGGTATGTTCATGATTCTTTTTCTGTGTAGCTTCATGCAATAAGAATAAGTGTCAGCAGCGACCCAGTGACCAGATCAGTCGGGTTAGAGGTCAAAGGTCGTACTCGTCGCTTCGTGATGGACGAATCGACGGAGCTAAAGGAAAGCATCTATAGAGCTGAAATTCATATACGAGCATTCAGAAGAGAAAAAAGAAAGGTGAGTGGTGACAAAATCATGACAGTTTTCTTGCATGTAGAAATATTCATGGGAAAGTTAGACGGTCTAATATTAAGCTTTCTGGCTTTGCGATAAACCTACCTCGCTCAAACTCTTCGAATGGCGACGTCAGAGGTCCTATAATAATGTAAAACTGGATAAATACCATAGAGCACGTTATTCTGACCGAAAGAGTTGTTCGTTGCGAATGTTTACATAAAATGATGATATTTCGTGCAAATGAACTGTATTACTGGGATTGTCTCTTTTATCTTTGCAGCTTGATTCCAAAATAGCTGAGCTGGAAGGCATACTGCGCATGCTCGAAAGGGAGGAGCAGTACCGATTAGGTCACCTTAGTGAATTTGACCTCGACCCATCAGGGCAGGAACATGAACTACAAATGCTGCTTCACTTACCAGAAACACCCATAGACAATCAAGAATCGTGTGCGGTTAATCGATTCGAACAGGAATACAAGCGGATAGTGAATCAAAATCTGACATCGGTTAGTGGTAGTGGACGGAGCGAGGAGCGACCGGGTAAAACCGAAACCCGGCGAAGGACATCGGTGTTGCCTTTCAGAGGGCTGGGCAAAGAGAACAGCTTCACGCACACGCCACTCATGGCAAGGTTTAGTACGGATACCGATGAGACCAATTCGGATATCTGTCCGGATTTGGATACAGAGAAGAGTACAGTTGTGGAGCGGTCGTATGGAACGTTGCGCGGGACAAGTAGCGCAGGAAGCAGTGAAAGTCTGTCTTCGAAACTCAGGGCTATTAGTGATGGTGGTGTTGGGATGGTTGGGGAAAATAGAGGAAAAAGGACAAACGACATGGACGAGGAGGACGAGACGGAGATCGAAAATAACGATCAGGAAGACGCAGACGAAACGTCCGTTCTTGCGTTCCGCCGAAGCAGCGGTGCGGGAAACCGAGGTAGCACCAAGGATATCCCCAGCACTTCAGAAACTGCTGCAGACAAGGAAGACCTTAACCTTGACGAAAGGACACTCATAACAGAAATGCAAGACCTTCAACTTCGACTTTTGCAACTGAATGGCAAAGCCAATATGATCTACTACGTATAATTATAGCGTTTCTAAGCAATGACTTTCTTCGCGATAAAATGATAGATGATTTTATTTCTTCGTTTTTGTATTGTGGTGTTCCATTGTTTAGACCTAATTTTTGCAAAGATAAATAGTATTCATATGACATATTCAAATGTTATTTGTCAATTTTTTATAGAAACAACATGTTTCATATTATCATAAAATGGTATATTATAATGTAATTTTTCATCTGAAATCGAGGAGGATATCATTTTTTATACTGTATACAATCATTATTTGTATTGTATTGAAGTACTACATACCCATGCTTTTATGTCTAGTTTTGCGTTTTTATTTTTTGAAATTACATCGCATAGGTAAAACTCTCTTGTACTGACGGAATGTCCCTTTTGATCTTCAGTTTGAAGAATATATTGATTAATTAAGACTAACAGAACGTTAAAGGTAATTGAACACATGGATAGTTTTAAATCTCAAATCTTTCTAAAAATCATTAGTTTTTACCTTCCTGCTTACAGTGCCCTCCAGGAGAGAAACAATCGTTAAATGACCTCAGAATCGACATAACATGAAAGTCATCAACAAGCAACGTTTCGAATATGGACCCGACCTGACCATTACAATACTTGCCGTAATAGAAGTAACATTTCTCATATTCTTTCAGATATGAGTGGACATGTGACGTTGTAGACGGGTGGACCATACTGCAAATCTTTAAAGAAGCCTTCAAAGATGAGGCATCCCATCTGACAGACAGCGCGCTAAACCAACATCGTACGAGAAGTTATCAGAAGGTGCTCGAGACCGATGTATATTTCGCAGGCCATATATAGTTCTTTAATTTAAGGGGGACGTTGGTGGACGTTGATGAGGTGGGCTTTAGCCGTGGTTTTAGCTGTGACGAGACAGTAGAATGATTTTATTGGCACCGATATTTCCTTTCGACAATTGCTACTGAACTCTGACACTATGCCACGTGGCTGGCGTGACCTACAAAAGGACAAACTTACCTTATCACTCTGACAATGTGGGTGCAACATTGGACAAGTTGTAATAAGCAAATTACCATTTCTATAATTTCTACAGGCAGACGCTTACCGACTGAGAGAAACTCGCCTTCTCATGTCAGCTTATTCATTGTCTACATTGTTAACAGTGATAGATTACATCATCTATTTATTATTTCGGTTATTCGTTGAAATACTTGAAATACTTATAAATGAAAAGAATGGACAACGATAGATAGATGAATAACCGTTAATAATGTTTCTGATCTCATGAGATAAAAGGGACATGACAAGACATTGCACTATCAACACATTTTTACGCGATTTAGAACTGACTGCGGAAAATCAACAAAGCTGTTAATTGTGACTGCGGAAAATCAACACCATCGCGAATTACTGGTTGACGATGCTTATGACCGACGCTCATCTGCTGTGTGAACACAAAGCGTAACTGTGGAAGTTCAAAACCTTCTAATCAATAATAATTATGATTATACATGTATAACCAGGATTCCTGGTTTCAACATTGTAATTGACCGTAGCTACACTGCAAAAACCAGGGTGTTAATTTAACACCATCTCGGTATCTATATTGGGCTACACCAGATAAGTGTTAAAACAACACCAGTTTCGAATCAAACTGGCGTTGTTTTAACACTAACTGGTGTTGTTTTGACACTTATCTGGTGTAGACCAATATCAAACTGGTGTTGTTTTTCAACACTAACTGGTGTTGTTTTGACACTTATCTGGTGTAGCCCAATATGGATACCGAGATGGTGTTAAATTAACACCCTGGTTTTTGCAGTGTAGATAGCAGAATGTGGTAGATCCTTGACCAGACGCCGTACGCATCCTGACATGGCTTGACCGAAACAACAGCTGTCATGACAACCAAAGAGTTATATTCGATTAAAAGATGCACACATTCTAAACAATCATCTTGATAAGCTCTGGAAAGTCATTGGTGAGATACAGAGGGATTTTTTACAGGGACTAAAACATTTAAACCAAAAATGAGTATTGCATGGGCCGCGGAACCGGGGGTCTGGAGGCTGCACCCCCCCCCCCCCCCCCAACACACAATGTTTTGAGTAGACACGTGTCATAAAACCTGAGTGAAATCAAATCAGCCCCCCCCCCCCCCCCCATTTTCAAAAAACGCTCCGCGACCCCTGTATTGTCTTTCACATTGACAATAAAACAGACTTAAAGACACTAAAAATGACGTATATTAGAAGACGTATCCTTCATGGAGAGGAGAGGTATGACAGACATCAGTGGCGGATTTAGGGGGATTCCGGCCCGTGCCTCTTCCCCCTTTTGAAAGAGAGCCCCAAACTTGTGATAACCCTTTTTTCTTCTTTTTTTTTTCTTTTTTTTTGCTTATCAGAGAATTTTGGAGGAAAACTGGACCCAACAATTCTGATAACCTTTTTTCTTTTTTTCTTTTTTTTTCGCTTGTCAATTTTTACTAAATCCTGGATCCGCCCCTGACAGACATAATGAACAATGCGACGGTAACGACGATAACTTTCTGATTCTCTGACAACATCTGATGAGCATTATACTTACAGAACTGCTCATGGACCAGTGATACCCTCACAGCGGCTGGAAAGACAGGACATACGCATAAACACTCACTGTACCTTTTTCATAGTACCCTCTACTCACGTGTTGGTGTTTTTTTTAATTACCATTTAACTCTTAACAATTATAGTTTGGACTCCCAGAATAACATACCCTATTTCTTAATTTTTGTTCCATGGTATAGAAAAGACTCGTTCATCGACAGGACAGAGAGCTAATTCATATTATACTTACTCGTCAATTTCGACCTGATTTCGATCTGATTTTATTCGCCAGTATACGAGGAATTAAACTCAATCAATTACATAACTTGACTGTGCTAGAGCGACTATGGGACCATTAACTTTTAGCGTAAAAACAATAAAGGAAAACAATTCGTAGTGACTATACTTCTAATAATTTCATATATTTATATTCCACGGTCAATTTTGAAGTCCACTTGAAATACGAATAGGTAAGACAGTTGATGAGCAGCTAGATGAACTCCTAAGTAATCTAACCACTACGACAGAGGCTGACTGATCGGGGAGTTTTTCCCACTGCCCGGTCAATATTTTGGTCAAAAAGGGCAGGTCATGCAATAAAGGGCCTCCCCTTCGTTACGGACAGACTTGCATAATTGTTATCGAAGTCGTTCTAGTTTAAATTGATCCCCTGTTTCCAGACCAATGTTTGTGTAGTAGAAATTTTGACTGACATCTCAAGACAATTGCAATTAAGGATCTGAGAAATCACGTTTTAAAGTAAGAATTTTGAAAATAGAATATAGCATCTGAAATTCACATATTAGTGGGTGCATGTCATTGAAAG
This sequence comes from Heliocidaris erythrogramma, assembly GCA_025617745.1. NCBI lineage: Eukaryota > Metazoa > Echinodermata > Echinoidea > Camarodonta > Echinometridae > Heliocidaris > Heliocidaris erythrogramma. The sequence goes on from CM046867.1 coordinate 17,966,666, forward strand.
TCATATGACAGGAATCGATTGACAGAGGAAAGAGACGGATGTTGTACAGATTGTTGGAATGTCATGTAAGGTGGGAAAGGTCGTATGGATTAAACCCTCCGATCAGAGAGTCTACTCAGACACATAGACTGACGATAACGAGAGCCGTCGAAAATGCTACTACATCCTCACGAGGAAAGCAAGACTAATTTAAACAGTAGTTAAAAAGAGACCCTGAAACGCTGAGGAGCTTTTTTTTGTGCTTGTCAGAGATTTTTGGACTTAAAAAGAGACACTGAAATGCTGAGGACATGGGGGTGCCCCCAGTAACAAGATCGCCCCCAGTAACAAGATCGTTCCCAGGCGCCTGCAAGACTATGTATGAAATCCTCACGAGGAGCCCAATACTATGTATGAAATCCTCACGAGGAAAGCAAGATTATGTATGAAATCCTCAAGAGTCGCCCAGTACTACGTATGAAACCCTACCTTACAATACAGACACGAAAAGATTCAGTTACGACGTTTACAGTTCAAATAAGAAGAAATTTGGTCGACGCTATACTCCTATAGAACGGAAAAACCCGGACAACTTAACAAAACAAGTCGAACTGATATGCAGGGTAATGGAAGTGATACCGATAAAACTGCACAGACCGAAAGCTACTGGAGTGTTGGCAGCAAAAAACTAGAGATTACGTATTTCTATGCAGTAAAAATAAACTTTGATATCTTGGTCAAAATGTGCTTGTAATATAAGAGAGGACTAAGAGACAGAATGGCGTTAAACTCAACTCATTTTACATAGTTAATACCCTTCTGGCTCTAAACAGACACAGGTGTTCTTGCTCGTGACTAAACTGATTTCAAGACTATACATATACCTACTGCCTCCCAATATTGATCACCAAAGCAGAGTGATATAGTAAAATGAAAAGAGATAAAAATGAAAATTGGGATAGATCATCGAACAAACGGACAATACGACGTGTATGGAACGGAACTAAATGACTAGGCTATATACAGAGAGCGGTCAATGGAGTTGACTTTTGGAGACACAGACAAAAATACAGAGCAACTTAGTTGTCTGAATGCATAACCTGACTTACAGTACCAACGAACAAAAAGCAACCAACTGTACCGACCAACCAACCACCACCTAACCGACCAAACAACTAACCAACCTATCAACCGATCGACCAACTAACCGATCTGCGAACCGACCAACCGACTAACGTACCGACAAGCCACCAACTGACCAAAGGGCCGACAACACAGCCATTCTATCAACCCATCAATCGGTCAACAAACCAAATTACGAACCATCCGCTAACTCACCCGACCAATCGTGTAATTAAAGGACTGACGGTCAGACAAAGATAGAACCACTGATGAGACAGACAAACGGACGGACAGTTCTGAGGCATGTTTCATTAAAGTCATTATCAATAACAACTTCCCAACTTCTATAACCAATCTGCTCTCAGTCAATCAAATGCAGTGATTCAGTAGATTATATCGACTGTTGTACCTTGTCATTGATGAACAAGTTTATGAAACAGGGCCCTGATGCAAGAATGAACGTAATGACGGACATGACAGACGGTTAGACACAAGTGTTTCATAGAATCTTCATTGAAGAGGTTGGGCAATATACTAATCCAAGTGAGATCATGATAAAATTTATGATTCTTTCCTACAAATCAAATATTTCACCTTTTAAGATAGAGTCATGAGAATATAAACCTAAAAGGGCATTCCCATCCATATGAAAGGAGAAGAATAGAACCCATATTAGCTGAGCCGTTCCATGTCATGCATGTCAATCACTTTGGGGCAAGTCAAAGATCAGTTTATGTCCCTCACGTTACCGAGTGAATGAATAGACTTTCGAAATAATGAACACAATCTAATATCTGAGTTGTCATTAAAGTCTATCTTCTTTTTCTTTTTGTAATAACACAAATTGTCAAGTAAAATTAAACCGTTGATACGGACTTATTTTTATGAATATACATGTGTAATCGGTAAGGCCATGAGCAGTTTGTGTAATGCCAAAATGTCACAATAAAGAATATAATACATGTATGTTCTTGTTCATCTATCTGAAAGCAACTTGAAATCTACTTTGTAATATTTCAACATGACTTACAAAACAAGTGGCAAAACCAAAGTTGATTTTTCACTACTTTGTTTCCACTTTAAAAGAGATTTTTGGTTACAGCCGTTTAGAATTATTGAGAGCATCTGGCATTTACAAGCCAAACTTGATAAATGTGATAAAACTAATTTGTGGGGCTATTCCCCCAAAAGGACATAAACTTTTGACATGATAGTGAAGGTACTTGTTAATTCACTTGGCTTAGATTGAAATAAAATGTATCCCTGAAAGTTTAAAGAACAATAAGGACAATTGATATATTCGTACAGCGGTGTTAAAAACCCTAAAATCACAGATACCACAATATCTAGAGAAGTAATTTCAAAGGAATTTCATATCATTGTCGCTACTCAAAAGTTTTGCTTCTCAACACCCTTTGGGCTGCGTTTGCAACATGTATTTTTAATTAAACGTTAAATAGTATCTTTTAAGGTTTACTTTATATATTCAAATGTAGATGACACACTTTCTCAGCGCATAACACGCACGCACTGCTTGTAGACGAAAATCTCATTAATTTATGAGTTAAGTCGAATAGGGGATTTTCTCATCATAAGCTATTTTTGAAATGACAGAAAATGACTACTGAACTACTTTTGATATAAACAGATTTGTCAGCGCCTGATCTTTGACAGTATTTGATATCCATCCTGGTATTTTCCTCCTTTTCAGAGAACTGCAATAATAAAATACTTCCACTACAGACAAATGGCTCATGGTGTAATTATAGAGTATGCTCTATGTTTCTCTTTGTTTGCTTGTTTGCCTGTTTGCTTGTTGTTGTTGTGATGTTGTTTTTTTGTTTTGTTTGTTTGGGGTTTGTTTTTGTTGTTTTTGTTTTGTGTTTTTTTTTGGGGGGGGGGAGTTGTATACATGTTAAAGGTATTGATAAGACTCATAACATAATCTAGATATGGATATCAACAAATTAAAATTCACAAAATATCCAAAACAGCTGGGCTATTTTACTTTATTTGACAAAAAGGGGGGAGTTACGAGTAAGTATGATTTTGGTAATGTCATGACAACAGATATTTCCACAATCACATGCTTGAATCACTAGGTATGTAAATCAGGTTGGGGTATCTAGTTCATAAATAATCCAAATGATGTGAACATCCTCTTACAAAAAGTAGCTAATTTACAACAATATATAAATATATTAAAACCCAATACGATAATAACAATACAATATCCATGTATAAATATGACTTTTCAAGCATATCATATTTATTTTAATTACATTATTTCAAAGACAAATTTGTTGGTATAGCAACAAAAAAATAGACATTGGTAAATTGCGCTACTGTTACACACCACGAGGCTGAGGTCCCACGAATTATACTTCAACACACTGTGCGTCTCGATTGGTAAAATCGCAAAATACAATACATAATCAATTCAGAATTACTCTTCTTTTGAAATACCTAACAAATGTAAGATAATCATATAATTATATTGCTTAACACACGCTTAAGTGTTTTGAAATGCATAGCAATGCAGTAGCCATCAACACTAATTGGTTTTCAGATCATATCCAGTATACGCTGAGCAATGTGGCGCATACTGTTTTTTATGTGCCTTCCAAAGCAAGATGTGCCCTAATAACTACTCACTGAACCCCAAACTGACAAAACTGGCGTATAAGTGGCTCAGGAGTGGAGAAACTTGGAACTTCAATTCCTGCGATTTCTTATTTAATAACCCTGACGCATACAAATCACAATTCTATAAACAATTCATAAATGTCATACAACTTCAGAAAACAAAAAGAAATACACATCTGCTTTTCCTCAAATTTCCATGTATTACATGTTTTGTTAGACAACATAAAATAAAATATATTACTTTCGATGATTAAAACAAGATTCTTCTTTCATTTCAATTAATGAACTTTACACATGTCCAAAACTGTGGTGAACCGTAAGCTGTAAACGACACTACCAATAATTTCCGTGGTGATACTGCTGAATGAGGTTTTGCAAAATACTGACCAAGGGTTTAAAAAAAAAATGCACAGCTTTATCTCAATGTTATACTTATTACCTCTTTGCGTTTCTGTCATGTTGCCTATAGATACTTTGCATGCAATTCCAGTCTTGTCAGTCATTCACATAATAACTATACTAGTCTTATTATTGCAATTACATCAAAACAATGGGATATATCATTAGAATAATGAGTATTTATCACTGACAAAAATAAGAGGTAGTGAACTCAAAAGAGCCAAATGAGCATTAAAAATAACATACACCAATAATATTACCACATGTAAAGTATTGGGGACTTTGTTATGCATTTCCCCTCTTTGGCCATTTCTTTTGATGTGCAGAACAAGGATAAATCTAAAAATGCTATAAGTTTGCTTAGTATGAAATGAACTTCATATTTCAGAATAGATACATTCCTTTTATTTCATACAATTCTGCCAAAAGACTTCTCAGGATCTACCAGTGCTTAAAGTAGATATTCAAAGAAAATCACAAATATGGCAATTAATGTATCACTAGAAACTGGGAAGCTTACAGATGGCAATCGTATAAGTTTTATGCCAACTGCGTATCTGATGATTATAAAAACAACACAAATAAAAGCTCTTCTCAGCATCTGGAATATCCGAGGATTCGCCAGAAATATAGCGATGTTTTGATGTCGTCACACTCGGGATCGATCCTGCTTAAGCAGACGACGTCCTATAATGAATGAACGTAATTGCAATGCAATTATTTATCAAATTATAAAGAGTTTGGTGTATTTAAACATGACCTTATTTCACACCATTATAAAGGGAAAGTGAAACTGATTCTGATAGCTAAAACCGTTTGATTGTAAATACATAGGAGAAGGGTCAATGATCAATGAAATAAACCCCACTTTCAAATTGAAAAGCCCTCCGAATAATAGCAGGATGGTATTCGTTCCCTCTTGAAACGCCGAACATGCCCCGGTGCAAGCAGCTGAAAATACAATGGCGTCTTATTTTGTTTACAAGTGACTGATTCCTTTATTTTTTTAACGCTGCATTTTTCATCAAAATAATACCATACACGAAGTTAAGAGTGAGGCAACAGACTAACATTAAGACTGACGCTAGTGAAGGAAGAGAAATAAGTGAAGAGGAGATGACAAAATAGGCTCTGAAAAATGTGTAAGATGTTATGGGACATCGTCTGCTTAGACAGGACTGGTCCAGGGTGTGTCGTCACATATCTCAGCAGCGTTCGAGGAGCTCTTCAGCTGCTATATCGGGGGCTGTATTTTACCGTTTTATAATTGATAATAATCATTACTTCAAATCTTTCCAAGCGTTGAATTTGGATAACCTTGTTTAATTTATGCCATCTATGCAATAATAAGTATTAAGCCAATATTTAAAATCATTAAAGTTCTACTTTAAAGTAACAATTACTTTTACAACTGACCGTGTACACAGAATGATGAATTAGACAGGTAAAGTAATTAAATTTGTGCAACACTGTGGCAATGATCAAATAAATAGTTGTACGATTGTTAATATCGTATGTAAATGTACCATAATAATAATTTACTCTCATCAGATTAATGTGTATATCTCAAAAATCCTAATATGAAATTCTCAAACGTCTATCCCCTGCACTACCACACACCAAACTGAATAATTCCCTCAAACCCCCCCCCCCCCCCCCGACAGTTACCCCCAAACAATTTGTCAAGTCTCATAAACATTTCACCCACAAAATATGGTGAAAGTAATGCATTATAGAAAGAAAGAGACATACATATTGTCAATATTCACTAGAAATATGACAAGCACTTGGTTAATACATTTCAGCTTATTTTTACCTTGCCTTTTCATAATGCACAGAAAAAACCTCAACTCTACAATTATCATGATAATTCTTTGCTGCACTCTGATGTTGAGGGAAGTCAGTGGTGATTTCTCTGGAGGACCCTAGTACAAAGGTTCTCCTGGAAAACCCTGTTAGGCTCGGAATACAGGACAAGGTTTAGAACTGTTAAAGGTTTTAATTTGTAACACTTTTTCTAAGAGTGTACGAACCATGAGTTATTGAAATATTGCAAAGGCATCCAACAATTTTACATGATCTTTTAACCTCTTGTGCGTTCATAGCTGTCTGTTTGGAGCCAGAAGGGCGTTAACGCATATACTTTAGCACAGAGTTAATGCCCTTCTGGCTCCAAACAGACGATATAGTGATTACTTATATCAAAGAGACCTTAAATGGTACCAATCACAAAAACATATATTGCTCTGTATGTTGCAGGTTCCATGTTGCTAGATCATATTTAAAATATGAGCTTCAAACATTACTTTTGTAAAGAGATATTACAAGTTTAAGTACACTCTCAATAACAGTATAAGCAACTTGTAAGAAGACTAGTCAACGCACCTGTATACACTCGCAAGAATACTGCCCGCACAGAAACCCAAGTTCGAGTTGGGTTCCGTTATCCTTTATTTCTTTTATACTCCCTTAAAGGTTGCGATATAGAATGCCAGATAAACTTTTTTTAGGCTGAGTTTATACTTTCTAGTTGTACTCAATTTGTTTAGGTGCACTTTAAGAATGGCATACAATTTCAGTTCAATTTGGAGATCTTATATCAAGTAAGATCCGTGTGCCATTCAGTTTCAAAATTTCCTGAAAGGGGGAAAAAACATAATATACGAACATTTCTGCCACTACAGCATGGGTATAAAACTGCCTGGGGTTTCCGCTCACTTTGAGAGCTGGGGAGCGTTTCATCAAGCGTTTTGTCAGTGATTTTTACTGACAAATTTGCTCTCAGCCAATCAGATGCAAGGATTTCAGTAGCTTATAACAATTGTCGGCAAATATCACTGACAAAACGCTTGATGAAACGCCCCCCTGATAAACATTTTAATCACTTGCTACTGTCATATCATTGGGTAAGGAAGCTTAGCGAAACGTGACCCATAAAAACGCAGGGAAGATGCATATACCAAAATTATTTAATATCAACATTTTATTCTACAGAGGCAGAACCAAAATATTAAGATGTAGATTTAGTATTCACCTCTTTGAACACCTTTAAGCAAATAATATGAAAACTTTTATTCAGATATGTTTGATTCTAATTTTAGAAGCACAGACAAAACTAGCAATTTTCCTCTTTGCGTCTTTCCACCGAGTCTTTAAGTGCCACTGAGTTTCGTTAAGCTACCTACATGTATTTGTTTTTGTATATCCCCTAACAAAAAACACAATACATGAACATTTCTGCCACTACAGCATGGGTATAAAACGGCCTAGGGTTTCCTCCCACTTTGTGAGCTGATAAACATTTTATTTAATCACTTGCTACTGTCATATCATTAGGTAAATGCTCTAAACACAATGAATGCAGACAAGTTAGCTAGGATGGAGAGAGTTCAAGAAGATAAAGTTTGAATAATGGAAGTCAGTGTGAGGGCACTCTGTAAAAAGTGATCCATCCTGCTGCCTTTTTTCAATCTCTGTTTTTGTCTCTTGACTGGAGAGTCTTGAAGAAATTGGCACTCATATCATTAACTTATCTCAACATATTTTGTCAGGACTAGAGAGCTCCAAACTGACTTTTTTGCAATGGAGATCTGGATTTAAATCTTTAGGGTCTGTATACATGTGCCCCTAGTTAAAAATTTGAAATTTTTTGGGGTCAGTATTCCCCCCGGGCGCCACTAGAATATTTTTTCAACAAAAATGCACTGGCAGCTTGTTGTAAGAAATGAATACTCACTATAAACTTGTCATTACTGACAAACATGGTGCCATACACAAAATTACCATTAACTAACTTTTAAGTGCATGGAAAAATATATTTTTATATCAATCATCTACATTATACAGGGGATACTACATGTAACACTTTACTTCAGGGGAGCGTTTCATCAAGCGTTTTGTCAGTGATTTTTACTGACAAATTTGCTCTCAGCCAATCAGATGCAAGGATTTCCGTAGCTTATAACAGTTGTCGGTAAAAAATCACTGACAAAACGCTTGATGAAACGCTCCCCAGCTTGACAAGCATATTGATGGGGAACACTGCCTCAAAAGAACTTACAATTACAGTTAATTGTACATTTACATGTAATGCAACAATTCTGGGGAAAGCAAAAGGAAAATCAACAATTTCACATTGTTTGTGGGCACAATTACTATCATCTATAAAAGACTTACAACTTTAAGTACAAGAGAATTCATGCTAGCAGGCAGAATAACAATAAGAGATATGTGTTTATATTGGTTTGTATCACTAAAACCCACACATGGCACAATACAGAGTCTCTTTTCTCCAACAACCGCAAATTCATTCACATCGTTCCAGTTCTGCAAGCTTGAAAGATCTGACTGCATCCTATATAACCAAACCTCTTCATAGTCCACTCAGAAACCGGGTAAAATGCCTGAAATTTGGTTCCTTAATAAGTGCAGGTCGATATATGTGCCTTTCAGAGGGATGACAATATCCATCATATCTCTTCAAGCCAACAGCAGCTTCGGCTTATTCCAGTCTGACTCACCAAGCCATCAGATGTGACAGCTCATATTAACTTGAGTGCTACCTCTCTCATCTTGATCTCCCTGATGAAGCCTGGTCTTTGAAAAGCACAGGGGCAGTTCAAAAATCCTTTGACAAATAAGATGGGCTTTGATTTTATCTGTCCAAGCTTCTAAATAAGAATTGAGGCCTCACAATGAGAGACAGTCTTAGAGAATTTCAAGGTCCACATGCCGTACCTCTGGATTTGTTGCCTGCAAGTAAAGAGAAAAGATGGTGCTGTCCAAAATTACAATCCCTCTATACATATGTAATGTACATGTACATCTATAAATACAAAAGAAGATCAAGCAACATGTGTGTACTTATCAGCTGAATTCAGTAATCTTATAAAAAGAAATAAATGCCTAAGCAAACTACAGATTATCACATGATTCAGCAACATCAGGACTTCAAATGTGCAGTTGTTACAGTACGATGTTGACTACCTAAAATCTCATTTGGCAATCTAAAAATTCTGCATTTATGACAAGGTACATTATGGGGTTTGAATCTCAACCTGGCACTAATGTCCTTTGGCAAGGTAATGTACATTTGCCACTCTCCATCCAAGTGTAAATGGGTACCTGATATGCTTGAGCGCTAGTTACTTTGGCGGCTCGGCTATGACCGGGGTAATAATGTCTAAGCGCCATGAGCATAACAGCATGAAAGATATGAGCACTATATAAGAAGCCATTATTATTATATATTATATATCTATTGCATTTCATTTTTTACTGTTATTATTATTATTAGTAGTGATTAATTGAAACTTCATAATTCATGAACACATTTGATTTTCAACAAGGACAGTTTATTTTTAGGCCAGATATATAACATGTAGATAATATTTGGGCAATAAAAACTGCATATGGAACAGGAAGTTCCCATACCTTGATAAGTTTCTCTATCCTGTCCACTTCAGCACCCAACTGGTCAATGATCCTCTCTCCATGTTTCAGCATGAAGGCCTCCACATCCTCAAGGTTTGTAAAGCTCTGAATCTCCTGCAGGTACACATTTTGATACAGCAATAACAGTTTGTTAAATCTTTTGGTATCGCACAAAACACTACATTCTTGGTGATGGCCCTAAGTTCCGGCAATTTTGAAGTCTAGTTTTGAATGTCTCATTAAACCAAATGAATTTTCACACATCCGCGAGTCTGTGCTACAGCTATTGTTAGAACAAAAAAGAGTATCATAATATGGGGGTGTCTGAACATATCGATTCTTCAGCATTTAATTCCTATGGGTGACCTCAACTTCTGAATATTACTATCAGGTTTATATGTAATAAATAGAGAGAATTATAATAAAAAACAATGGACAAATCAACAATCAAAATAGCATGATATCTCTAACGCTTAAAGCAATAAATGGTGAGACTCCACACAAATGTAAGTGCATCCAAAGACAAATTTCTTACTTTGAGAAGAACTTCCAAGTCCTGTGTATCAAGGTATGATCTAGTGAGTTCAGCACCATCGATGTCCAGCTCCGCTTTGAATCGTATCGTATTCACTCCCATGTCTGTTGCTTTCACATCATATACTCCTCTGCATAGATTTGAGGTCAAAATATAGAATGTGGAAATAGCGATTATCATTATTTGAAATCGAATATGATATGCATGAGGGAATGTCTGGAAATGAAGAGCATGAAGACTGATGAATACCATCTAATAATAACAGTAGCAAGTAGACAGAGCTAAGACCATAAGATCAGACTATAATTATGCTGAGGACTTTAGTCAAAGTACAGTATAACTGAGAAGTAAAAACTCACACTGCCAATAACCCTGTTACTTTAAAATGGTATCGAGTTAATGAAAAGAGGTTATCTACTAACATTTGAAACATGGCTGCATGGCTAATTCAACTGACCTGATCATGACGTCATTTTCCATGACCTCACTGAGTCTGAGAAGCTGATCATCTGGGATGGAGCGTCCAGTAAGAGCCATGGTGTTGGTGTAGATGAGGAAGCCAGACACAGCTCCTGTTTGAGGTAAGAGTAAGAAGAGTATCAGTTACTGAAAAATCTATACAAATGATAGGGCATCCCTGTAGATTGAACAGCCCTCAACACCAACGATATCAGTCCAATTAACCCTCAGAAAAGTTGTCAGAAGTCCTGCAAGACCGACCTGTCAATCCCACTGGCTGTTGGTCTCAAGGGACATCAGTCTTGTGCACCTTCTGATAACTTGTCACAAGTTCCACCGAACCAATAATTTTGGTCTTGTGGGCCGTCGGTCTCATGGATGGGATGTAGCCACAAATAACTGCCTCAAGACATAAAAACAGGAAACTTTAAACTCTTGCATATGATTATGCCATCAAGATATAACCTATATAAATGGAAAGTAATAGATAATGGTTTTTGTGAAGATTGTAAAGTTGTTGAAACAACATATCATTTGATGCTAGAATATAAAAATGTAACTGTACTCTGGAAAATTGTAATGCGTTTGATATTTCATTTTTTAGGCTTAGATATCGATATGAATGAAAAGATTATGGTAATTGGATATGACGTAGAAAAACCAGAAATCTTTTGATAAATATTATGATTAAATATGTCATTTATAAAAATCATGTTCAGTACTTGAAAAAGAGTAGGAACATAAATGCTAGAGTTCCTTTGAAAGATTGGAAAGATGAACTGATTTTTTTATTTAAACAGTATTTTTTACAAAAGTGAGAAAAGACAAGAAAGTGGAATGTTTAATGAATATGTTGAGGTAATGTTCCTATGCTATTTATTTATGTGTCTAAAATTGTGATTTTATGAAATAAAGTTCCCTGTATGGGGTAAAAGAAAAAATAAAAAATAAACAGGAAATCCAACCTTCATTGCAAGGCACCCATGAGGAAGCAGAAGATCACAGATGCAGGGTAGAGAACATTTGAACTAAATTGGATACCCAACAGGAAATCCATTAAACCCTTTTGAGACAACTGACCACAATTTGTGGTTTTGCTCAATAACTTTGATTCTACAAAACATACCAGATGCATGAGTAGAAAGAGCAAAAATTTCTGCACATACTATGTCCATTTTTGTTGCATGACCATACTGCGTTAAAATAAGCTTTAAAATCCTTAAATTGGCAATACATTGAGAGGAACAAAATCATTGTTTTTTATCAATTTTTATCACCCATGTAAATTGTTTTCAAAGACATTACACCTTATTAGAACCATGTAGCACTAAAAGAAAAATACTATTGTTGCGAATTTGAAGAACAAAATGTGATCAATTTAGCCCTTAAATAATTCCTGTCCTGAAATGGTTAAAGGCTACATTGTACCTCTCTCCTGTCTCTCTGAGACATTGTGCATAAGGTTTAAAATAAATAATGGATATGATAAATAAGTATATCCTAAATGTACATATTTTAATACAGATATGATTTGCCTATGAGGTAAATCAAGTGTAATTGTTATGACATGAAGGCCCTGTAACATGAAGAAGTACAATTGATTGTATCTCCCCAGAATTAATTACATTTGATTCAGTTAACCATTTCTTCATGATCAACAGTAACTTACCAGTAAATCAATTATATGTTGCAAAAAGATACAATTCATTGTAGTACGAATGGAGATGCATGTACAATAGATTTTTACAATCAATTGCAAGTTGGTTTATATGTTACAGGGCCTACGTTCTGCAAAGTACCATTTTGAATAATCTTACTAAGTAGAGTGCCAACTCCTAAGTCTCCTATTGAATCATACATGGGGTTCCCAGACAGCAAGGTAAGCCCCATAAGGCTACCAACAATGATCACACCAACCAAGACCTAGTTATCTTATTGAGTAAAGTCCCAGATTTTATTATTTCAGTTGAATCATGTAGGTTATAAGTAGAACATAGAATTAACTTACCAAGTAGAGTGCCAACTCCTATGGCACCCATTGAATCATACATGGGGTTCCCCGTCAGTGAGGTAAGCCCCATACAGCTACCAGCTATGAGCACACCAATGACAGCGGCTGTGTCTTCCATGAAAACCACATTGACACTGGGGTCTCTAGCCCTCCAAACTAAGGAATGAAAAGGAACAAAAGCAACGGGTTAAGGGCTGGTCCGACCTCACCGAAAACTACAACAAAAAAATGTTCCCACATCAATCTGCTATTGTTTATGAGTAAAAGGCGTTGAAAAACGTCGTAGTTCAGACCTCAACAAGATATGCTAATGAGTCTCCTTCACCGATTTCATCATCTCGCTGGAATCACTTGGACATAGAATCCATAGTGCTTGATTAACAGAACCAATGATTTCATTGTTGCAAAAAATCGACGAGGTCTGGGCCCCGTTTCATAAAACTTGTTATCCATAACAAGTTACAATAATTGTTATAAGCTACTGAATTCTTGAATTTGATTGGCTAAGAGCAAATTTGTCATAGAAACAAGTTTTATGAAACAGGGCCCTGATCACTTTTATCCTTACCATTATCAGTACATTATATAAACCTGTGTATAAAGACCACTCAAGGAAGACAAGAAAAACAGCCTTTATGAGCAGGTAGTCTTTATGTCCAGGTCTTCGTTAAAGCAGGTTTGACTGTAGTTTATTGTAATCATTTTCAGTGATGTCTGACCAAGCCTTAAGCCATACATTTTCAAAAATGACACGCCATTTCATCTGAAGTGTTTTGGCTCTTACAGTGATTGAATTTTATCTAGTTTACCTGTGATGCAAACAACCGATTGAGTTTCCATGCAGGGAAAACAAAAATGGAATAAGAGAAAATACAGAGAGGGAAGTGCCTTCTCTGGTATCAGTTTTATCTGAGTTTGATTAAATCAAAGGAGAATTCTATACATTTTCTAGCTTTTCTTCATACATTGCCAGAATTTAATTTTCTTGATTTTTAAATTTCAGACCTGTGAATTACCTGAATATATATTTTAAGGTTCAGGTTAACATTTAAAAGGAGGAGCTGGAGGACGTAGCATTAATTTGCTTGGAAATATTTCAAGCAATTATCTGGCACAACAAATTTGAGGCCATACAACAATTTGAACAAGTACACACATAAAGCCTATAAGCAAAATTGTTCCTTTCAAGTCAACTGGAGTAAAAACCTGCTTATTCAGTGTAATTGCTACATCATCAGGCTCTTCTCATAAACATTTGCATGAAACTTTAAAATATTGTATCTAGATAGCTGCACAGATATACATATTCCACACAAAAAAATAATGTGTATTGTCCATGTATGTGCAAAAGATAAAAATGGTCTGGGCTTCCCCTTAACCATCATTTTCTGGTCATCTGTAGGTACTCACCATAATCCCAAAATCCCATCTTTCTAGCAGCCGAGCCTTTCTTGATAGCATTGATTGCAATGGCCAGAGTTGCTAAAAAATAAAAGTAGAGATGGTTTACTAAAGAGAGTTCAACTTCACTCATGTGGTGACTTCATTACATAGACTTTTGTGGACGTATGCATGTCTACAGTGAAGAAATTGTATTTAACATTTATGGAAAGTCGTCTTTTGTGTTTAAATTAGGCACAAATTGTTAATAATGACAATGCCATTTTAAAGTTTTGTCCATTGGTCTGCTTGCCTAATGCATAAAACAAAGATATGGCATAAACCTTGTCACAATCATCTACAATATCTTTAATTTGAGAAATATAACACCAATAAGACTTCCTTAGATATGTGCATCTCACCATACAGCATACCACAAAAATTACAGTTTAATGTCTGAAAGCTTCACACTTCATGTACTGCAACTACTCCAAATTAATATGTTAGGAAGATATAGTTATATTTCTAAATGATAATCGATTTGAAAAACTGAAATTTCCTTTGACCTTGGAGCATACTGAAGGTATAGAAATAAAAGAAATTAATATCATAATACAGAAAGTAATTTAGATTTCACAAATAGTTTCACAAATAATTTTGCACTTACAGTTCACTCAAATTTGGTAGAACAAAAAAGGAAAAGAAAATTCTTCTAGTTAATAAGCTTGATTCTGATTAGAAATGACCTTTTGAACTCTAGCAGCTCTGACGTTACTGAACTTGGCAATGGGCCTAATTTCACCATGATCAGAGACTCCTTGTAAGTTACATTCCTCCTTGTTTACAACTGTGGGCTAAGCTGTAAATTACTCTCCATTGTTTCCATGTAGATTTCTTCATTCCTGTAATCTACATCTTGTAAATTTTCCATTGCTCACACACCTGCTTGTGTAATTTCACACTCCTGGTATTTCCTGTGTAATATACAACCTGTCCATCAACAGGACCTGACATGATACACAACCTACATCTCTCCCTCTCTCTATCCCTCTCCACAACCTACATCTCTCTCTCCCTCCCTCTCTCTCTCTCTCTCTCAAATAAGCTAATGTTAAATCATTTGGTGTACATGTGCAATTTTTTGACCTTCATTAAATATATTGATATTTTCAGGCTGAATGGTTTTTAGTTTGTAGTTCAGGTGATTTTCATTATATTTGGGAATGGGGCTGGGGTTAGAGTTAAGACTAAAAGGACATAGGACTACAGAGCTACAACTATATAAACCTACAAATGCTGAAATAACACCAAAATAGCCTAAACACATCTCTTAATATCCCTGAATTCCACATCATGGGACCAGACTTTTGCTAAAAAATATGGAAAGGGGGTGCAACCTACCTCCTTCAGAAAACACAGCACCCCCTAGGACACAGTAAGACCAGAGAAGTGATCCTATGAGATGTGATACAATGATAGAATGAGATACCAGCTCCCATGGGGGGAGGGGGCAAGGGGAGAGGGAGGAGGGACAACTTACCTCCTTCAGTAAGCAGAGCACCTGTTAGGATACAGTAAGACCAGAGGAGTGATTCGATAGGCTCAGGATGAAGTAACCCTGTGATACCATGATAGAATGAGAGACCAGCTCCCACACAGAAGATACCCACACCACTGATCAAGGATGAGATGTGACGCATATTGCTGAAACCATACCTGAGGAAACAGAGAAATTGAAGATGATGGTAAAGTTAAGCTGAAGGCCTGGTCCAACATACAACAATATTCCTATGTGTTAATGTCTATGAACGATTCCATGATAATGATAACAAAATGAACACAGCTTTGTTCCTACAACTTTACAAGGCATGATTTAGTATACAAGTACTCAAGGATCAATAAAATGTTACATATAGGCAATGTAAAGCAATAGCAATTGTCAAGATAAATTAAGGCTTCAAAAATTACATCAGAGATTTGGGCACATTTAGTCCTTCAATTTTAAAGAAACCTTTCTATATCTACATGTAAAACATTCAGTTGATGAATATTTTAGTCTGTCCCACATAAACTTTTTTCTCTCTTTTTTTTTCCTCTCTTTATTTTTTCAAAAAACATAAAGAGTTCCATATGGTTTATTTTTCGCTTTGTTTAATTTTCCCCATAACTGGAATTGCCCAAACCACGAGTGTCAAATATCAAGATGTCTTCCAACCCCGTTACAAATTCTCTCTGCAAATTTGGAAATTGAGTTATAGGTTGTAGGCAAATAGCAAATATTAATGACTTTTTTCCTCTCTTATACATGTATAATCAATATATTTATCAAATATGATCTGATATGCCCCCTCCCACATGACAATTCAAAATGGTCAGGCGACGCCCCTTGGCTAACATGCAACTTACGGATGATTCCTTGATGGTTTCTTGATGGACTGGTGGATACCCAAGGCAAGAATGCACTGATTACACACATCCGCTAATGAGTGAATGGCTTCTGAGAACATACTGGAAGAACCGGAGTAGAGCCATGCCATCAGCTTGAACACAAAGTTCCCTGTGTTGCTGGAATTCATGATGTAAAATAGGAATGTAAATACACTCAAGCTAGTCTGGAGTTCTGATGATAATGTCAAATCAATTTTCAGAGCATCAAAATAATCACATGAAGATTACACTTAATGTTCAGGACAAAAAGGATTGACCTTAGATAGGTCAAATGGCCTCTGTCAATCCCTCCACATTTCAATTTGGTTTGCTGCTTTTTATCTTTTTCTAATTTGTATATACATGTATACAGCCATGGAAAAAATTATTAGACCAAGAATGGTTACTGATAATGTTATTTTTGTGGTAAGAAGGAAATAAGATATCATAAAAGCAAGGTATAATTGGTGGAATTTGGTATTAATTCAATGAAATACAATGACAAATCATTTTTATGATTTTGTAAGCATATTATAGTACCTTTATTACATAAACTTGGTCTAATAATTTTTTCCAGGGCTGTATACTTTTTCCTGATATTTTTATTTCAATTAATTTGTGGAAAATAAATGAACTGAACTGAACTGAACTGACAAAAATGTGCCAAACATATATGGAAGGGTCCAGACTGAGTCAAGACCCTATACTCTTCCACACTGGATATGAAAGGGGTACCAACTGAATGTAAAAGAACCTCAGACATTCAATGCTTTGTAAGGATGTTGCAGGCTAAAAAAAAATTTACCCAAAGCAAAAAGCACATCATTTGTAGCAAATCTGTGATACAATGATAGCACAAAGGAAAATACGTAAACCAAATAGCTTTCTCATTTTTTTGCATGACAGGGAACTCATGAAATTACAGAAATACAATACCTTTAAAGGGATACTCAACCGCAGATTGTGGAAGTTTTTATTCCGCGAGAGGGCACCATGATCATTATCTGATCATGCCGTTGCCCAGCGGGGCTCAAACTCCGGACCATAGAGTTACATACATGCGTATGTAACTCTATGCTCAGGACAGACAGGTCGGCGCGCAACACGCACGCTCCGGCCGCCTGAGGTCGAGCTCTCGTGCAAGATTCGATCGGCTTTGTGCAGTCCGAAATATAATCCGACGCAGTCCGACGCTCCCGACGTTCGACGCACAAACTTTGTGTACGAGTGAATGGGGCTTACGCAATCCTGACTTTCTCCACGGCCACCTGGGGGCGTATCCCTTTAATGAGTTACACTTACATGGCTATCGCAGATAACACAACCTGTCCAGGTCCCTCGAAGATTGATTGCGTAGGCTGTGAGAGAAATGAGATGATGTAGAGTGAAGAAAAAATGGTGTGAGTCAGTATACATGATAAAAAAAAATTCACACTGTCAGTACAGAATTAAGTAAATGGAAATGGAATTGCAGAAACTGCATAATGTTTTTGACAAATATGAACAGGAAAATTAATGGAAATGGTTGAAAAATAGTGCCTGATTGCTTTATCATGGTTATCAAATTAGGTTCATG
Source organism: Heliocidaris erythrogramma (assembly GCA_025617745.1). Taxonomy (NCBI): domain Eukaryota; kingdom Metazoa; phylum Echinodermata; class Echinoidea; order Camarodonta; family Echinometridae; genus Heliocidaris; species Heliocidaris erythrogramma. The sequence goes on from CM046867.1 coordinate 17,984,633, forward strand.
CTTATTTATAAACGAACATGGATATTAACCCTTTGCTGGCTTTGGTCAACCAATGGAACAAACGGGGCTGCCACAGTCGACTTTTAGCACACGTATGTGTAATATACTCCATACAATGTGGCAGTCCAGTGTTTTGGTCCATGGCAAATAAAGAGTACTCAAAATGTTCGGGCCCATATATGAGCATGTAGCACAGGAGTAGATGAAGACTGTAACACAGCAAGAGAACCTCATTCACGAAAACACTATTTGTCTGTGTACTTCAAATTACCTCTTTGGGGGTAAAGAATGTGTCATACTCCCTCATCGCTCTCTTCAGCAGGAACAGATCTAAAGAAGAGAAAATAAGATATTACATGTACCTCGTCATTCATTATTCTATACAAAATATATTGGTAATTATTAAGAGTCCCATCTCATATAAAGAATTGCAGTTGACTGAAATTGATAGGGAATCCTCCCATAACAAAGTTACAATCGCCAATTCAACATTAAGAAATGTTATTTATATTAAACTGAATTTGAGATTAATATCAAACTCAACTTTTGTAACATAGGGCCCAGAATTAATTTCATTCCGTATCTTTTCTTGTTTGATGAACATGTGTTAATCATTTTCAAGCAGGAGCATTCAAAATCGTTAGGTATGTACGTATGTAGTTTTTAAGTACACTGTATGCGAAAATCATAAAAGGTACACTTTCAATGATCTTACTATCACACAAAATCTGGAAATTACTGTTCACCCCACCAAAATGGGATTCTTCTCCATACAAAGTACATCTTATTCAATAGTTCAAATTACATCCTTGTTTTCCAAAGAAGTTCATAATAACTTGGTAGGAATGCTGCCTCTACAAAAAAGAAAAAGAAAATCTTCTGAATGAGACCTTGAGAAATAGCCTTAGAAACTTGTAAGAAGAATGATTACACTAATAATGTCCAAAAGGAGAACCTACTAAATTCTATATACTCACGCTCTTTATATACAGCCTCTCTATCTCTTCTCTTTTTCTTCTCCATTTCAAGAGCTTCCAAGCTCCCCCAAACTTCAATAGCCCTGGTTGAAAAAAAGAAAGAATAAAGACTCTATCCTGTAGCCACAGATGATAATGGGGTCACTAAAGTTTGGCTAACATTCGCCACTTGTCTATTTGATCTTAGTACATAATATTTCCTGTTGGCATTTGCCAAAGGTCTCTAGCAACCAAAACGGACTGTGAGGACACTATAATGAATACAATTAAAGGACTTGGTTGCCTCACATGAGCAACCAGAAGATGATTATACATGTGAAGAGGTGGGTAAAGGAGATACCAGAGAATTAAATGCATTGACTTTAACAACTTAAATGTGCATCCTTACAAGAAACCACTACATCCCCCCCCCCCTCCCCGAGTTGAATTCTGGCTACCTTTAATGTTGATTGGTTAACATTTAGTATCTTTATTCCATCTAGAAGACAATTTTCAACTTACTTATGTTCTACATCTGATCTCAGATATACCATCATGTTCCTTTCACTAGATTCCTGGTCATATGGACTTCTCCTCATTGTCTTCCTAAGCTGCTCCAGATCACTGCAAATAACAAACATGAATACTTTATGAAAATGTTCCACTGTGTCAAAAAAAAAAGAATAAGTTCTGGAGTATCCATGGACCATACACCTCTAGTTACTGCACTGGGACCCTGTTGCATAAACACGTTGCATTTAAACATAACTCAAAAAATACATCTCAGCGTCCTTCATACACAATTCAGGGGAGCGTTTCATCAAGTGTTTTGTCAGTAATTTTTACTGACAAAACTTGCTCTCAGCCAATCAGATGCAAGGATTTCAGTAGCTTATAACAGTTATCGGTAAAAATCACTGACAAAACGCTTGATGAAACGCTCCCCTGGTTGCCAAGTTGGGCATCATCTAGAGATTTACAATACGTTCAATCATGATTTTTATGCACTAAGAAGTAAGAACTCAGGCTGGGAAAATTATTAAAAATTATCAAAAAACACACAGCCTTAGTACAGTTTTGCCCCTACAATGTCTGAACAGCACCCATCAGAGTTTGTAACATGACTCGATGTTCTGACCTTGATTTCAGAAGGTAGTCACTCATGGCTCTGACTGCTGTGATTGTGTTGTTATCTGTGTACTTCTTGGAGTAATCAACTTTCCTCCTCTTTTCCTTATAGGAAGAAATAGCCTTGGACAGGTTTACAAGACGTTCAGCTGTTAAAGATAAAGTTGAATTCTGGTCATGAGATTGAATTGTGAAAGAAACTGTCTCAAAGCAATTGGGAAAGGATGATTATATGGCAAATAAGAATTGGTGTAGGCTGTAAGGTTTTGGAATCACCAAAATGTAAGAAATTGACTCAATCCTGCCGAGAGTCACATGCACTGCACACAGAAATGTGTATATGGGACAACGCACAAATGTTTGGCTTGAAACATTTCAGCTTTTTCTTGTCATATTTTGAATGTGAGAGCATTCGAAGAGCATCCTTTTCAGGGGACATTACTACTATGATAATCTTCCAAACTACCATAAAAAGAATGAGAAAGCTCACAAATCATTTGTTTACCTTTCCTAGAACTCAAGCTTCTCTTTAAAACAAAATTTTACAGGGACTACAACCATAATAATACATTATTTCCTGATGACAATGGCATTTTTTTTATGGACATTTAATAAGGCTTTATTTTTAAGGTAATACATACAAATCAATATAAGTCTTACCACAGGAAACTGAAACAAGGTTTTGAAACAATTTAAACACTTAAAGCACAAAATGTATAATTTGGTACTATTAAAGGGATACTCAACCGCAGATTGTGGACATTTTAATGCTGCGAGAGGGCACCGTGATCGTTACCTGATCATGCCGTTACCCGCGAGGCGCAAACCTCCAACAGACCGGTCGCCGCACAACATGCACGCTCCGCCGGAGCTCGAGCTTTCGTGCGAGATTCGGTCGGCTTCGTGCAGTCGAAATGTAATCCCACTTAGTCCAACGGACGCGTTCGACGCACAAACTTTGTGTACGAGTGAATGGGGCTTACGCAATCCTGACTTTCCCCACGGCCGCCGGGTGGTGTATCCCTTTAAAGTTACCCACTCACACTCACCAAGGTATATTTCAGATTTGTTTGACACTCTTTAAGAGGTCATAAATCAAACAAATCTATCCATATTCTATACAACTATGTTGCATAAAACTGAACATTGGGAGATGCATTACAAAACTTTGGCTATCCCCATACAGTATTCACAGATGTTTTCAAATATTGAGCCACTTTTCTTTCTAAAGATTTCGTTTTTATACGGGTCACATACTAAAACATATTGTCTGATAAGGCTTGTGGGGCCAAATATGATGAAGTACCATTGGACTTGAGCATTCACTTTACCTGCAGAAGCCTTGGCATCTTTAGATGCAGAAGCCTTAGCATCTTTTGATGCAGACTCAGGATCTACTTCTTCCGTAGCTGAAGCTTTCACTGCGGCTTCTGCATCCTTCTTGCCCTTTACAGTTGTGACCACAAATGGCTTTTCATCCTTGTTAGGGGCATCTGAAGTCTCTTCATCATCGCCATCCTTTTTGGAACTCAAAGTTCTGGAATTTAATATTTTGCTGGACTGTACACGGTGGATGAGCTGACCGGGTCTTCGTGCGAGGGAACTTATATCACATCTTGCTGGATGCAATTTTGAAGATTTGCTTTTGCCGAGATGATGTCTACATACTGTGATGAAAAGAATAATGCTTATTATTACTAGTAAAGCCTGATATCAAAACATCTTTCTCTTTTCCATTTTTTTTCTTCTCCTGTCATATCTGTCTACAGCTAGGGTAGATTCTTGCAGATGAATGAGATAAGAGACAATGTATAAAATCGAATATGACAATAATACAATTTTAAATGCTTCAATCATCAAAGTCGAACACTAAAGATAAAATCACAGAAGAAGGCAACAGAAAAAAAAATCACATTTTTTTTTTACATAATTCTAACTTGAATTGATCTTTACTTTGGATTGCTAAAATTCAAAATTTGATTTGGCCAAAGACTCTAGAATTTGGTCTCATCACTGTCAGATGTTGAACTCTCAAAAAGGTGAAAAGAGTCAGACATGACTCATCACTCAAGAGTCAAGGAGATACACGAGATGTGTGAGACATGCCTTACTCCCTAGGCTTAGTATGATGGGGGGACCTAAAGCTACGCACTTTGTTTTGTATGTGGAGCGCGTATTCTCCCATAGACAACGCATATTAAAAGTGGTGCGTAGCTTTAGGACCCGCGTAGCTTTAGGATCCCCTGCCATACCAAAAAATGGAATGCATCCATTTCTTTTGACATTAGACTTTTTAGTTTAAATTTCTTTCAAATTAAAGATTCATCGTTTCCTCTAACTCTCCACATACAATACAGTCAGTAGGGAGTTATTTTATCATTCTGATCATAACCTGTAGTTCAAATTTTGACCTCCAAAGTGCCAGAGCGAGTTTACTTCGAGCAATGATTTTTCATTGGCATTTGCATTTAACAAAGAAAATCACACACACAAATTTAAGCATGTGGGGCAACGTATTGCAGAAAGAATTCATTTACCTCGAGGAATATGATGAAAGCTGATGTCTGTGTTCACTTTACTGGAAAACAAAATAAATGGCGACCGAGCTGGAACTCTACGAAGCATCATTTTGTCAAAATACAGTTCATACAATAGAAAACTGCCTTATAATTCATATCAAAAGCGAAGGTGACTCGGGGAAATCCGATTCGATTGTGTTTTATCGATAAAGCTATCGATATCAGAGAGTTCTAGGAATGAGGTCGAGCTAGCTAGATGTGAATGAGTGAAAGAATTTCATAATACAAAGCTTGTAAAGCCCTTCACAAAATCTGTGGCGGATCCGGGGGTTGGGGCAAGGGAGAACGTGCCACCATCTTCCCTCGACAGAACCCCATCTGCCATAGGCCTACCTTATATGCACAAACTTGTGTTTCTTTCCCCCTCCGCCCCCCCCCCCCCCAAAAAAAGTGTTCTTATATTGTTACAATTATGCGATTTTGATTTTTTTTTCGTATTGTTTGCTTTGCTTGCTTGTTTGCTGGAATATATATTATTACCTATATTTTGAAAGAAATCTACGCCTTCCCCCTCTCGGAACAAGATCCCATCCCCTTTTGGATCCAGGAAAATATTGAAAAGTACATCCTCCTTCACTTATCGAACAATAATTATACTACTTGAGGTGGCCCCTATTTCCTCCCCCCCCCCTTTATTTTTTTTTTTTTTTTTTGTATGTGACTTTTTCTAATCCTTGTGACGAATTTATACTTCCCCAGTAAATACCACCGCCAAATGCTACCTTTTGTGACACATACTCTTCTTCCCTTGAAAGTGTGCCTATGACACCGTGAGAGTATTATACTGACAGATAACTCAAATGCAATGACAGGGAGTTGAATTCCTTTATCATGCGGACAACAAAAAGGGAGCTGAATTTTCTTCAGTTAACCCGAGGGCGACGATCCATCAGCCTGAGAATAGAGCTGGGAAAGCACATTATCATAGTGCCTCCATTATCAATCGCCCCGCCCCCTTCCAAATCGACTATTATTTTCCCAGCTCTATCCCAAGGGGGTATCCCATCCCTTCGTGTAAAATTCTGCAAATTTGTTTCATTTCTTGTAGAGGAGAAAGCTTGAAGTACTCTTCACTTGCGAATTTAAGCGGCACAGCCTGCCGCCCCCCCCCCCCACCTTTTTTTTAACCCAAGTGTATACCTACAGTACAAAACTCCAAAATCGTAACCTTTTTCTTTTTTCTTTCTCTCTTGTCAGAGAATTTTTGTTATTTAGGCCTAATTATTGTTGTCTTACTTGAAGATATGCAGCCTATTATACTTGTATGTTGCATCGTTCCTCTTTTTGCCATCTCCTTGCTTCTCTCTCTCTCTCTCTCTCTCTTTCTCACTTTCTTCCTCATTTGTTATTCCTTTTCACTCATTATACCCCCTCTCTCTCCATCTTTCTCTCATCTTATCCCTCTCTCTCTTTCTCTCATCTTATCCCTCTCACTCTATCTCACCCCCCTCCCCTCTCTCTCTTTCTCTCACTCATCCTCAAATCTTCTACTCCTTCCTCTGCATGTACCCCCCCCCCTCCAATATACCGCGCTATCTCCCCCTCCCTCCCTCTTTCTCTCTCTCTCTCTCTCTCTCTCAATTATTCATTGATTTTATTTTTCTCCATTTATACAGGTTTTATCTTTACCTGGCAATTAAACCAAGAGACATGTAAAAACCTTAAAATGAAAAGAAAAGTGATTTTATGATATTGCTTCTGATGTATGTATCCCATGAAATATGAAACACGACATTTTATTCATGTTATAACAATAAACAGAATACACAGTTATGATTCAATAGTGTCAAAAGGACGGATTTATTTTCAAAGAAATAATCATGTAGAAAAATGAACAGAAAAATAACAATCAAAATATAACGTTTTAAATTCAAATACACTTCAAAAATCCAATACGTGTGGTGTCAAAATATTGCATAAATTATGTTCTTAAAGAGTAGATAATAAGTAAAATGTGATATACCTTGCCCGAAGATCTCTATACTTTTTCGAACCCCCATATACCTTCTTAAAGTACATGTATAATCTAAAGCATAAGTCCCCTTGCTTTCCTTTTCGATTACTTCATTTAGAAAATAAGCTGTATCAACTAGACCTTTAGATATGACGAAAGAGGCTACTTAGTGATTGAATCAAAAGGCAACTTATCAAGCTTTATCTAAAAAACGTTATCCATAACTTAACTTCGAGTTTTCAAGATGTTACCAAATCTAAATAGCATGATTCCTGATATCAAAATTATTGCAAAAAAATAGAATATATCACACACCAGCATGCTGAGGTAAAACGTACATCAACCAATATTACCCTTGTATGAATTCACACTTTCGGTAATAACAATACTTTTTATGATGCTTGTGTGATCAATTCAATATTTCTCATCCACAAGCGTAGTCTCCTTGTAGTCTGTTCGAACAATTTATTGGTGAAACGTCCAATGTATTCATTTCCCATAATGTAACGATTAAATTAATGGTTTTAATGAGCATGATTTTACACTAAATATCTGGCATTTCTGCTTCAAGTTGAAAGTTTTTTTTAAGCAAGGACCTGTCCGAGTATCAAGCGATTTTTTTAATGTCGTGTTCATAATGGACTCGATAACGTATGGGACATGAGCTGTCTTTCCCCAGTTTGTCAGTGAATCAGCTTTATATAGTGAAAGATTATGTGTACCACAAAAAAGAGGAAATGATAGTGTCACATGTGTTTACATGATTCCCAATAGCAGTGGCATATCCAGATTTTGACAAACGAGAGGGTAGGAGGGATGGAATCCTCCCCAAAAGGGAGGGGATAGTTGAAGAGAATCTTGGCTGCCGAAGGTAGCTGCGTATGCCATGGACCCACTGCAACTGAAGTGTATTTCTTTCTGCCTTCAAACCATCCGGTGCTTGATTAGCTCGGTGCTTGATTAGCTCTGAACTTTTAGAGGATGCTTAATTAGGTCCGAGTTGTGCCCTCCCTATTCTTATATATTATATACCAACATTAATGTTGTGCACTCTTATGAAACAATCTCATGAATCTGAAACTCGAAGCCTCATCCTCCAAAAATCCGTGATCCTTCACAGCATGTTAAAACTGACAGCAAATAGGATTTTAACTTCGGGCCGAGGTCCGTGTAAATCAAACTTTATCTACCTTAAGAACAGACATATTTCAGCCAGAATAAAGTATGAGCTCAAACATCAAGAATCTTCATATTTCTTTCACAGTCGCAAAACTCAATACTTCTTAATGGAGAGATAAAAAGACGTAATGGCGAATCGCCAATGGTCTCTACAAAATGGATGTCGATGTTTTCCATAATTAATCAGTCAGTCATCTAATGTTCTTATAGATCTTTGACAACATTTCAGCCATGAAAACAAAAAGATATGAGTCGCGAATCGCTCATCGATTTGACAAAATAGTGGACTACACTTTTACTGTGATCAGTTTTTTTTTCTCAATGTCTATGATTCCGACGTTGTATTCGACGTCGTAAACACGATGCGTCACGTATTCTCACAGTCGACGTTCTGTATGACGTCACATACGTCGTCATGAGATAGCCTGGGGCCCTGGCTGGTGGTCGGAGCACTGAGGAAGTGAACGCTGCGATGTCGTTTTATAGCGTACCTGGCCGAGTGTGACCCGCGCTCGCCAAGAATGGCTCTGCGCTCTTCGGAGATTGCTATAAGAGAGGAAAATATAAAAAAGATGCATCTTAGAAAACCAAATAAAATGAATAGTTTTTATTACTAAGAGTCTGGCAAAGTTATTCAGTAGGATTCAGAGGGAATAGTTCTTAAGAAACAGATTAAAATGAAATAAGGGGGATACAAGTGAATGATATACGGTACTTATATCATTCCATACTCGTTCCTTGTATTTAGTCATATCAATTTATTCTAGAAAGATATGCTCTGCCAAATTGTGTATTCTTCTAGCGACAATGAGATCCCAACCTTCGTGCTTATAACAATGCACCCCCCCCCCCCCCGTGACCCATGATTGGGCCTACACTACACCATGTAATTCAGCAAAATAATAGCACTCGTACTTACTTTTATGAGTTGGTAGTGTATTTCGAGTTGACGTTTCGACATGTCTGAGTTGGTTGGCATCGAAGTTTTTGAGAAACTCGTTGTTGAGGCATTGTCGGACCGTATCGCAGTCCTCACATGGTTCGGCTCGGTAAGGTTCTGGCTTGAATCTGGAAAGAAATACAAGAAGGCGATAAAAACAAATATAAAGAAAACATGTTTCACCTGAATATATATGTGCCCATGCACTTGAAAAAAGACATCAAGAAGGACAAGGCTTCAAATCCACAACATAATTTTATCTTCAAGTTGCCGTATAGGGCAGAATCCGGAGAAATTAATTGTATTCTTTTTTTATATTTGTGTAATTAATTGTATTCTCTTTACTCTATCCGTAAACAGCTCAAGAAGGCGACGTAAATAGGGAATTCTTGGGAGACAAATCGGGAATACGATTTTTTTTCCTTCACTGATACATTGACGAGAATAAAACAGGACTCAGCTGTATTTCACTTTACATACTATAATCTTTGATGTTTATCGAAATACATGTACATGTACAAAGCGATGTTAATGCATTTTGACATGTATATCTTTGCCATCATCAAAAAAAAACTATCATCGTGAAACTGCAATACGTTTGGGGTTTTTTCAATACATTTATCGTTATCATGCAAAAATACATGCCAAAATTTAATATACATGATTGAATAATTCCAAATTTAAAAAAAAATCATTGAAGAAAACAAGTGTATTTCGTGAGATATTTAACTGTCATCTACCGCTGTACACTGTACATTTACATGAATTGCTCCATTGATAATGACTTGCAATTTCAATTCAAAACCCCCACTCTTCTAATTACGGGCGATTCTTCGCCTGGTCAAACGACTTCCAATGTTTGTCTCTTCTCCTCGATCGCTATCGATTTTTGACTCTCGTCCGCCCCTCACTAAGATTATCACATTGTTTGATCCATCCCTCTCTCTGTCATTCAGTCGGGAGAATCCCCACAGTATGAAAGGGAAATGAGAAAGAGGAAAATGAGAAAGAGGGAAATGAGAAAGAGGACAATAGGGGACCAGCTAAACAAAATACAATGAATCTTCAAGATGCTTAAAGCATCAACAGACTGTTACCATTAATCATATAGTGTAAGCAATGGACAATTAGCGAGCTAACGCAAGCTGTAAGTACAGTGGGAGTAGTCATCACTGATATGATTTATGCTTTCCCCCACTAATTATTCATATATCACTGTTGAACACAGGGTAGCGAAGGAGAGACGTTTTGAAAATAGAATATTTAAGCTATAAATGCTAGAGATCATTATTTTGGAGTCACTTTTAAACAGTCCCAGCACAACGAATAACTACAGATAAGACCTTATTGATTTATTTTTAAAAAAATCATTTATTACAATTAATTCAACTGCAATCTACTGTCTGAATGGATAAGAAATTTATAATACCCCCTTCTTCTTTTTTTCCACGAAAAATCTTAAGGTGACTTTTATTATTATTTCTGAATAACATAATAAATTGAACTCTTCAGAAAATATCAACATGAACTGCCCCTGACATGCCTAATGACAAAAGTAATAAGCAGGTAGGTGTTCAGGGTATTTCATGAACAACAACAAACATTTTACCATGTAATGTGATACTACCTCTGGAGCTATTTACTTCATTTGCAAAGAGAATGTATTTCACCAAACCCATAATAATTTTCAAGAAACTGTCATAACCAGCCTATGTTTATTACATGTACTATGTTAAACGTTGGTATGTTTTTCTGAGACATACATGTAGTAGTGTTCCTCCAATTATACACCTACGTAAGAGAGACATAGAGAGAGAAAAAAAAAGCAACATATACCCTCATGCGAGGGAGCCACGTTTCATGATATGTGATCATTAGAAACTGCTGGAGGTGAAAATTATCTGTTAGTAGCGAAATCATTCTCCAAAACATCCCTTAATCCATGACTTGTTATTAATACCATTCAGACAATGAAATATCCATGAGCAGGATATCCAATCGACTAATTACTCTCCGTTTGAAATCATAAAGTGCCCTCCCATTTTCATCGAACTATAATGTACGCGTTTCATCTACGTAGGTACGTTGACAATAACAGCATCGTGTGTGTCATTTTTCTTTTCATTATGTTTAATAGCCCATTTCATGTTTATCTTTGATTTTTTTTTTGGCATCCCATTATAAAAGGCATTTTAGACTCGTAGCTTCAAAATGCATTATTGAGTAGACGCCCACTTTCGCAATAGCAATTATTTAACACAATATGAAATGTACTTGCCTAGTACTTCCTTGAACTGATCGTCACAACAAAAATTTCGTACATAATATAAAGCGTATTTCTTTCATTACTTATGCTGAAAGTCAATATTCACAGTATCATTCGAACGTATACAGGATACTATTGTGTTAACTTTAACCGGTATACTTCGTATCTGTTGATGCGCTCCGGCTATACTCGTGGTATATCGTGAAAATGCCCTGATTCTAAATTGTACATGTACATCAAGCTTTATATTTTGTGACAACGAAGAGTTTATCGTATAATTCATATCATAAAGGATTCTGACAGTAATATATCATGTTTTGATATCACGCACGGATTATGATTGACAGACGCGAGCCAAGCCACGTCTTGGTGGATAATAATACATGTATTACCTGATCCCATGACCCTGACCTGTTGTTGGTTTCGGATCTAAACTTGTCATGGGCAAACATCAAAAAAGTGCTTCACCAATATGGCAACGCCAGGTGTAGATATGTGCAACCTCGAATCGCAGGTGTATAAAGTCCACACTTACGTTGTTTACATAACGCTTTTATACACCGTACTTGTATATTGAGAGTACATTTAGACTCATTTTGAGTGTTGCCTATATTGTACCTGATAAATTCTTCGTCCTGTGACTTTCAAGACAACAAAAATACTTCATCTGCATTATGATTTGCAAATCTCGTCTACTTTGATAACAATGTTATTCCAAACGAACGTCAATATTAGACACTGTATAAGACTGATAATGATCTAATAGTAATAGTAAATTGAATTTGTTTGATTTATAAAGAAAATTGTCAACCAACTGAACAACCAATTGTTATTGACCATCCTATTTGCGAGTGTATGTTTGCCTAAACTAATAAGTTAATCCAAAACGTATAAGGAAATTAATAATTTATAAACCTAGATGCTTTGGTGACATCTATCCCAATTTTATCTTAATTTTAAATGTCATGCAACTTGAAACACTTTTATTCAATAAATGAAATAACGAAATTATACCTTATTCTTTCTGCATAACTACCGGCATGGGCCGTTTTTGCCCTCCTCATTCCCGGCTTAGCTGCCTCGCTCCTCTGCAAACTCCAAAACGTTGGAGGGCAGCTCTCTCTTTTGCTCGGGACAAGTTGCCCTTCTCTCTCAGCCATGGCTATGGTGGACGCCGACACAGCCCATCGCTTGCCCGCACTGTGCCAGGGAGGCGGCTTGCTCAGTCTGTTTGCTGCGAGCATGTACTCCCGACTCCTCAAGAGACGAGTTCTCCGGTCTCTCAAAGTCAACAAATCCATTTTTGTTTCTCTCTTTTATAATCCACCAACCTAGCTCTCTCTCTCACAAACAGAGAAATCCTATTTGTCACATTTGTAAGAATTTATTCCATTAAAATCTTGGCTTGCAATGAAAGAAACTGGTAAATCCCTCAGGCATACACCAACCAACTTTCTTCGGTTGACGAAGTAAACACTTTGGTAGTCATGTACTCAATTAGACCAACGGGTTGCGCTAGGTGGCGGTGTTGTCTCCACTTCATTTGCATCGAAAGCCTCTTTTGACAGTCAGAAGGTCTGAACTCCAATTAGTATAATAAGAAACGTATCAAATGCCTACCTATCAGGTGAAGTCATTTCGAAAGGACGTAAATAACATCATAACATGCTGGCGGAAGAAATGAGATGTAAATGTTTTGGATTGTAAATTTGCTCAGTTCTAACGAGTGGTCTCTGTTGTTCATATACCAGTCCCTTGCACGTTGTTTTTGTATCATGACAACACCTATATACTCACGTATATAGTCTGGATTCCAATCGTCTGTTAGAACAGCATCATCAAAACTATATTAAACAGACAGTTATGAATTATCACGAATGCCATAAGTTTATTACCACAATACGCTAGATGGGGTACTGCTTCGATATCACCATGGTTAAGTAGGGATTTTACAAAGGAAACAGACTGAATAAAAAAACAAAATGCGGATGGGAAGAATCTACAAGAATGCTCCCGTGGCACTTGTCGATACAATAGAGTTTTGGTCCTTGAATGAACAAGCCCAATTGATGAGTATTGATCGGGAGATTCTATACTGTTTGGTCCGAGTTGAGCATTGGGTCAGAGATGGACATATTCTGACCACATGATCGATCAAGGTTATGTTTCTTGCTAAAAGCAATCAATTATTGCGTTAAAATGTACACTCTCAAGGAATTGGTCAATTCCACCCAATGTCATTAGTAGATGATTGTGTCCAACGATAGGACTCTCGGTCAAAACAACAAATTCAACTCAGATTAAACTATAACAAAAAGTGTGGTCGGACATAATCTTTTCATGACCCAATATACTGCTTTTAGCATTACCCACGTGACTGAATTATGCAACCAAATCGACAAGGTATAATGATTGTAGCTCCTTTTGACAAATATGCTGGTCCCAGTTATAATAATGATAATAATAATAATAATAATAATAATAATAATAATAATAATAATAATAATAATAATAATAATAATAATAATAACAATGATAATATGTTTCATTTATAAAGCGCATTACATAATACATTTCAATGCGCTATACATTAGATATGAATTAAATGATACATATACAAATGAATTATATTGATTTACATTAATACTACAGTATATAAGAATACGTTAATTCATATTACAACTAGGGTACTAAAAATCATGCAATTACCTTCAAATGGAATAGAATTAAGCCTTTTTATTTATTTTTTTGTATTATAATAGTGTATCATTCTTATTCTTTACGTTCCATCGGAAATTTATCTTTACCAAAACCACATACCGAATCATGTCGTAGAATGTTTTCATATCGTGGGGCCTCAAATTTTAACGTCTTACCTTCTAATGTAAAATCATCCTTAAATTATAATGAATTCATGAGGGCATTAAATGAACACACGTTGAAAAGTATCTCCCTTTAATAATTGTAGAATTTAACATTGATGACTAATAGGGTGGGTGGGGTGATGGGGTTTGCTTTTGGGTGGGTGGGGGCATGTTTCTGTTATACACCTGTACCATTATGTTAATCATTCAATTTGTGATATATTATTTTCTCTCGTCTGTTTTATCTTATCAACTGGACCCCTCGGTAGAACAGCTGTGCTGCAATGGCACAGCTGAGCAGGGCGATCCTTCCAATATTACTTTCTCATGTTATCATGTATGTTATTATATGTATGTATGTATTTATATTTGGTAAATAAAATCAATCAATCAATCAATGCTAAATTTTAAAAACGACTTTGTGTCGATATGTTGTACATTACTGACATAGTGACATAGGCTATTCTTTAGTGATGGAAATAAAGTACAATTAATATGTCGCTTCTTGAGCACTTTCTATTTTTATCCATATTTTATTCACGCTTTTGTGGCAAAGGTTGTCTAGTTTATGCATTTCGCAAATTTTGCCCAACACATTACGCGCATACCATTATAATAACTAAAAGTGTTATAAGTAACGAAATACTTTATTGCCAGGGAAAATTCCAGGAGAGAGAGAGGGGTGAGCAGGGTCCTCACATAAAAAGTTGCGTTTAAACGCAAGTCAAACAATTAAACGCAACTTGATTTTTAACCAATCAGGATCGCGTATTTGTGACTTGAGTTTATTTTTTTGAGATGCGATTAAACGCATCTTTTTATGCGGCAAGAGGGCCCAAAGTTTGAGGGAAAAGTCTGAGAAGAAAGTTTGAGAAGAAAGTTAAGAAGAAAATTTGAGAAGAAAGTTTGAGAAGAGTTTGATGGCAAATAAGCAAGAAAGCAGGCAGCTTTATAAAAGTGAAATAAAAGCAAATTAAAAATTGGGTCATGCTATATTTCTGTGTAAGCTACCCATCACATTTCAATTTATTGAAAATAGATTTTCAAAAATATCCTTATTCTTCATAAATATCTGACAAAGGAACCGGCTTTTCTCATAAAGGGTGGTCATGCAAGATAACATCTTGGATACAAACACAAAACGTTTGAAAAGAATACTAACCTTCATTCACAAATAACAATTATAGAGTAGAGAGTAGTTCATATAGCAGAAACGAATTTTCCAATGGTTTCCGATGGTTCATGTACAACTCCATTATCATCAAGAAAATGGCAGCCCCCATATAAAGTGTTAGCATATGATACCGTGTGCTAGAATGTCTTGATTTAAATCATTTTCTGATATCTTATTTCTAAAATTGTACATGAACCATTGGAAACCGTTCCGGTCAAGAAGATATTTTTAAACCTAGAGCTAAATTGCTTTCATCCCAACAAGTACTGAAGACACATGTAAGGGGTATGTGCATCTTAAAAAGTTGTTTACGCCAAATGCATGTAGTTCGATCGCAGTGGTCTGTCTAACTGAAGGTCAAAATCATTGAGCATGTTTTGTTTGAGTTCTTATTGTTCTAAGATGTGTCTATTTATTGTTCGTTTCTCTTTCTGTCAAACTAAAATCATCATTCAATTTCATGGTCATTAGCTAACCGCCTCCGATTAGTCTCAAAGCACAGACACTAGTTTGGCACTTATCCTTCACTAAATATTGTTGGGATGAAATATTTTTTTAAAAGTTTATCACTCATACAGGTGGATGAAAAAAAATTTTTTTAATGTTTTTATTAGAAGGTGGATGAAACTTAATCCGATTAATCAAAGATTCGTGATAGTTTGAGAGAGAGAGAGAGAGAGGAATATAGAATAGAGGAAGAAAGATAATGGATCCCCACGAAAAACAGCATTATTGCTGATGAGAGTGTTTCCATCCCGCAAGTGGTAAATTAATAAATAAATTAAAACAAAATAGATTGATGGAGATGAGGTACAAAAAATGATATATACAGTAAGTGTTTTCTTTCTTCTCCCAAATCAACATGTACAATTAAACGCATTTTTCTTTTCTTTTCTTTGTTTTACATCCCATCTGAAAGGGAAAACGACTAATAGTAGCTCGACTAACCATATGCAATATTGTATTAAAGGAGAATTAACACTAGAATATAAATGTACTTATGTTCAAAGGTGTAATATATTCTTAATCATTGACCTGTATCACTTTAGAAATAAAATATCAAAAAAGGGTTTAAATCAAGACATTCTAGCACACGGTATCATCTGCTAACACTTCATGGGGGCTGCCATTTTCTTGATGACATGGAGTTGTACATGAACCATTGGAGACCGTTCCGGTCAGGAAGATATTTTTAATCCACGAGCTAAATTGCTTCTATTCATTATTAAAAAAAGCCCCATATATGATGGAAAATACATAACAGGTGTATACATTTATTTTAAAATTTGAAATTTATAGATTTCTTTTTAAATTCTCCGGTTTTGCTAACTAGAAATCGATTTCTTGGTCTTGCCTGGCAGAGCAGAACATAATTTATACAACGCGCATTCTGACTTTTGAAGTCCATTATCTCAAAGCAGGTGAATGCATAGTTTGTCACTATTGACGCTCGGGAAAGTCATCATCCATAAATTTGAATTAATTCGCTCCGTCACGTACGTCATAGCCTTTGATCAAGAAAATAGATTGATATTTAGTAAAATCGCAATTTTCAAAGAAATATAAAACACTTTTTCGTTTTTAGAATATATGTATATATCTGTTAAATATTTTAAATCTCAGATGGAATTTTGTATCAGGAAGAAAGACAATTTTGCATTCGCATTAAAAATATCTTTATGTACACATTAAGAAAATGGCAGCCCCCTGGTATCGCTAGCAGACGATAAATCTTGCTGAGAAAATCCTGATTTATACCCATCTCGTATATTTTAATGCAAAACTACGTAGGGCAGCAAGAAGGAATACATTACATCTTTGAATATGAGCACATTTATATTTTGAGGTTAATTCCCCTTTAAGGATGAACCAGTTAAAAATGTCAGAATTTACATGAATGAATTCTTTCCTCGTACCATTAATCAAACTCGAGATTTTCATGAAATGTCTCCCTCTTTTGACGGTGTTTACCTCAAGGCAACTTCTGACACTGCTAGTTCGTTCTTTTTTTCTTCTTCTTCCCTTTTCCTCATTTTTTCTTTTCTTTTCTTTTCTTTTCTTTTCTCCTTTCCTTTCATTTAATTTTTTCTTTCTTTTCTTTTCTTCTCGTTTCATTTTCTTATCTTATCTTTTTTTTTTCATTTCTTTTATATTCTTTTCTTTTCTTCTCTTTTCATTTTCTTATCTTATCTTTTCTTTTTTTCATTTCTTTTATATTCTTTTCTTTCTTTTCTTTTCATTTTGTTTTCTTATCCTTGCTTTCTTTCTTTTTCCTTTTTCTTTGAAAGGAATTATATTTTCTTTCAAATGAAATGATAAATAAAGAGAGGAATGAATACCCCGGTGCGGATGTAGATAAAAAGGATTTTCGATTAATGATACACAATAAAGTCAACTCATTTTATAAGCATTTTTAACAATGTACGCTACAAGATGCTTTTAAAAAACAATAATCAATTACAAGTAATGAATACACATTAGGAAGGAAAGACAGAAGGGAACTGATGTGAAAGTACAATATTCAGGAATGAAAGGAAAGAGACACAAAAAAGGTCTTTCAACAGGTCGTATAAAAGGTCGGAGAACTGGAACATCGAGGGAGGGGGTGGGATGGGAGGGGGTCTTATCGTCTTCTTTTCACGTTACCTTCCCCTCTCCCTTTCTCTCTCTCTCTCTGTTGTCTATTATTGTCTCCATTCGATAAGTGGGCACATGCCCCAGTGTCCAACATGATACACCACTGTTCAAAATGTTCTATGGCTACACCTCTGCAGGTCGCAGGTCAATTTCATGAACTATAATCATTTCAAATTCCAACTTTATTTACACCAGACATATTTATGACATAATGCTGAAGCACATTGCTATAACTCGATCATTTAATTCAATGAGTGTAGCCGACAGCGTGGGCGAGTGAAAGCCTTCTTGTTTGTCGACATGTCTCGAGCCGTTACCAAAACCTTGAAGCCTCGCATTCCTCATTTTTTGCCAACTTTCTGAAAAATGTTTGGTAGATATTTGTAATATTTGTGTGCAAAAGCATGAGGAATGACAAGAAATGTGGTATGATAAACATGGGTCTGCTGCAGCCACAAGGGCGGTAAACCATAATACTGTAACACAGCGTTAATGCCTTTCTGGCTCTCAGCTAGCAGACGCATATCATTTTCCAACGCTGTTGCTTGCCAATGATTTATCAGGTTTTATAGTAGAACTTTAATTTGCAGTAAAATCAAAGTCTACACAGACTGCATATGTATTTTATCACCGTTTAGACGTAACAGCACTGCATTGCACGAAGATTACGGTAGCATACAACACAAAGTGAATGGATGGGTACGATGACAGTATCCTCAAATGCCCATTTAAATAAGTCTTTGGTTCAACTCTTAACGAAGGCACGTGTTTCATAAGAAACATTTGGAGGCTTGTCTTTTGCCCTCACGGAGACAGGCCAACTATTAAATAAAAGGTGAAGTTCTGGTGAAGGTGGGAATAAATTGTGACCTTCATCATTCTTTTTTTATGTCAGTTTGGAAGAACATCACAGAAAGAAATGTCCCCTGAAAGGGATTGCTCTTCAAATGCCCTCAATTCAAAATATGACACGAAATCGCTGGAAAAAGTTAAGACCAAACTTTATGCCACATGTGTGTAGTCCCGTACAAATATTTATGTGTGCAGTGCATGTGACTTTCAGCAAGATTGAGTAAATTTCTTATTCTTTTGGTAATCCAAAAACCTCACACTATGCATCAAATCTTGTTTAGTACGTAACCAACCGGTCCCACTCGCTTATACATTTTCTTCATCTCATGACCATGCAGGGCCCCGTCTATATATATATATATTAACATAATCAGCAGTAAATAATTAATAAAATGAAGTATGGCACGAAAAAGAGACATGATAACGAAGCTTTTCGACCTGCACTCATCAGGTTATCACGCAGGTATATAACAAATTACTCGAAATCAACTATATTATACTCGATCAATCGCACGAACCCCTTCTGTGCAGACAAAAGGAGTTCGTCCAAGCTTTGCGATTGTTCTGAAATTACGGCGTCTAGGTTGCGTCCGGGTTCATCGAGTATTGATTTCGAGTAATTTGTTATATACCTGCGTGATAACCTGATGAGTGCAGGTCGAATAGCTTCGTTATCATGTCTCTTTTTCGTGCCATATTGAAAAAATGAAGTATATGTTATACTTCAAAACTACTATCACTTCTACAAACAAAGAAAAACAAAAGCATTAACATATTGTACATGCATAAACAAATTTTCAAAAAATCTATGCAGAGTTCGAACCACTCAGTGTTCTATCCCCTATCTAAAGCCCCCCTCCCCCCCCCCCCCCCCCCCCCCGGTGTACGATGGGCTCCTGGCACTTCCTTGTTGGTTTTCATTTAGGTTTTCCCTTTTGGAAAAATGGATAGTAAGAGTTCCCCTAATTGATACGAATTTCTTTTCTTCTAACTTAACTCCAACAATATTATTTTTTATTCATTAAATGAAGGGGGTTTCTTATGCTTAAAGGGATAGTTCACCCTGACAATAAGTTGGTTTTAATAAATGCAGAGAAACAAAAGAAACATATCAGTGAAGGTTTGGCGAAAATCCGTTAACGAATTATGGAGTTATGGATTTTTAAAGTTTTGATTTTGTGACGTCATATGCGAGCAGCTCCCCCATGTGCCATATGATATAAATTCCAGAAAATGACATTTTCTCAGAAAAATGGAAATGGTGTTACTTGTGCATTCAATATAACATCTTAAACATCATTTCATACCCGCTCCTCTAAGAAAAATATCTTCAGTCATCATGAAACATTGAAAAATGGGAATTTATAGAATTTATATTACATGACGTATGGGGTAGCTGCTCGCATATGACGTCACAAATTTAAATCTTAAAACACCCATAACTCTCTTATTCCTTGATGGATTTTTGTCAAACCTTCACCAATATTTTTCTCTTATTTTTCTGCTTTTATTAAAACCAACTTATTGTCAGGGTGAACTATCCCTTTAATTCTTGATTCAATCAATCGCAACTTAAAATCGATTGCGATAAATTTTAAGTTGCAATTGATAAAAATCAATTGCAACGGGGCCCAGAAATTTTTTTCTTACACAAGCACGCACTTGAAGAACTGAATGAAAACCTATTCATTAAGCTCTTTTGTAATTATTATCTTATCAGTATCTTGATATAATCGTAATCTGAGCATGAAATCATAATTCTCTCCGATCTGGTTGAGCTTCCAGGTCATTCAATCGCCCAAGTACCAATACGTGCAAGTTTCCTCGTCACTGTACCTTTACCAGTTTAGTTGTAGACCTTGTCCAGGTGTGTACAAACAACAAACTTGATATGAGATTTGTATAAGAAAGGAAGTGGTTTCGAGTTATCAAAATATTATTCCAGGTACTACGCCCCCTCTTTCTGCCTGTGTTCTCTCTCTCTCTCTCTCTCTCTCTCTCTCTCTCTCTGTCTTTCCTAGTCCCGTCAACCTATTGATCCCCTTTTCTCGACCTTTTCTTTTTATTTTTGTCGTTTTTTAATTTTTTTTTTAATGCAAGTAGGAATACCCTTTCCCCATGTGTGATTTCTGTATACGAGAAAATGTGTAAAGTTAATGAAAGGCCCCTTTTCGATGTTATATTATGAGCCAATAATTTCGACATGTATACTCTTTTCCATATTATATGTAAATATGAGAGGATGTCTGTCGATTTTATAGGCGTTTCCCCCATTATAGCCCTTACCTCGCTTAACTTTTTTTTGTGTAGCCCAACATTTTTTTCTATAATTTTGACTTATCTATCAATATTTTCGGTGAAATTTTTTACTCCAAAAATCTCTGATAAGCAAGAAAAGGGGAAAACAAGATGAAATATTAATGTTTAAACGGGTTATCACATTTTTCAGATGCCTTTGGGGTCGAAAATTTGAAAGCGGGAGTAAATTTTGGAGGTTGTGTACTTATAGGACGCCTGTGGCCCACCCTCTACTATAAATCCGCCAGTGCCATAATAATATGCCACTGGAACTTCTTCTTCTTATTTCAGATTTGATACCCCATTCTTTACAATTAATGAAAAGATACAATATTAAAAACTCCGAGGGATCAAAGACGTATACTGAATTACCTTAATGATGCCATGATGAAAATTTTGCGGTTGAAATGTGATTGATACTATAGTATATCATAAATTAGAGTAAATTGAGCGGTCTTGTTTATGGTTTGTCCGGAAGTTGAGAATACTCGGGATGGGCGTGGTCATTCTCGATTACATTCTTAAATTCCCCAAGACGACATTTTGAACGCCTTCTATTTTTTGTCTGCCTTCCTCATCATTCTGTTGGTCTACAAGCAAGACAGGCAAATAAAAATGGTTCGATAGTTTGCAACGTTCATGGCCATATTTATAGTGCAGTTACGGAAAGGGTGTGATCACATCATCATAATCATCATTCCAAACCGTCATCAGACAGATATATGACAAATAAAAATAATAATTATGGCTTTTATTATGATAACACTTCTGAAGAAGAGCATTCCTTGAACTTGTGACTGTATATGCCATGTTTGCCCAGACAACCGCAATCATTTTACGCATTGCCGATACGTGTTGATAACAAAATCTAATCAAACTACATGTACATGTAGAATAATAGCGTGCATTTTTAGGTTTCAAACATACCTTTCAACACTGACTTCCGACCAAATCATTTGATAAAAGGCAAGTTGGAAACACGAATGAAAAATGCAGCTTTAATGGAACCTTTTATGTACGGAGGTGCTGCAGCAGGAGAGGAAAGCGGGGATGTGACACCATCTATTTTCTCTCAGCAAAGTTTGAATCTGTCAGCTTTGTCGTCAAATCACAAAAGTTGATGTTGAATGTTGAACACAAAATCGGAGATTCTGTTGGCCAGTTTGAAACCATGACTACCATTTTTTTTTCTTTTCTTTAAGTTTGTTCTATTTTTTGTTTTAATATTTCCGCTAACTTTTTGACAATTTGGTCCGACAACCACAACACCCAGTCCGCTATTCAAATGGTCTTCATTTTATCAGCATTAACTAAAAATTCGAGTTAATGTAAAAAAAATAATAAAAAATAGATAAATAAAATAAAAATGGGACTAACTGAAGATTCATTTTGGTAGAATATTGGCGTTTATTGGAGTGAATCATGATCATTATAATTTTATATATAAAAGTCTTTCATTCATAAGTTACGTGCGATATGATAAGGTCGACAGTGCCTGCCCCTCAGTGCACCGTGTTAATCGATGTCATATAGGCCTATAGTGCAAACATCATACGATCATCTAAACTTTGACATGGGCGTTCTGCATGGACAAGTCGCTACAGTATAGACGTAGATAATAAGGATGGGCAAAAGGGCCCATGACCCGCTGTTGATCCTGAATATGAAAAAAATGTTCCAAAAGTTATTATAATAATAAATGGAAATATGTTTGTAGTAGATTAATGATTAACAATCAACCTAAGGTCTAACATAAATCGCTGTAACAGGTTTTGGGCCTCCCTCTCCCCCTTAACAGGAGCTTTGACTAAAAGGACAAAATAGCAGTACCTTCTTTAGCATTAGGATGTAACACATTGAACTCACTAGGGTGCATTTTGTAACACTGTTGTACGGTGGCCCTTAAAGGTAGTGTCAGATACTTGCAATGGATCATGAATTAGTTTGTTACGTCATGCATTTGTTCTCTCAGGCCACGTTGTGCTTATACATGTAGTTATAGTACATGACGTGGCTCCGTGAAATGAAAATATTAGCAATACAATAGATAATACTGACAAGCGTCTCTGAGACAAAATGATCGCTTTTGTATATATATAGTTCTTTTTCTTCACGAAAAGTTCAGGTAATGATGGAATCTTAAAAATCTTATGGAATCAAACAAAACATATATATAAAATTCAACACCACATGTTAATGAAAAGTTCAGGACAATTTTTGGTAGAAAATAGCTGAGTAACATGAATCAGGGAAGTGTAATAATAGTGAGCAATTAAAAATACGGAAATCGAGCAGGTACGACATAATTATGTGCAAAACACGGGGTTTCTATCATAATTGAGAGTTGTGATACTCAATGAATTCAAGTGTTAGCAAAGTTTTACATTTTTTTAAAAAATCATATATAAGTTCTTGGTTCTTTCAAACAACCGATCTCTATGAATTTACCTGACGAACGATTCAGAATCTCGAAATACAATCCCATTACTAGGGTTGTGCGACTCATGCTCCGGTGACAATTGCTCCGCATTAATTCGTAGTATTGCGTACACTAAAAGAATACTAAACTATAACCCTAGACCGCACACACTAAGAAAAAAGGTACAATTTTGCACCCTTCAAATGCAACAAAAGTTGCACCTTTGTGGGTGCAATTTTGCACCCTAAGAAGCTTTTTGCACCTTTAAGGATACAGTTAGCTACAATTTGCACCCTTTTGCACCCTTTTGGATGCAAACGTTTCTGCACCCTTAAAGGTGCAAAGTTGCACCTTTTATGGTGCAAACGGGCATTAAAAGGCGCAAACAAGAACAAAAAGGTGCATTTTTGCACCCTTTTTCATGTAGGGTGCAATAAAATGGGTGCAAACTTGAACTTTTTTTAGTGTGTACGCTATACCTAACCCTGACCATGAACCTAAACCTAACTTAAAACCCAATCGCGACAACAACCCTAACCCTATATCTTTGCCGAAAATAAAGCCCGAAGCAAAACTGTCACCGGAGCAAATATATCTGCTGTGATGTAACTCCTTTAAATTTCGGATAAGCGCGTAGGCGTTTTGAACTATGTGCGCCTCATTCTTAAGATGAGTCCTTTGAGACAAGCTACAAGTCATGTTCAAATCGTTTTCTGTTTATTAACCATTGTAAACATGGCAAGAGGAAGGATCCGAAAATTTCATGAGTTTTATAATGGAAATTTACACCCCCCCCCCCAAAAAAAAAAAAAAAAAGAATAAAAGATTACGTGCAGTATCAATGAACTATAAGCTGTGTAATATTCGGTGAGGTCTCTTATTGATCTTGTAATATTTTGCACAATATACATGATATGTAGGATTACAAATTTCTTGGAATTTCTTGGAAATAGTGCTGTGGAAATAGTGCTGTGTCTATCGTACAATAAAAAAGGAAACCTTGTGCAAATTGTAACATGCTTCCTTTTGCCATGGTACGACATATTTATACCATTCACTTTTCTCCCTTTCTCAGGTTGCTGGTGGATGTAGGATGAGAATACATTATTTTGTTTGAAGCGTTACCGCATTGGTTTCAGGGGAACGTTTTCATCAAGCGTTTTGTCAGTGATTTTTACCGACAACTGTTATAAGCTACTGAAATCCTTGCATCTGATTGGCTGAGAGCAAATTTGTCGGTAAAAATCACTGACAAAACGCTTGATGAAATGCTCCCCAGGAGTCCATAGATTTATATTGGTAAAAAGAAACTTAAAGGTAATGCGATTATATTGTGAAAGAAGCCTGTCTCAAAGCAATCGTTAAAACGTTGATCATGTCTACATAAGAATTGGTGCATACTGTGCAGTTTTGGAATCATCAAAATGATAAGAAATATAGACCCAATCTCGCTGGAAAGCACATGCACTGCACACAGAAAATGTGTATGTGGGACTGCATACACATGTGGCATGAATATTCCGCCCGATTGCTCTTCATATTTGGAATATAAAGAGCAATCCTTTCCAGGGAACATTTTTACTATGATATTCTTCCAAACTGACATGAAAGGAATGAGAAAGCTCACAAACTATTTTCACCTTTCCCAGAACTCATTATCTCTTTAACGACACCCCGTTTGCAGAATTTTTTGTAGAAAAAATAAGGAGGTCTTAAGATGATTATAAGCAGAGGGGTAGCGTATGTCCAAGCAAGGGGGGTGTCCAGGTCCAGTTGTGTGGTATTTCTTCATAATCATTTGTGATAAACCCCGCCCCACTGGAAGGGGTTATGTGTAGATGGAAAATTGTTACAGTAATACCTTTTATACTTTGTTTGCAGCTCCTACTACCAGGTTTAAACATATGATTATTTTTTTATTGATTTGTTTTTTCTTTATTTTTTATTTATGTAATTATTTTATTTATTTATTTATCTTATTTTTTATTTATTTATTTATTTATTTTTTTTTTGGGGGGGGGGGGCATACATCTGGATAGTCCCACATTTTTGCTTGCAGGAAAATTTTCGACAAATCATGTCCAACACCCCCTACTCATAATCTTATATCCAGATATACCTTAATACGGATTCTACGTCTATAGGGACATTTTAATAAAAGTAATTCGCTATATGTCTTTGACAGTGATTTTCTTTAATTCGTATATGCAATCTGAGCATGCTGAGTGAAGTGACCAATAGTACTCAAAAAGCATGCCGCCCAATTGCAAAGTCAACTAAGCGTGTGCCAAACAATAAATTATGTTAGCTCAATTCCAATAATATTTTCATTATTTCTTTGCGTTGTGTCCACAATATCAACAGGTACAGGTGGCCTATGAACCAACATTATTATTTATAGCTGCAATTATTGACCATCCACCATCTCTTTCTCTCTCTTTCTCTCCCTCCCTCTCTCTCCCTCTCTCTCCCTTCTTCTCTCCTTTTATATATATTTTCTATCTTTCTGTCTATCTCACCTTTATTTCTCTCCCTCTATCTTTCAATCAGCTTTCTTTATCACTCTCTTTGTCTCTTTTTTCCACTGTTTTTTGGTCTTCTTTCGCACCCTCTTATTTTATCTTTTTCCTTCTCTCTCTCTCTCTCTCTCCCTCTTTCTATTCCTTGTTATAGTATTTTGTATCTTTCTGTCGTTGCCTCTCTCTCTCTCTCTCTCTCTCTTTTCCTTCAGCACTCTCTTTCGCTCCGTTTTCTCCTTTGTGCCTTCCTTTTGCGCCTTCTCCATCTCCCTATGTCTCTCCCCCCCCCCCTCTCTCTCTCTCTCTCCCTCTCCCTCTTAATGCATCTATCTATTTTACTCCCCTTTTACTAAATATTTGACATGTTTGAGAGTAGGCTGTGTATAAACATGAACCTACTAAAGGTTCATGGTATAAAGAATAAAGAGGACTAAAATATTTATTAGTTCTTCAATTTTTGAGCGTTTGTTTGCACGCTATCAATAGAACGAGTGACCGAGATACTCAAATTATGCCCTTTTGGGATTCTGAACGATAAACATAATTTACTGTCCAGTAATCTGTTGAGTTATATGCATTGGTATTGGCTGGTACAAAAAGGCAGTGAATCCACTTTGAAGATTATCATTTTTTTTAATGAAATCGTTGTTAGTAAACGAAGAAGCTTGACTGGGGAGGAATTTTTAATTTGTAAACAAATCTTTCGGCATATTACTCCCAGTGTTAAAGATCGTATGCTCGATCTGTACAGATCGAGCATACGATCTTTAACACTGGGAGTAATATGCCGAAAGATTTGTTTACGAAATCGTTGTTGTTTTATAATTATTTATTTTTTAACGTAATGTCATGAAAAAGGGATTCACATCCGTCCTTGTATTATTCCACCCGACTGCTTTAATTTATAAAATTTAAAAAAAAACATTGATTTCATTTCCTTGGTATAAGTTCCTTCCCTTTCTTTTTCTTGTCAACTTTGCTCACCATCCTCATGGCAGCCCATATGATTTTTTTTCACAAGCATGATAAGGGCGCCATCATGCGAGGGATGTAGAAAGCCAGCTCAGATGACATCATGTCTACCCGATTCTTACCTGAACTAATATGTAATTGTCACTTGTCTTTTTCTCTCTTTCTTACAACACATCCCACTGCATTAATTTCATGGTTTTGCTCTGAATTACCGGTATCAGCATGAAAATTTCAACCAGTACTTGATCTTATCAATCAATTGCAATAGTCATTCAATTTTATTATTAATATTCAAATTAAAAAATTTAACTGTTGTATTGGTATTATCATTTTCTATTTAATACGTTGACTTATAGATATGTTTCCTATTTTCCAATTAATTCTTGTACTTAACATTTTTATATATCTCTAGCAATGTGTTTTATCGTTATTCAACCTATTATTTATTAGACACCATTTCCCCAAAAAACTTTTATTCCATGTTCAATGATTTAAATTGATATTGAATGTGATTTTTACCTTGTATAATTATGTAAACATTTGCAGTTCACTGTATACGCTGCGAGACATGTCTAATAAACAATTTTTTTATTAAAGGACAAGTAACCCCACGTGATATTCTAGATGCACCTATTGTCTGCTACGTCTTTCCATGGAGGCTGCCATTTTGTGCATGACACGGATCATTAGGTACCATATGCATTGATAATAGCCTACCTTTACAACAGATACGTCGCTTTGTTCTGATTGTATTACGATTGTTATTGGCCATGGGCCTAGATAATTGACGACCCATGAGTTCTAATAGCCATCCTGTAAAGCAGATTCCTCGCTTTGTTTTGGTATTGTTACGATTGTCTCCGTCCTTGACGTCAATTCTCCGTCCTTGACGTATATTTTTTATGAAGTATATTTTTTATGAACAAATTAAGACCTTTTAAAAAATATATGAAACTAAACTTACATTTCAGAATATGTGACTTTATCTAATATATATTTGTCCTCTAAAAATCAATTACAAGTTAACGATGAAGGAAATTTTACTTTAGATGAAAAATATGTTCGTGTACACATAAAGTAATGGCAGCCCCCTTATTATTGCTAGCAGACGATAACTTGGCTGGAAAATAGTGATTTATATCTATATCCTGTGTTTTTCCATGAAATTGCATGTATCAAATAAGAGGCATATACTACACCATTCAAAATAAGCTAATTCATACGCTGAGGTTAATTTCTCTTTAATTGAATTGAATGTACTTTGACGTTTTGAAATGGAATGCCGTTTGACTTTAACATTTTAACTATTATTTGTAGGTGTCAGTGTATTTCACTTCATACAGTACAGAATACATGACCTTGAATACGTGAGTTGATAGGTCTTTTGAGCTAACATTAATGGCACTTGGAATGTACATCTATATGTAAATTGACGCTTTCAAATGGAAATGCCCTCTCCAACCGTTACTTTTAAATGTCAACTGAATGCATTCCAGGATATACGACCTTGAATATGTGAGATGATAGGTGTTTGAGCTAACATTAACGGTGCCTGGATTCTACAGACAGCTCAGATTGCATACCGAATGTAGACACTTCAGTGTTAAATTTGACACCTCATGTGTCGGGGTCAATCAAAAGGATGCCACATGAATCGTTGAATTACACCACCCCCAAGTAATCATAAAGAGTAGCTCCACCATTTCAACCCGTTGATTACTGAATTTTCTCATTCCTATAGGCTTAACACGGGGACCACCCGGTTCCCGTCGGCAATGGGTTAAGCCAATTCGCAGCTCTCAAATTGTAAACATGATGCATAATTATGGAATCATTTCATTCCGATCACCGACGAAAACTCATGTTCATTTCACAACGCCCTGCATGGAATCTCGCAAATTCGTCGCCTAAAAATTCTGTTTTTTGAACATTGGTAGTTGTGTCCTTCTGCAGCAAACGCTGCCCTATTATAATGACGTGTAAGCTCGATGTCAAATGGTTAAAGAGAGAAGTGAACCGTGAGATATGTGGAGGGGACATCCCGAGAGAGATGTAAATCAACATCTGTAATATCATCGGCCCTAAAAACACACAAGCACTTCTGCATCATGGATTTTGTGATTTTTGTGCACGTGAAAGGCTGAAACCACTTTTGAATTTCTGGTATCTCCATCACCCAAGATTATGTTTAACTATCCCATTGCCTTGTTTTTTTGTACATGGAATTATAAACGTAACGTTGATTGGAATAGGATTATTTTGATTAAGCACATACTCTTCACAATTCATAATCATGCAGTGTCTATTAATGTTACGACCTCTGATAGCTCTTCTTAGCTCTTTTCATTGCCGCTCCTTTCCGTTTCCGTTGTCACAGAGTTGTAAATAAAACATTAATGTGCTGTTTTATTGAAACATAAGTCTATGCACTTTGCGGGACCAATACGCGTTTTTACGTGTATATTATTGTATGAAGACGTATTCTAAGAAGAATGTAAAACACATTCTGAACTCAATGAAACTTGAAGCTCTACCAAGACATGTAATTGATTTTTTTTTTCTTCAAGACGAAATGCTGATTCTTATCTATCAATCAAAGGTACATTTCAGTATCAAAGAAATCCGAGGAAAGATTTTGTTCTTGCTCATTCTTTTGCTCATTACTGAAACAATTTAGAAATAAAGACGCACCGAACACGTGCGTGCAGAGCCACATACCATCCACATCCATGACATCCAACTATCTATTTGCTGTTAACATTGATTAAGTGGATAAGGGAGGGAACAGGCGATAACCATAGATTATACCGTTACATCGCGCGCTAGAACAATCTAAAGGCAGATTATCCGTGTCCTATGAAGATTCTGTTTCTTATTACATCATCACAGACACCGTATCGGTGGATGAGATCTTGGTTTGTTACAACACGTCATCCAACGCACGTAGTGGCACTGTCGGATTTAGAAGCACAACCGGACCATGTCCCCGTTTAAAACCCCGGTGGCGTACAAAAGAAAACTGTGCCACTACCCCCCCCCCCCCCCCCCCCATTATTTTGTTCTTGTGTCCCAACTTTAAAACTGGAACTTGAAAATCTGATAACTTTTTTTTTTTAATGATTGTTAGAAAAATTGCGGAATTATGCCCCATCCCTTCTGTATACCGAATCCTAGATAGTAGTATATTACCTACCAAAACATAGACAAATAACGATAATCAACCTTTAAACTGGTGTTGACTGTAAAATTACATGCCCAGGTTGGCGCCGTCGATCTCGTAAAAATCAAAGGAGAATTCCATCATGGCAATACCATCAAATCAAATTGCCCTTATAGATATAAACATGAAACAAAAGAAAGGGAAACGTGAAAATTTGAAATCCGACATAAGATGAGAACGTTATAAATATTATAACGTCATCACAGTGATGTGCAACCTAAAATCTGCATAATTTTGTTTCTACATAAAATACACATTAAATTTTCATCTTCTTTTTCTTTTCTTCAAAGAAATGTTGTTCAGAAACCTTTATCCAAGATTTGGTAACATGTTCTATACCATCCATAATTTTGATGATCTTTTGTACCATTCAAACAGACAGTCGCTCAACCAGAAATCATGGTGGAAGAACCGACCTTGCCATTGCTGTGATCTACGTGACTAAATTTTTTTCTACTTCAAACTTTAGCAATTATAATGCCCCCGTCTTTTTGTGACAATCTGATTCTGCCAATTATTATTTCTCTCTCTCTCTCTCTCTCATTCTCCCCTTTTATTTCTCTCTCATCCATTCTTGTTCTTTTCGTTTTTGTATATTTTTCGCTACCTTTGAAAAGGTGTTGTTGTGGTCTAGTGGATAAGTCACCGGACCAAAGATCACAAGGTACGGAGATCGCATCCCTGCTACAGCTCCTTTGGCAAGAGATTTACCACACTCGACCCAGGTTAGGTAAATGGGTACCTGGTAGGATTTGTCATTAAGTTCCATAGTTGCTGATAACCATGATAATTTCTTAGGGTTCTTTCAAGCGTTATAGCCTAACAACGTAATATGCGCTATACAAGACCAGAATATTATTATTATTATTAATATTTGATAATCATTACATTAATGTCCTCCTCACTTCTCCTTCTCTTTTATCATTTCAATTAAATCGTGATGTAACATTTTTTTTAATGTACTATGACTTGCCATGCGTCGGGAAAGGGACCATGGACCTGGTATAAATGTTTTAAAAATCCACAAATAATTTCTTGGTGCTACAAAATTTCAATATGGCACGAAAAAGAGACATGATAACGAAGCTTTTCGACCTGCACTCATCAGGTTATCACGCAGGTATTTAAAAAATCTTTTGATCAAATGAAGACTTGATTAAACAACACTGCTAATTCTTAAATAATGATCGTTCGCTTTTGCCAGGCATGCCAGTCACGGTCCTTTTTCTTAACGAACTGATCGGAAATTGATCGCAAGTCCTCCAATCTATGTCCATTGCAATCTATACAACTCCTGTCAGATTTGTGATTGATATCAAGTTGTGATCAATTTGAATAAATTGCAACTTTATAATAAGACGTTCCAATGGGCCGTATTTACAAAACAAGCAAAAGCTAGCTCAAGCAAATGCTTACATGAGAATAACATTCTATTCATCATGTACAACGAAGCACTGCTATGTGGGGAAACAACTTGAACAATGTCATAAATGTGTACGGAGGCGTCCGTATACAGTCGTAACGTTTTTCACCCCGTACACTTTCATAATTGAGTGATTTGATGATGCTGCTGTTAAAGATGGCAAATTTATTTGAGATGTCTTTTTTATCATGTAAGTACAATAAAGTATAATCTATCAAAAGCATAGCAAATGCTAGTAAACAAAATAAACGATGTTCGTTCAATTAGAACCAGTGTGACTGATCACTTGGCTTGAGAAAGTCCACAGGAGTGGACGAAAGCTTGCTAACAAATTTTAAGGTTGGTAGAAGCTCAGACTACAATTGTATGATTACCCCCAACCGATGAAAGTTTTCTGTGTAAGACGTTGGTTTTGTTTGCTAGCATTTATAATGCTTTTGCTAATTTTATAGATACGGCCCAAAGTCTTCAACCCCCCCCCCCCCTTCTCCATCTTCAATCCATTTATTCTCTTTGTAAACATTTAACAACAGCGGACATCCATAGTAACGGTCAATAATGTAGTCTTATCATAACACTTCATCAAATAATCATTAACCTAACACAAACTATTTGTCTAAGCCCTCTGATCTGAGTTTATCCGGCCAAACAAATGGCCTTCAACGATCACTCAAGAAGAAAGAACAAGGCTTATACGTGCATAGTCAACAGAAAAACGAGAACTTCGAAATCGTCATCCTTTTCAAATCTATGATGAACAAAATTTATAGACTATTTTGTCTGAATTAAAGGGTAGGTCGCTACATTAAGATAGAAATGGATAAGAGTTAAAACGAAATTCACATGAAGTCCTACGTGTAAAGATTTTAACAGGATTACAAACTGTATATAAATGAAAACCAAAATAAATTATGCTTTGGTCAGTATCCACATATAAATTAGTTTTAATTAGCTATTGCTATGTCATCGGCTAAAATCGAATTATCATGACGAATCGATTTGAGTTTACTAATGCTGTAAATGTCCCTAATTTTTGTACCCCGGTGTCTGTATGTATATGCCTGCCTTTTATCTGTTCGTCTAGCTGTGTATCCGAGGAGTGTCCTTATACTATCCCTTCCCTTGTTCTCTATTCGTGTCTTGCGTTTTCCTTCATCTCATTTTCATTAGTCTTCCTTCATTTCCAGTCTATTATTCTCTCGTTTCTTCCTTCTTTCTGCTTTGTTCATTCCTCCAATCCAAATCCATGGAAAAGGAACACAGCTCTGTCGAGAAACAAGATAAACATAACATCAAACTTTTTAATACGATGTCTATCAGCTATAGTTCGTGTTTACATGTTTATTTATCGGTATTTATTACCGTTATAAATGTTTTTAGGACTTCATTAAATACATGCATTCGGAATATGTTTATATAGAGAATTTATTAAAACATCATAATGCCACATAACATGATGGGATCACTATACACAATATACCTATTTTGGCAGTACTTACATTCGTTATGTATCGTTAACGCATAAGCAGTAGCGGAGCATTTGGTCACTCGGGGCCGGAGGGAGGGAGGGGGGGGGGGGGGTTCTGTACCTACTTGGTAGCTGGTATTTCCTTTTTTACCATTAGAATTCACAATACAATACTAATAGTACTTCTTATATACTCCTTTGTATTCCCCCAATTTCAAATGTTCTTCTTTCGGCCATTATTTGGAAAGGGGTCGGTGGGGGTATATCCCCCTTGCCCCCTGAACCTACACCACAGCACACACGAGGGCCCACGCAATTCGCCACCTACTCAAAATCAACAATAAGTGAAGTGCAGACGACTTTATCCATTGGAATAATTATGAGCTTGAATGTGCCCACGCACAGTGGTGCAAGGTTCAACTCTTGAACATTAAAATATTTTCCAAAAACTCATTATTTTCAATACTTGACTACTGCATGTTCAAGGCAAGTCCGCGAAACTTGCAAAACAGATGAAAATTGAATGCTATTAAGGTATGTAAGCCCAGGGGATAGATAAGTTAAAGGAGATGTATTTGAAACTGTATCAAGGCGTTTCAGCAAATTGGCCTAACTTGTACATATATGCAATAAGTGTATGTTGTAGTAAACAACTCATTGTAATCGAAGAAGCTTGACTGGGGATGAATTTTTAACTTGTAAACAAATCTTTCGGCATATTACTCCCAGTGTTAAAGATCGTATGCTCGATCTGTAATGAAAAACACAAGTCAGAAAAAAAAAAAAAAAAATTGGAACCAGCGGGATTCGAACCTGTCATCTACTGCTTGCCGGGCAGCGACTTAACCACCAGGCTATTCTGGTTCACGGCCAAGTCATTGTAGTTCTACAGCAGACTTTACAACATTAAACTTACCTAAAATGTTTCATCAAACAAGATCATGAAGATTATCAGAAGAATAAAGTTTGGAAGCACTGCGTACATTGATTAATGAAGGCTCTTAAATCTCATACGAGAGGTCATGGATTCGATCCTTGCTTGGTGCTTACATCCTTGACAAGGCATTTCATCCGCATTTGTCCCTCTCAACCCAGGTGCATCAATGGCTACCTGGCAATGCTTAGGTATAATAGCAGGACCCCCAAAAGAGCATGCTAATACTGATGAGGCTACCCTGGGTAAATGAAACCATATCATTATCATATTTAATTTTCTTTTCTTCTTCTTCTTCTTCTTCTCATTCTCATTTTTATTTTTATAATCATTTTAGTATATTATTATTACTATCATCATTATTATTTCTATTGTTATGATCATTAATATTATTAATTATTATTATCACTAGTAGTAGTAGTAGTAGTAGTAGTAGTAGTAGTAGTAGTAGTAGTTGTTGTTGTTGTTATTGTAGTAGTAGTAGTAGTAGTAGTAGTAGTAGTAGTAGTAGTAGTAGTGGTGGTAGTAGTGGTAGTAGCAGCAGCAGCAGCAGCAGTAGTAGTAGTAGTAGTAGTAGTAGTAGTAGTAGTTGTTGTAGTAGTAGTTGTAGTAATAGTAGTAATAGTAGTATATGATTATATCATAATGCTGTAGAGCCAGTAGTTTTGGTTATCATAACTTCCATATAGACCTACCCTATAATCAGATTCTTATTTGAAAGGAGGTTCTTGTATATGCTTGCATGTTCATGTATCTCCTAAAATATCATCAATCACACTCGTCACCTAAGCATCACAAAAGACAAGTCGAGGTATTCTCGCTTCACCTTAGCTCTTCGTCTGGGATTTATCTACGATACACAAACACTCTAAAATCGGAACTATGTAGGCGAAAATATCTGGAGCTTGACGCGTTCTCCAAGAGTTGCTCACTAAAATACGATCCACTTTTCATCAATTTTCTCCTTCGGGTCCCTCTTCTCCTTCTCTCAACTTAACTTTGAGGAGATTTTAATGGTAATCGGGAGATATTTGTTTGAGATTAAAAGACGGTGGCGGCAATTAAGCTGGATGCGGAGTGACGTTATCGCGGCCTGCGATGGAACTTGCGATGAATGGCGGGAGACAGACGAAAGAGAAGTTACGAGATGGTTAATTTGTGAAGTTGACGGTTGCCATGGCGACGCGTACTCGCGGTGTACGCTGCAATTATCGTTTGGGGTTGAGGGTGGGCGGTAGGTTGCTGATGCATGGGGATGATCGCACTCGCCTGGGCAATACTCACATAGTTTTGAGAAGAATCTCAAGTTTCTAGTTTCGACTCACACCTAATTTTTGTTTTCATTTTCTCGTTATCATGCATGAGCATGTTTGATTATGTCTCCGCATGTTACACATAAACCTGATTTTAAATCGCATCGAGATTTTGCAACCATTGAGAATCACATAAAAAGAAGAAAGTGGGATAGACTACAAATGAAAGCACACATTGGAAGCCTACTAATTACGCATTAATTGCATAGTACCGTAATATGAAAATGTTATAACCTTTCCCTATTCATCTTTGAATGCATTTTGTGATCTATTTGGCAGAGGAGCCTATTTCAAATCCCTGGAACAGTTAATCTATCAATCAAACAACAAACAAGCAAAAATTAAATTCACATTACACAACCAATTAACAATCAACAATCAAACCGACTGATAAATCAACCACTTATTTAAATAACTAGCAAATAAAAAATGCAGATAAACCAATTAGATAACTAACCAACCGACCGACCGACATACGACATCTGACCAAATAAAGAGCCACCCAGTTAACCTGGGCCCCGTTACATAAAACTTACCATTAATGGTAACTTTGCTATCAAAGGTAACTACCATGGTAACATCACTCAACAGCCAATCAAAATCAAGGTTTCCATGGGAGTTACCATTGATGGCAAAGTTACCGTTAATGGTAATTTTTATGCAACGGGGCCCAGAACCAACAATATCCAATTAAATAACCAACCTCCAACTAACAAACTAAGGATCCACATACCAACTAAAAATTTAATGCTTAAAAAATGAATTAAGCGATCAATTCATTAACAATCAGTCAATCAATAAATCAAAGTACTAATAATAGATGAAAGAGCAGCCCGGTAAATCAATTGACCATGCAGTCAATTGCTTAACCAACTAACTACTCGTAACTATAGGTAATCCCTAACCAGTCGAATACACAACTGACCAAATAATCAAACTGCCACTCAACCCCTAACTATATGTAATCAATAACCAAGCAGCCAATCGATCAACCAACCCATCGACTACTAGTACATGATAATAAGCAACTAATAACTGTTTGATCATGCGCCTATCCAATCAACTCAACCTCAAAGCTTATTCTCGTTTTTAAAATTCCTGGCATCAAATGCAACATGGTCATGCAACAAAAATGGACATAGTGTTTCCAAAAATCTTTTTCTACTCTGCATCTGGTATATTTTTTACAACTCTGAATCAAAAGTTATTGAGCCAAACCACAAAATGTGGTCAGTTGTCTCGAAAGGGTAAAGATGATATGCATTTGGAATCATACCATTCACATAAGATCCCAGTCCGTAAAGATCAAAGACTCCGTTTCACCAGAGGTTAGTCTCTCTTACGGTGTGCCCCAAGGGTCAGTTTTGTGCCCGTCCCTCTTTAGTATCTACCATTGTCTACTCTACACCTCTTGCAGAGATTGCTCGAGTACATGATGTCCATGTGCACCTATATGCAGATGATGCTCAATATTGATTTTTAACCTCCCAATGTGTTGC
This sequence comes from Heliocidaris erythrogramma, assembly GCA_025617745.1. NCBI lineage: Eukaryota > Metazoa > Echinodermata > Echinoidea > Camarodonta > Echinometridae > Heliocidaris > Heliocidaris erythrogramma. The sequence goes on from CM046867.1 coordinate 18,021,227, forward strand.
CAAGTTAAGAATTTCAAAGCTTATTCTCGTTTTTAAAATTCCTGGCATCAAATGCAACATGGCCATGCAACAAAAATGGACATAGTCTTGTAGAGATTGCTCGATTACGTGATGTCCATGTCCACCTATATGCAGATGATACCCAGCTTTATGTACCATTTAATCCTTTGGACCCTGAGAGTGTAAATAGCAGACGCCAGAATTTGGAAAGGTGTATAGCTGAAGTGAAGTCATGGATGTGTTTGAACAAGCTTAAGCTCAATGATGCTATAAGAGTGAATTTCTATTTCTTTCATCTAAGTATCAGAAGGTTGATTTACAACACCATTCCATTCGAATTGGTGATTCACATGTATTACCTACAAACACTGCACGTAATCTTGGGGTGTTATTTGATAGTAATATGACAATGAAAAATACATGTCAGTCAATGTATTTTCATCTACGTAGTATCAGTAACATCAGAAATATATTGTCAGATAAAACAGTTGCCACTATAATTCATGCATTTGTAATTTCTCGTCTTGACTATTGCAATTCTCTTTTGTACAATGTGTCATCTTCTCAAATAGCTAAGCTACAAAGAGCACAAAACTCTGCTGTCAGATTATTGTCTAGGACACGTAAAAGGGATCATATTTCACCAATTTTGAAAGGGTTACATTGGCGTATCGAGTATTAAATTCTGCTTATTAACTGGAAAGCATTACATGGTTTTGCCCCCTCATATAATGAAAGTTTAATTTCTGAATATGTACCAACTCGTCGTCTGCGTTCTTCTAGCAAAAATCTTCTTGTGGCACATAGCACGAAATCATCTCTTGGTGACCGTGCCTTCATAGCTGCGGCGCCTAGTTTATGGAACCACTTACCTTCTAATATCCGTTCCATAGACACTTTGGATTCATTAAAGTTAAATTTGAAGACAGTCCTTTTCTCTAAAGCATACAGTGAAATGTAATTCAACACACTCTCGTTTTCATCATGCGCCTCGGAATAGTTAAACTAGATAGATGGCGCAATACAAGTGCGTTGTATTATTATTATTATTATTATTATTATTATTTAACAATAAATGAGTCTCTAAAAAATTGCAAGAATGGGGCATCTGGCCATTCAAATGTTGATGAACATTTCAATCTCGTCGAGTGAAATTAAACAATTAAAAAAAAAACAATCACGAGGAACACTTAAATTTGCTTGTCAAAACCATGCAGTTAAGAGACTACAGTCATGACAGTTGACATCCAGAGCCCGAGCCTGTTCACTGTTTTGTTAATTCTTTGTTTTCATTGTTGAACAAGAATGTCTGACATATGCACAAGTTCATAAACATTTAATTAGCTACTTGCTCTACTTTTGCAATTTTCTTAATCATACCTTCGAACGGTTAAATGAATGTGCCCATCCAAGCATGAAAAAAATAGATCTAAGTTGATGTTGGTAGAGTATTAATTTTTCTTTAATTCGATATGTAATTTATTATATCTCATTGACGGTTTTCGTGAAACTTTTGAACAATAAAGAGTGTCTACTTTTTTTTCCTAAGGTGTATGTTGATGCGTAGTGTATCTGCATGAAACCTTATAATAAGGCAGTCTAAATGTTTTGGTAAGCATCAGTAAACCGAATTCACATTTAATTGCAATCGGCATCCACATCAAAGAAAATCGGTTGATCAATGGGTAAGCCATAGTCTCAATATACCACAACCTTGAAATTTCTATAGTAAAGTCAAAACCGTGACAATGATGTGGCAATAAATGACAAACATAAATGATCATCTTCAATACCTGTTTAAGTGAGCAGAGGCGTATCTAGGGATTATGGCCCCTGGGGAAAATAAATGAAGTTGTGCCCCCTCCCCACACCGAGTGCCCATTTTAAACCTTATCACGATAAAACACAATTTCTTGCCAGGGGTACGTGCCCCCTGCCCCTTAGATACGCCAGTTGTACCCATTTTCTACATTGTGAACGCAAAGCAAACTATCTACAGATTTCATCAATTGGAGAAACTTTTAAGAACAGTTACATTGCGAAAAATAATTTTTACGTTATTTGTTCTATAAAGATGAAGGTTAAAACCAAAGTCTAAACGATTCAGCCAATATTGTGTATGCATCTAAGTGAAATATGAAGGCGCTTTTTTAACTTGTCGCATCATTTTTTTGCCAGGGGTACGTGCCCCCTGCCCCTTAGATACGCCACTGGTTATGAGTAATACCAGAGGGCCGTCCCCAGTCATTAACGTAGCATTTATCATTTTTGAAAGCCTTTTCATAGATAGATTGAGCATTGTTATGTTATGTCTATTGTTAATTGTGTTATAAGAATGTTATGAAATTAAAGCGAAACGGTTATCACGTGTGGTGTAATTGTTGTGGCTGCCACACTGTGCTCTTGCACGTAGTGAGGAGTTTCCAACTACACGCCCCAAATGATGTTCATTCGTGAGATCAATTTGAAGTTGAGATACCACTTAGCATCCCGTTTATTACTTTGACGACTTTCGTCTCTGATCCCAAGATTACATACTGTGAAGACAAATGAGATAAACAAGAAATATTTTGAACAGTATGTAATACACAAGTCAATTATATGACAAACAGTCAGTAATATAACAAGTCTATTATTTTTGTCTATATATTTTCTAAATAATTAAAGTTACTTGATTTCGATGAAGGTCTGTTGTCCAACTCAAGTGTTATTACGATATAGATAAATTATTAGTTTAAATGCTTAATCCGTTAATCTGAACTATGCAATGTGTTGTTATCTGCACTAATTAACAATGAACTCGGTGTATTCCATAAGGTATGATAACAGGTGGTACGAAGCAGTAATTTGAGCATTATACTATCAAACGGAATATCAAACTACATATCGAACATCAAACGACTTTGTTATAAACTATAAACCTAATGTACTATACATGTGCAATTAAATGGGGTTCAATATAATAATTCTGCTCAAGAACAAAATACCATCCTTTTCTAGGAGAAGTAGTATGATATAAAGTACAGGTTATGAAATACGAATGACTAAATAATTACAAAATGATATATACTACCAAGGAACATACATATAATGAAACATGCCTTCTACACTACAAAGGCAGCTATTAGATATGAATATAAGTCATCATATAATCTAAGCTACACACTACCTGACTACATAGTTTAGATACTGAATTTTACTGAATAGAATGTTACAGTACTGGTACAATTTAAAGAAAACTCACCAATTGGGGGCCTTTAATGCTCTCAAACAAGCAACTGGTGAACCAGGAACAAACTTATGCTCTAGGTTGATGAATATGTTACACATACTGCATTCACCAAACAAACTGACTCTCTGAACTGGTTTGCTGCAGTATATGAGGGGAGTGGGGTAGGGTCAAGCTCTGTGGGTCAAGCATAAGTCATTAAATGCTCAACATTAACTAGGAATGCATTGTTCTACCACTGGTATTTGACCCTATCCCTCAGGGGGCAAACTCAAGGATGAGGACTCATTGCAGTGTGGATGCAGTGGTCATGTAGCCAGTATATGTATTGAACAGGGGTGTGCATGTATCCAAGGGGGCCTACATGGATAGCAATCAGTTCAGGCGAGCTGTGTAATTTGACTAATGATGCAATATACACAGCAATGTATATTCAAAGGAAATTATGCTAAGATTTGCTAACTTGGAGTTGGAAAGTGTAATTAAAGCATTGAGTATATTTATCTGCATACATGTGTATGAACACTGTATAAACATAAAAACAAACCTACAAGTACATTTCAAATTGGTTTACAAAAGCTATGTGTCGGGTTACATCACTGCAAACGCTTGCAGTGACAATTGTATTGAAACAAAAATGTCTTTGCCTCTAAATTATTCAGTTGTACCCATTTTCTACATTGTGAACGCAAAGCAAACTATCTACAGATTTCATCAATTGGAGAAACTTTTAAGAACAGTTACATTGCGAAAAATAATTTTTACGTTATTTGTTCTATAAAGATGAAGGTTAAAACCAAAGTCTAAACGATTCAGCCAATATTGTGTATGCATCTAAGTGAAATATGAAGGCGCTTTTTTAACTTGTCGCATCATTTTTGACAGGCGCCTTCTCTATATCGTAGTTTTCAAGCAAGTCTGTATTTCCCAGTCTATATGAATCTCTTACGTGAATTAATACAAACGCCCAATAATTGAAACAGGGGTCAATAACATTCCATCTCAATTCAGTCTTGTCCATTTGAATGTGCAAAATGATTGTAACCAGCAGACTGTATCGAGAATGTGAGGATAAATGCCCAAACTGCACTCTAAAAACAAATATGACTAGAATCTAGCCAGATTTGACTAGAAAGACTATTCCCACGGGCACCTGCACTATTTTAGTTAAAGACTACTAGCTTCGGGTTTAAAGTGAACAGAATCCTAGTCAAATTGTACAGAATTCTAGTCAGCTGGTCAAAATGACTAGAATCTGACCAGGCGATCTTGTCAAAAAATGTGTGCGAAGAACTAAATCTGTTCCAAAGAATGGATCCACCTTCGATATATAAACTGCTGCTATCTGTGGTGAAAATAGACTTCATTTCACAAATTCAGAATTATATCAGTTTTATGCATAGAATTTAAATACAACAATCATCGGCTCTATTGTCAAGGTACTCAATGAGTATTCGTCCTAGGGAGCTATCGTCCTGATTTGTATTAGGCCCAATGATTATTGTCCGGGGTAGTTGCGTCAGCGGGGTGTGATTGTCCTAGAGGGTAACTGTCCGATAATAGTCATCCAAAGTGCATATGTTCGGGGTACACTGCATATAGTAGGAGGTAAATTGTCCGGGAGTAGTTGTCCTGGAGGCACTCATACAGCGTCCACATACTATGTTTTTTTTTCAGGTCATACAAGGTGTTTGTCAAGGCCATGGATACTCTTTTTAAAAAAGAAGAGTGGATTTTCACTATATTTTCACTCCACCGGGAGTGACGTCAGTGATCACTTGTTTAGGAGTGAATGTCGAATGACTATCGAGTTGTTCTCTAAGAGGAAAAGAGTGGAGTATCACTCTTTTTCACTCCCCCAGGGAGTGACGTCAATGATCACTCGATTTTTTTTTTTTAGAGAGAGTAGGTGAAAATAGGCTCTAAAAATAAAACAATATGGTATTAACCCTTTTTTTAAAGTCAACTAGTTTCCTTCAAATGACCTTGAAAGACGTAAGAGGACAAACAAATTGGGGGAAAGATCTGTTAATTCATTAGCTGGAAAAGAAATTTTGCTTCCACTTCGTATTTAGAATTTTCCTCTATTGTGTCTTTTATTTTTGTTGTAAGCGAGTAGCATGAAATGGCTTCTGTTGTGTTCATTTGTGCATTAAATCTCAAGTTTTCAAGGTCATGGTCACGCACGAAACCCTTGCTTTTCACGTTGTACATGTACTGTCATCTTTTGCCGCGATTTTCCCCCGGAATTGAAAATCAAACACGGTTGAATTACCAGAGTTAAGTGGACAGGAGAAATGAAAGGCTTTAGTGGGATAACTCTATAAAACTCAAAAAAATGTGCATAATGATAATAATTATGAGAAGGTGTAAAAACTTCAACGCTTTTGATCGTCGTACTAAGTCTGTTAAGCTGGTCGTTGTGAAAGAGAGAGAGGGAGGGGGAGAGAAATGAAGAGAAACAGAAACAGAAAGAGAGAGAGAGAGAGATTGGTAGCAGTGGATGGCTCAAATTAAGGGGTTGCTTATAGCCTATGTAGCCTGCATATATACACTCCTCCTTTTGTTTATCAATTTCTACATACGCCATTGAAGAACTGCTCTCATTTAATCAACCACCAGCACTGATATAATTGTGTATTTATTTCAATTTTTCCCCACATCCGTGCTATTAACATGAATGACATCCTGCTACTACAGGCGTCAGATGCACATTAATCCTTTGACGTACGGCCCATTTTAAAGTATAACAACTCTGACTATGAGGTGCTATGTAAATATTGATGATTCACGTAGCCGTGGGGTGTCTTTTTCAGACATCATGGGAAATAATGATTATTTGGATCTTTCAATCTCTTTTGTGATGCTGTCTCTCTTTATCTTAAACACTCTATTTCTCTCTATCTCTCTCTCTGTCTTTCTCTCTTTCTCTTTTCTCCTCTCATCCTCACTAAAGGTTTGCACGTGACCCTAAAGAACGTCAATGCATATAAACATTATGATTCTTTCCTAGCGTGTCTGGCCATACAAAGTTCATAATTACTGGGTCAAAGAGAATCCTCTTCACTTTGTAGCATCGATTAACTAACAAAGTATAATCAAAAGTAATTCTTATTTTATTTCAAAAATCCCTGGTGAAACTGAATTTTGAGCTACATCAATTTTTATTCTCTCCATGTTGTTGTTCTCCTTTCTTTCAAGCTTCATAATAATCTGCCTTCCATGTATAATAACAGGAAGATGAAAGAGTAATACGTCACAATGTTATGGGGTTGATACTATTTATCCACATACCCTCAATAAATAGCGGCCTCCCAAATGCCCTATAACATGTTGAATAGAACATGTAATCATGCCTTCTGTACGCATGATACTTAGACCAATTATCTTTCATGTCTTTGCCAGGACTGTAATTTGTATTCGTGCATTCAGTTTATTTCTTGCTCGCGGTAGTGTCATCGTTTCACCTCATTAATCAATATGGGAACATTAATGGCATCCTAAAGCACAATACCGTTTTTTTAAAATCACTTCATGGTTATCTCCATCCACCGATAATCTTTGCCATCTGCACCGGTTTTACTTTTATGAGATTTCATAATTCTACATCATAAAACAAAAATTCCAACGCATCGTACAACCATTAGTCTCTTCTACACAAAGCACACAAATCGGTCTGACAACATCATGTATTTTTCTATTTTTCAAAAAGTTTTATTCTCTTTGTGGGAAGATGACAATAAGATATGGAAGACATACAAAAATGTACACGTCAATAAGTTTATCTATGGTAGAAATATATTTACAGACCAAAAAACAGCAACTGTGTTGGAGAAGGATGCAATAAAAGGCAGATAACATCATGATTTTATGAAACAATAAAAAGCAACAATGGAATGAAGGGACACTGGTATATAATAAATAAAAAATAAAGTGAGCCCTGCCCCCCCCCCTTCCGAAAAGGTCATCATGATTTGGGTTCAGGCCGCGCATAATTATGTTTCTTACGTGCATACTCTTTATCATAATAATTCACCATCACTCATTACCTTTATTTCATTTAGAAAAAAAAGACGTAGCACACGTCGTTGCTTTAAACAGAATCCTGATGACGTTCCTGGTGACGTCGGAAACAAGATCCGGAGAAGATTGTTCGGTGGGTTTTCATATGAACTTTGGGTACTACTGAATCGCAATAATACACTTTTAATTTCAACATTAGCCCTGGAACTTGACAACGATATACTATGTTTGACACGTGTTTACCAAGTATGTGATTAACAAAATGTGAAGATGTCTCCGAATGGTGGAAAAATAATCGTAAGAGAATATAGTCAATAAGGCACCTTGTTTTATCATCTTTTTGGTTAAAAAGAATACCAGTCTTATTAAGCTTTGCCCATCATTCAAGACGTACAGAATTGAATAAGATGCAAAAGATGATCAATTAAATTCTAAGACTATTTGCACAATGGAATAAATCAACATATTTTTACCCTGACTACAAAAGTCATTAGTCATAATTATAGCAATACAAAACTTACGATACAAATACCAGACTATTATTATATATTCATCTGTATAATTCGTGATGTGAGCTGCATGGAAAGAAAGAAAACATTTGAAGTTCATAAGACGAAGTATAACGCAAAAGAATTTGATGTCGAATTACTTTTCTAAGCAGTAATTTTTTACCTCAACATTTGACCTGCCTTAAATACTTCATATAAATGGCAGTGACGGCTAGTTTACGGCACCATTCGTCTGTTTAAAGCCATAAGGTCGTTAACTCTGTGTTAAAGTAAACGCCCTTCTGGCTCCAAACAGACGATTTGTGGTACAGTTCAATCACGTCGTCAGAAATGTACATGTTTTGTCATCGAGTAAGCCTACATATGTTTGCATTCAGAAATATTCGATGCGGACCTCAAAGGAAGACACTTTGCGTCAGAACAAAATCACTTCAATAAAATTTTGGCACGCGTTGTCTTCCGTATGTAATCCAACTGCTGAACGCGAGACTTGATAAGGCCTCTCATATGATCACGTACCGTACCCAATGTTGTCAATTTATCTATTAGAATCACTATGAAAGCAGAAGAAAGATCATTGTCAGAATTTATGAAACATGTAAATCAATAAAACTATAACTGCATTGAACAGAAATATATCCGAAGTACAGAATCACTTACAACATAGATAAAATATGACACTTATCTGCATATGTTGTAAATAATGGAAACGGTCTTGTTCACCTTACGTACATCTGAAATCGTGTTTTGAAAAAGAGTAATTTGAATAGGGCCAACTCCTCTTGACAACAAAATTCGATTTCAGTCTGGCTTGCTCCTCAATATCAGCGCGAAAATAAATATGAAATGAATTATTGTCATCAGTTTCTGAGATCAAGCTGTGTAGGCGTTTTCCCTACAGACTTGAGATATAGCTCTTATCCTCTAATACCTCAAATAGATGACCTTTTCCTTGCTCGTGTGACCTTCAGCATAATACTCGAGATACCAAAATAATTCAAAGTTTTACCAATTTTTTTAGATATTGACATTTTGTCAGGTATGTTTTCACGGTGCTAAGACAACTGCGAGTATACAAGCAATTAAAACGTTTTTGAGCAAATTCCATAGGTCATTCTATGACGTCATTTGTTAGTTTTATAAAATGATAACGAATAAAATGGTTGATATATCACAAGAATATAAACATTTCATACTGTATCGTTCATTGTATCAAAGACTCAAAGTGAAACATGTGTGTTTTGCTGTAAGACATCTTCATATATTTCAACTGAGACATAATTTTATTATTGGAAGAAGGCATGACGAGGGTTTGAAAGATTAAATGTAATAAATACAGAGATATTAATTTACAAAAATATGTTCAAGAATATCTACAAGTCTGTATAAAGACATCATATAACACTGTACATGTATATGTACTTGCTCCATTTTACAGCAAAGAATGTATATTTTTATGACCGTCTACTTCAAACCGATATGAGAATGTCTAAACCAAACCACTAAAAAGTCTGTTTGTTGTTGGTTTTTTTTTGTAATTTCTTCATCGGAAACACTCGGCTGAACAATTAATGAATGTGAAAAACAAACAGAAAGATAAATTATGCCAATGGCTATCACGATTTTCATATTGTATTCAAGTAAAATCATATAATAGCATAAAAGGCAGTTTTCAGAAATACAGTATCTAATGTTAACCTCCAGTATATCTTTGACGTTTTCTTGGTATAATTATGATTATAATTACGAGGCAGCCAGTATCTAACATTTAGATTAACCCATTGTAGTAAGAAGATAGTCAGCACAGCCACATTCCTTTTCAAAGCCAGGGAACATTTTATAATGAATCATTTCAAAACATCATTAGCTTACCTTTAGTGAACCCATGGAGAAAGGATGCCATGAACGTCGAATGTAACCAAATCAGCCATTCACCTTAAACGATTCCAACATTCATTAATGTAATACCCCCCGTATACCTTAAAGAGCGTCAACAGGTGAGGCAAGATCTGTAGAGGGGTAATAGTGTGCCCCCCTCCAGATGCAGGCACACCTGTCCGCAAGCACCCAGGTCTTGCCCAGAGCAATTTCCTGTAGGGTTTTGCCAATATGCAATTGCTGAAGTTCGACTCTATCTGCAATGCACAGCTCAGCTAGAAGGAAGTAAGTATGATGTCTATATGCTGGAATGATACGCCACTATCATAGTCAATATATCTATATTTTCATGAAATTGCAGATAATGACAGGAGGAAAATCGTCTGAGATATGATATCTTGTATACGAAAGATGCGATACGGTGTTCGTGATTTTATACAAATAATTAATACAAAATGGATTAAATCTGTAATAGGAGTCATATGGGACAACATGTTCTGTTATTGAATATTGTAGGATGCGTATCTACATGAGAGAATAATCTACACGTGACAATATTACTAACGGGATTTATCCACTACAACATCATCGGTTGAAGAGTACAGACAAAGTAATATAAAACCATTATTTTGACAATGTAGCAGGGAGTGAAAGAGGAGAGGGTTGAAAGAGAATAGGAGAGAGGGAGAAAGGGGGGTAGAAAGAGGGTCACATACATGGAGAGGTTCAAATGGACGAATGTGTAGATATGAAGAAAGGCAGATCAGCTGGTACATTGGTATACACATATTGCCAGAGACTATATTTTTTAATCTTAAAAACACGTGAGGAACGTAAGGAAGACATTTGTGTGTGCAACATAGTAAGGAAGACATATAAGGCTGATTCGTCAGCAAATCTGCTGTTTCGGATATAGACATGAAAGATTCAGTTCACTAATTATAAACATGATATTTAAGAAAATACAAGTTTTAATATATATTTTTACACGATCCCAATCTAAGACAGATTTGGTCAAGGTTTAGAGTTGTTCTTCTTTCTATAGTAGCTACCAGCATTATAATAGGTATCTTTTATATGACGTCATCGTCACCTGCTGTCCATGGCGATTTTTTTGTCATTCACACTCGACGTCGTAGTCACTGTCGTGGTCGTTGATATTGCTTCATCTAGCGCCAGACTAACTAAGGCTAAACGTTCACAGCTTTCAATGTTTCAAAACTTTACTCTGACGCCGCGGCGGCGTTGTTTCGGTACGTTTCTTTCCCGTCACTGTTCTTTTTTTTTTTCTCTCTCTCTCTTTATCTCTCTCTCTCTCTCTCTCTCTTCCTTCATTACACATGTCACACAGTCACTGTTTCTGCCACTTGCGATTTCATGTCACATGGGAATAAGCATGACGGCTTCATATTTGCTGTCTTGTCGTTGCGACGTCCTTATATGCACCAAATGCAGACGGAATGACAAGAAAAGCGTCCAGCGTTGTTTCAAACCGTTACTCTGACGTCCGCGGCGTATCGAATGGAATCAATGTGACGCCAGACGCGACGTCGCCGTTAAAGATGTTGCGCAATCGTCGTCTGCGACGAGTCATTTCGCTGATGATTCATCTTGTCCTGGTGTCGCTTCATGTGCAGTGAGAGGTGATCGGAGCGAGAGAAGCAGCGCTCACAGACCTTGCATTTGAAAGGTTTTGCTCCGGTATGTTTTCGGTAGTGTCTTGTCAGCTCATCCGACCTAGCAAAACGCCACTGGCATGCATTCCATGTACACCTGCAGAAAAAAAAGCAAAACCAAAAAACGAAGCGTAAGCTAAAATTGATTATAACTCCGAAATACAGAATCAAGATGAGAAGTCATTACCAAAAAAAGTATGGAAAACAAACTGCTGAAAACTGCTTATCCAATAATAGCGAGCCAATTGAGTAAAATGGAGTAGAATGTAGATATAACCACGAAAAAAAAGTTTTAACGTGCCTAAACTGCGAATTACAGAAGTAAAGTGAGCAGATATGAATATAACAAGAAAAAAATATATAATCACTTGGGAACAAAGTTATCACAACTTGAACCTATTTTCAAGCTTGTCAGATATTGACAAAAAACACCTGATAGACCTATACCGATTCGAATGAGAGTCATGAATAAATAGACACGCTCTACATATATATTTGAACGAACTTTATTTTAGCAACTCCTGAGACACCAACAATGATCTATTTCTCATGGTCCCCTGCATACCTTTATTCAATTGGTTTCAGTTCAGTAAGTATTTAAATCATCTCTAATTAGAGATGGTTTAAACTTGAAATTAGCATTTCATTGTATGCTGTAATGAAAAATGATACCTTTTAGAAAATGAGGATTTACCTGGGCAAAACATGAAGCCCCCAAAATATGTTTTGTTTGAAAAGTGCGGATCAACATCGATCTAAAACCGCACAAAACAATATGTTACATTCAGCCTGCGTTCTTTGTTTCCTGTCCATCCTTCACAAGAATCCAGTACTAGTATTTGTATGCCTAAAGGTTATCTGGAATACTGTCAATGAAATATATTTTCGAGAGAGACTGGTTGAAAGTCACCCTGAATCGTCTGTCAAGAAGTCAATCGGTTGTTCAGACCAACAAAACTTACAAAACCTTGCTGAAAAGCACATAGGCCTACATACAAATTGACGTATGGACATAATTATGTAATCTAGCTATTGGTTAGAACGACCAGCTCTAATTTCTTCTTCATTTCTTGACCATAGCTCAGCTTCCCACACAGTTTCTATCAAAGCTGTTTCATAGATGTCTTTCCCATATTGTCTAGAACGGCTACAGCCCACTGACGACATCGACAGCCTTCTCGCTCTCGTGGGTCTTTTGAAAAAATGTTGCCAGAATGCCCATGAGACCGTCAGCCCACAAGGCCGTCATGTCGGTCTCATGGCCTTTAATTCTGACAACTTTTCTGCGAGTTCACCAGACTGACATTGTGGTTCTCGCGGGCTGTCGATCTACCAGGATGTTCTCGTGGGCTGTCGATCTACCGGGATGTTCTCGTATATTTTGTTCCACTCTGATATAATTCACGTTTCGTCACCACCAGAACTTAAAGGGATTCGGTAACTTTGTGGAGGCTTGATTTGATAAATTGTTGAATTTTTATATCTGTCTTGTATAATGATGTTCAGAAGGATATATAAATAGCCAGGCATAGAAAGGTTTTCAAATATATAATGCTATTATTAAGATATATATGACTGAATACTCCATTCACGAAAGCGTATGGCCATACGCATTAGTCTATAACACTGAGTCTATATTACATACACTGATAGCACGTAATGCCAGGCAGCTCAGATTTTATCAAGCCTCTACAAAGTTACCAAATCACTTTAATGCTACCTTTAATGAAAACGGAGACTAAATGCGGGCACAGTATAAACCGACATTGACTGAAGGTATGAATTTATCCATGTTGATGTCATGATCGAGATAAAATACTTATTAACCTATAGACTTCATGGAGGCGAATGTCGACAATTACTGCAATCATTCAACCGTTCTTAAATGTGCCAAGCAAATATTTTCCACGCGATTGACTCAAGTATGTTATTTTAGCAGTCTCAATAACAGCTGCCCACCACTCAAATAAAAATAAAGCAGTTTGGGGTTTTAAATGACAGAGAGGTATGTTGTCATCGGTAATGATATTTTCATAAAGCCAGACAATATAAAATAATTAGTGCTTCATTAATGATTTTTTTTTATAAAACAGGAAATCATATCTAGATAAGGAAGTGTGTTCTATTATCACTCTATTTCAAGTGACAGTTACTACTGTTGAGGTACACCTTGTTTGAATGTAAAGAACCTGGGGTGGCACCAAAATACATATTTTTTGGGGGGGGGGGCACAGGTCTTTAAAAAATTCTGACAAGCACGAAAAAAATGGCTCTCACAATTTCCGAAGCCTTCCATGCTGTCGTATTTAGGGCACGTTGGAGAATCATATTGGGAGGGGGCGACCCCCTCCCCCGTAACGCTATATCCCATGTATACGCCATGGCACACTAATCGTAAAAGAATTTTCATTTTGAAAAACGATTTCACGCTTCTAGTATTAGCAAAATAATAGTTAAGCTTACCCTCAACGTGACCGTAAACGACCATGCACACAATGAATAGTCAATTACTTATGTCTACCGAATTCTCAAACAATATTTCTTTCTTTTCCAGAACAACAGGAAGTCTACATTTTCAGAGCATTCTCATGACAAAATATCACCTGGATTTGCATGAATTAACATGACCTAGATATTGAACTTCGCAATTGTTCAAAGTTATCAAAATTAAATCCCTTGTTTTGACTGCCTTGGGTGAATGGGTATGAACAACTGATGCTAAAATACACCATTAGTGTAGCCAGTACAGATCGCCATCACCCACGCTCGTTATGTCATCTCACGGATACAAATTAAAAAAAAAACATTCGGCACAAATGAATTCTACTGATAAATGCATAAAGAGATCAATATTTGCATAGCTGTGAATGGTTTTGATCTGGGCCCCGTTTCATAAAACTTGTTATCAATAACAAGTAGCAAAACCTGTTATAAGCTACCGAAATCCTTGCATCTGATTGGCTCAGAGCAAATTTGTCATAGAACGGTGGCAGTTGTCATTGATAACAAGTTTTATGAAACGGAGCCCTGGTCTCAATCCACGACATAGTCTTGACAAAGAAACTGCTAAACAATCTCATATACACTCTTAGAAATGTTGGGTAAATGCCACTGGGTAAATGAAGATTGGGCATAGGTTGGTTAAATCTTGCTCAACTTTTACATGCATTTACCCAACATTGGTCAAAAATAAGAATGAAATTGGTAAAGTTGGTCGGACTCATAAGGACCCTCATGTTGGGTAAAATTTGGGTAAAATTTTGCCCAATATTTCTAAGAGTGTACGCCATGAGTACTAAATTTATCTATCCCATTTGAGATAATTCGGGATAGGTTTAATTGTAACACGTAGGCAAATGCGTAACCTTATGAGAGTAGGGGCCCTTTATGCTTTTAACTACTCATTAAAAAGAAAAGATAATTTTCTTCGTCTCGTCGGAAGATGGTTACTGAGATATGGGAGGTCAAATGCAGGTCGATCATCAGACTAATTAAACGCACATGTGCATGATCCTGACGATAGAAAATCAAATGGTCCCGCTTGTTGGAAAATACGCTGTGTTGATCACAGTTTCCCAATAATCTTTGCGAATATACCTTACTTTGTTATCGTAAACTTAAACTTGAAATAAAAACACCACATTTTATATAACTTGCCTGGAATTATGATTATTGTTTATTATCAGATGAATTGTTACAAGTTCATCTCCATGTCTGTTACATTTAACATTCGGGCCTACAGACGGCATGCGCGTTGTACGCTTGGTTACCGTTCCGCAAAACTGCTTTACTTTATATCATCATTAAGCTTGGCTAGACACATTATTTTGCCATGTACATTGTGTACATTTCACCATGTCTGTTATTCGTGACTGACAGTGAAAAACAACTTTTGGGATAATAGGCACTTTTGTTTAACGAAATGGAAGGACATTTACGAAACTGCTATGGAGAGATAACCATCATCAATGAAAATAGTACATTACTTTTGGGTACGCATTTTCATATGGAGCCGCTTCGCCTAATGATTAAGCAGATGACAGTACATGAACTGTTTTAGTCCTGCCTTTGGTGGAAGCAAGTTCTTTGTACAAAGAAAGTCGTCCAACAAAACTCTCGTTGAAAATGTGTTGGATTGAGTCTGGTGTACTGGGGATTATCCAAGGGACAGACTACACTCAACATGCTCAATCCACAATTTTACTGAAACTGGACTCTGTGGCATATTTATGAATTACGTTACTTGCTATATTTTTCTAGAACGAAATGATCATGATCATGAAAGATAGCACATTTCATCCAACATGGCCCTTTTCAAACATAACCCCAGATTGGCGAATAAAAAAGAGGTGGTGTATTTTTTACATGTGCATGTGCACAATTTCCATATACATGTATTCCAGTCTCAACTCACCTGTAAGGTTTTTCCCCTGTGTGGATGCGTTGATGGGCTTTGAGATGGGAGCTCTTCGTGTAAACCTTCGTGCAACCTGCGCAAAATAGAAGCGAAAAAGGATATATTTTAACATTATCTTTTTATTCATTCATGCTGGTTGAAATTGAATTGAAGTCAGTTATTTACAGTATGACCGCAATCATGGCAATAGCCACAAATACCTTTATGCATTGTGATTGTGGTTGCCATTTACATTTTGATCAGTTCATGGGCTCGAAAAGAATGTTTCTGATCAAACAATGCATTAAAGAGAAGGTTGAGTTCTGGGAAAGGTGAAAATAATTTGTGAGCTTTCTCATTCTTGTTAAGTCAGTTTAGGAGAACACCAAAGTAGAAATGTCTCCTGAAAAGGATTACTCCTCAAATTCCCTCATAACTGATTGATTGATTGATTGATTTTATTTTATTCAGATTCCACATTTACAATGAAATTACAACAATATGTAAAAATTACAAACACTGCAAAAACAGAGAATACACGGATATGACATAGAAAGATGACAAAAGGATATGTGGAGGGATCTACTAAAAAGCTTGGCTTGTGTGATGTAGAACCCCTAATCGAATAATGATAGCATAATATAGGGGTTTTTTTTAATGATTTTCGTTTAATTAATCAAGGTAATTGTTTGAGAGGGAGAAAACTACTAAACAAAACATATGTACATTATATACAGTTGAGCTAACATTACAAAATAAGATTAATGAAATAAAAGAGATTTCAAGTGGAAACCATTAATATATAAATCCATCCTAAGGAACTGCCTTAATTTTGTTTCCTATTTTTTTTAAACCATGCTAACATTTTACAATTTTCTTCATCCACGTCCCCCCCCCCCCCCTCTCTCTTCTTTCTCTTTCTCTTGTTCTGCTCTCTCTCTCTCTCTCTCTCTCTTTCTCTTTATCTCTCTTCCAATCTCTTCACCTCATTACAACCTTTCCTCTTGATATATAACTACATGTAATTTGCACTGCACTCTTTTTTATTTAATTCTTTGTCTATCTACTCCCCACTCCCTTAATCTCTCCCCTCATTACTCCCCTTGCCTACCCTCCTACCTCACCCTATCAACTTTACCCTCACCAATCCTTACACGACTTTTGCCTGATAAATTCAGAATACACAACATATACCTGGACAAGACGAAGGCAAATTAGAGGTGCGTGTCGCGACAACATTACATTTCGTGAAAAGAAAATTGTATATTTCGTTATCGCCATATAATCAGCATACCTGCCATTTCATATCTACAGGTATTTCGTCTCAATTGCCCTCTCCATAACCCTGCATGTATTTTTAGCTTTACAAATCATAGCTCTCATACCCCAGCAGCATTCGGTGAGCAGACGACTGCGTGATATGAATGATACGATACGATAGGTGTTTCATCGCAGTAACGAAGATGTGAAGAGATCGCAATAAAAGACAGATGAAAAAGGACTGTACAACACTTACAGAGGTGTCTTACTGCAATAAAACTTTTCTCCTATTTATGGGGAATTTGTAATAAGCTAGAGCGGCGATCAAACTTGTATGGCAACCAAGAGTGGGTATATCACTTTGCCAAATGTGGTACCGAGCTCTCTCGGAGGTCAAACTCGGCGCCCAATTCGGCGCAGTGCCGTATATAGAGAGAGTCTGGCCAACTCGGTTTCAGTTGGGTAGCAACATGGCGTATATTCCTTTGTTATGTAAGCTTGCAACAAAGGAATATGCGCCATGTTGTTACCCAACTGGAGCCGAGTTGGCCAGACTCTATCTATATACGGCACTGACTCGGTGTACCCACATAGCCGAGTTGAGTGCCGATACGAGTTAGGTATCGAGCCATCTCAAAGGTCAAACTCGGCAACCATTGCCGAGTTTCGAACTGCCGAGTTGGGTGCCGAGTTGGGTGCCGAGTTTTGGTCATAAGTTGCGTACTGATTTCCGAGCTAGCTCGGTGGTCAAACTCATTACTCAGCTCAGCACCCATCTTTGTCAACTTGGGTTAACTTTGTAAAAATATCGTATACAGAACCCTGGAAACAACTTTAGAAAGCCCATCATAACTCAAAATGATTTTACTGAATATACTCAAAGTAATCGTAATATCTTCTACCGAGCTCCGACGGCCCAGAAGCATCTAAAACTGGGGCAATGTCGGCACCCAATTCTGCATATAGTATGGGAAGCTAATGGCTTTTAAAAACCATGATTTGCGACAGACACGCAAATGGCTGTATTGACATTGGACTCTCCAGGTAAATGAGCCATAGCCAATGGCAATCATAGATAATGACCCTGAAAAAATATCTACAGGCTCATTACCAAGATGCTGTAAACAAGAAGGTATTATCTTTCCACGATCAGAGGAAGATATCTATGAGCGTCGATTAATCACCTAACACGTTATCACACCCCCCCCCCCCACACACACACACTCTTCTCCTCGAAAACCACTACCACCAACACATTCAAAAAACAAATAATGTAGGAGAACTTCAAAAGAGTTCACACGTCAGAGTAAAAACCAATGTAAACAGTCTAATTGTTAATGAAAAGAAAGAGATATTAGAAATTGCATTCCCAAAAAGTCAAAACTCGTTTGATATGGCGTTGCGCCCCAGGGCATGATACGTCATTTATCACGATGAGATAAAAGGTGTAAGAAATCGGACGCGACCGGTCGTCCTCCTACATGTTCTGTAATGGAACATGATTTTCATGTTATTTTCTCTCTTTTTCTATCTTTCTCTCTATCTCTCCCTCTTTCTCTTTCTCTCAATCTCTCTCTTTCTCTCTCTATCTCTCTCCCTCTCCTTGACCCCTCCTCCCTCTCTCCCTACTGTTATTTTTCTCCTTACTCCTTCCCCCTTTCTCTCTCCCCTGATCTCTGTCTTTACATCTCTTCTGACTCCCTCTTCCTCTCTCTCCATCTCTTTTTCTTTCCATGCCTGTCTATTTTTTATTTCTCCCTTTCATTTTTCTATTCATTTAATAGGAAATGGGGGCTTCTCTCTTTATAAAATGTACTTTCTCTCCCTCCCCCCCCCCCCCTCTCTCTCTCTCTCTCTTCTCTCTCTCTTCCTCTTTCTCTCTTTCAAAAGCAGCACAGGGAATGACCTTGGACTATAGGAAACCTTCATAGTTTGGGGTTTTTTCAGTTGTCATAATCGTTTGACACAAATCGATCATGCTCTGTATATTTCATAATAGCGATAACAATACCGGGCAGACACTCGTCAAAACAGCTCCCAATCCATCTTAAATCGACATTCAAAGCACATCTCAATTCTGAGGTAATTACTTTGGGTAAAAAAGTACAAATCTCGGTTAATCTTCTGCCACTTCCAATAGTGTATTGTACATCGCGCCCACGTACTGGAGTAGTACATGTCGCTGATACTGAAAAGAGTCGATATGACATTCAGGTTGCTGTTATTACGAACATGTGACATTAATTTACCAAATCATCAGTATGACTGAAAACAACTTTCATGCAGCTAGTTTAACATGCAATAATAACATGTAATATTTCGATGATACATGTTGTATTGTACTCTTTATACACTGTCAAAAATACGGATTCAAATTTAAAGAGGAAAACTTACGAGGGGCATCAAAACGACTAGCAAAATATCTTTCCGATCATGCCGATATTTCAATTAGTTTTCGATCACATTTCAAAATGTGACTTAATTATATTATATTGAGTTTCTGGTTAAAAGTTATTGAATTCCTCTTTTTACGATGTAATACAAGAAATCAAGTTATGTTTATTTGACGAAATGTTGCTGGAGAAAGTTGGCTTTCCTTTTTTTAAGAAACACACTGTATTATGAAGATGATGATGACGAAGACGAAAAAATAATCGGCCTTGCAGCATAATAATGATATTATTATTACATTTATAGAGTGCATTACGTGAATACTTCAATGCGCTTTACGTTATCAATGCATACCAGCATGGAGGCCTGTACGCTGGTTTAGCAGTTACATTTTTCCAGATTAAAAAAACACAAAATAACTATCACCTGATAAAGAAAACCTGTATCAGGTTAACTTGTATTCAAAATACCAATCATTAGATCATTTTACCTCGTTTTATGTTGCCTTCCTTTTAAAGAAATGGATAAAAGTTACTTAAAGGTCGTGAAACCAGAAGTATTTACCAATTTCCGTAATGCATTAATTTTCCATAATAACAGAAAATAAATTGCATGACAAGAATATAAATGTATTTCTTACTGAGATACTAACCAAAAAGTTCAGTTTTATCTTATTCTGCAATAGTAACAAAAGCTTTTACGAACATCAGCTTTCAAAACATTATTCATGTTGAAAATTGCAATCTATTTCGAAATAACATACTAATCATTTGATATATTCTTTTATGTAATGTTTCCAAAGCGCATAGGGGAGAAGAAAATAAGCAAACTGTTGATAAATGTCATTATGGTATCTTCAAACTAATCCGGGATAAACAGAGTATTCTATCCAAACAAATTCCAATATTCACGTAAATGAGGTGAAGCAAGAAAAGAAAACATTTCCGCATGTCCCAAGGTCAAGCTTAATATCTAATACAAGCCAGATATTCAGTTGTCGACAATCTGTTTTCAAAAGATCTACAAAAAAAGAAGTGGCCCCAAATATTGAGTCGCAAGTTGCAATAATGATACCTTTGATTATCTTCCTCGCCATTCAAGTTCGAAACATTCTTTAATTCACATCAACTACCGGCATTAATCTGTCTGCATCGACCATGTTTATTCTATAGTTGACAATAGTCGAATCATATGATCAGTCTGTTCTATTATACCACCTTCTAAAGTTTGCATTTTTGTGCAGTCGAGAACATTACGAGAGGAACAGGGAAAATTGCCCTCAGATGGAAAAATTGCCCTAAAGGGCAAAATCAAAACTAATTTCCATGTATCCTGCAACAAAGTATGTGCAGTTCTTCAATCCCTCTACGAATATAAGCCCTAAGCTGAAATGATTGAATGATGCACAGTCATGTACAATCATAACGAGCTCAAAGTGAAGATTGCAATAAGATAAACTGAATGTAAAGTAAAAGATGGAAAGAAAGACGCAAAAGCGACAAATAAAGAGCAAAACCCTTTATTTATAATGAAAATGACCAAGCAGTAAGACAAGAGACCATTCCTGGCTACGAAATGTAAATAATTCTACAGCACATAACGGCATACTAGATACTTAGCAAAAGTGTATTGATACAGAAAACAATCGACAGAGGGAAGAGGGAGGGAGAGAGAGAGAGAGAACGATAGGCAGTACAGTCATAAACATGATACACATCCAGATTCATAACGATCACACATAAGCAACTCTCATTCTTTGCTACGACCAATCTTTTTTTCATTCACTATACTCGTAAGCAACACAGCATGCTATTTTACAACAACGCTAAACAAAAAAGAAACTCCAAATATTGAAGTGGCAGCTCGTTTTGTCCTACTCTCTGCGTGTTCTCACCACGTCAATCAAATTTTGACACCTTCCCTCTCTTTGATGTGTTGTTATGCAGTCAATTTTTTTCAATAAAGACGACCAGAATTGAAATCAAATAATGAAGACAAGTGAAGCCCCCTGATACGACGATACACCATGCTCAGCAAATTTACTCTTTCAAAAAGAGATAATTCCATCGGTTTCCGGTATCTCTCAGTCTCAAAGAAATCCATGGCAACGCAAAATATTGAGTATATTCGACGATTTTTTCTTTTTGGTTTTGTTGTTGTAGTATAAACCTAGTGTGGGTTTGGAATGTCGTTATACGTGTGAAGTCACACCGAGATATAGAACCGATTGCCATTCAAAGTTTGTTTCTGTTGGAGGTATTCTTTATTACAATTCAAATGACATGATTATTATAGCGCATAGTCTCATGGGCACTGCGTGATAACTTACAAACAACAGGGAATTGCATATTCCTGACCCAAAAAAGAAATAAAATATCATGGAAAAGATTCACGCCAATTCGTTTACCTCCGTTTGCCAAATAAAAGAGAATCCGAAGTATTATGTATAAACATATTCAAAATAAGGAAAACACTTGTTAGATACATAATTATGATTATCTCACATAAGACATTCTACGATGTCTTTACCTTCATTTTTCTATTTTAGATTTTTATTTTTTGCACCATCAATGGAAGTGAAGGACTCGGGAAAGCTTTTAAAAATTCTAATCAGGTCAAGAAGTCTTGCGCTCTAATAATGACCGATAAAAAAACCTCGTACAGAATCCAGCAAAACTGACTTTGAATGTTCAAATGATATTTTATCGTCTTCCGCACGAATTTGGAAGAAAACATAAATTATGACCACGATGGTATCGGAGTAATCATGATGAGGAAAGAAAGATGAAGAAAACGAGACATTCGGGGCGACTCATTGTGTATGATAGAACGCGAAGTGCTTTCTCATGTTTTTAGCACGTGATCGTCACAAAGTTTTCATAAATTTGCTTAGCTTCTGCTCAATAAACATTGCTGACTCCAATTCCATTTATGGTGTATAGTATGACAAACGAATCAGAAGAACTTTCAGTCATCAAGTTTGTGTTTGGAATTATCGTCTTTTGGCTGCTTTTCATGCATGTTTATTGTTTGTGACTATCGATAGCCACAAGGGTGACCTTGAATTCTATACTAAAAAATATGAAAAATATGATTGGTGGGTGACTATTGTGCTATGAGATTTAAAGCATACTGGTGCATTAAACAAATTATTTTTACGATGTTGATATCTTTTTAAGATGTTTACTGGAACAAAGATTGTTCATGCAGTTTGTTTTTCAACGCCATTCATAATTTCTTTTAAATATTTCCCATGAGGGTTAACCGGGAAATGACCCCCATAATTTTTATTTTCCCAATTTGCATCGAACGTGAATATAGCTAACAGGTTGGGACTTATTTTGCTAATGATAATTTTCATGAAAATGCCGCCGAACTTGTCCTGTCCCTTCTTTATCTCTCTCTCTCTATCCCTCCCTCTGTCTGTCTGTCTGTCTCTCTCCCTCTGTCTCTGTCTGTGTGTGTGTGTGTCTCTCTCTCTCTCTCTCTCTCTCCCTCTTCCCCCTCTCTCCCTAGTCCCTCCTAACTAAAGGTTTTTCTTTTTTTCAATTTCATGAGTTTATACTATTTCTACTCTGCCAGTCGAGAGCATAAATATTTCTCTTATAACAAGGTCGAACTCTATCCAGCATGTTTTATCGTTCGAATTATTATTATCCCTTGGCTTTAAATCTTTCGAGCACTTGATCCCAACAGGTCAAATCAACCAACATTAGCCAATTGGAATCTTAGACTAATATATAAACGCGATTATTATACAGCAAATGACAAGTCATGACAACGACAAGGCGAATGATTGTTCATTTCCAAACTTTAATGGTCGAAAGAAAAACCATGGTCTACAATCGTGATAGATCCATGGACATGCTGCTTGGCGAGTGTTAACGGCATGCTATTCACGGTTACAATTAGATGACTGTAATGATGCTTCACACCGATTTTTTTTTTCACTGGCAAGGTTTTGTGAAAGGACAAATTTTTCTCAATGAAGTACGGGTAGAACTGCATATTAGATGCCTTCGGTCTCGGATTTATCATAATTAGGTATCCTGAAGCATCAAATTGATTCCTGGTGCTACTTTGTTTCCCCTACCTAACAGTTCCACAGAATCTTAACCCCACCCATCCATGCCGCACCAATGTTCATTCACACGGCATCGGTAGTATAACCTGTTCACACATATCGGACCCATGTTCCAGCCTTGTCTGCCAGGCAAGTCATCATCCTTTGTAAGTAGATGCACTTGAAATTCAAGCCTAGGCCTGTACAGAAGGGATAGCCTGAAGCGACAGAGGATGAGAGTTTGTGAAGACAATCATTCTCCTTGTCCATCAAAATGGCGCCCAAGATATCAGTGGACACTAGAAAACCTTGAAGGTGGCGTGTATGATGTTTCCCCCTCTCTCTCTCCCTCTCTCTATCTCTCTCTATCTATATATCAATACACCCTCTCTCTCTCTATCTATATATCTATCTCACTATCTGTATATCAATACCTCCCCTCTCTCCCCCTTTCCAATCTCATTCCTCCTGTCTCTTCTCCTCTCCCCAATCTCTTTCTGTAAACATGGTACATATTCTCTATATTGGTTCTTCCAGATCTATACCTCTTTCACTTTCTCTATCTTTCATCCCTCTCACCCTCTCGCCCCCCCCCCCCCCTCTCTCTCTCTCTCTCTAATGCAATCCACTCTCCTGCCCAACTTCTTTATACCAAAATTCCTATATTTATCACTTTCGTTTCCAATGCACGATGTTCCTCTACAAGTTCACTTTTACTTTCACAAGCCGAGTCCTTGCCAAAGGAATTAGGCAAGTCGGACCCTCGGATCAAGCCTGGATTGGCCCCGTCTTTCGTTTGTAGATTGCACAGGATTGGAAGTAGACTGCTGTGAGCTTGACGGAGTACCACCACCAAAGATGACCATAGTGCCCACTTTATACTCAATGGACTTTGCAAAGCCCCCCCCCCCCCCCCCCCGTCCAACCACCAACCCGGCCCACCACACCACACCAAACAATAACAATAAGTTTGCTATTTGTTAAGAAATTTTGTTTTCTCTCACTGCGGGAGGCAACAAAACTCCATCAGCGCTTTAAGCAATTCAGGAAATATCGGACTAGCTTTTTATATTTCTCATATTTCCTTTCCTTCTCTAATTGAAATGGATGTACTTCACGAGACGGTTTATGAATCAATGTAGAATACATGTATGTACAAAATACATCAATTATTTTAAAAATCAATGGAAGCTCTTTCAAACAACAATATAATATTCTTAATTGTTGTTCAATAATCAAATTTAATTACCACCAAAACGTGCCAAGAGCTGCGTGTTATCAAAAGGATAATGGAATACTATTCTCTAGCTAGATAACAAACTTCTACATGTATATAGATGACTATATCTATCGCAGTGCCCTTATCAAGAAATGTATGACTATCAACAGTCTATGGCTATAAACAGACAAAAATACAATACCCCACATCGATCCGACACTGATATCAAAAGCAGCAATCTCATCGAGTAGATGTTTAAAAAAAATGTTTAAATTCATGATTATTTTTCCTATTATTTTTATCATATGTATGAAATCAAGCAAAGGAGTAGAGTGTCAGAAGATATTCAATAGCCAATTACAGTAATTATATTACACTGTTCTTTTTATGATCGAATAACAATACGAGTATTTATTTTCATTATTTTATTATTATTTTTTTGCAATGAAATACCATTTCGATGTTGAACATACTGTTTTCGTGTGTGTATGCTAAACGGAAAACCAGAAATAGGAAATGTTAAAATGTGTATATCACTCTAAAGAAGTAAAACTATATTAACTAAACATAACACAAATATTACAGACAAAAACAGAATATTCCCGCCTTTGTTATCACAGTTATTGAATATCACTTCGTCTCGACAAAAGGTAATAGTATAGCATAAATAATATCGGTATTTTTATTTTGTTAAATATCACCAGCTGCGGTTCTATCAGTCAACATATTTTTTACTACCACCTGACTAAAGGGTTATTCATGTATAGTAAAATTAGATAGCGTTTGTAATTCAATATTTATTCAATGGAGATGAAAAAGAGATTCCGAACCATTCAGAAAAAATCCATCCCACTGCGCTAAAGTTACGTTTATGAATCGTTTTATTATTTATTCTTTGAGAGAATTTTCCGGGGGAATTTAAATTGATTATCCTACTTCGCATTAAATATGGTTAGGTGAGCAGGTATATATATATATATATATATATATATATATATATATGCACCCGAGTACACTACCCCACCATCTTAAAGAGTGTGAGCCAATTGTTGCTCTTATATATATATATATATATATATATATATATATATATATATATATTCTTAGTAAAGAAAATTATATATGTATATTCTTAGTAAATTTGATTTTGGAGACATAAAAATCGTCAGGATGTGCACAATATGTAGACTCAAAATCAACGCGTCTTTGAAATGTTGATGCTCAAAATTATTTTACTTGAGTGCTAACAGGCTAATAAATTAGGCTAAGAAATTAATTGCATATAAGCATCCACATGACCTAGTGTTTTAATTCCTATCAAAGCACATGGTAATTTAGGATTGGCGTCTCACCAAACTTCCAAAAGGGCACTATAGGGCATTGATTATCTTTCGTACCCGGAACCTCCCAGTTACTGCTCTACCACTGAGCCACCAGACCTCCTATCAGGAACACAAAACGTTCTTCCGGACATTAATAAACGTTCTACAAATGTTTCAATCTCCTAAGAAAGTTTACTAACGTCTTGAGCATGTTGTGTGTTTGCTGGGTAACAGCTACCCCCCCCCCCCCCGGAAATCAGAAGCTCTCCCTCCACCCCACCACTCGACTATAGCAATTCCCAGCGTTTCAAAGGGGGACGGGGCATGATTCAATGGGGTCCAACGTCTTTCCCCTCAACTCATCCATCAAGCATAGACGCCACTGACAATGTTCATGACGTTCATTCATCTTTTGGTCTGTATCGCTAACAGATCCAACACCAACGACAAGCAGACAGCAAGGGAGAGAAATTGAAAGAGAAGAGGAGAGAGAGAGAGAGAGGGAGATAGAAAACGAGAGAGAGATAGACGGGGAAGAGAGAGAGAGAGAGTATGTGTATGTGTATGAGGGAGAGGGAGTGAGATAGGGGAGGAGGGTAGAAATAAAGAGTTTGTGTTTGTTCTTAAATAACATTCATGAAAAAATGTACTGGGCCTTTACCCATGATATTCTCTCCGATTAGAGGACATCGAACCTTCAAAGTTCACCCCTTTCCACTTTCTTCTTTCCAACTCCATGTAGTTCACCTGCCCGCTCTCCATTTTCGCTTGTATATTGTACATAAGACATCAGAAATACTATCAAACTGCATTGTATCTCTTTTGTTTATAGAATATCATGTTCGATTGGAAATGGCAATTAAGGTCGTTAAAATGTTGTTAGACTCGCGTTGATTTTAGATAATAGCGTGTGGTATTATTTCCTCAAGAACCATGCGCGTCATCATCCACAATAGACCTGAACGATGTTGCTTTTCATGACACCGCCCACAAATTTGAATAGATCATTTCGTAAGAGTTACTCTATCATTACTCCCTTTTCACTGTCTAGAACTATATTATATTCTAATTCTAATATACAATTCATGCCATCTCACAAAAGAACCGAAAAACCATTGTTCGTGATTGCTGTACGGTAACATACGCACTACATTGCCAAGATAATAATATGTTGTTTGTACTAAGCGTATTGGAACAAAAAGATTTGCCTTGAAAATCCGTTACATCTTTCGGGTGCAGTATTGAACCTGATATGGAGCATTTGTAATAGTTTTGCACCATTAGACCCGTAGTGATATTGACCCTATACAAAAGGTTGCAATATAACATGTGTATTGGGTTTAAATAGCGCACCTTTTATGTTTTGGAGTTCAATATTTCACCACTCTAAATGCCATCTTTAGGGTTCAAAGGTTAACTGTGTACCAGTGATGTAGCGAGACATGTCTCGGTCTCGGTCTAGGACCCGAGACCTCATGCTAAATCACTGTAACCAAAAATGTGTTCCTCCGGGTCTTGGTATCGGTATTCCAAGGTTCGACTACCACTAATGGGGATATATAAATAGATAGACGGATGGATGGATGGATGGATGGATGGATATAGGTGATGTATACCAGAGCTCCTTTTACCATCTTAGACTGAGGCTTTCACTAAAGTCATGTCAACATGACAACTGGAAAGAGTGAACTTGATCACGATAATTCAAAGACAAGTTGGACAACATCACAAGAGTAAACAATCTTCTGTATATTTAGTTTTCACATCTCTCTAGCACACTTCCATGGTCTTCATTATTTTTGTCTTTTGTACTCCCAAGTTTGTTTGTAGGAGCAATACATGTAAGTCAATACGGAATCATTGATCCTTTCTTTACCGCCACTCTCGTGTTCTTGTCATCAACCCGTCGACAAATATTGAAGTTGTAAGGAGATGATCACAAGGGCAGATTTTTAAAAAGGGCTGGACGGACAAATGCAAGTATACACAGGGCTGATTTACCGAGTTGTTTCATGATATCCATGGTTGATTTCAGCAAAGAAACTTTTTTCTTTTCTTTTTTATAGAAAAGATAGAAGCCAGATGTTATTGTGTCAATCTATCATCATCATCATCAAACTCTCGTCTTCAGCAATGACGATTCATCAATCGATCTTCATCCGATCACCACTGGCAGGTATTGATCGTCTGCTAATGACTCAACGTATAAGATTCATTTACTTTGGTAATTAACACACGAAATAAGTCAGGATAAAGATGAGAGTGGGATGTGACAAAAATATTGATGAGAGTATCGTGTTCATGAAGTGATCCACATCTGGGCTAATATACAGGAGGGCTCTACTGGGTAATTTGAACGAAAATCAATGGAACTGAATACTTCAAGAACTACTTGCACACGCACTACCAAACAAAAAGAGACAAGAGAAAAACGAGAGAAATTTGATATTAACAAATTATCCAAGTTCCAATGTCACGCAAGCATAAGAAGTCCTCAATCATCATGTTAATAAAAAATGAATAACAGCTGAAAATTGGCTGGGATTTAGCTGTAATGTTAGTTTTATTAAGACTTATTTAACACGACGGGCCTACAACAGATCAAATGAACTGGTGAAACCAAACAAGTTATTGTAGCTACTTACGGGATAGAACGTGAAAACAGACATGAACTACAAACGGGGGCAATAAAAACGCGTCATGACGATAGGCGTGCATTCTCATATTCAGTTTAAAATTTTAAAAGGACACATCTCTACTTCAAATCTGCAAGTCTAGCCCTTATCTGAATAAGAGCCCCAAACAAGATCACACAGAGAATCGCAGATCACAAAATAAGTTAATGAAATGAAAATCACGACTTAACCCAAACTAATAGCGTGTTTGCTGTCTTGCTAATGATAGGTCTTTGTCATTGCCCTAACCTTCAACCCGAAATACAGGTGAACTGGAACGGACAACAAGCCGTGAATTAAAAAGAGAGAAAAACCCAATAAACAACCTCAATGATTACAGATTTTCGTTTAATACGCAGCAATAACCATAACCTTTTGGGCAGTATATGATTCACGCTTTCACAACGCATTTTTTTCTTCGAGTGACCGACCACAGTTTTTTTATTATTGTCTAAAATTGGCCTACCACAATACCGTGCTTCCTGCGTATGCCTACTCAATGGAAATAGATGGAATATGATTTACCTTGACGCAACACACAGAACAACTAAATCATTAAAATGTGGAATTGCTGGAGTTCAACGATATTCTTTGCGTAAAGGGTTACAAAACCAGAGGGCCTTGATCCCCTGTGCGTCCAATGATCTGTAACTTGTACGCTATCACGCCTGTACCTTCATCTTTCCTGTAAACAATATCTTGTTCAAAAACTATGACACAATATCTACCTTATTACCATGTTCTATGGTCATATTGAATTTCAGGAATCTGAAGATTTGCAATATGTACTCCCCCTCCTGTTTCTATCTATTTCAAACTTAAACCAGGGAGGTACTTTGCTTAACCTTTTACTGGCAATTCCGACATTATGCTCCAGCATTATTTTGCCCTGGGTTATTTCGTACAGGGCTTGGGTTACGGCTGTTAGGTGTTAGGTTAGCATGGTTAGATTTGGGGTTGATATCCAGTGTAGTTTTGTTGAAGTTAGAGGTTAGAATTTAGAGGTTTAGGGTTAGCTGTCAGACCATTATACTGTTCAATCCTTTTACCAAAAAAACACAACCAAAACAAACAAACAACAAAAAACGTACGTGCTCATTTTACATGTATGCCCTACCAGTAATCTTATTACCCCTCTTCTTTCTTTCTTCCGTTTTATCTCCCTCCGTATCTGTCTCCCTGCCATCTTTTCCCCTCCTTACTCATCCCTCTCACTTTCTCTCATTCCTTTCCCCCTATCCTTCTCTCTCCTGCATGTCGAGTGAAGATTGATGATTCAAGGCCTTGACCCCGCCCCTCGGGGCTGTGACCCCACCAAAATAAAAAGGTTATCGACTCAGCCCCTTTGGGGTTAACCCTCCCAAACACTCGAGGTTATCACCCAAACACTCGTCCCTCCATCATCTACCATCCTCTTTCACGATGTCGCTTTCGGAGTATACACGTGTACCTGACAATTGACAGCTCAATAGGGTGACGATTTAAAGGCACTTGGCAAAAGTGAGAAGACACAATAAACGTGATTTCTATCACAATCAACCAATGGAAGGTCACCTCCGACGGTCAAAATTTGATTTGGCACCGAGTAACTAAGCTCATTTGTTAAGAATGATTATGAAATTCTGATAAATATGTTATTGTTTAGGGAGGTTTTGAGTTGGCATAGTGGTTCGAAACTGCGTCGCGTCTTTTGAATGGTTACGTTAATTAAAGTGTGAAAGGTAGGTCCCAAGGATTTGGTATAGGTCCTACATCTGTAAATCGTCATTCTTCAGGTTATAATCTTATCAACTGCAAGTATTTTTGTTAATTTACGTAGTTTTCCTCAGTTAGTATTCTTAACTTACCTGGGTAATTACAGTGGTGTATTCTCCTCCTTTCCAGATCGGGGTTGTTTTTTCTGTTGTACTTGACAGACTGGTTGGTGGTGGTGCTGGTACTGGTCACGGGTGACATCTGACCACACTTATTTGCAACTGCTAGAGGATAAGGTGGAGGAGGGGGTCTCAAACAGAGAGCTGACCCCTCCAGACCCAGGGGAATGTCAGCAGGCGAACCCGGATGAGAGTTGGGTGGGGTCGGTGGGAACCCACTGTAGGACTGGTGGTGCGGTTGGTGGTGGTGATGGTGGTGGTGGTGTTGTGGTGGCAGATGCTGGTGGTTCTGGTGGTTCTGATGGTGGTGCTGGTCCATCGGTGGCAAGTTGATATTGAAGGTGAAAGAATTGGAGACATGTCCCTGGTTTTGGTGCTGGGCGTGGTGATGGTGAAACGTTGGGGAATGCATCATGGGTTTTGTCTCCATGGCTAGCGCGCAAACATCAGGGGGTGTCGGTGGCACGCCCATAGGCATGTTGTTGGTGGGGGCTGGGTTGCACTGCATATTGCACGGAGATGGAAGATTGTCCAGGGGTTCTTGCTTTATTGTGACCCCACCCACTGTCAATGCATCGGGACTGCACACTGACATCCTGCGCATGCCACAGTGGTTGTTGTTGTTCACAATATCCATACTATGCTGGAAGTTCATGGACAATCTCGTTGCGTTGGCATTACCGCCATTGCTGCAGGGGATCGGGATGGAAGGCACCCGCATGGGTCCACACCCGGACTGGACACGGGGTACATTCCCCTGATATTCACAGTCCATTTCTTCCTTGATGTGTGGGAACTGATGCATGCCAGAAAGCACCATCCCGTTGCCTACCACACTGTGGCCGTTGTCAATGCCACCGATCGTCGAGGGTTTTGGATCAAAGAAGAAGTCCTCCATCATGGAAGCACTCTCGCGTCGGCTCTTGCTGTCACTGGACGTCGAGGAAGGACTCGAAGGCTCTTTCTTGAATAAGATATCGGACAGTGCATCCGGTCCGGTTTGGTCCTGTAGAATGATAGAAAAATGAGAAAAGAGTTAACCATTTATACATGTAGCCTACTCTAAATTGTATGCATGTAGCCCACGTACTCTATATAAATCACTCATCTCACCTCAGGTACTTTGGCCATGTTCATAGTGTCGTTGGCATACATTGAATACCTTTGGCACATAATTCCCAAAATGGTCGCTAGAATTCCGATAACGTGCATTACGAGAGTATACAATTTAAATGCAACTTTTCTTTTCGTCTATATTACTGTAAGTGAACACAGCGTCAAGACAATAGAACAGCCTTTTGTAATTTATTCAAATTTCAAGCGGAGTTTTTTTTTAAACAAAAGTTGCTCTAGACGCTCCGAAGCTTGCCGATGTCTTACCCGACAAAGCAACATGGCATTTCATATACAAATTTGATTCCGGCTACCATAAAGATGCTGCCTACAAGACATCACGCACTACACATGCTACAGTTAAATAGCTTGTTACCTCGTGTTCTTTAATTAAACAATTTAAGAATCTGATCCAATAGACTACATGGAGAAGTTTCTCTGAATTCATTATGTCGTACCGAAAAAGGCCTTTATTTTTCACAAGTTTCCTCACAATTGCATGTCACACCATTACCGTTCGGGTAAGCAAGAAGTTATCACTCCTTGGGGTAAGTAGGTTATGAAAATATTACATACATTTTTGAACATATTTTGTATCATCCCCATCCTACTCTTTGCCATGGGCTATTCCAGATATCCGATGTAAATATGTTTGAGCTTCAGACTGCGTGACCTAAGATAAAATGTTTCTTTCATTCAATAAAACGAAAATATAAGGGTAATAGTTCAAATCAATACAAACTTATGAAGAAATTTGTCTTCAGAAATAACCAACACGAGACTGTGTCAACATTTACGTCTGTCTCTGACAAAAACCACATCCACAAAGCTTTCATTAATAAGAAAGAGAAAGAGAGAGGGAGAGGGGAATAATATGTAGAGTTGGAGAAAGAGAGAAAGAGAGAGGGAGAGAAAGGAGCAGACGAATGCATGCAACATAAAGATGCAAGTATGACAAGCGAAAATTGACGAAGAAGACACGAAATGAAAGACCAGTTCATTTATATTTTCGTATTTGCTACGATCTAAGAATAGTAAGATTGAAGATGTCAGACGTGATTCTTGGTCATTTCTGCGCGCTGAATCACGCGGGAAAATCAGCAGGAGATTGTTATCGTTAGCAATGATCACGAAACCGATACTACAATCGAGTCAAGTCTTCTGCCGAACTCGCTAGATGCAGGAGCTCTGAAAATGACTTTGATATATAAGACGAAAAAAGTGAGACACGAGAAAAGTAATTGGTTCCATTTCGGAGAAATTAAGACGATGCACTACGAAAACTTGAAATAATGATCGTTAAAATATTTACAAGTATTACTATGATTTTGGAGAAAGAGATTGAGAGAATATATTCGAAGAAACAAGGGTACATGTATATAAGCAGTGGCAATTCCCGTACAAAAATAACGTTTTCAACAAGTTCATAATTTTGAGCACCCCCTTTTATTTTTGTTTCAGCCTATTGCGAAATAATCTAAAGAAATTTGAAATTCTTGTCTGATAAATTTGAAATCTGGAAATCTTATTAATCAGTGCTTGCAAAAAAACTTTCAACGAAATTGTCTGCAAAATGTGGACCGACATCCCCTTCCAATCAATATATTCCAGCAAAGCCTGTATGGATACACATACACATTCACAAAGCAATTCGAGCTAATGTGCAATCATGAGGAATCTGCATGATAAGCATCGTAATTATCATCATCATCAATGTTATCAAATTAATTGTTAGTCCTATTATTACCAATATTATGATTGTTGTTGTTATTATCCTTGTGTTCATTATCATTTTCACTGTTATTATTATCATTATTATCATTATTATTATTATTATTTTTATTTTTATTATTATTATTATTATAATTATTATTATTATTATTATTATTATGCACATTAAACACACATACAGGACATGAAAAATAGACGCATAGGACTATAATACATTTTTTCAATATCTCACGAAAATGAAACATATCATATACGCGTACTCTACAGTACAGACGTGTAGTTTGAAATTAAACTGGCAGTATTTACGAGATGTTGCAGGCATCGAAGAGAGAATAACGAGGCCGCCTATATTTCATGACACTTGTTCACAGTCATACTTCATAAAAATATGATTTTAGAAACGGTGCAACAGCCGCTGCCTAGCTGTTCTACTATCGCTGAGATCTTGTTCGGTATACATGGAGACATCGCTCCCCAGCGTGCACGGCGACTTGGCCCGAGGATTTCAACTGCCAAAACACGTCAGATTAGCGCTCTTGATGGCGAAGTTTTGGACGCAACTTGCAACATTTCAAAATACAAGTATTTCGTTCTGCGGAATGACGTCTTCTTTATGTTTTCTGTCTCCGGTGTTGCATGCTATCCCTATATTTACATCATTTTTCACCTTTCTCGGTCTGTGGTCTTTGGTACGCTTCTCGGGGTGAAACAGATCCGTCGGCTTAGGGTATGGAATTGGATGAGATAGCCATGAGAACGACTAAAAATGTATAAAATCTTCATCAAGTCAACTACATAATATTATGTAGGTCAGAAAATCGTTGATGTCGGCCAACAGTGTTAGTGAGAGATAGTACCCTTTTTGCAATAGAAACATCTGTTGCATATAACACGTAGTTTCAGACAGACTGAAAAACAAGTCTTGATGTACAATTGTCCTGTTTTCTCCCACAAAGATCAGAATGTTTTCCACAATACCACAGTAATAAACATGATAAAAGAGAAAAAACATTGTAGACTGTATATTGTGGGTTTTTTTCAAAGGAATTCTTTTTCCGCGGTTTCATGCATGAACTTTGTCTCAGAGATTTACCTATAATTTAATTTACAATACTGAACCATGCACGATTTCATTTACAACATCTCCCTCTAGCAATTAAAACAATATTCAATAGACATGATAACAAACATAATCTTAATAAATGATCGTTAATGGAGCGTTGCTAAGCTCACACAAAATGTGCAAACTGCAACGATTTACCGAAGTCTTTAAAATATTGTCCCATGCACCATTTAACAACCCGCTGCGAGCAATTTTTTAAACGGATACTCATAACAATAAATACTTCTCGGCGATGACAGCTTGGTAAGAGACAGGGGCCCCTGGCCATCATTTTGGAAATGTATACAAACCAGAGTCTACTCTCCAGACGCTATGTGTATAGGCCAGATTTAAACCCCGTCATTGCGGTGAATAAATTTAGTCTACCCCTTCACAGAGTACCAAAGTTCAACCACTTCATCCGGTACAAATTACTAATATTCTCTGTAAATGAAAAAAATGAAAAAACATTGTCACTATGAAATTATTTTTCTCATCTTCAAATCATGACCAGAATTTTAAGGTTTTAATACATTATTCCATATTAAAGAACATGTATTGTATAGCTAAAACTAACTAAAGCAAGGGGTACTTTCCTATCCCCTGCTCTATTTTACATTGAAGTACGATTAAAGTAAGATACATTCCTGATAAATGCTATATTGCATGATATATTATATTTTTCTATATCTCTGTTTGCTAAATGATACAAGATCCTTATCAAAGCAAAAGACCCAAATCTGCTTCTAAAACTTTTTGACTTAACATTGGGACAGAATTGAAAGAAGCATTGTCAAAATAACAACAAACAGCTAGTGGCTTTTTATTATTCTTTCTACGCGACTGGATGAACAAAACATAAATCGAACAACAAGAATACATTACATGCCCCGTGAAATAAGCCTTCGATAAACACAGCCATTGAAAGCAGCAAAAATGGATTCCTCTTGAATGAACACCTGTATGGGAGCTGTCTGACCCAAATCAGAAATCAGAATCACAAAATCACAATAGCCAGAGTTGTCATCCGCATATTCAAAGGGCTTATCTTCAAAAGCTCTTCAAATTTCATTTAAATTTTGCCACTTGTATAGGTTCATTCCAAACGTCTGTGTTGAGTTGGTTGGTATAATATTATGTCGTAGACGAGTGGTTTCAAAAAGCACTTGACTGGAAAACGCAAAGGTTGGATTCGAGTTTTAGCACGACAGTAATGTATGTCATTTTGCAAGATATTTATCTGCTCTTATACCACTCTCGATCCATGGAGGTGTACCAAATGCGTACTGTTATGAAATAATCATTCGATTGCTATGATTGCCATGAGCACCCTAATTAATATCCTCAATCAGTTATGGAATGTATCATCGCATATAAGTAGCATATAAGCCATGAAACACTATTCAAAAAGTGTAGGTCTACTCCATTTTTAACTCCACGTTCAAAGTAACCTTTTAGCATCCAAATGACAGGTTCATTGCCATTTGTCACTGTGTTTCTAACAGAAAAACTGCACTTTTCATAAGCATCAATACACACGTTTGTAACCTTGATAGCAGTCTAAAAAGCTGTTGAAATCATTGACACTACACATTATGACCTTTGCTCGTCTGTTTCTAAGAGGTTTTTAATATTTTGCCAACCATCAGGTAAACAAATATCTCATTAACACTTCAGATTTTGACTTTCGTCCAACGTCAAGCGCTTTTTTTATTTTACAAGTGTGGTTAGCAGACGAAATTCCGATTTCCCGCTCTGTTTTCCTTTGTGGAAAAGGAACAGTCTGTCTACTTCCACAGAATACCAACAGAAAGAGAGGGATATAAAGAGGGAGAGAGAGAGAGATGGAAAGAGAAGGGGTGAGAGAGAAGGAGAGAGAGAGGGGGTAAGAGAAAAAGAAGAATTGGATAAACAATGATCTAGGTATAGGAAAATAAAGATAGATAAAGGGAGATAATAGAGATAGAGGGAGAGGGAAATATAAGGGGGAGAGTAGTGAGAGGAGGGAGAGAGAGTGAGAGAGAGGGAGGAAGAGAGAGTAACAGATAAAGAGAGAGAGACACACACACACACACAAACAGAAACATATAGACAGAGAGAGAGAGAGAGAGAGACGAGGCCATGGCTGACATAAGTCATATCCAAGGACGCAGAGACAAATTGCCCAATTTGCGAGGTGTTATTTTGTGAGGAAAATGGCCAAATCACTCGCCATTCTTTCTGAACTTTGTAAATTGACGGGCCATGTAACCTATTCTTGTCGGAATCTCGTAACAGGACACCTTCGTTGACGGCACCTAAACTTAGGATAAAGTTTGTTACTTTATGCCAAGAAATTCGAGTATTAAATACATTATTATAGAACTGTAAAATTTTACAATGTTTTAGTACCTTCACAACCCATCTGAGATTTTTTCCCCCTTTCAAATTAACTTCTTGAATTTGGTTCTCCCTTCTTCTCTTTTTAGAAGGAAGACTGAAGTTACTGAACTAACGTAATATACAGTACGTGTATATACTAAAAAGTGCTCTCTTATTTTTAAAGGACTTTTTAAAATCATGTTGGGGTTGAATTAATTCATAAAATTTTACCAGGGAGAAAATTGATTTTCCGATTCTCCTTTCTGAAGTAGACGAAACAACACTTGTCAGCTAGCAACTCGACCCATTCCTTTTTAAAAAACACACAGTTCTCCCTCTCTTTTAATCATAAACGCTTATATTACCATCATCTACAATTGGGATAACAAGAAAAAAATAACTTTGTAAAAGCGTAATGAGTTGTTCTCCGAATCTCCAGTGAGATATTATGCAGCGTGTTCCCGTTATTACTATACACGTAAAAAGCATTTTACACGCCCATAATAATATATTGCTTTTGAATACCTTTATACGGAGTGTGTGCGCACGCTTAAGATAATATTGGTAAAGAAACTTGATTAATCTTCTGTCAATCTTCTTTTAGGAATCCCAATTGGTGAAATATTGAATAAAACCTAAAACATCCCATTACCGGTAATGTTTTCGGTCCAACTTCCGACAAGGCACCGGTGGTCAGGGAAAACGGATATACACAAATAAATAAGGCACGTTCCATTATCATTTTATTCTACGAAAAGGATAAGGTCATTTTTTTTCGAAATTATAGGAAGTTGCTATACCCCTGGCAGCTGTTTAATTATCGTCTCCCAAAAATTTTTCACTCGAAAATCGGACAAATCATCGAGAAACAATGTAAGTTATTTTTGACAGGTCTCATGTGTTTATAATCTTGTTAATATTACGTTTAAATCGGAAATTCACCCTTAAGCAAAACAAAGTTATTATTCGTATCTCTCATGTGTTAATAATAGTATTATGCAATCGTGATAACCCCGGAAAGATCGCTAACCACAGGCTTCTGGGGGAAAGAGAGAGAGAGAGAGAGAGAGAGAGAAAGAGAAAGAGAGAAGAGAGAAGAGAGAGAGAGAGAGTAGGAGATAAGAGAGCGAAATTGAGAGAACGAGAGAGTCAGAACTTCATGGTTTTCATGTCGCCAATTAGCTGGTAATGTATAATTCAGTGATAATCGAATGTAAACCAAACGCGTGATTTTTGTCCGTTTCGTTTTCGCGCCCTTGGGAGATGGGGATGCACTTTAGCTGGACATTGCATGGAGCTTATAAAACCAAGGACATACATCGAAAACTCAGATAAGCTGACCAGATAAGATGACCAGTATGATGACCGCAGGCGACAACCAAGGCATAAACAAAATACTCCTCTTGATTTTGTTGATACCAATCAAATTGGTGTAACGAACCAGTAGTAAAATATACTGCCTCAACATGCCGAAAACATTATTTTTTCTGATCAAGCCCCGAGTATAGCGAAGAGTTTAGAATCTGAATTTGTTCAACTGAATTGAATTTTGAGTTAACGAATACAGTGAGATTTTACTTTCTCTTTGAACAAATGATCTTACTTGAAAAATTGACAGATTCACAGTTATAGCATTCTCTGGTTAAACCACTAATGAGGCATGATAAAATGTACTTTTTTATATCATTACAAAAAATTATTATACAGTACATGTAATATATACAAGCAATTATACTGATGCTCTTCAATATTTTTCTTTATTTGTTTCTCACTGTCTCGACAAAAGCTGCTTTAGATTGCTGGTATTCGCCTCCTTCTCCTTCTTGCAAATAAATGAACAAAATAATGATATTAAAGAAATAATTTCAGTGTCAAAAAATTATAAAAACTATATGAAACATGATGGAGTACATTTAGTCTGTTGGACGTCCACGCGTGACTGTAACATAAGTAATTCATGTCATAAATCACCAACCAAGATAGCCGGCAAAAGGTTATACGAGATTAAATTTCAAGGGTATTTTATTTGGGATTATTTGGGGTATAAGTTACGCTTACACCATCAGGGAGTCAGTGACAATAAGCGCAATAAAAAATAGATATTCCTACAATACCCTGTTCATCTTTCATTTTCTTACCAGGGACATTTTTATTCACATCCCCTTGTTCTTCCCTTGTATTTTGAAGAGTTATACCGCTATGGTTCATTATTCTTGACGTGACATATAATGCACATAATCCCCTCTCTATTTACAATCACGGCGATTATTCAAAAAGTGACAGTTCAGAAAGCTCTCCTTTTAAAATCGAGTGAAAAGAAAGGCATATGCTTTTACGTTTTATAAATTGCCAATACTTTTCCAAGTTAATCAAAGACAAAATGGGAATTCCAGTTGTATAAGCTTGTTGAAAGAAGGGACAAGTCAAGGGTAATCTTAATATTATCTTGATAAATGAAATATTTTTTCGGCTGATCTCCTATTCAACCAACCAGATCCCAGCTAAGAATATATTAAAATATAAAGTAGTTTTGTAGTTGTACTGTATCCTTGCAAAGCAATTATTATTCACACATAACGAAAACATACAATTGACGTTCTATATGGCACAAAGCGTCTGTTTGTTTTATTGTTTTGCTCGAATCATTGAACATGCAATTACTACTGACCACAATGGCCCTTACAATCATGACAATTTTCTTTTCTAGTGCCATTTTTCATTTCATTGTATAAAACTAATTATTTTGAAAAAGTATTGTTCGATCTTCAAAGCATTTTGTTGACATAATTTGCATTGCTTGTATACGCAAACAATAACATTGGTGATCTTGAATAAACGTAAGCTCACGGGCGAAACAGATTAATCTCTGTCAAACAGTCTGAAGTTATGAATATGAATTGATATCACATTTGTGTTCATTATAAAGTAGAAGACCTTCAGGGGTAATATTTCATTATCAAGGACATGCAAATCGTCCAGAATTTCTTTGTGATTATTAATCGGATAAATTTAGATGTCTGGGAATTCTATTTACTTTCTGCGTCATTTTCAAACAATGGATACTTTCATCCTCTATTACGTTAAGATGCTAGATGCATATTGCATTCGTCTCATCATGCTCACAGAGTTGATTAATCTCTCTCAATTTTTATTTTTAGTTTGACTGACATATCTGTGGGGAATTTCAAGATGTTGCAAGGTTTGAAGAGTAAATAAAAAAAGATTGTACCATCATGATCTTGCTCAATTTTAAGTCCGCGCTAGATAAATTGCCTCAAACTTCTTGATCACGATGACTCCATAAGACTTATGTTCATTATGACTACTGATTTCGCAATATCAACCGTATCAGCCTATTCTCTCTATAAACATTGATCTATCGATTCTATTTTCAATAATGATTTGTACAATATGTATTTGATTTGAGAGAAAATAATTACAAAAATATCTTTTTTTTAAATGTGACCAGCCCTTTACGCCTAGCCATCACACTAGAGAAAAATGCATTTTATTTGTGATGAGGACGTAGATTGTAAATTTATGATAATGTATATGGAAATACATGAATATCATATCAAATCAATCACATCAATAAAAGTAATATATTTTCTACTCTTTGCGCTGTATGAACATCATTTTCATCATAACGATGGGGAAAAATCATAAAGAGTTTTATACCATTGTCATCATTTGCATACATTTGCTTTCCGTAACCTTGGAATCGGATTAATTTTTCAACGTGTGTTTTAGAGGATAATATACATTTGACAGAATTCTTATTAAATGTATTTAGCTTCGCTTCTTGACGTTCACTGAAACTCTTACTATATATATTCCATGCGTGCTTCGACTATGACCACACCCATATACGCCCAGTATTCTTCGGTGACAAATCAGTTTCATATTTGATTGACAAGCTCTACCAGCACCGAAATGGGGAAAATGTATTTAATGACTCAACATGATAGCAGCGCATGACCGGGCTTCGGTTCGGGGTCGAGATCCCGAGCTAAGACCGTTGATCTCCAATTACCAAGTCTTTAGCATAGAGTATAACTTCACTGTTTGCAGCTCTATACGCATTGACATAAAAACACAAACACCAAATAGAGTAAAATTAAATGAATAATAGACTGCTCTTAAGAAATAAAATCAGTAAAAATCTGTTTTGAAAGTCATCATCATAATCATGATCATTGTACTACATTAACATTTTTCGTCACACAACTGACCTTTTTTCCCTTCAATTTCGCTACAAATTTCCTCCAAAACCTCTCACACGTTACCTCAGTGTTTGTTACATAAAACTTCGCCTTCTGTATCTCCGACTACATAAGATTACAAACGATGCGTGAATAACTTCATCATTGGTAAATGAATTTACACAACAATTTACTTCTGGTAAATATAAACTTGAGTTTGTTTGTTTTTTCTTCTGTATTTTGTTTGCGAGTACAGAGAGGGGCGGATAAAATGGACGTTTGACCGCCATCCGGTCAAGCATGGATGATCTTTATAGTTTCTGACCTAACTTCGAGGAGAGGTTATCTTTTAATCATTGTATCATATTCAAAGAGAACAATTTATTATGAACCATCAATAGCGGTTTTCTAGTCTCCTCGTGTTTGGATGCAATTATCTGTGGCCATCAAATATGGAATGTGGTTCAGATTTCAAAGTGCATTTCATACTCAAAGGACATTTTAATAATCACGATAATAGGATGGAACAAACGTACATAAATCATGGGCATGCATGGCCATCACAATATCGCAGTTTTTTATGTGTAGAGATTACTTCACTGAAAACTTGGAAGTGGTAGAAATATACTGAGAAAGAGCCTTCCTCATTTTCCTTCAAATTTTTTTGATAAATATCACACATCTTAAAACTTTCAAAAACCCAAGATTTCATTTTTTAAAGGAAAGATGGTTTAAGACACGACCTCTGAAGGATGTTGGAAATATGCGATAGGTTTTCAAATTTTTTTCTCTCTATTTCGCAAAATAAATTAAGTGCTTAAGACTAGCACATGTGACTATATACAATCATGACTTTTGCTCATTTTCATTTAGTTTAACTGTAATTTATGATATTGTAGTATTAGTGAATAATGTTACAGGTTTGGTGAGCTTATAACAATAAGGGTGTCTCTGACACAAACTGTTTTTAACAAATCCGATGCAAATTCAAATTAGAACTGAATAAATATGGGAGAATTTCTACTCAACTGTTTAAGTAAAAAGAAGCTGAATTGCCCACATGCCTTTAAAAAAGCCAAGTATATGAAAATACAAAATGTTCAGAGTGATAATGTTCGATTTTCATATCAAAGAGTGGTGAAATCCTTTAGGGTAAATATTTGGTACTGGTTTTAAAAAATCAAGGGCATGGACGAGCAGTTGCATTTTGTAAATGCAGCTGAAATTGGTGCATTGTTTTTCTCTCCCTTTTCCCATCTCTTTTCAATAGGGAAACAAAAATCAATCAAATTTGGACAATAAACTAATGCATCATGCAATCATGTATTGAAAATTATATTAGGTCAAGGAGGTACTAGGCCTAGTTACCTCCTTGATTAGGCCAACTCTGCGATAACAAATATTGAAAAATTATATTTTCATCTGGGTTGATTATATTAATGTTAATTCCAACAGGAATAAAGAATTTGACACTTTCATGTTTGAGGCACACAACTGTATAATGTGCTTTGTTAATACAAACAGGTTACTGATTACAACACAAGTCCTTAATTTGGACAGACAATTTTATGTAAAGTCTAAGCAGATACACACCGCCCAATCAGAGTTATGAAACCATTCACAGTTTTGTAAAAATCATATACTTGTTTGATAAGTGGTGACTCGGATCAACGATTCCCAATAATAATCCTCAGTCATACACAATAATTTATGAATGAATGGTGAGGGTGAACTTAAGCCGTGGAGCGTTCAAAAAACCGAGGCCAATGAAGAAAGAAAATCAAATGCTGGATTTAGAAGAGATTCGTGTCATCTTTACAAAGTCGCAAAGTAAAGTAAACTATGAAGGATCGATCATTATTTTGCTCAATGCAATGCACGTGATGGTTCAGCAATATCAAAATATTGAACAGCATACAGTATAATATTATATTTCTAAAGCAGCCTTCGGTATATAAACATAATCACGGTAGATACGGAATTGTGAAATTCATTCGGCCTCACAAGGGTAACCAGAACTACTGTCGGGTGACTAAAATGAGCCGAACTAAACAAATTGGGATACCAAATTCCAAAATCTTTAAGCAACTGAAAGAGTTAGGACTTAAGAGGCATTTTTGGGGGGACAGAACGATAGATAGACAAAATTTTATAAAAAAAGTAGAGCAAAATGAAAGATAATAAGACAGGGTGAAAATGAGGAGAATATGTGAAATGGGGATGAGAGGGAGAGATGGAGACAGAAAGAGAGGAAAGGAGAGAGAGATAGAGAGAGATGGGGAAGGAGAGAGAACGAATTGGAAACTTTTTTATAAAAAATGTTACATTTCGATTTTCGAGGGCACCAACAAATTAATAATCAGTCATCCGCGACAATATAAATGAGAGCCAATCTTTACATAAATGTATTCATATTTGAATACAATACGAACCATTATTCTTATAAAAGGTGCATTATCATCAGAAACTGAGCTGTA
Organism: Heliocidaris erythrogramma; assembly: GCA_025617745.1. Lineage (NCBI taxonomy): Eukaryota > Metazoa > Echinodermata > Echinoidea > Camarodonta > Echinometridae > Heliocidaris > Heliocidaris erythrogramma. The sequence continues at coordinate 18,064,728 of CM046867.1, forward strand.
CATACACTGCACTGTCATGTAATCTGGTCCATAAGATAATCATCTTTACAATAATTATCAATACTATATATGTATATACTTAGAGAAGTTAATCCGTAAAGTACATATTGGAATTAACATAATGAATTATGCTTATCTGACTTTCTCACTGCTTATATCAGATGGCAGAAAAACCTGGCAACCACTGGATGCTGTTTATGCGGGGAGCTATGGCGAATAAAGTCGCTCATTCCACTGTCGACAACGCCCACTCCCGCGAAATAACAAAATAACAACCTCTTATAACTAAAACCTCTTAATTGCTAAATTTAAACAACAAAACCAACTCAAGAATTGGGCTAATCGCCTACCTCTTGGTCTTGCCAACCATTCTCTATGAAGGGGCTTGCTGGAAGCACGAAGTCCGAATCGCTGCAGGTCGAAGACTTCTCCAGTTCGTTGAGGAGCCCGTCGTTCCCGAAGAGGGACAAGTCCGGTAAAATCCCGCCAGTCTCCGCCATGCTACTGCTGTTGCTCTGTTGCGGGTGCATGAAGAAAAATGTCCTCAAATAATTATCAAATCCAAACAATGTCGAGAAAAAAATCCATGTAAAGAAGTCAACCCGGTTCTCATATACTTGCGTCCGACAGCGTGGAGGGTATTTTCACCATCTACACCTGTGAGATAACATGAGTCGAAGTAACTATGGCATGTTTTTATACCTCGTATTTGCAGATGAGAGACCGCAGCCTAGACAGGTTATGACTTCTGCGAATACAGCTCCAGTAGCTCTGTGCCGAACTGAGCGAGTTAGCACGGATGACTACCTGCATTCACGCCCGGACGTGGGCGGTTGGGTAGTTTCATATCCCGCTGAGCTTCGAGGTATGCGCTGGAGTACTATAGTGTACAAGTCCTCTGCGCGTGCGCAGTGATTTTCAGCCAATCAGAGCACAGTGTGGTCTCCAACAAAATCATTAGTTCTTGCTAATTTTTATGAATGAACTAAAACATGATGTCATCAATGAGACTCGAGTAGTTGCTACCCAGTACCACAGATACATGATGTTGGATTTCAAATATATTTTTTATTATTTTTTTCCTGAGAAATAATAAGGCAACCCTTTTGCTTATAAAATCGAGAACCAAACATAAACCATGATTCGTCCAGGGTTGTTAGAACAACATGGTTAGTAAGGATGTAGGTCTAATTGCGCATAATCGACTTGTAAATCTTTTCGGCAAACAACTTGTATAAAAGGTCTTTATAAAAGCCCCCGCACGAGTTTCAGAGCTAAAGAAACATTAAAGGTCGAATTGCTCCTCTACAAAGCTGTCTCATACCATGTTTACAAGTTTTTCTAAAACTATTTGTCACATAGGGGGAATAGAATTCTTCAAAAACAAGAGAACAAGAGAATGAAAGTATTCACCAAAATTCTATAAAATGTAAATAAGTGGTCTTTAGTGGCTTTTGGGGGGCCGGGGGGCACGTGGCCCCTGTGCCCCCCCCCCCGGATCCGCCACTGGGGTGGTCTACTCCGCCCTATGTTCAATATTGACCTTCTAACTTTCCCTTTAAGTTCGGGGGTGGGGTGGTATTCAGCACATGTAATTAATGCACTGCAGACTGTATTTAAAAAATTGAGCTCATATTCCTACGTTGAAAGATCTCAAAATGAATGAAGATTTTTGTATTCATTCAGATTTATGCAGAACAACAACTTTTAGAGAAAAACGAAGATTTACCCATGCACTCTCTGTATTATTTTGACAGAAATCATTACTGGACACATCTGTTATACTTCGAAGATTTAGATAAGCTCTCCACAAGGAATGGTTTAAGAATAATGACCTTTACTATTGGTTGAATGGGTTACCTGTAATTTTAAGATTAAGACTAGTCGATGATCTATAGTTGCTCAAACAGAAAGACAAAAACAGAGAGATGAAAAAATACTTGACCAACACTCTCCTCCTAACTCATATCAGGGTGTCACTTGGATTTTAATGTCTTGACAAAATGAATTTATCTCTTGATTACATTAGACATTTCCTTTTTTTATTTGATTTGGTCATGTAAGTCATTGATTGACATCTGTCTGTTTTTATTCAACTGTTCATGTGTTTATTTCCGATGCTGGTAAGTCATTGATTTTCCATGTTCTTGTCTGATAGGTTTTCATTAGACCTAGACCTGCCTCTTCTATTGTTTTAATGTCATTCTTAGATTGAGAATGAATGAAAAAACAATTATCTTTTGTGTTAACTCATGCCAGTCCCCCACTCTCTTATCTCTCTCTCTCTCTCTCTCTCTCTCTCTCTCTCTCTCTCTCCATCTCGTTCTATTCATGTGTCTTCATGTTTGTCTCTCTGGGTTTTTTTTTTATTAACCTCCCTCCTCTTTCTTTCTTTCTTCATCCCTCTCTCTTTCTTTCTCTCCATCTCGTTCTTTTCATGTGTCTTTATGTTGGTCTCTCTGAGGTTCTTATTACCCTCCCTCTTCCCCCCCCTCTCTCTCCCTCTCTCTCTGTCACCCCCCCCCCCCCCCCCCCATCATAATACATTCCGCGATTGTTTTCCTTCAAGTTGTTTAACCTCACATTCCCCCCCCCCCCCTCTCTCTCTCTCTCTCTCGCTCACTCTCTCTTTCTCTTGATTTTATTTAGGTTCCTTCAGTTTCCTTCTTTCCTTTTCTTTTCCTCGAAATTTCATCTGATATCACTATGCCATTAATCAATACGACCAATTTTAATCTAATATAAATATGATTAATGATAAACGCTAGGCGGATGGTGAGACTGCGAAAATTCACGCTATGGAATCAGCACGATCATAATTATTTGAATAAATCTATGATGTCATTGGTAGGTGGCATAGGCAGTTCGCGGTAAGCACTTACATGGACCACGTATAAATATATTGAAATTATCTATCATTTCATATCCTGGCTACGATGTCATTTGACGTGGTTATATTGACAGGGTAGTTCCGTAGAAGTCTCTCAAACATCATAATTGTCTTCGATGAATTGGATAATCATGCAATGCAAATATTGTAAAGTGTTGTAGTCAAGGCCCAAACCCTCAAGACCAAGGCCAAGGCCAAGGCTTTAAACCTCAAGGCCAAATCTCTGAAAGAAAAGAGTGAAATTTCCCTCTTTTTTCACTCCCCAGGGAGTGACGCGAGTGATCACTGGATTTTTCTTTTAAAGAGAGAAAACGCCTAGCTAGGCCAATGCATGAATTTAAACAAAATAATGAAAAATAGTCACACAAAGAGGAGGGTTAAAACACAAAATAATAGACAAATAACATGGACTATTATATCCCAAACATGGTTAGCTATAAAAGTGCCTTCAAGAGCAGCAGCTTTTTCCCGTAAAAGTAGAATCTGTTTTCAGGGGCAGCGGGACGATTTTTAAATTGGGTGGCACCTTCCCAAAATGGGAATGCTCTGGAAAAGGGGGCAACTACATAAACTTGATTATCAGGATATATTATCGTCTTTCTAGCACGAGTTGATAAATGAATTTGTTTTATATTTGCGAGTGAGCGAGCGGAGCGAGCGAGCTACAGAAAATAGACTTTAGCTAACAGCCATGTTGCCTTAAATATCGATTTATAGTGTTTTTATCTTCTAAAAAATTGATTGGATGCTTACATCTAACTTTTGAAGATGAGAAATTTGTTTTACAATGTATTGGGCTTTATTCATACGTTTTCAGTGGACTTTCCTGTTATTCATAACTGTAAGACCTATTGCTGTGTACGCTTGCATGGTTAATGAGAGTTCGCATGACTAATACAGAGCGGGAAAAAAATTCTGGATATAACCATCACTCTAAAAACTCAAATGTTAAATCAACATTTAAAAGGTTCGAGGAATGACAACATTTTTCAAATGGTTGATTTACACTTTTAACATCCTGGGTCCAACAATATAAAGGTTGGAGCCAGCATGTTAAAAGTGTTAATTTACCATTTTGAAAACTCATCAAACCTTTTAAATATTTATTTTACTTTTTATTTGAATCGGCCTTCTTTATAGAAAATTTTCTGCCTGATTACTGACCTCTCCCACAATGGAGAAAATGCACCTGAAAGGGACACTTTTGTTGCAGGGGGCGGCATCACAGATCGTCTAGAAAAACCATATTTTTGGTTTGATTTCTATACTTAACTTAGAGGAAGACGCAATGAATAAATAAAACAAACAAAACAGATTTAGGTCTACAGGAACTGCATTTGATTTTGTCATGAATTTGTATAAACAAAGAAAACAACAGATTAAGAAGGGGCAGTTTTATCTTGGGAGGGGGACTTTAATATCTTTATTTTTGGAAAAACATGGGAAGCCCGACTTTTGATACTTTCAAAATCTTGAGGGGTGCGGACCCTAAGCCCACTCCCCTTGCCTCGTACACCGGTATGTGGCTGTGAATACCACTGTGGTAAAAAGGATCTTTGAACGAGATTTTAATGTCATTCATATAGCGCTCTTATACCGTTGTCCAAACTTTTATGTCAACATGTGCCGAGTCCTATAGTTACACTTCCGTTGTCAAAACACAGCAGTAAGACATTGTGGAAGTTCGTGGAACAAAGTTCAAAAATCAAAGTTACTTCCATTTTTACGAGTCTCGGAGAATAAGTTAACGCAGGACACATTTTGCACCAAATAAAAAAGAAGATTTGCATCATCATGGAAACTGCATATGCTTTGAAATGAAGATATTTTTGTGAAAATTGTACTCATTGTCTCATGATTTGATCCCAGAATATTCTGATTGAAACTATGACTGTGAGAACCATTCCCCGTCCACGCCGTCTCTGTTTATCGATCTTGCTTCTTTCTTACCCCCCCCCCCCCCTCTTTCTCTCTCTCTCTCTCTCTCATTTTCCATCTCCATTCCCCTTTCCCTTCCCACTTTCTCTGTCTTTTGCTTTTGTTGTCCATCATGTCCAGGGTAGAGCTCATTCATTGTGTTGGACACGACTTACCATAATTTATTGCAATGTTATTCTGAACCTATGTTGTCCCAGCTTAATTGCTTTGTTGCTCAATACATGTATATTCATAATTTCCGTATGCACAATGAAGGAAAATAAAAACATTTGGTTACAGACCTCATTAAAAGAAACCTATTCCCATTATCTTTTTAAAAATGTTTAGACTTAATCATATTCATAATAATCAGGTTAAAAAACCCTCTCCCATCCGTTTCTTCTTCTTTCTTTGTTGATTTTTTCTATATATATATTAAAAGTCATCACAAGGTTGAGGATGAACAGTGTATTTCAAAATATCATTTTTAATAGAATGCCTTAAAAGTCCACCTGGAAAAACGTACATATCCAGTGAAGTCTTGTTTGAGGAAAGGGCTATCTGGCTATCCGCTCACCTTCAAACGTTTTTGACGTCACATCGAGGAGAAGGGGAGACGCCCATTCGTCAGGTTACTTGCGGTATGTCATCGATCATTAATGGACGGTTTTTTTCTATGATAACGTTTGCAATGTCAATCAAAGAAGGAGTTTGAGAGGAAAATTTGAAGAAAGCAGAAGAAAGTCTTTAAATTAACAGCGTACGGAGACGATAAATAATATAACAAAATATTATACTTTAAGAAAAACTGCCGGAAAATGTGTTTATTTAACAATACTCGTTCTAACAGGTTGGTTGAAAAAAGTTTTTCTAGAGTAATCTGTGCAGATAGGTTTTCATAAAAAGTAAAGCAACAAGATAATTTGATGGTTGAATACAATATAAAAGCATAATAGATGTAAATCAAGAGTAGTCGGTGAATAAGTTGATCAAGAAATTACCATAATTATGTGTAGATGAAAATATGTGTCTCCGAATGTAAGAAAATAGATTGCATCAAGAGAGAAACTTAACGGGAGAAGAAGAAAGGAGATGATGAGAAGACGAAGAAGAAAAAAGAAGAAGAAGAAGAAGAAGAAGAAGTAGAAGAAGGAGAAGAAGAAAGAAGATGATGAGAAGACGAAGAAGAAAAAGAAAAAGAAGAAACTGAAGAAAACGAGTAGAAGAAATGTACAGAAGAAGAAGAAGAAGAAAAAAAGGATGAGAAGAAAATCGAGGAAGAGAGAAGAAAGAATAGAGAGAAAAAAATTTATAAGGAGATGAACTAAAAACCCGTGGTGAATAAGGGAACAGCAGAAGAAAGAGGAGGAGGAGGAACCGGAGAGGTAGGGAATTAAAGAAGAGGAGATGAAGCCACCAAAGCAGCACAACAAGAAACAGAGAAAGCAGGAGGAATAGAAGAAGAAATGCAAGAATTTTTCTGTATACTTTTACAGGTCATGCCGGTGAAACTCAATGGTTTGCTTCCAGACATCAGACTATATAATCACACCGCATTCAAAATTTGCTGATCCACTTCAGAAACGAAATGACGTCAATGTGCAATTCAAATATCGCGTTCTAATTGTGGTCTCAAACTATTTATCTTTCATTTAATTGTGTTAGGGCCACATTCCTGTCCGTATCTACGGTAAATGGGCATAATATCGATCAAATAGTAAAGTCCGAAGTCCGGGGTCTGTAAGCTTCTCAAGGTAACTCGGTACCATGATAGCGTCATCAAAAAAAATATTGGACGTGTCGCAAGTCAGGTATCGGAATACCTTTCAAAGAATAAGGTTCTTAAAAATCAAAGGAGGTAGATAGAAAAGGGGGTTTAATTTTTTTATATATATACCGCATAATTCTTATGAATTACGTTATATTTGAAAATCATTCGATGGTTTGATTTCTCGTTTAATTATTAAATGTAACGATGTATCTATCTCTAACCATTAGTTTGATCACATAATGAATGAGTATTAAATGGCTTTAATAAAATATTATATTATATTATATTATATTATATTTTGTTATATTATATTACATTATATTATATCAGGTGTATATCATATTATATTATATCATATTATATTATATTATATTATATTATATCATATTATATTTTGTCATATCATATCATATCAAATCATATCATATCATATCTTAGTGGGGGTGGCGACTAAGAACGATGGAAATGCACTAATTAATGCCCGTTGCGCACAAGATGACATTTCGCTGACGTATAGGTCTGCTTCAATGATTGACGCTGTCATGATGCACCATGTGACAGTGGTATCCTATAAAAAGTGAATGGAAAATAAACATTGTAAACAAAAAATGCAATGAAATACTGATGTATGGGTTTGGTTGCCTTCACAAGTTTGATTAGCGCAGGTAATAACGCAATCGAAATAGCGCCTCCTTTGAAACGGGCATTTGAATACATCACCATGGTCAGAAAGAAAACGATGTCTTTTCAATTCAACCATAATATCAAAACCTTGTCAATCAATCTGTTTATAATGACCACAATCAATTTGTTTAAATAGTTACTATGACATTGCACTTAGTTAGTCCTGATGATACGTGCAATATTTGAGATAGATTATCTCGTCTACGGTTAGATAACATTGTCGACGATGAAACTTCAGATTTGACTCAATGTCCATGGCCATTTTGGCAATTGTCAATATGCCTGGTGAAGCTATGGGATGCAAGGGGATAAGTCCCCCCCCCCCCCCCCACAATCAAATGATTAAAAAGGGGGAGAGAAAATGGGGAGGGGAATGGAGAGGCGGGAGGTATCGCGAAAAGAATATAATACGACCCCTCCAGTACACCATAATATGATGGCCCCGATCTCTCGCATTCATCCATGCACATAGTAAGACCAGTGCTCGATTGAACTTATCAAATAACTTACTTAATTACTATTAATCTACGGTAGGACAATATTTCAAGTTTTCACACACAAATTATCTAAACCTCTTTTTAAAAAAATGCTGCTGACACAGTCGGCCACAAAGGTGTATACATCATCCAGTAATTGCCTGCGAAACAACCGTTCGTATAACTATTTTTAGCTCTGTATTACTTCTCTCCATCTTTCCTTTGAGGTTTTAAGAACAACTTGAACTAGATAAGTCGAGAGAGAGTTCACCAAAATCCCTTTTCCGTCTTTTTGTACCGCATGGTTGACTGGTACAAAGTGAAAAGACACGAAGAAAACCAAGAGGAAATTAATGCATTTTCCCTCTCTCTTCTGTTCCAAATTACAATGCAATCCACATTACTTTGTTTCTTTTAAAGGGGAATTTCAAAGTTCTCGATTTGATTCAATTTGTCTGCTGTCACTATCAATTTCATTTACAAGCGTCTGGCTTTATTTCCGAGCCGGAACTTTTCCCAGCGAAATATTGCATCCTCGCGTTCACAATCATTATGACATACAGGTTCACGCGTCTTTCATCGTAGGTTCACCACTTGTAAATTACAGTATTTCGGAAAAAATTTTGGCCCGGAAAAAGCATTCAGAGGCCTACTTCTCTCCTTTGTTTCAGCCTTTTTTGACCATCTATTGTCGTTGTTTTTGTTTATAGAGCTTCCACTTTGTATTACATACTTACAGTATGAGAATTGAGTTTAAGTGGACTGGCGCACATCTTTGTTTGATAGCTGATGCATACCTCGATACTAAAATGAAAGTTGTGAAATCTTGCTAAAAAATTCAGTTGCACTTAAAAGAACCGTAAAATTATAAAGATATGCACATAATGGAGTTGGGCTCCGAAACTCAGGCTAGCGGCAGTTATACATCTGATGTTTTGAAAAAAAAATATAATATCTTAAATCATATCTTATATTAAATTTTAAATTATGTTAAATCTTATGTTAGCTTTCAAGGGAAAATTACCAGAAACCAACATTTTTTTAGATTAACTCAGAATATGTGATTTCAATATCTCTCTTTTATAACATTTCTGTGCTAAAAATTAGTTACATTTTTGCATCCTGTAATTCATTTCTTAAAACTCCTATTACGAGAGGGTCTCTGTCCCTGGCATTTCTCAAATTATATGTGTTTGAACTTCCCTGGTGGCGGCGGTTTAAATAACCCAATATGTAAATAATTTATTACCTGCATAAACTAATTCAAAAGTTGTGTTTCGGATACTCTCGGGGCGCAATTGAAATGGGCGATTTCCCGAGCGCGTGTCCCAGGCCCCTGGTTATGATAGTCTTAGTACACAGACTCCGTTTTCAGAACGGGATGATTCAAAATATTTACCAAGGTAAAGATTGGTTACAGGTGAATTCTATAATCCTAGTCAGATATAATGCCTCAAACTCATAATATAAGTTGCAGTGTTGATGCAACTTAGGTTAACAGTTATCTAATATTTCACTTCATTCATTCTTGCGACTTCTCGAAATGCTTTGTTTTTAAATGTTTATGAAAGGGGCACAGGCCTATCGTTTTTGTAGGAATGCGTGGGAGATTAGGTAACCAGTGGCGTAGCCAAGGACAGGGGAGCACATGCCCCCATCCATCGAATGTCAAAAAAAAATGAAAAGAGAGGGAGACAATAAAGGAAAAGGAAAGCGAAAAAAACTTGTCGTGAAGAATATGGCACGACCCCTTCCACACCATAGCACAGTCGCTTTTCACCTACCCGTTAAAAAGTGATTTGGTAGCTTTGTAGAGGCGTGATAAAATCTGAGCTGCCTGGCCTTACATGCTATTAGTGTATGTAATATGGTGTCAAAATGAAGGCCAGGCGGGGGGGGAAGGCACTTCAAAATCATCATATCCTTCACAAAAGTAAACATATGTGAGTGACCGGAAATGCCAGACTCATTTTCCCACATAGACTCAGTGTTAGACTAAAGCGTAAATAGGAGTAGTCAGTCATAGATATATCTTAATATTTGAAAACCTTTCTATGCCTGGCTATTTATTTATCCTTCTGAACATCGTTATACAAGACAGATATCAAAATTCAACAAATTATTAAATCAAGCCTCCACAAAGTTACCGAATCCCTTTAAGGCCATTTAGGCCATTGCCAGCCCCCCCCCCCCCCCCCCCCCCCCCTCCTCCACCCCGGCTGGATCCGCACTGAAGTTACCGATGATATATTTTGAGGAGGCATAAGAAAAATGTGCAGAACAGAGTTTTAATAAGAATTATTGACGTCATAATAGCCTCAATGACTAATTTGCTATCTTGAATTATTATACTTTTTGTTAAAAGTTCTTCACTTTTAGATATGGTAGAACCGTGACTTGACCCATGGTGTGTAGCTGGGTACATGCATTAATGTGAACGAATATATAGGACCCCCCCCCCCCCCCCCCCCCGGTAGAAATGGTGCAATTCCGTATGATGTGCCCCATGTGTCTTTTATCCATCCGTTCCGTCCAAAAATGTATAATTTAAATAATAGAATCGCCCAATGGTGCACTTGCAAAGCAATGACCAAGGTATTAAAGCCTTGCCTATAGTTATTCGGATATTAAGCGCGTAATAAATTTGGATCATCACCAGCATAATGAATGATCAGTACCATTACAAGGGTATATCAAACTTGGATACAACCTACGACACCCCAAATTTGTGTCTTTGATCACAGACTACTACGCCCCCTCCCCGATGCGTGAAAGGTCACGAGTCTGGTGTGCAGACCATACAAGAGTATCCTGAAACTTCCGTGTTTCTTCCCCTTCACCTAACAAGCGTTGAAAGACGTCAGGGTCTCGCAAAAGACTAACCATGGGACTGTCAGCAACTTGATGGTACTGAAAAACATGATTTTCACATAGTTTCTGTTTATCTTTAAAGGCAATGGGCATTTTGGCAGTGATATGTACATTCATTTAATTCGTATCATCTCATGTACTTATACGATTAAACCGCCAGCATGACTAAACAGAAAAAGCTATAGTAAGCACATATTAAATGACAAAGATTTGTTTACAGATAAACAGAAACAGGGGAAAAGATAACGATTTTTTAATGCTTCCAAACTAAAAAAATATACATAAAAGCAATTTTAATAGCTGCACATTCGTCTGGAGGGACAATATTTGAATTGAATTAGCAAAAATTTTACTGCATGAAGCCAAAATTAAATGTCATAAAAGGTGAAGTAAAACCTCGCCACAAAATGATTTTGCTTAATTTCTATAATATATTTTTATATTAATGCATTATGAGAGTTTGTATAACATTTAATAGGAATTGTTCAGAGCTCTCGCTGAAAGGCCTACCTTTTCAAGATCGATTCATTGATATTTATTTTACCCAAAGTGTAATTTACTTGACTGATGAGAAAGCAAGTACTTTACTCAAATGTACTTAAGTGCTATGAAAGCAAGTGTCATATTTAAGTGTTAATGAAGCACGTATCGTGTTCACAAAGAATCTTTCTTGATTGATAAGATTAGCATATTACTTGAGAGCTCAGAAAGGTAATACTTTTATTGCATGCTGAGAAAGCACTTGGTTTACTTCAGTGCTACGAGAGTATTTTACCCGAGTGCTCAAAAAGGCAGTTGTTCTAGAATGCTGCAGGAAAACATGTATTTTACGTAAGTGTCAAGAATGTAAGTATGTTACTTAAGAGCTAAGAAAACAAATATAATACTTATTTTACTTTAGTGCTATAAGAAAGCAAGTGTTTTACTTATGTGGTGAGAAAGAAAGTATTTTACTTTAGAGCGAGGAAGAAAGTATTGTACTTAATAATGTGCTAAGAAAGGGATTATTTAAAAGTTATTTTAGTGCGAATTAAGAAAGCAAGTATTTTACTTTAGTGCTAAGAAAGTGAGTATATAACCCGATAGCTGATGCGAGCAACCGAGGGACTTGGGATTAGATGGTTTTAGTAATTAAAAGTTAATTAGCATAACAAAGTGCACAAACACTCTGCTTTGGCTTCGATCCCTGGACTCCCTGCACAAGACCACCGTTTTTACCACTGAACCACTGTCCTCGTTTAGAGGTACTCAAAAAATTGAACTCTGTAACTCACATAACGGCTCTGGTTAGTAATAACTCTGAACCGGGATTACAGGGGAGCGTTTCATCAAGCGTTTTGTCAGTGATTTTTACCGACAACTGTTATAAGCTACTGAAATTCTTGCATCTGATTGGCTGGGAGCAAATTTGTCAGTAAAGATCACTGACAAAACGCTTGATGAAACGCTCCCCAGGTTTCTCCTTCACCAGAGTGCATTTTACCTCGGGTAATTTGATATTTGTAACAAAATACATATTTCGTTATTCCTGAAATAGAATGTATTGTAATCGTAGCTAGAGGGTTCGCTTTATGCTTTCTGCAGCTATTTCCTTTCCATCTGTTATGCATAGCCGACCTCAATAATTTCTTATCAAATAAAGTATCAAATAGTTTATACTATTCTATGACGTTATAGCATGTTCACCCTCCTTTTTCTTCCTATTTCTTATTTTACCTTTCGCTTTGGTCTACTTATTATTCTTTTTAAAAGTTTTACATCATGATTTTAAAGCCCTGACTGTGACTGATAACTGAAATCTCGAGTAACCACCGTGGGCTAAAGGGGAACAAAATGCCCTCCCGGTGAATTTAGAACACGTGTCAAACATTTCCGATTTGTTTGGAATTGGAACTGATTGTGAAAGGTTAATTCGTGAATTTGGGGGAAGAGCTCTTTTCTGTGACTTCAAGTTCAATCTACGTGACGTTCAAGTGTGCAGGACATGTGTAGAGTGAGTTAGCGAGGTCTGGGAAAAGTTTAACTTTATATGAACTTAAAGGTATATACACTAAAGGAAAAAAGAAACTTATAAAAGTTCAAGAGATCACCAAATTAAATTCTCTGCATGGAAATGTACCAAATTTGGATATAATGTTGATTCAATGCATGGCTTTAAATGACAGTCAATAACAAAAAGTTTTCTTCAATGCCACAAAAGAAATGTGCACTGAAGCAAAGGACTCTCTAATCCCCAAGTCACAAAGACAAACTGCAGCCTTGTACACCATATGCATGTCAATGAATGAAACAAAAGAATTTCAAAAGGGATTTGCAAGTTCATATCCAAACAGATTAATAGCCAGTATGTCCACCTCTAGCTTGCTGGCAAGCTGTACACCGTCTTCGCATGCTTCCGATCAGATTCGCGATGGTAGCCTGGGGAACATTGTTCCATTCCTCTTGCAGTGCTGCAATGAGCGTCTCCCTATTGATGGGTTGATTGTCACGCCTTGACACACGTCGACCAAGCTCTTCCCAGAGATGTTCAATTGGGGAAAGGTCTGGTGAACGGGCGAACCATGGCAGAACATCAATATCCTCTTGCTCGAGGGGTGCAAATCCCTTTTGAAATTCTTTTGTTTCATTCATTGACATGCATATGGTGTACAAGGCTGCAGTTTGTCTTTGTGACTTGGGGATTAGAGAGTCCTTTGCTTCAGTGCACATTTCTTTTGTGGCATTGAAGAAAACTTTTTGTTATTGACTGTCATTTAAAGCCATGCATTGAATCAACATTATATCCAAATTTGGTACATTTCCATGCAGAGAATTTAATTTGGTGATCTCTTGAACTTTTATAAGTTTCTTTTTTCCTTTAGTGTATTATCACAAGTCTTGTATCGGCAGGAAATAGTGTTACGCTCATTAATGTGCGAGGGAGGCAAACAAGAAAGGGGGAGAGAAGGGAAGGGGCGTGGAGAGGGCAAGAGCGTAAGGAGAGAGGGAGAGGGGTGGGTTATAAACGGAGTGTGTGAAGCATTGGATACGGAATATTACATTAAAGAATGAAGAGTTCGAATTTTTAAAAGTTGAGAGAGAGAGAGAGTGAGAGAGAAAGCAGGGAAATTTGTTTTAAAAGGTAAAACTAAAAATACATACATATAAGAAATGGGGTAAATCAAGAGGGGGAGGAGAAAGACATATACAGGTTTAAAGAACAAGCCAAAAAAAAAAGGAAAAGTGAAAATGCACTGAGAACTCAATATTGTTATTCTTGTTTTTAATATCGTTATCCAAATTATAATAGTAATTAAGGTTATTATTATCATTATTGTTATTATTATTTTCATTATCATTATTATTATTATTATTACTATAACTATTACGAATTATTACTATATTATTATTATAATAATAATAATAATAATAATTATTATTATTATTATTATTATTATTATTATTTTAATTATTGTTGTTGTTGTTATTATCATTATATTTGTTATTATTATTATTATTATTATTATCATTATTATTATTATTGTCATCATAATCGTCATTATTATTATTTTTTATTATCAGTAGTAGTAGTAGCAGTAGTAGTAGTAGTAGTGGCGTCATTATGTACGAAGGTGGATCGAAGATCGACATACTGAATCACCGACCTTTCTCATGTAGGGTTTATAAGAGTGATGAGGAAATCTTTACTAGTTTAGACAACTTCATAATGTTTGTACTGATTGGAAAGAAAATAAAAGTCGACGGGGTTTTGAACTTCAAATGAACTTCGAATCTATTCGTAAGTATTATAGTAATTATTTTACTCAGTCATTTTTCAAGTTCACTCAAGGTTAAAACAATTCTTTGTTGTTCCCATTCTTCCAAATATTGATTAATAAAATACTTCCAAGACTACAGGGCTATAATAATTGGGGAATGACACTATGAGGTCCAGGGGAGCGTTTCATCAAGCGTTTTGTCAGTGATTTTTACCGACAACTGTTATAAGCTACTGAAATCCTTGCATCTGATTGGCTGAGAGCAAATTTGTCAGTAAAAATAACTTACAAAACGCTTGATGAAACGCTCCCCAGTAAAATCACCCTAAAGCTTAAAAGGGAAGTCCACCCAGATTACAAGTTGGTATTAAAAGAAGCAGAAAAATTAAAGAAACAAGTCAGTGAAGGTTTGAGCAAAATACGATAAGAAATAAGAAAGTTATGATTGTTGAAGTCGTAATCAATCAAATACAAATTGGCAACTCTGTGACGTATCTTGCGAGCTCCTCTCCCATTTGCCCTGTATCCCTAAAATCATTTCTTTCCATTTTGTTTGAACATGTTAAAGAAAATGTTCAGTCATGCATTTTATCTTATATAAATATGATCATCTTTATATGTTTTTACACAAAACCTGTATGAAATAAATTTATTCTGTCATCAAAAACTAAGAATATGAAAATTTATGAAATTTTCTGTACTGAGCAAATGGGAGAGGAGCTCGCAAGATAAGTCACGAAGTTGCCAATTTGTGTTCGATTAATTACAACTTCAAAAATTCATAACCTTCTTATTTCTCATCGGATTTTGCTCAAACATTCATTAATCTGTATCTCTCATATTTCTTCTGTTATTAAAATCAACAAAATACCAGGATGGAATTTTCCTTTTAAACATCAGGTTGTTGTTCAAGTGGTTTTTACCACTCACATACCTCTTAACTATACATGAGAAAGTCTAAAATTTTGCATAATATATATACAAATCGACATTATTAATAGTATATTAATCATAATTATGCAGTTTTCTGGTTTAACTTTATTTCCGACCGAAGCGGTCAGTCACTTGCGTTGGTCATAAAGTGTGGACATGAAGATTCTGGCCCATGACATACTTCTGATTGAAAGTGGTTTTATTCTAACTTGCAGTCATTTTTAAGACGACCATTATAGTCTTCCTTTCAGCCATTGTTTTAATGTCCACACCAGAGTAACGTCCTCACAACACAAAGTCAGCGATTCGAGACTACAGGAAAGGCCCCCCCCCCCCCCCGGATAATGAGATTCGGGGACAAAAATGTGCACACCAGAAATCTGAATTATTACCATGCACTTTTCATCTTTCCGTCTATGTGTCACCAACTCCTAAAAAGGGTAACGAACTGCGACAAAATGACCCACATTGTTGCCTTTTTTTTTTAGCCATTTAGGGGTGATATTTACTATTTTGTCGAATTCTTGGATGACGGTGGTGATGATAATGAACGCAAAGGATGAGAAGATTTTCGCTCCTTGTCCACTCATCCACTCCGAAGACTGGAGGGGAAATAACTCGTGTCCGTTCTATGTTTCCTCTGTGATCAGAAGATAGAGGTGATTGTAGTATTTGTAAGAAACGAAGACGATAATGCCAAGTTTGGGAAATGTCAGGTAGATATTTCTGTCTAATTTTATCATAGGTGAAAGCAGGTGTTGCAAATAGAATTACATGATCTTTTATTTAATCTTTATTTCTGCCTCTCTCTCTTTTCGGTTGGATCCAAGTTACTATGTCCACTGAACTGCAATGAACTATGATTTAGCATATTAGTCGATTTTGGGAAAAGTATATTTGATGTTATGAATAAAATAATGTATAAAAGAAGAATATCTTTGAAAAAAAATTACAGATATCATTATACGTTTTAACGTCCCTGGAGACTTGCAACGACATAAATGAATCGACAAAATAAAATACATGTGAGTTAACTTGACATGACAGTTTACATGGTTTATTTCCGATTCGAGATTACTCCTTTCCCTACCCCCTCCAAGAAATAGATTTGCAAGAATGTTTCGAGAAATAAAATAGCAATGGACACTATTAGGGTGTATGTAAAATACAAATAAACACTGTTAAATATATATTTCTTTCTTCTACATTATTTTGTAAGTTATTTGAAACTTGAATACGTGGCATTTAAAGAGTTAAGTTCCATATTAAGTCAATTGATAACTATAAAAATGCACAAGCCCATTTGACCCGGGGAAAAGATGTTCAACTCCGCAGTGAGACTGTAAGTATTTTCTTATCTTTATTTCTTTTCTTTTGGGGATGTCATTTTTAAAACACTATTCATCATTTTTTGTAACCCGAATATTGTTGGTATGCACTGCCTTTAAATGTATGCTTAACACTAGCCTTCTTAAATGTCAAAATCATTGTTGCACTGTGGCCGATGTTCAGTGAGTTGTCGCATTAACATGCTGTCATGGGCTACATTCCTGCTTGATAGAAAATAATCAAGGAAAAAATTATGAATATGTCAGATTGTTTGTTGAAATAATATTTTCCTTCTTCTCATAACAATGAGCAAATAATCCGTCGAGGCCTCTATGCCATCCAGCGTACATTGTATATCAAGCTGAATTAGAATGTTTTCTTAATGTCTACATACGCACAACCTAAGGTGTATTTGTTTATTTTAAAACATTATTCATGGCCAAAATGGCAATGCACTTTTCTGTGTTCATGAACTTCACCATTTTTCTAAATTCAATATTTTTGTGAAAATTGAGAAGTAGTGAACTCTAAGATATATTTGTTTTCGAAAGGAAGTATACCAAGGCTCGTGTTTACATTTCATGTGGTATGTCGCATTCGCATAAAACATTTCATTTTTGAAAGCAGATATTCATGAATAATGTTCCATTTTGTTTTGATGGAGGTCCGGGGTCCAGCAATACCCTTTAATAGTCGAGTAAAATTGCAAGTTTCATGATATCTTAAAGATATTTTCGTGAAATGTGTACATTAGAAACAATTCGAAATGGGTCTAAAGACGTAATGTAAAACGCCTGCTTAAACCCGGCACACGGCATAAAATTGGGGTCCCCCCCCCCCCCCTCCGCCTGAGACCATCTTCAATCCCCAAATCTGCTTCTTCGACAACACTATCAAGAGTTAACACACCGTCCATGGGCCAGACACACTATACAGGTGTCTTGCATTTTGGTCGAAACAGTCAACTGCATTTTGGTATTAAGAGGCGGAAACTTCACATCGACGTACATTAATTGCTTTGACCGACATTTTTTTCCTTCTCTTTCAAAAGAGCGGGGAGAAAATTGGACGTAAATTGAGACCGAAATGATGACGTCATAACCATGTGATATGTCTTGGCTGGTGTGTGACTGCGTTTGAACTCCGTCAACTCTCATCAGAAATATTATGTTTCACTGATTATTCGATGGTTTTAATCAAGAACACATTCTCTTCATTTTCATGATTTTTCCCCCCTTTTGCATAAGTCGTCATCCGAAGTTAATTCGTAGCAGTGACTCATATCTGGAGGTTATCTGGTAACAGCCAGTAGAGGAAAGTGTAAACTGGAGGGAAGTATGTACGCTGCAGAAATGGCTGTCAGCATTTGCATGGTAAATGGCGTAGCCACGTTTTGCATATTTGGGGCGGATGGTGCAGCTAAAGCGAATGTGCTTTACAACGTGAAAGGGATTATAGCATTACTTTTAGCAGCAATTATGTGCTGACAAAATCTATGAGTATCTTTTGTTTATTATCTTTTTCGTGGAGGGGGGGGGGGGGGTAAGTACCCCTCCCTTTGGCTACGCTATATAATAGTAGATGAGTAAATGATGCACCACGCGTTATCCCGGGGTAGCGTTGTACCCGAGGTACCATAGTGTCCCTGTATTAAAGAGTTGCGACATGGACGTCTCACTTTTCTGGAAACAAAATGCCGTTCGAATTCTTTCTATTGAGAACACCCAGGTGCTCATCGGAATTGAATAGAAATGTTATGTAATAGTGGAAACAAAATGGCGTTCAAATCCCCAGTTGTCGCAACTCTTTAATTAATACAGGGACACTATGGTACCCCGGGTAACGCGTGGTGCATCCAATACACATGACATGACCTGCGGCCAAACGGGACATCTATCCGAATTAATGTATTTCAATAAGTATATACACCTTGATTTATTCTGAATGACTAAGTTAAGACGTAGGAATCTTTTCTTCTTTTTTTTTGGGGGGGGGGGCTGTTTAACAGAAACAACAATCCACGTGTGACATTTTCACAGAATAATGGTCACTAGGACAAAGAATCATGTTTACTTAAAGGGCGTAGTGCGAATAAATTATTTGAATATCATGTTATTTCTTTCCATTTTAGGAGATTCAGGAGTGTAATTGCCATTTTAGGAGATTCAGAGTGTTACCATGGTAGAATGTCCCATATTTTGTAGAAATTTTCTTCTGATCGAAATGTCTGCGTTTAGTTGACCCCATTAAGTTCTGAACATCTTTCATGTTTCAGGTCACAAATCACCTCATGGCCTATATATCAAGAGGATTAATCATAACTTCAACATTTGACTTAAACTTTTCTAAGGAAATAAGGTTGGGCTATTTTTGTCCATCAACTTTTGTTTGTTTGCTCATAACTAGTTCCCATCTTCACTATTCGTAGCAACAATAATAACAACAACAGTCAACAACTGACCCAGGATCTATTGTAAAATAAACACAAATTTGAAGACTCACTTCTTTTTTAACGATAAATCCCTTATATTTCGCTTCCATAAGATCCGTTAAACTTCCCGAGTTACTGTTTCGTGTTTGTTCTAATTACAATCTTATCATACAATAAGCCAGTTCGGGGTTAGCGCATGGTACAAATGACCCCAAATATCCACAGATATTTTAGACATGGAGGGTCCCTTTATGTGCACTTCAGAAAAATAACTCTGGGAGTGATAGAGGTGCCTCATGAATAGCTTTTGTTTCCCCCTTTAAAAAGAATACTTCCACCTGGATGTCATGGAATGCACCATTAGTGCATAATTGAATAATGATTACATGACATTCATGAGCACATATCGAATATTAGTGTCAGTGGGTTTTAGAATTTTGTACAGATGACCTTTATCTGCTCATGCTCAGATTGCATCTCCGAAATGGCTTATTACTCTGACAGAATTTCTTATTTGGATTATAATGATCTTTGACACTTTCCTTATGATAATGATCATAATAAGACACATTTCTAACGGGCCTACTAAAGTGTCTACTCTGTAATAAGAATTGTGTAAAATTTTACCCAACATTGGGTACATTTTACCCCATATGTGGTAAATTTTTACCTATTTTTTAGTGTAGCTAGGCCCCATTTATAGAGGGAAATGGTTATTTGAAATAAAGAAGAAAAAACGCCCACACGAACATAAAAATAAGAAAGGGTGTGGCTCACAAATGAAAGAGGGGATTTCCCGGTGCTCTGTTGATGCTCCGGGGACAACTACTCCATTTCATCCAAGATTATGGTTAGTGTTATGGTTTCAATTGGTGTTTAGGTTAGGGTTAGGGCGGGGAAGTGTTCCCTGGTTAGGATAGGGTTAGGGTTAGGTGTAGTCTTCGATCCAGTGTTGAAATTAAGTATTCTGCAGGGCCCAGTTTTATAAAACTTGTTATCAATAACAAGTTACAATTATTGTTATAAGCTACTGAAATCCTTGAATCTGACTGGCTGAGAGCGAATTTGTCATAGAAATGGGACAGTTGTTATTGATTACAAGTTTTAAGAAACGGGACCCTGTTGAAGTGTAGGGTATTGCCCGCGGAGCAAGTGTCGTACAATCGATTTCTCAGTTAACTGAGATTTTACAAGACCGATGGTTACGGTCTCGAAGCCCCCTTCTGACAACAGTCGGAAGATTCACGAGACCGAAGGGGGGGGGGGGGGGAATTAGAAGATTCTGGATATTAATTTTCTTGGTTTTATAGCGTAGATCTCGTTAACTTTTTTTCTCTTTACAAGATTTTACCACTCGTTCGTAAACACCACGTCAAGCTTTTGCGAATATTGTCGCATCATAAGTCGAAAGAAAATTGCGAGTTCTATTATAATGCTGCTCCAATAGTTTTTAGGTTCTTAGGGTAAAATGACATATCGTGAAAATATATGAACTTTTTGTGTGAATTAGTACCGCCATCAAATATCATAGGCACTTTAATTAAAAATATTGTTGACGCAGGTAAATACCGGCGCAAATTTAAATTACTCTTTACGAGTTTACTATATCTGCAAATTATTATCAAAAGTTTGTCAAGTATTAAACCCTTTCTACTTTCTAGAATTATTGTAATATTCATTTCCTTGTTGAAAGTTGGCTTTCCATGATTTTTGTTTATTTTTTAGTGTGCGTCCGTTATACGTCTTATTTTTTTAATGCGTCATAACAGGTTTTCCTCCTTTTCCTCCTTTCCATTTCTCTTTCCTTTTCTTTTTTTTTAAACTCCGTTTCTGCTTCTATAACTATTTATTTAATCTATTTATTCTTTCTTTAATGTTCAATACTTTTTCTATGTTGTCTGGGTGTAGGCTATTGCCTTGTTCTACTTCTCAACTTTTAATTTCTATTTTAATTATTCTCTCACCATGTCTTCTATTTTTTAATGAATCTGGTCGTCACTGCAGCTACATTATCATCTCTCTCTATTTTTACACATTCTCTCTCTCTCTCTTTCTCTCTCTCTCTGACTCTCTCCCTCTGTGTCTCTCTCTATCTGTCTGTCTCTCTCTCTCTCTCTTGTCTCTCTCTGTCCCTGTATGTCTGTCTCTCTCTCTCCCTCTCTCTCTGTCTCCCTCTGTCTCCCTCTGTCTCCCTCTCTAGCGTGTAATCATATGCATCATCTATGCTTTCTTGACAAATATAATGTATTGGCATGGGCTTGCTGTACATCTTTAATGTGTATTTTCTACCTCTCTCTCTCTCTTGACTCCTTTCTCTTTCAGCCAATGTATACGTGAAGGATTCCATCAAAGCGAAACTATCTTATGACGTCATGCCGGGAAATCAAGTGCATGTAACGAAAGCACGAAGGCCTCGCGTGACGTCATAACCAGGTTGTTCTTCCTCCTGGTAACGCCTTTATATAATTTATTTGTTCATTCCAGGGTTTTCGATGGTCTCGTAAACTATTAAGAAGACTTTTAAAGATGATGACACAGTCATGACAGTGGCCAAAATAAAGGCAATTACTTCTATCCCCCTCTTAGTTGGAAAAGTCCTGTGGCGTAGCTTGGGGCACTAGCATCACGGGACGGGGGGGGGGGGGGGGGGGGGCTATGAGGGACAATGTTTACTTGGTGGATGAAATGACAATTAGCAAGGCCACCGATTACGGTGACGTTGGATGAGGGGTCATGAGATCTTCTTTTCACGTTACTTTCCCCTTTCCATTCTTTCTCTCTATATATATTCCACCTTCCTTTTCTCCCCATCCGATAAGGGACACATGACCCTGTGCCCCTGTAGTTACGCCACTGCGTATTCTCCATCAAATTTCATGTAAATAAAAGAAAGAGACATATTGAGAGGAGAGAGAGAGAGAGAGAGAGAGCGGAGGGAAAGGGGGAAATAATGTGAAGAGAAGATGATACGATGAATCCTTCTTTAGGAATACACTGCACCTGATCTCTGGTTCAGAGACATAGGAAGCCCAACTGCGCCCCCCCCCCCCCCTCCCCCTCAGTAAGAGACCCTAGATACGCCACTGGAAATATCATTACATATTGGACGTTGCTCATAAAATACCTCGTGGGGATGAAATCTCCAAGGCACTTTAAAAATCTGTTTATTTGTTAACAATTTCCCATTTGCACTATATTTGGAGAATTCTTTCCTTTTGTAGGGATACCATGTAGCAACTATCTACCACCCAAGGACAAAGCTAGCTTGCCTGACAAAAGGAGTCAAGTATAAAATATTAATGCTGAAAGGGAGCTCGGTTTGGTAACACCAGCAGAAATTTTTCCAAGTCATGGGCAATTTGGAAAAGTCTTGTTTAAACAAGGAGGTACTAGGCAAGCTTGCCTAGTACCTTCTTGGTTAAAATAACATGCCATGGAGAAGAAAATATACTTCAGAGTTCAATGCATTGTAGGCCTACATCGGTCATTTGCGTTTCAATATCTACAGCGCTAAAATCATTTTGAATTTCTCTAACCTTCTTTTCTCTCTTAAGAAAGCACTTTTCAGACACTGACGCCGAAAAAGTTTATTCAAATTGCTGTGTCTTTTAATCTATAATTTCAGACCTTAAAAGGAGTTACATTCTCAGAATACTTCTGCTTTATGCAAGTCATGAAAGGTTTAACCATTTTTTTTTCATTCATTGTATTTCGTGGAAGAATTGTACTTATAAGTTTCCTTTTCAAAGGTCGTGAGTATTGTTTTATCATTAGCCCGGCCACTCCCAGCGTTGCAAATGGTAGATACAACCTTTAACTTTTGGGGCAGTATCTCATATTTGCTGCATGAAGAGAGTGATTTTCGTTAATTCTGCTGGTATTTCCATTGTATACAGCCTATAATAGTTTGACTAAGGGATACCTCTCAATCAAATATTTACATCGTCTGTGGCCTATATGGAAATTTGGGGGTTTAGATTCGACTTTGAATACAAGAGACTGTTGTTGCCATTACGCTAAGAATTTTAGTAGTAATTTCCTTTATATTAATTGTTTGCTAATCTTATTTCATTCACTTTCCATCTTCCTGTTTACTAATTCGGCGCAGATAAAATGCTATCAAACAGCCTGTTTCTTAAAGAACTCCTTTTCTTGCAATCCATATCATAACGGCCCAGAGCTGTTCCCACAATACACCGACGATGATGCCATCTTCATGATCAATTTGTGTGTGTGTTTGTTTAGTTATTTTCTCTTCATCTGAGTTTTTATCATACCAGTTTGAACCAGTCACCCAGTTCAGCGTTTGTGTTCTCTACGGTCGATTTTCGTTATACTTTTCAAAAGAAACTTTAAAAAAGTAAACGAGAGAAACGGCGTTACGTATTCAGGTCACGTGACTGGTCCAGTTTCTGACGCTGTCATGGTTATGAACTATTTAAAACAATAGTTATAAAGTACCCGTGGAATTCCCTATATTGTTACAGTAGTTTCAATCGTAATGAAATATATATTGATAAGGAAACAAACATTGCTGATATGACGTCATTTGAGATCGAACTTACTCATCATGCTCATCATTTTAAAGTGTACTTGTTAAGCATAATAAAGTCGTTGACATAATGTTATGATTATTTTCCTTATCAACATATTCCGATTGAAGTGAGAATGGCAATACAGGAAATCAATACTGTTTATTACTGTTTTTAATAGGCTGTTACCATGACAGCCTCACAAAACTGGACTAGTCACATGACCTATATATCGGTCTATATATCACGTGACTACACTACCCTACCGATTTTTTTTTTCTCGTTTAAAAAAGAAATTTTTTTATTTTAAGAATTTTGTGAAAATCAGGCTGAAAGTAAATACCGATGTTTAAAGCTAGTACCGATTATTTAGCTCACAGCACGACAGAACAAAAAGGCAAAGAGATGAAGACAAAATGGAGAAAAAAATACCCGAAGTAGAATAGAATGTAAACAGACGAGACGACCCTCCCCTCCTAGATCCCCACCCCACTCTGCCTCTCCATTCATGTTGCATGTCATCCATCCAAAGTGCCCCTCCCATAATTGGACCCACGCTACGCCACTTATGTTGCACGTATAAACTGAAGTGTTAATTTTTTTTTTAATGTTCTTACTCCATTTTCGTGATTTCATGTCAAAAAAATCAAAATCTAAATAGAGGGTTCTTTTTTGTTGCGGAAGAAAACTGCAAAGACAGAATGAAACTATGTATTAACTTCTTTATGAAACTTATTTTCAATAGAAATAGAGTGCTTGCACCGTTGTAGTTCTACATTCAACAAACTATTCCCCGTGTTTCATAACTTCGAGAAAAAATGTAATATGTTTATAAAGAGAACATGTTTCTCTGTCTTTGAATTCTCATCACCATTCCCCCTCTCCGTCAATTTCAGAAGATTCTTTTCCTTTCCTCCTTGAGTCACATTTTGCTTCGCATTCTTCCTCTATTTCTAACTCACATCTGTTTTCTCTTCCATATGGTTTACAGTCATGTTTGAATGTCTTCTCATCGAGAAAAAGACTATTATTACGATCTTTTATGGCATCGTTCCTTGTTCAGGTAAGAATTCCCCGATGCTTTCTCTGGTTTAGGGGGTGTTTCATCAAGTGTCGTGTCGGTGATTTTTAACTGATAAATTTGCTCTCAGCCAATCAGATGCAAGGATTTCAGTAGATTATAACAGTTATTGCAACTTGTCATTGAAAACAAGTTTTATGAAACAGGCCCCAGATGTCTTCAAGAGTGTATGACAATGACTATCTCTCTCTCCAATCCCCGATTCCGTTTGAAAAGGTAATGGTATCAAGGCATATCTTGCGGCAACATATTCAGGAAATTGAGAACAGCAGATAGCAGAATTTTCAACTGGCATTTTCTGGCAGAAGCGAGAAAAGACGTGGTGTGGGGTATACTGGAGGGGAACACACCAGAGAGTATAAAGAAAATCACAGAAATGATCATAAATCCCCGATATAACTCAGGAAAGAGTTCCCTTCGACGAATTATTTTCATTTCTTCTTCAAAACTCGTGATATCCTCCCCACGCGCATCCAAGGATTTTCAATTCGAGGGGAAAAAAAAACCTGGACTTTTTTTCTTTGTATCGGTCATTGACATTACGTCACGTCGAAAATAATACGATGTGAGATCGAAAAGAAGGTAAAAGTAGAGAGAAAATGAGAGAAATGGGAGAGAGTATGGCAAGGGAGCAAGAGAGAGAATGAGAAAATAAGGAAGAGTGTAGAAAGTAGAGAGAGAAGTAGGGAAATGGGAGAGATAATGAAAGAGTAAGAAAGAGAGAGAGAGAGATAGAAGGGACGATTGCCCCTTCCCCTATAATTTGGAAAACATGCCTCCACTTCCGCCGCCCCCCTCGGTGAAAAATAGAATGCCAACCTTTTCTTTTCTTCTTTATTTGATTGTTAAGTATTTTTGACACATTGAGCTTTTCAGAGATATTTTAGATGTGCCCCGCCCCCCCCCCCCCCCACACACAAATACTTTGGCGCTGTCCATGAATGTGGGTGTGTTTTTTTTTCTATTCGGCTTGGTCATCTCTGCAGAATAGTTGGCAGTGTACCTCTCAGAAGAAAAAAAAATAGCCGAGTCATCATCATCATCATCTGTTCATATAGAAGGAATTTACAAAGACAATTCAAAGTCGCCTATCTTGCCCTCCTATCTCTCGAGACACGAAGACAACACATCCTAAGGTTACGATGAGCAAAGACAGTAAGATGATGAACGATAATACTGTGGTGTCCTGTCATTACGGGCCATTACGATGAACAACATCAAACAAAAGAAAGGTAAACAAACCCTGTGAGGATTTTCTCCACCGAATGAATAATGAAATTCGATTTTTAAATTCCCATTTATCTCTCGTGTTTTGTTGCTAATGCGCACTGTTTGATTGTGTATTTAGAGTAAAAACTAGAAGGATTTTCTCGTTTCATTTTCGCCAGTGTGTGCTTAAAACAGACAGAATTTAAATCTCCTTATCCTCCTTAACATAAAATATCACATTATCGTAATAATATAATGCCTGCCCAAAAGTGGATTTTTCTCTAATATGATTGTTTAGACCATAATGATATGGGAAGAAATGATTCAGAGGAAAGGGCAACATGAACTAAATATAAAATCATAGATACAGTCAAACAGGGGAACTGGAATCTTAAAAAAAAATAGCAACCGAAAGTTCGGTCTATATGTAAATTTATATATGCTTTATGTAAATTAATACTTTTTGGGGCTTAATTTCTATCGATGAGTCACCGCGGGGCACATTATGGCAGTTTCTCCCCCCCCCCCCCCCCCCCCATAAAACAGGGCAATACACTTTTGATAAATTTGATTTAAGAAAATGGGGTTGAATACACATTTATTTAGTATACATTGCATGTCTATTTTTCATATTTTCTATAGTTTTTTTCCTATTGTATCCACTGATGCATTTTCATGTAACGCTCTTTACATTGATTGAAATAAATGAATCTTGAATCTCAGTGAAGTTACACCACCTCCTAAAAACCATCTGCAGTCTTCTCATTCAGATAACAATGATCATGATGATATCAAATATGTTTGTTCGTGTAATCGTACAGGTACAAATATTCCATATTTCAGAAGACATATGGACAATATCAATTTCAAATTGATAAAGTGAGTGTCCCTTTATCGATTTGTGTGTATTATTGTATACCAAAATTGTCATTCTATATCATTGATATCTCAATAGGCAATTGGATATGAAAAAACTGTCGTATTCAGAGGTTTGCAATTCTCTTTATAGGGATAAAATGACGATACAGACGACGGAATCGTGCAAATAAAATGACGATGACCTTTAAAGAGTGCGAGGATTTAATTGACAGAGCATTGCATAACTGGTCCTATCATTATATCAAACTGTTGACATTGAACTTTGATTCTTTGAAATTCGTAGGAAAAGATCGCACAGTTTAATTACATAGTCCCCCTCCATAGGCTGATCACAGGATGGGTCAAAGGGGCCTTTGCCCCCTTTTTGGTGAGAGGAAAATAAAGAATTACAAAAATGCTCACCCCCCCCCCCCTCCCCACCCTTAGCCCCTCAGCTGAGAGCGAGTCTAGAAAGATGACCCGATGTTTATGATTTATATTATTATTCCGGGGTAAAAGAAATCGTTTTGGATGAAGAATGAGACATTTTGCCCACCCCTTTCTGCCAGTCCTGGGGTGTTTCATAAAGCTGTTCGTAAAGTTACGCATGACTTTACGAACGACTTAAATATGAAGTGCCAGATAGGATGCCCAAAGTTTTTCCTGATGTTTTAACAAAGTGTGGCTGTATATAACCTCAATTAAATTATAGAAAATAATATACTTTGCATTAAGAATGTTTGTTATATTAACATTGTTAATCTACATCTGCACAGTTCAACTTTAGTTGATGCAGTTAAAAATGATTGAGCATCCCATTTGGCTTGTACATGTAATATTTAAGTCATTCGTAAAGTCATGCTTTATGAAACACCCCCTGGATTGCATTTGAAGTCTACACAAATATGATACAAGAACTAGCAGAAATACAATAATCTAGAAGTAGCAACTGTGTGCAAATTCTCCGCATTTGGAGGGGCAGCCCAAATGAAGAAAAATGTGGATATCTAGATATCCATCATGTGGGCAGTTTTACACAAAGCACATTAAGAGGGAGTCCTCATTCAGCCTTGTGATGAGACTAATTGATTACCATATGACTTTTGAAAAATACATTTGAAAATAAGTTTGTAAGATTTCTTTTAAAGGAGTGGAGGGGTTTTTCTTTAATACCGTCTCCCCTTGTAGACAATTCATATTTCTAAGTTCCTCTATTGCGTATAACGTCACAAACAACATTAAGTAGTTTACAATTATGTTCATTGTATAATGAATTCATAACAAATACATTAGGCTAAGACTAAATATTGATTTTAAAATATAAGTGATAAAGAACATTCGAGAGAAGCACAGAGTTTGTGGTGAGGGTAGCCCCGTGGGAGTAAGTTTGCATACAGAAAATGATCTTCCGGCACTGGGGAGATACATCGCGATATTTCCTTTTCAGCTCTCTTTTCTTTTCAACTGTTCCATGATAAATTCGCCATGCCAACTTGATAAACGAAGGGACACAAACCCTATATATGAATAAAATGTGAAATAATATTTTGTTTTGTATCAATATGTTTTGTTTTGTTTGTTTGGGTTTTGGGAGGTTTTTTGCGAGGAACTTTTGAAATTTGATCTTTGGGTACGTGATGAGCAAAGGAAATGTCATATGTTTATTTAATTCGCACACCTCACGATTTCCTTTTCTCCTTCGAAGACGAAAGAACTATAGTTGAGGGCCGACACGTGGCATTCTTTCTTAAAAGTACACTTTATATTAAAATTTCACCTTGAAGAATAGTTCCTAATGACTGTAACTCGGTTTCCTTTTAAAGGATTTTATGCTTGACTATTTTAAGGGAAAGTGAACTTTTACGATCAGAGAAATGGGCTGTTGTAGCTGACTAAATAATATTGATCAGTGGTATTCTTCCTGGAAAGTACACTTAAATACAGTCATCATTTACCTTCAAGGATAGTTCCGAGTGGAGTGACAATAACTCTGTTCCCTTTTAAAGATTTTGTGCTTGAATTTCTAAGGGAAAGATCAACGCGAAGACTTTCGAGAAACCAACTCAAGGACAATTTCAGTACCCTATATATCGCAGTGACAATAGAAACATAGGTGTTGATCCCGGGGGGATGGAGCGTATATATCCCCCCCCCCCAAAAAAAAAAAAAGACTTTCGAGAAATCAACTCAAGGACAATTTCAGTACCCTATCGCAGTGACATTAGAAACATAGGTGTTGATCCCGGGGGGATGGAGGGTATATATCCCCCCCCCCCCCAAAAAAAAAAAGACTTTCGAGAAATGAACTCAAGGACAATTTCAGTACCCTATCGTAGTGACAATAGAAACATAGGTGTTGATCCCGGGGGGATGGAGGGTATATATCCCCCCTCCCCCCCCCCCAAAAAAAAGGGCTTTCGAGAAATCAACTCAAGGACAGTTTCAGTACCCTATCGTAGTGACAATAGAAACATGGGTGTTGATCCCCTGGGAATGGAGGGTATATATACTCCCCCCCCCCAAAAAAAAAAAAAAAGACTTTCGAGAAATCAACTCAAGGACAATTTCAGTACCCTATCGCAGTGACATTAGAAACATAGGTGTTGATCCCGGGGGGATGGAGGGTATATATCCCCCCCCCCCCCAAAAAAAAGACTTTCGAGAAATCAACTCAAGGACAATTTCAGTACCCTATCGTAGTGACAATAGAAACATAGGTGTTGATCCCGGGGGGATGGAGGGTATATATCCCCCCTCCCCCCACAAAAAAAAAGGGCTTTCGAGAAATCAACTCAAGGACAGTTTCAGTACCCTATCGTAGTGACAATAGAAACATGGGTGTTGATCCCCTGGGAATGGAGGGTATATATACTCCCCCCCCCAAAAAAAAAAAGACTTTCGAGAAATCAACTCAAGGACAATTTCAGTACCCTATCGCAGTGACATTAGAAACATAGGTGTTGATCCCGGGGGATGGAGGGTATATATCCCCCCCCCCCCAAAAAAAAAAAAAGACTTTCGAGAAATCAACTCAGGACAATTTCAGTACCCTACCGTAGTAATAGAAACGTAGGGTTTGATCCCGGGGGATGGAGGGTATATACCCCCCCCCCCCCCACAAAAAAAAGACTTTCGAGAAATCAACTCAAGTTCAATTTCAGTACCCTATCGAAGTGACAATATCAGAGAAATTGACGAACTTGTTTGGCGCAATGTAAATTGATCTTTTCAACTTGTAGAGGGCAGCATCACAGTTACAGCGTTAAAATAGCAGGACAGTGGAGCACGACCAAAACATTAAATTAAATCAATCAATCAAGTCATCCAGTTTGAACAACTGTGCATTTAAAACCAATTCATAATCAAGGAATGCAAATACTCCCCCGCCCCATTTTCAAACTTAAAAGGTCTCTCTCTCCTCTCATCCCCTATATCTGTATCCAAAAGTCCCCTTTTTGATATATTTTGATAATAAGTTCAATTTCATGACGGGGGCTCATTCTATGGAGAATGGGCATTTTGCCAAATTCACGTTCCACATTACCTATGAAACGATCCCTACACGAAGATGCCCTTTATTATATGAACCAGTGGAAGAGAAATTTTCGATTTGGACAAATTTACTACTAGTATACTACGTATGCTATGTATACTATGCTATACTATGCTTTTAATAATTATGCTATAATATGATATACCATAATATAACATGATATGATAATAAAAATAAAAATAACAATAATAATAATACATAGTTAATATACTATGCTATTGTTAATATACTGTGCTATATTACTATATTATATATATAGCACAACACTATACCACAATATGATATAATATACAGTATTATTATACGTTATCAGAAAGTGTAATTTCTTTTGTTGTTGTTATTTTTTTACACGATTGGTAGGTTCCCATTTCTACAATGGTTTATCAAATTGGATAGTTATGGGGAATAAGTCTGTATAGTTTGCTTTCATCATATGTTCATTATTATCTAACAAGCTTATTTTTTAGCCAACAATGATACGATTGAGCAACTATGGATCGTCACTGAAACCTTGCAGATTATCATAATC
Organism: Heliocidaris erythrogramma; assembly: GCA_025617745.1. Lineage (NCBI taxonomy): Eukaryota > Metazoa > Echinodermata > Echinoidea > Camarodonta > Echinometridae > Heliocidaris > Heliocidaris erythrogramma. The sequence goes on from CM046867.1 coordinate 18,095,550, forward strand.
CCGACAAGATTTCGACGCAAAAATGGCACCTTTTCATTCCACATTGCATCAACAAAATATGAGAAGCCAGATTTATGACGTCACAATAACGGTGTAACCATGAAGACAAATCTAAAGAAAATATCCACTGAAGCCTTGGGAGCTAAAATCAAATGCGCTTTACGACCAGGACCCTTTTTTTATTGCTCTTTAATTTTGTGCCCAAATCCTGAGCTCAATCATGTCGATAGTTTTTTATGATGAATATGATCTGCGATGGATTCGACCCATCTGATCATCTTACTATCTTTGGTGGGCGGAATCTTGAGCGCGGTTTCATAGTTTTATGTATTCTTGTTTCTCTAAGGTCGATCCATAAGCACTATCCCCCCGAGCCCGTATACAGGAACGTCATGTACGTTGTGTTGTATATAGGGACTGGTCGTATTTGAATATGTTTTTATATACAGGGAAAATCTCACTGATTTCCTATTTGCCTTTTTATTCAACTTGTTTTGGTTTAATGTCTATCTTACAAACTTTCGTAGGCCCTGTATTACTGACCCTTCCCCTATTTCATACAACAGTTAATGGTTGATGGTGATGGCAGTTGTAAGCGGTGATTATTATTGCCACCAAACTTTTACCTAAAATCCAGATCTTCTTTTTCAGCGTGTTTCTGTGAAAATTCCGATTTTTTTTTCTGGGGTGGGGTGGAGGGGGGGGGGGGGTCATAGCTCAAACAAAGTCTTATGTTTAAATGTACATTCTTAATTCGATAATGCAGACAAAATAGAAAATTACATTGCACTTCCGTTCATACTTGAAAAGGTTTGATGTTGTATTTTACCTGGGTCCTGTTTCATAAAACTTGTAATCAATAACAAGTTGCAATAACTGGTATAAGCTACTAAAATCCTTGCATCTGATTTGGTGTGACCAAATTTGTCATAGAAATGTGGCAGTTGTTACTGATAATAAGGTTTATGATACGGGGCCCTGACCGCTAATAAAGCATGATTGTGTATGTTTGTTAGTCGGCAACCAGGGGACCGACGCGACGGCTTTAAGACAGAATTTCAGGAAACCAGCCGCCCAAGGCCCGAAAATCGGTTTGCGTAAATTTTCCAAGGAATGATTACCGTTTTACCATCATTTATTTATTTATCTATTTATGTGCAGTTTTATTTTTTAAAGCTATTATTGTGTTAACATGTTTTGTTGATAGAAGGGGCAGCGTATAATCTTCCGACTCCGACTATGGTTAAGCATTTTCCGCTGAGACATTTAACAATGCAATAAAACGATTTTATCAGATTTTCTTTGACATGATTACCCGTCACTTTGTTAATCGGAGAGGGCACAATTAGCAGAAGAGGTGGAACGTCGGGCTCGGACAATGGAAGTGGGGACACTTTTTGTTTGGCGGACAAAAGGTCCCCCACTTCCATTGACAATACATTTCTAAGATTAATCCACGTCATGTATATACACTGGCTATTCACGACAAAGTTATGATCTCTTGTCGATCTTGATTTCCTTTAAAATGAAATTCTATGAATACCTAAATCCGATGGCTTTTTAAAATAAACAACCGCATTCAAGTCATATAAGCTTGATTTATTTATTTCTTTCTTTTTCAAATCTTATAGTATTCGTGTGCACTGATTTGTAATATAATTCAGAATTTCTGTCAGTACTCTTGACAATTTTTTAGAAACTTTGACAAAAAAAACTACATTCCAGATTTTATAGACAGAAAAAGGGAACTGTAATATCAAATACAGTTTTGGTGACAAACTATTCACTAGTGGTTGCGTGAACTAGTTTAATAGAGACAAGTAAATTGGTGCTTCTGGTTTGAGCGTTTTCTCCGCAAGCCTTCTGCCAGAACCCACTGTACATCCAGGGTAGGCTACTGATGGTCTGCTGTCGAGATAAGGTAAACTGTTTGCGGTGCAGCATTTGTTTAAAATTTGTCGTTCTTTAACAGTTTTAAAAGAGGGTTAAACATCACTGCTCTTCAGAAAAGAAGTAGAGTACGATTACAAGGATGTGGAAAGAAAGCTCCAAACACTCAACCTCAGGTGCGACGCTGGAAGGGGCATCCCCTTTTCCAAAAGAAAAATATAAAGGGAAATTTAAGCTATTTTTATTTCTTTTTAACTTCTTCAATGTCCCAATAAAAATGTCCTGTACATTATATCTATAAGCTCTCAATAAATTATTTTTCCTCTCGATTCATAAGTAAAAGAGAACATTTTGGTGTATTGGTGAAGGCGCTTGACTCTTATGCGATAGGCCCTGGGTTCGATCCTTGCTTGGTGCTCCTTGGACAAGGTATTTTACCCACGTTTATCCCTCTCGACCCAGGTGTATTAAATCGTAATGCTAAGGTGGTGGTAACTACAGATCCCTCCGGGAGAACAGTATTAATACTGATGAGGCTACCCTGAATAAATTACACCATAATATTAATATAGTATTTTCTATATGTCAGATTTAACATGAGTAATATAAATCTTTCAAAATTTTGCATCATGTCTATATGCCTGAAATGAAAGCCATTACATGCTTCAAGTTTGAGTTATTTTTACTTACGATAAGCTTTATCTTACAACTTATAGCAGATTAAAAAGTTTGCAGATTCAATATACGCACGTATGCATCACATTAAAACTTAATCTTCTTGTAAGTTTAATATGTCACGATAATCAGATCATCGATAAATAATATTCTTTCAGATTTTAATATTTATACCATAAACATTAAAACCATTGTTACCTATCATTCGCAAGTTTAAATTTTAGCTAAGTACCTTCATTTTCTACATTGTCAATGTTGGTTTTTTTTGTATATACATGTATTATGCAATTGCAAACAATAGCCACTTCAGGTATGAACAAATAGATTTTGACAGTTAGGCAAGCCAGCAGTCCCTACAAGGAGAGTCCTGGATAGGCTGATCAAATTGGTTTGATGCTGCTCAGGTAATGTTTTATATGCCTTTACACTAATCAAAAACAAAAGTAAAAAAACACCTCTATAACATAAAGCAAAAGATATTCATGGATCATATTGTGTATGAATAGTTCAAAGGAAATCTGATATCGGAGAAAGATGGTATTGCATTGCATAGATAGCATGGCATCCAATATAATTAACACCATCAGCAAAATCCAAAATTAATAATGTTCTGAATCATGTTTTTGAGATAAACAAATAAAAACCGTTATAACCCTGAACAATACAAACTGTCTTTCATGTTCAGGGATTTCAACTGAAAGCGTTTCCATTTAAACTATTTAAGGTGCCCTGAAGTAATGATGCACACGCCCTTTTGAAACTTCGGTTACAAATCCAACATGATGCAAAGACAAATTGGAAACAAAGAGGGGATGGAGAGGGAAAGAAAGATAGATTCCTATAAATACATCTCAGGAGTTTTCTGATTCTAATCTCTTCTGTTGATCGTAAAGGAGCATGCGATCGGGCTATCTGTCAGTGTTTCAACACGACATGATAAGGAAAAAATAAAAACTATATGGAATATCAGCATTATTTTCGCCGCCATTCGAATGCAATTTCATGACATTTGGGTTTGGAAATTCGATTTGATGCGCGAGTGAGATGGAGCTGATAAGAGAGTTGGAGAGACAAGATCACGGGAGAGAGAGCTAGCACACCTGTGTTTTATTACCACACACAATAGGGGCAGAAAATAGCTGCTGATGTGATGCTGGAATCTCGATGAGAGAAGATGAATGCGCCAGAAATACCCCACTTTTACACCATAAATGTTAGCTTGTCTTGTACTGTAAAATGAAATCAAGCAAAACATGAAAAAGTTTTTTTTTTAAATAAGTATTGACAAATTATTAAATCTGAGCGTGTCGCCTTGTTTACATTCCAAAATCAGTGACTTTGACATGGTAAAGAGCTCACATAGCAAATATTTTTTTTTAATCAATGATTTTATATTTTTTAAATAAATTGTATTTGCACTGAATTATTATATCGGAAGAATGTAAGATCTAATGCAGTGCAGAAAATTTCTTGATATTTGTGTAGCACATAATTCAATGTACCTCCGTATACTCTTCCAAAGCGAATATCAATATGCAGAGTGTATATCGAAAAATAAATCCTACCAGTAATCCTCTTACTGCATCTGGATGGACAGTGGCAAAGGACATCAGTGTTATATTGGAGCTCGATCCCCACAAAGTTCTTATTCCCAATCAAGTTTTCGCGTCAGCGTCCGGTCCACGTCTTTTTTTTTTTTTTAATTATTATATTGTCAGTCTGCCAAAAACTCGGCCTTCACTGTGTGCCGCGTCCGAGTTAGCGGCCACCCGAGACATTCGGCGTGGCGTAAGGTAACTCGGTACCACAGGACGCCTGAATACAATTATTGTTACCAAAGTATTTTATAACGCTATGAATCTGTTTACTGTTATGTTTCTTATTTATTTATTTCAAACCACTGGCATTCTTATTTTGTAATCTAATGAAATTTGTAGGTTTGTAGAATACATTGTTGACGCTCAAGTGAGGCATCGAACAGAGTGGATGTTAGTTTGTAATCCTATTCTATTCTGACATGTGGTAACTTATCATGGTTTCTATGATATACGCTTGTTTTATACTGAGAAACGTCTGGATTTTAATTTTTAGATAATAAAAGAATAGAAGCGCTTTACGAAAGCTTTTTTTCATTATCAGTAAAGACACGAATTTACAAGATAGTATATTTACAAGATACAATAATTTAGCATAATTCTACTGATCGACAAGAATATGATCATAGTTATCAAAATTATTAGCAAAGATTATGAAAATTAAGTTTTGCGTATGAAACGGGGGCTTGCTCGACAGTGCTCGCCACTTTCTCTGGCGCGCTGCGTTACCGTCGTAAAAATGACAATGAGCAACGATTTAGGCTCTAATCTTCCGAAATCTAATTATTCAATCGTCATCCTTTGATGGCAATCAAATGGAAAATATTTTCTTTGATTCGTCGCGAGGGGTGATGAGTGAGGGGCTGTTATAATCAGCATCGGATTAAAAAAACGCACCAAGATTCAAAGCGGGGACGTGGAAATCAAAATCATGCTCGGTTTGATTTTTGAGCTACCGCAAACTGCAAGGTTAAGGCCGGTTATGCTAAACTTGTGTGAATAAGTTGAGGGGAAAGAGTGGGAGAGGGGAAAACAGAAGGGAAAGTGAGACAGAGAGGTGGAAAGAGAGAAAGAGAGAGTGAGAGAGGGGGTGAGAGAGGGAGACGGTGAGTTGGAAAGTGTGAGAGATGATGATGAGATAAGTTAGGAGAAAAAAAGTGAAAATAAAAAGTAAATAAATTTCCAAGGTCATGAACGTTTGTAATGCAGTGAAATATTATTTTTAAGAAGATAAAAGTGAGAGATAAAGACGGCGACAAAGAGCAGAAAGTGTATTATAGTATAAGATATTGAAATAGAGCCAAAAAGGGATATATGGACAGAGGGAACGAGAACGACTCTTGGAGAGATAGAAATGGAGATAAAGAGATAGGGAGAGATTTGAACATGCATATAAAAACACACATATAGGGAGCTGAATAAAATAATATAAAGCTGCTGAAAGATATATGAGGAGTGTAGGAAAGTGTGAGTGAGCTTACTGTGCAATCAGGTAGATCTATTAGCTAGAAAGAGATATATAACTCTGAAGGAGACTATGAATGACAAAATGAAAAGTAACTAAAATTTGAAAGAAAACAAGAATATATATGAAGATATACTATTTAATATATATGGGGTATCATTTCATGAAGATAAAATATACAAAACACAAATAACCAATAAAAAATAAAACTTACAACCAATCTTTAGAAACAGCGAGAGAACAAGAGAATATAGTAAAAAAAAAAATAGAGATAGGACAAGAAAAACGCATAGAAAGAAGGAAACGATTTTTTTTAATACACAAAGAAAGATAAACGAATGAGAGAGAGAGAGAGAGAGAGAGAGAGTGGAAAAGAGAGGTGGTAGAGAGAAGAGAAGGTGAGAGAGCAAGAGAGGGGGTGAAACAGGGGACCACGAATCTTGGCTCGCTTGGGAGGAAAAAGAGAGAAAGCAGGGGGAAATATGAGTAGGAATATTAGAAATTATTTCCGCGATTGTTTTCGACTTGGGACCTGGACGGTGTCCGCTTGTAAATCGTAATAATTAGGTCACGTCCTGTACGGGCCAGAGAGTTTTGTAAGTTGGGAGTTATTTATAAAGGAACACGGATTGTGTTGCGTGGAGGAATTCCCGGAGGGGGGCTAGCACATGAGGTGGCCCAGGTAACAGCCAAGTGCGATCCCGAGGTGAGATAATGGTTTGAGGGAGCTAGACTTGAGGTTGATTTCAACCCACCGAGGAATACTCATCCTCAACCTCTTGGTTTCTCTTCCGTACCTACTCTATGTTTCTTTCTATATATTCTAATTCAATGTAGCATAGTCTTTACTAGAAATATAGCATATTATAGCACCATAGGCGTACGGGCACAATTATACCAGGGGGCTGACTCCTCGAACCTTCTCACCAAATACCAACTTTCCAATTTCCAGATTGCAAATTTTAACATTTTGTTTTACAGCAAAAAAAACACGATGTTTCGTCAATCAAGTAGATACTCGTAAGATATACAGAATTACAGATAGACAACCGCGCTCCCCGATTATGAGGTGAAAGTTTCCCGAATATCGGTAATTTCAAAGTTCTCGAGGCTGCGGCCCCCTCCCGCGGCCCTCACCTCGTACGTATGTGCTTAACCATGTAAAAAAAAAATTTAAGGGAATCAACTTTGCATAGGTGGATCCAAAAAGGGAAAAATACTGCTTAAGTGTATAAGTATTATACTTCATATTAAAACGTTATAACTCTTATTCTCCTTAAAATTAAACTATATTTTATTCTCCAAATAAGCATATTATATAAAGAGAGAGATGTTTCATCACAAAAAGGAAATTTTACATCAGAGCCCTTCAATGTCATAAAATATTTAGTGCATGTTTTGAAGCAATTTGACCTCGTTTTAACATCACCAAAGTCTAGAAAACTTTATAAAAAAGAAGTTAATTTGAGAAAGGGAGAATCGAAATACATCTCCGTAATTTATTATAGCCTTTGTATTATAACTTCAGTAGTTAGTAGGATCTTAGTATAGGCTACATAATACTGAAATCATATATATATGGTATTGCTGCCTATCACTTTTAAATTAGATTGTAGAATGTTCTTAATTACTAAACTCTGTGAAAAAAAAATAATACTAATAATATACAAAAATTAAATATACATATATTTAAAGAATTTCAATGAGAATAAAATGAAACTTTATAGAATATTTATTATCGGAATATCAGAAGTTGAAATATGTCCTGCCTTTTTATTTTGCGACTACGCCATCTTTATGTTTATTCTGAATAATTTTTTGATGTTGGTTCAGCATATATTATGTTGGTATTAATTATCAAACATTACACACAACAAAACAGATAACTACGAACGATTGAAACCAAAGTATTTTTTAGTATAGATCAAATATAATCGATCAACGTTCTCTTTATATTGGAATAGAAAAAAAATTAACATGCTACGTGATCAGATGATTATCATTGAGTACAATGTTAAAGATGTTAAGAGTATTACTATTGTGATTTCATGATTACTTTTTGCGGTTATTGTCCAGTGAAAATGCATATTCATTGTAATTTTGGTATATTTTGATGGAAAAGACTTTTAAAAAACGAAGAGAAAGCTGTTTTTTCTTCAAAGTCTTAAGAAGCATTATGACCCTAGTTACGTGAAGTTCAATCTGTCACGGATTATGTGAGAGTTTGATTCTCAGAGCCATTTTCTCGAAAATTGAGCTCATTTCTTGCACAGACGATCGCGGTCTATTCCTGTCGATATCACAAAGCGATTCCTTAATTGAATCATCGGCTGCTCAATTCTTCATGAATTGCAGAATAGTGTATTCTCAAAAAAGGGACAATTTGGGGCCGAAATTGAACGACATTGGGTGCCAAATTTAGAACTGAGAGTGTAAATTGATAATATCTCGAGATAGGGCAGTATTATGATTATGCATTTTTCTTTCTGTATACCTGTTGAAAGCCGTAGTTATCGTATTACGAAGAGGAAGTATTGGAAATATCTGGTTGGAGTGTGAAATCTGGAACGACGAAAAATATCATGATTAAGACAGTCACGAAGAGTAAAAATAGAACAGCTCGTGAACTTGTATTATTGTGGTCTATTTTTCCCAATTGTGTTGGTATTGTAATCAGGGCAATTTAAAATGACTCACGTGGCAAATCGAGAAGAGAATAGGCAATTCTCTAAATCTGAAAATCGTGTATGTGAAGTATTATTTTCTCATTTTGAAAAATCAGTTCATTCTTTCATTCGGATTGTTCTAAATTTGACATTATATTCTGACTACGTGCAATAAGAAATTATTTGAGCTATTTTGGTTTTTAGCGGAGACTTTCTTAGAACACTGCCAGGACAAAGGCATACACAGTAAGAAAAAATAGGTTTTATTTATGTACGGGCTTGATTATATACTTTCAAATAGACAGCACATGGAGAAGGAAAAAAAAAAACGTTACATAGATTATCAGCATAGATTTTACTTTAATAATTGTAAAAGTCTAGTAGATTTCTTCATTCCTTTTCATCAAAACATATTCCATACGCACCTATTTCATGTAAATCATACTATCATCTGATCTTCAAGAATGCATATTATGATTTGAGTAAAATCTTCTATAAGTCTGGGCCGGTAATTTAAAAAATATATATTGTGAGTGTTTTCTAACGTTCAAAAAAGTATAGTTGTTTTATTCTCATGATTCTGTTGCAGAATCTGATATTTATTGGAGCTCACTGGCATTTAAAAAAATATGTCCTTTGAAATGTTTTGAGTTTTTGATCTGGAAAGCGCTTTTCACCTTTTACCCCAGACACACCAACGTGACCGATTAGACCGATCACGGACCGAAAACTAAAAACCATGTTACCCCCAAATGGCCAAGAATCTGTCTGTTTGGATTCGGTGAGGAGATGGTTTTGGCGGTGTGACTGAGGCATCATTGAGTACGATGCCGCCATGTCATTAGAATCCGGTCAAATTCAGGTAGTAAGGTAGAAACAAATCACAGAAAATTAATTAAAAAATAGCAGAAAAACAGAAATATATCAAACCAAGATTTTTCAATCTTGTTTTTGCTATCTTACATCACTTTGATTTTCTTTCGTTATAGCCCTAAAGATGTAATGGTAATAGTAATTTTGAATTCTACAATGATTTCACCAGATCATTTCCCAGCTTGAATGTCATTGTTTTTCATGTTTGTTTGGGTTTTCTCTCTCTCTCTTCGCCGCTGTTTCCTTCCTCTCCCTTCTACCTTTTCTCCCTCTCTTTCCTCTTCTCTTTTCTTCTTTGAACTTCTTATCATGATTTTTTTTCTCTATACTGCTTCTTCTTTATTATCTCTTCTTCTTCTTCTTCTTCTTCTTCTTCTTCGTTATCTCTTCTTCTTCTTCTTCTTCTTGATAGTGTACTTCTTATAATTCTGTATAATTCATATTAAATTTCTTAATTTGTAATCTATTCTTCTTCTTTTCTTCTTCTTCTTCTTCTTCTTCTTCTTCTCCTCCTTCTTCTTCTCCTTCTTCTTCTCCTCCTCCTCCTTCTCCTTCTCATTCTTCGTATTCCTCACTTTCTATTTAGCCCTAATTCGAAATTTTAAGATTTAAAAAAAAAAAGAATTTTCTTAAAAGAATAAGTCATTCCCATTCCTCGTCGTCATTGTTTTCTGTTTTTCCTTTTTATATCATTTCAATTCTTCTGTTGTTATACCTCACAATTCCCAAGTGCTACCAGTTCATATATAGCTGCAGGGGATCGGGAATGGTAAATCTTCGTGAATCCCCGGGAAATATCGTCTTCACGGTGTGTATCACACGGCCAGACCTAGCGGGAAACGAAATGAAACAGCTATACCGTCTTCGGGGAATCCTCAAGTTTTGCTTGGTTATGCGCATACGGTTATGTCTTTGGCGCGTTATAGGATAGGCTATAATATTATAGGCCTACTTTTAACAAGTAAAGTGGGTATATTGTTTGATTTTATGTTTATTCTTTAGGATATTTTGCAACGGTATTTATCTTCGACGTACGCCCCCCCCCCCCCCCCCAAGCAGTTCTCTTCCCCTCTCCTTCTCTTTGTCACCCCCTCTCTCTCTTTCTCTCTCTCACTCTTTCTTTCTCTTTCTCTCACTCTTATTTTACTCTTTGACTTGCACACAAATTCAAGTTTCAGTTTATCGTTTGACGAGGGGGGGGGGGGGGGGGGGCATCAGCGCATGCCACATAAGCTACAGGAACATTTGTAGGTATAGAAAATAGGTATTTATAACAAACTTGTTTACTTTCTTCCGGCTTCTACTTGATCGTCACACCCTGTTTTTAGTTTAATTCTCCATTTCATTAGTTTGGGGGGTTTTGTTTTTATATTTAAATTCATATACTTCTCATATACCCACGTAAATTCTGAATGGATTATTCATTTAAAGTATAACAAAATTATTTAGAATAAAGTCAAGGATTTGTTGTTATTCATTTAGCACATCGAGCGTGCTCTCGAGAACATTTGAATACCACGGTAACTATTTCCTCTAAACATTAATGTATCCGTGATTGATAACGCATAACAAAAAGTGAATTTTTCCCCCATTAATGTGCTCAGAGTTGACTGTTCTCCACTACAAAATACTTGCAAAATATTATTGTTAAATGCAGTTATCTGTCGTCATGAATATGTGGTCGTAAATCAATGTGTAATGTATTTTAATGTACTCGGATGTATTTTAGCACATTTCATTGAGTTGACTTTTGTAGTTTAATAATTCAAATTATATTGTATCAATAATTCATACATTACAATCCAAGTTAAAAATAGGAATTTGCCTCACCTTTTTTTCAAAGCAAAGTTCTGTTTTGAAGTATTAAAAATGATATCTTTCACAATACAAAACAAGTCATGTTTTGTAACTTCACAAGCAATGATGAGGCAGTAAGAAATCTAGTTAAGTTAGATGGAATCCAATCCTAATAGCAAGTTACTTTGAATGAAAGCAGACAAAAAGAAATAAAGAGACTGGTAAAACTAAAATTAAAAAAGGACAATAATCAGTGCACGTACTAATGGTAGAAATGATTTAAACCTGTATACAGCATCATGACTAATTTGTCAATTTTAGATTCTCCGGCATTTACATGTCTCAACATTAGAACAAATATATTTTATGATCTGATTTTTTTTCTTTCTCTCTTTACACGCTATTTCCTACTGTATTGAAGGTTGGAAGCCAATTTCAGTGCAATTTACACTCCCGTACCTTGAGCGGCTAATGTATCGTAACTGATAGCCGTATTTTCCCCGTCGATCTTTCGCAGCAATGTTGTCCAAGGCTTAGCGAGCTGAAAGAGAAGCATCGCAAAGAATCTGTCCATCATTCGGTGAATTATTATTATTTTATCTCTCTTAATTTTATATTTCATCATAGAGAAGAATCTCTGAAAGCAAATTTTTAAAAAATCGATCATGACTTGTAGGCACCACCCCTTTCCGATAACAAAAAACACATCAATGTAAATTCATAAATAGATTTGAACTTTTTACATTGTGAACTATTCAGAAAATGTCTCTATTCCACTTTTTCCGCTTGCCATTCTTATGTTGGAATGATGTAGAGTAGTAAATAATCTTGCCTGCCCTGTATTGGTTTAATTGGGTTAACAACATTGAAATGTAATATTGCATTTATAATGGAGTTCACTTAAATTATGACAAGTGGCTTGCCGTGGCTTGCCGTGGCTTTAGGGCAAAATGATTCTTGACAAGACTTTGAGAGCGCGTGATTTGAGCAAGAGTGCCATTTGTTGACAACTCTGTTACCCAAAGCCTTAAACGTTATTGGATCCGCAATGACAAATGCATTTAGCCCTACGCTCATGTCTTTTCTGTTTGTAATATATCGTGGAATAACAAGAATGAAGAAATGTTACCGACTCGCGGATTGCCATATTTCAGGCAGTATTAGTTTACGGCGTAACCCCGCGAACAGAGTGCAAGCGAATTAAATCTATGTTTAAATCCCACTCAATCTTCGAGCCAATTGCCATAAATCATCACTCAATCGTTACGCCACTTCATTTTCCACTTTTCAAATCGACCTCCCCCTCCCCCTTTCATTCTCTCTCTCTCTCTCTCTCTCTCTCTCTCTCTGTACCTATACCCCTGTTCTCTGCATGTATTACGGTCCTTGTTTGTCTCCCCTGCCCCCCCCCCCCCCCTTCTGATGACGTGGTAGCGATATTCATGATGTTGGAGAATGCCGCCATCCAAAATTTCTTACTCGGTTTTTTTTATATCATTTTTTACGGGGATTTTGTTTATACATTTAAACCAATGAATAACATATCAGTGTAATTGTTCCTAACGAGTAGTGATAATGAAAAAAAATCAATCACTTTTGATACTTTAGGCCAGCAACCTCATCAAAGTGAAAGAGGGGTTGCATGAATAGATTTCGGAAAATAGGACTATAGATATGTAGTAACTGTCTAACCATAGTTTTAGGAAGTCTTTAGAGAAAACAAACATGCAATGTTGTAATATATAATTATGTACTAAAGCAGCTTCTAATTGTGCTATCATGCTGGATTATGCGGTGCAATTTAATTGCATTTTTAAAACAAAAGTTTCAACAGTATAAGAATGTTTTGGTAGATTTTGAAGGTGATATTTGCTGAAATTGGCACAGGTTTTACTAAGTAAAAAAGTCTTTTTCCATGTACCGATACTTCAGGATCGACGACAGTCATATGTTTCCAAAATGTCAACTGAGGGCGCTAGTGCTGACTCAACCACAGTGCCGTATATATATACGGCACTGCTCAACCATAGAGATCCAATGCGCTCAACTAGTCATTAGTGGGAGTTTGGTTCAATTGCTGTCAGCTCGTTGTCAATTATGTTGCTCGATCTGAATGATTGCGATGTCATTGAGACAGAGATAGATTTGAATGTCTTCTTCTGTAGAAGGTCCAAAAGCCTGACATAAAAATGTTTCCAGGTGAAATTATTAATGTGTAACTCAATACTCATTTTTAAGGTGGACTGAAAATTGAAGAAGAAAAATGATCAGCGCAAAAAAATAAAAAGGATTCTAAACAATTGGTAAAAGTGTATGTATGCAGTATGAAAATGTAAGGGATTTCGTAACGATTTTGTAAAAAAAAGAAGTTTACTATAACATGATTGACCGTACTCTTAAAATAACTCACAATCTCTGCTCACACCTTTCCTCATGACATGACTGTGATAATGATAAATATGATAAAGCCTGTTTAAATTGGTGTCAAGGCGAAGTATACAAAACTCTAAATGACAGAGGTGAAGAAAGTAACATAAACCACAAAGCAATTAATAATAATAACAATAACAAAATTATATAAGATGATACATATGCAATTACTTTCAGAGCTTAGAACACGAATTACAAATAGATAGGATTGAATGATCGTGCATGTTGACATACTTCCATGATTATATGCAAATATGACACTTTGTTTCTTCTAGATTCCTGAGTGTCGTAATCCAGTTTAAAACACCCACATCTTCTTACGTCTTAATGAGACTAAGATAAAGTTTATTGTTATAAAAAATTATAGAATCTTGGTTTGTTTTATACCAACTGTTAAAGTAAGTATCAAATGGAAACTCTCCTTGCATGCAAACTAACTAGTATATACTTGTGTCATTTTAGATTTTGTTTGTTTGTTTGTATGTTTGTATTTATTTCCGTATTAAGAAAACCACATACATTTCATAAAATACAACGTATACATGAGCTTAAAAAACGGAGGATGACCCAAACTCAGCAGTATTTTATGTATAATTTTGCCAGACATTTACTTTCATATGAGTCAATATCACGAGTTTCTGCCAGTATAGACGGCGTCAATTTTAATGTAAAACAAGCGATTGCAAAGCTTTTTTCAAATCAAGTTCGGTTTTCTCAAACAGAATACTTGGACCTTGGTGGGGAAAAGTTAAAGAACTCTCACACTTCCGTCTCGTGACAAAAAGCATCCAAAAAGTTTCCCACATTCCACATTCTTAATGACATTAACAACTGGGCAGGCAGTCAAAGACATCCGATCGCAATCCGATTCTGCTATCGAGGATATCGAGGAAGGAAAACCATTTCAATGTTACTTACATTACCGCAGAAAGCGGTGGTTTTTAATCTCTTTGTTCTTTGGTGTTTAAACGGCCTACGCTTGACCTTCCAGGCATGATTCTTTTCAAGGTCAAGGGCAATAATAAGTTCGACCCTGGAAAATGTAAAAGATAGACAAGGAAAAAACATCTTTCTGCCCAGACACAACAACCTCAACTACTTAACAATGGCAAATAATTGGCGGTCGGGGTTCTTTAACCATAGATCTTTATTTTGACGCGAAAGTACAATCCACATGTATATCTTGGCAAACATCTCATTTCGTTCTTAATAGCATATCCATATTGTGCTGTGAGTTCTTGTCCTGTTAAACAGATTATGTGTGTTTTTAATGTATTGAAACAAAGTTTTCGAGAACACACAGGGAACATCACTTGATGTGAGTTCTTTACTTGATAAGTCAATCTTATCTTATGAACATTTTCTGTTTTTTGAAAAGTGAGGGGGGGGGGGTAAATCTATTGCATTGTATTTGCGGTTTCGTCATGTTAACAATCTGGTCAAATATGACTAGAATCTATTCAGATTTTACTAGAATAGCTATTCCCATGGGAACCTGCACTATTCTAGTCCAAACTACTAGCTTGGGGTTAGAAGTGAACAGAATCCTAGTCAAAATGAACAGATTAAGAAAATGTGACAAGGCGATCTGGTAAAAAAAAATGACCAGACGTGTTTGGGTTTTTTTTTTACCTGTGGCAGTATACCACTGGGGAAAAACACACACCCAAATACAAGACGAATGTGGTGTAAGTTTACTTTGTTCAATGCATGTTGAAGTTGGAAAGTTTGTCTTTAATGAAGATGATGACAATGATGATGATCATAACGATGATGATGATGATGATGATGATGATGATGATGATGACAATGATGATGATGACAATGATGATCATCATCATCATAATAATGATGGTAATGATAACAACAACAATTTCTAATGATACTAATAACTTTAATGATGATCACAATGGTGGGGTGGCCGGTGGTGGCGACGATCAAGGAGGATGATGATGATAACGACGACGATGATGATGATGATGATGAAGGTTGCTGCCCTTCTAAGAAAAAGGAGGAGAAGGAGAAGAAGACGAAGAAGAAGAAGAAGGAGGAGGAGGAGGAAGAGGAGAAGGAGGAGGGGAAGAAGAAGAAGAAGGAGAGGAAGAAGAAGAAGAAAAAGGAGGAGGAGGAGGAGGAGAATAAGAAAAATAAAAAGAAGAAGAAGAAGAAGTGCTAGGAAGGAAGGGGGAGATCAGTGAATATAAGTAAAAAGGGGAAACAAAGAGGATCAAAATAGTATGATTATTGGAACAAAATGACAAGTTGAAGAGCGATTATTCATTGTATTCATCGTAAGTGGGGCTATTTGTATTGGCATTTAATGTCTTCAGTCATGCATTCCATTTTCTTTTTACGGTCGAAGGTGTCTCTCTATTCTTAAACTGATACGTCACAATAATATGTTTAACTAACAGAATCTAATTATGTAATAAATTTTCTTTCTCCACCTTATTCATCTCAAACATGACTACAGGCCCTATTATCACGGGCGTAGACACGCATAATTATCCATTGTTAGTGGGGACGATCTACCCCCCCCCCCCCCCCACAATAGAAAGTGTGTTCGTATCTACGCCACTACCTATTATGTTTCCTTTTCTCTCAGCTTCGCCACTTATGGTTTCATAATTATACTTTTGCCAGAATTGAGGAAAATTATATAGTCCCGCTTTCAACATTTCAAATCAAAATCAAATTTTAGGCTTTGATAGTTCTGGTCTGGTGGCCAGTGCTATAGTGCATAGAAATAAGAAATGTTTTGTCTGAGATTATTTGGATTATTATTAATATTATTATTATTATTATTAGGAATTGTGTCCCCATCCCCTTTATTTTCAACAGAATCTTGGATCCACTCAGCGGCAGCCGCAGCTCTGCAAAGCCTGGGAAGTTTGCTAGAATAGTACTATTTTTCAATAGAATTTTGCTAAATAGCAGATACCGTATACCTTTACACAATAATTATGTAGCTAATTGTTCGTGAGCTATGTCCACAGAACTGAGTTCTGCGGCTATGTCACAGAAACGTGTGTTTGTATCAAAGACGTTTTATATTATCAAGACAGATTACTCTCACCTACTTCCGTAGTACATTTTGGAGGCGTAAATTGCTGAACAGACTCGAACAAATACGTTCGCCATATAGGTATAACACGTGAAAAGATGTCTCATTTTTTGATACTTCATAATTATCTTACTCTATCTTTTTCAAGTCTGATTTTTGCACGGGAAAAAGGATGTATAGTTCAAAACACATTTCTTGAACCTTTTTCGTCAATAAATGCTGCTTTGAATCCCTTGTAACATGCCTGCTTTTTGACAGAGTCATCTGCCATAGGGTTAACACGTGAAAACATGGATTTTAAAAATGATTACAGTTCCTCTCGTATTACCTTGAATTTAGTGTAAATGTGGCTTACATGTAATTTGAGACTCTGAAAAAGCTTAATGAAGGCTCAAAAGGTGCAAGGGATCCCGCATAAATCCCGGGAATATGCATGCTGTTGGCTTTCCATCTCCCATAGGTTAACACGCAAAAACGGGGATTTTTGAATGATTATAATTCCTCCAGAATTAAATCAAAATTTTGAAAAATGTGTCTTGAATAAAATTTAAAGCTCTGAAAATGTATAATTAAGACACAACTAGATGTAGTTGAATAGACCCCTCATAAATCCCCGGGAATATGCCCGGGGGGGGGGGGGGGGCACTCAGATGGGTGTACACATGCGTGTCTATGGGTTTTCAAAATACCCCCTAAACAGGTTTTATACTTGGATGAAAAAAGACCCCTAAACGAGGATTTTTGCGCGGTTTTTCATCATCCAACCCCCCTAAACAGGTTTGACTTCGGCCAGATTAGTCAAAAGCACCCCTTTTTGTTGAAAATCAGCATTTTTGGACCCCTTAACGCGTAACGCCTGAAAAAAGGACCCCTTTTACGCGTTTTCTTGGACGCGCATGTGTACACCCATATATCTGAGTGGCCCCTCCGGGGGAATATGCATGCTTTTGACCCCCACAAAGTTTTGCCTGCCGTAGGTTTACACGCGGAAACTATGAGGCGCCGTTTGTAAATTTATTATTTAGCTCAATTATTTACATATAATTCATTATTTAGCCATTTTCTACAATTATTTATATATTATATATAGTGACATAGAGTTTATTATTGGATCATTTAAAAGTCTAAAACCCGATTAAAAAAAGTATGATTTTGAAATTTCTGGGGGGGGGGGGGGGGGAAGGGGGAAATTTCAAAATCATACTGCTGCGTACGGCCATGGATACAATTATTTATAAATAATGAATTTTGCAATTTCCATTATTTATAAATAATGATTTCACATATGCATTATATATAAATAATGAATTGTGCAATTCCCATTATATACAAATAATGATTTCACAAATTCATTATATATAAAAAATGAATTTTGCAATTTCCATTATTCATAAATAATGATTTCAATATGGCACGAAAAAGAGACATGATAACGAAGCTTTTCGACCTGCACTCATCAGGTTATCACGCAGGTATAAAACAAATTACTTGAAATCAACTATATTATACTCGGTGAACCCGGACGCAACCTAGACGCCGTAATTTCAGAACAATCGCAAAGCTTGGACGAACTCCTTTTGTCTGCACAGAAGAGGTTCTTGCGATTGGATATAAGCAGCTTCCAGAAAGCGTAAATGCGCTGAGCTTCTGGCCCGGGACATAATTGAGAATTGATCGTCGGCATAGCTTTGTGCGCAAGCTGGATTGTTCAGCAAGTGGAGACCAATCGCTGAATCGCATTTGGCTATCTTTGGTCTGTTAGCGTGCATTTCAGATTTGCAGGCACGGACGGGCTGCGTGCGCTGATTGGTTGTACGGTTCCGAATAATCGAGGGAATGTGTTGTTTAATGCGATCAGCCAACCGCTGAGAAGTACGGCCCACGTACCTGGCATCGCACCGGCACTGAAATTGGTAAATAACATTACTCAAGTGGGGGGTGGGTAGTACATCCTTGCTATTTGACGGTAGCATCCTGTGTGTAGAAAACACAATGCGTGTCGAAACCGCGTAATAGCAACGTGACACTGCGTGTTTGATCTGACTGGCGTATTTGTCAGATACCTTACCCCTCCAGGGTAGTTTGAGATACACGGGCATTTGGCAGGTCCAAATCTGGTGTCAGATTTGGATTGTGCCTCCAGCGTCCGTGTTATGGTGCGAGATATAACATGCTCAGGGTAACCATTGTCAAGGAGGATAGTTTTGATTTTCGCGATTTCGGGAGCTAATTTGCACGCAGAGCAAATCCTATGGGCGCGGCATACTAAGTTTCTAATGAGCCCAATCTTGTATGAAGTTGCACTGTACGAGTCCCATCTCGTGTATTGCCCGGTGAATGTGGGCTTGCGGTAGACGGAAGTGATGAATTTCCCATCACTTCTCTCAACGAGAACGTCGAGAAATGGGAGCGCATTGGACAGTTCAATTTCACATGTGAATTTTAGCGCGGGATGGAGCCGGTTCAGTTGTGTAAGGAAAACCTCACACGCTGCGCGGTTATCAAAAATTGCAAACGTATCATCAACATACCGACAATACACGTGTGGGACTATATTAAGATCGGTGGCGTTCTGTAGCAGGCGCATTTCATGAAAGCCAACAAAGATGTTAGCAAGCGCGGGGCCTAATGGGGATCCCATAGCCACACCATCTATCTGTGAATACATCGTATCATTGAAACTAAACTCAACCGCGCGAGTGGCAAAGTTCATGAGATCAATGAATACGGGCTCAGGAACAGGTGGTGAGTCTAAGTCGCCATGATAGAGATAAGAAGCACAGATGTCAATAGCTTCTTTCAGTGGCACGTTGGTAAATAGGCTAGAGATATCGAATGAACACATAACACAATTACTATTATCAAGGGGCAGATCGCGGACGATCTGATTTGACAATATTCATTATATATAAATAATGAATTTCGCAGTTTCCATTATTTATAAATAATAGTTATCATTTTTTATAATAATGGTAATAATAATTATAAATAATGTTTTCACAGTATTCATTATATATAAATAATTGATATTGCAATTTCCATTATTTATAACCAATGGTTTCACAATACTCATTATATATAAATAATGAATTTTGCAATTTCCTTTATTTATAAATAATTGTTTCACGATATTCATTATACATAAATAATGAAAATTTATTCTGTCCAAAGATTATTTCACAAATCCATTATACAGTATATACGATTTCCATTATGTACCTAAAATGTTCATCACTATTTTCATCATGGAAATGCAAATGAAACTATGAAGATATGCATCACCTTTCATAAGTGTTAGCGTACGAGTCTATTATATATTAAATAATGGAACGTGCGTCTTGGTTTATTTATAAATAAATTCCCTTCTATGCTAATAAAGGTGTGATCATTCAACTAATTTAACGTTACAACTTTTGCATTTATGACCGAAAGACCGAGGTCTAACCTATGGTGATGGCTTCGAAGCAAGCCCCTATACTGTTTTCTTCGCCTGTCGTCTCAAATTTCTACGGCAGAATATTACAAATAACTTACCGTAAGTTAGTTATATTGGTGGCGTATCCAGGAATGCAGGGGAGGGGGCTCACGCCTGACGAACAAAATAAATCATCAGATGCATTCTATTTTTAATTTTAGGACAAGCAAGGAAAGAAATTTATCACAGTTTCAGATTCTTTCTGTGCGGGAGGGTACACATTTCCTTTCATTCGATGTATAACTAAGATATGTCAGATTTGGTTTTGGTTGGCGCATAGGGGCACGTACATTCCTGGATACGCTACCAATAAAAATAAGATAATCTTGGATACACCACTCTTAATTTAATCTTTATAATTTATATGAGGAATTGCTCGCACGCAATCTCATTTTATTAAAGCCCTTTCTGTCTTGATTTTTAAAAGAATAAGGCTAATAAATTTACATTACAGGTCTATAATCCCTATAATTTCCATAAATCATATCAAATGAAATATTCTGATTTAATAGAAAAATAAAGATAGCATTTTATTATTTTTTAAATAACTTCTCTCGACATTCCCGTCAGATATCGCAGTGTTTGCTCATATAGAGCTTAATATCAGGGAACATGTTTGGATCCCCCTCCCTCATCACATAAATATTAATAGAAATTTCACATCAAATATCTTTTTAAAAATACAAACATCTAGCCCTAGCCCCCCCCCCCCCCCCCCCCCCCCCCCACCAACTCTCTCCTTCTCCTCCCTGGTGCAGTTAGAGTTGATTCCTATCTGTTTTGGGGCATAAGTTTGTATTTGAAGGGACAATATCAAGATTATGCCCTTTAGTTACACTTACAGCTTTATCAAAAGCGATGTCCAGAGAAAGAAGAAAAAAATAAAGAAAATAAAAAAACATCTTGATTAAGACTATAACCTTTCCCTCTGGGCCGATCGACATGTTGCACAATATAATACGCGTGCTTTATTTCGGGACTGAGCACTCTTCGTATTTAAACTCTTTGGTTTGTATTAACTGAACATATAGCTTCATATCATGTACATGTAGCTCGCCTTTCATAATTCATTACGAAATCAACACATTACACAGGGGTGTGGCAGGGGGTGCGGCTAAACGTCAGTAGATGGTACTCGTGTCTTAAAAAAAATGGCTCAAAAACGAAAAGCAATTGAGGATCTTGTGCAGAGAGCAACAGAGTCCAAGATCAAGAAATTCGAAAGCATACGAGGTAAAATGAGTGCAAATTTTGTAGTCAAATGGTAACTGTTCTAACTTCTATGTTCGACTTCGACTCGTGTTGGCTCGCCGCGCCGAGAGCTGCAGACCACACAACAACACACGCAAGGAGCATTGGCGCTGGCAGCAGCGCGGCGCAGTGTGTTTTGTGTTGTCCGCTAGCCTATGGCTACTGTTAGCCTGTTACTGTTACTGTTACCTAGGACACATAGACTTTCATTGCGACACCCCTCAATGTCGCTAAAAACGGCTATTAATTGTAAAATTTCAACTTTTGACTGCCAAAACTTGTCCATCGCGGTACCGCTTTGCGACATCGCTGTGTATAAATTATAGTTACGCACGGGTGTGACGTTTCAAAAAGTGCAGCGCGATTACATTCTGCCATTCGACTGGGCAGATGACGCAATAAATCATCGTTTTTGGTAAGTTGTAAGTTGGATAACTAAATTTAACTTAATGAAAGCAATCAATTAATAGTTGAAGTTGGCAAACCCGGAGAATAGGGGCCGGTCTGCGCGTGCTGTATTCATTTGTGTGCAAGCAAATGTAGCCCAGCGGCGGCGACGATCTTGCACCAGATTCAGCGATGAAAGTTGAAACATTTGCGAGTTTGACTCCATTTCTGGCCAAAATCTGAAAGCCAAGAGGACAATATGATATATCACAGCATTAATTATTTGATTTAAAATATATTTGGAACTAAGTTGTTTTGATCTTGATTATGAACTTGTTAGGCCTACATGTGTTCATTTTTGCCTCTGCCGATCTCCGCACTGTAAAACATGGCACGCGCACGCCGACCGGCCCCTATTTTGTGGGTTTGCCTTGAAGTTTTATTTAGTTTAATTTGTTAGATGAAAAATATATGTAATTTCAGCAAAAAGCATGTAGTCGCACTTTTGTAGTCGCGTTTCGCAACGCTAGAGAATGGGCAGCTCGTACAGCATTGTCGCAAAGCGACAGCGCTGTATATAGTTAGGCTACTGTATGCTGTTTGTTCGCTTGACCTAGCATGCCTAGCCGAGTCATAATGTTTAATAAAATATGACATGTCATTGAACATCAAGCCACACGCAGAAAGCAGTCTCCCCTACAGAAAGACCAGTAAAAATTTCCATGACCACGTATGGTGAACCTTGCAAACTATCTTTGGAGTTTGCTAAACTCTTCTTCCTCTTCCAATTTTAACCCATCTGACCACTTCAATGATCGGAACATTAGAAACATGAAAAATTACAATTTATGGTGGTGACATCGATGTGGATTTACGTACCGTTCACATGTAGCTTTCGTTGTGCGATAAGTTAGCATTACAAAGACGGCAAGAGACGCACAGAATGAATGTGCTGTAGATGAGCGGAGTAGTCTACAATTACAAAGCAGTGCAGTGCTGAGCAGTTCTGACACAGCATGCTAAATTAAATTGTGCTAATATTTCGCACCGTCGCACGCATAGATGTCAGTATATACGTGTGCGAGATATTAGCACAATTAAATTTAGCATGCCGCATCGAACCACTCAGGGTTGCACTGCCTTGTACTCCATTCATCTACAGCACATTCCGTGCTGATCTCGCTGTCTTTGTTAATGCTAATCGCAAAGCGAAAGCTAGACTCGAACAGTTAGTAAATCCACATTGATGTTGCCATAAATTGTAATTTTTGCATGTTTCATGATCCGATGTTGAAGTGGTTGGATGGGCTGGAACAGGAAGAGGAAGAGTTGAGCAAACTCCGTGGGTGGTTTGCAAGGTTCACCGTTTATGGATGAATCTTGCCCACTGATTTTTTTGTTTACTTGTCTCTCCATAGGGGAGACTGCTTCCTGTGTGTGGCTTGATGGTCAATGTCATATTTCATGAAACATCAAGAAATCATTGATCAGATATCACATTCCCAACAATTTTAAAATGTGCGCAAACTTTGGTCACCCCATCATAACTTGGAAGCTTGATAACAAAACAACTAATCGGCCATCATGAAATAATCCACCGCTCTTTGCATGCACATGACATAGGTCTAATTGTGTGTAAAGTTTATGGAAATGGAAAGAACCGATTCTGCTTGGAGTGAACGGAGTGGGGCACTACATGTACTTCACGTGAATGCAAAATACTCTTGCCCTAAAAAATACTTGAAATATACAATGACATGGCAGTGTTTTTGTTTACATGCTTTACTGGCACTCAAATTTTCAGTAGTTTTGTTTGGATACTTGTTACGTTGTAGATTTTCAGACCGAAAAATAAAAAATATATATCGACAAATGTGATATACTGTCTTACATGTACCCTCACCATTGCTAAAATATCTGTTTAGGTGCTTAAAATGGTTACATTCCAAATTATTTGCTGTCTTATCCATCAAAACATGGTCACACATCATTTTTCATTATTGTTATTATAATTCTTTCTACTATGAACCAGGGAAGCAGGAGATCAATTTTCCATATTGGGACATCGTAGTTATCACTGCTGGGGATGAAGACCAGAAGACAGCCTATGACCTTCAGCTCAAGGAGAAGTTGGCACGGCAACAGCTACCTCTAGGCACCAAGTACCATGTACTCAAAGATCCTGGAGATGTCAAAATAGGTAATTAAATCTCTTCAAGTTACGGATAAAGATGAGTTCTGGTCAAGCAATTATATTGTGAAAAGAAACTGTCTCAAAGCAATTGGGAAATGATGATCATGTATGTCTACATAAGAATTTGTGTATACTGTGAGGTTTTGGAATGATCAAAATGATAAGAAATAGACCCAGTCTCGCTGCAATGCACAAAGAAATGGCTATATGGGACTGCACACACACATGTGGCATTAATGTTCAGCTCGAACACTTCCGCTAATTCTCGTGTTATTTCGAATATGAGGGCATTTGAAGTGCGATCCAATTTTAAGGAAAATTTCTACTACAATGTTCTTCGTAACTAACGTAAAGGAATGAGTAAGCTCACAAATATATTTTTCACCGTTCCCAGAACTCAACTTTCTCTTTAATCTAGAAGAATTGAAATTGATTTCCTGTCTTCCATCTGGATTTTTTCGACAATGAGGAGGAGGGAGGGTTCCATGTTATTTAACTTTGAATATTTTCCCTTGTGCAACAGTTATTGTTCAGCTACACAAGTTTTCTTGAATAAAATTACATTTGAATATGTACATGCACTACAGAGGCTTAAAACAAGATAAAAGTGCACTATATTATTAATCCAAAAGTAGAGAAGTATCCGGTTGTCTCGCAAAGCAGGTGAAACTTGGTAGAGGTCACGACGTCTACTTTTGGATTCTACCGCGATGATGAACATCTTCAGAATTATATTATTAATGATTTTATTACTTCATTGTCTAAATCCTTTGTTTAATTTTAAACAAAGAATATGAAATAACAAAAATGACAATGACAAAGAAGACAGGAGGCAGATGGAAAAGTGGAAAGAGAGAGACAAGAAACCAGGAATCAATTTTAGTTGGTCTCATCAATCTTCCTGAGTTTATTTAGGGGAGATGGCAACTAGAGAGTACCCTGTTAAAGAAAAAGTGTAAAAGAGGATCATAGAAAAATGAAAAGAGAAGAAATGCTAGGAAATTGGAAAGAGTTTGGGAGTACTGAAAGCTTCTATTAGTTGGGATAATGATAAGAGTGGGCATCTACGAACTGTACAATTTAGCAGGCAAGCTGTCATATATTCCTGTGGACTTTCCAAAGCCACACATGGTCACATATCTTTGCCCCTGTTATCTCCAGGCAGCAATATGCAATAAATTGTGTAAAGATTCACTTGATTTGAGAAAGACAGCAAGAGTGGATGACAGGTTGATACTCAGAGCTTGAACCGTGTATTTAGGGTTCTTAGTTTTTGTTTCTTTATGTCTCATCTAATTATAGAATTAATTAATTTGATTATTATGTTCTCTTGCAGGACCAGGAGGTTCAATGATGGCTGCACTCTCTTTCCTCCAGACCATCTATAACCAGAGCCTCTTCAAGAAGAAGGTCCTTTTCATCCCAGCTGGGGGTTATAGCCAGCGGCTACCAAGTGCTAGCCTCCTTGGCAAGATCTTCACGGCTGTTCCCTA
Organism: Heliocidaris erythrogramma; assembly: GCA_025617745.1. Classification (NCBI taxonomy): domain Eukaryota; kingdom Metazoa; phylum Echinodermata; class Echinoidea; order Camarodonta; family Echinometridae; genus Heliocidaris; species Heliocidaris erythrogramma. Next base: position 18,120,805 of record CM046867.1, read on the forward strand.
TGGACGACCCATTTACCAGATGCTGGAGTTGACTCTGGCCATGTACATTGATCTTCCTGCTCACATGGAATCCGGAGGCATCTTCCTGGCTTGTTCGGATGTCATCATCCTCTACGACTGCACCGTTGGTGTGGAATGGTCCTTTAACAAGCCAGGTATCACTGCCTTCGGACACCCAGCTCCCATCACAATTGGGACAACACATGGTGTGTTCTTGTACAAGGATACTCCTAATGTCTGCTCTCAGGTGCATATAGTAGAGTGTGAGGAGTTCCTGCACAAGAGATCGGAAGATACCCTCAGGGAAAAGGGTGCCGTCCTGCCGCAACCGTGTCAGCAGACCCTTGGCATCAGTGAGGACTATGTTCTGGTGGACAGCGGTTACTTCATGGATGGTGAGACTGCCAAGAAGCTGATTGAGTTCTACGAGGAAAGGTCTCCGCTTGCCTGTGAAATAGATTCCCATGGGGATTTCTTGCATGGCCTAGGAAACTGTGGCAACAACAGTTACATCAGTGACATGTCCAACGTCAGCAGCAAAACAGATAAGTTACTGTCCATGCGGCAAGAAATCTTCAAGTTACTCCAGGGTACCCCACTTCACGTTCTTGTGTTGCCCTACTCCAAGTTTTACCACATAGGGACTACAGAAGAGTTGCTCAGTCATTTTTGTGATAACTTCAGCCTGAGCAGGGAGTTGAGTCTTACCAAAGATGCCTTCAACCAATCAGTGGATCTTGGCAATTGCAACAGTGTGCTCAACCAAAGCTCAATCAGGGCCTCGTGCATCATGAACAGCATTGTACCTCAAGGTATGGACACCAGTAAACCCTGCATTGTGGAGTACTGTCATTTCAAGTCTCCATGTTCTCTTGGTGAAAGATGCATCATTAGCAACTGCGTCATCCAGGCATCGTCTTCTGGCTGTCCCGTAAGCATACCTCCCTTCACATTCCTTCACACAGCAGCTATCAAGCCCCAAGAGGGCAGCACTCTCTACGTCACCATATTCTTTGACATCCGCGACAACCTCAAGTGCTTGGTACCCCACCTCGAGGCAGCAGGCCAACTCTCCTTCCTGAACCGAAGTCTTCAGGTCCTATTCAATAACTTCACCAGCACATCAGTACAGGCAATTTTCCCACCAGGTACTACTCTCTCCATCTGGAACGCAAAGCTGTTCCCACCCAAACAGACAATGGAAGAGTCCTTCCAGGCCACCATGCAATACCTGGACGCAGTGCACACACCCAATCAGGAAGCATGTGAGATTGTTCGTGAGGGATGTCTTTCAATGGCTGATGTTCTCAACTCCAAAGATATTGAAGCAATGTTGGAATACCGCAAGCAGCTCTATTCTTTAATACTCGCTGATTAAATAATAACAGTGAAACCAAAGTGCCTTATCACTGATATTTATACCATTGTACCTGCATGTGTAAGTCTATAACACGTACATGCTTGATTTATGTCAACCCATAAGAATTGTGCTTTCTGTTATGATAGATTGTTACCATCCTGTTGATTTAAATGTGAACACAACTTTTCAATTACAGTAACGGGTGAAGGGGACTACATAAATAACTGTACGGTTGGATGCATTATCAATAAAAGGGTTGTATTTTACAATGTTTAAGTAATATACATAAATACACACTAACAATCTGTCTCTTTTATAAGTCCTTTTGTCTTATTCTCACTAAACTCTGAAGTTTTCCTGAATATCTATATTTATGCAGCTACCTGTGAGAAAGCATTCAGTTTCTTTTCATTTAATGAGATTTATTTATTTACCAACAACAAATTACTAGAGTTTTTATTAGATAACATTCAATAGTTCAATTATGTTCATGACTTCACATGTCTGTATACTCAGCCACCATGGGGGTGTCTGCAGCATTTGCTGGTATTAATAAAAGTAAATAGTCCTTGTTTAAAATATCTGCAATGTAAGTGGATACAGTTCGTCCACTGATTTAGTGGAATGCCAATTGTCAGTCTCTTCATCCATGATTCTGTACCTAAATGAATGAGCAAAAATCATGTCATCATAAAAATCAATGTTCAATTCTATTTCATAGCTTTATACATTTGATTTATTCATTTTCATAGAGAAATACAGTAGTTTGTAAGCCATAAGGAGAGTGACATTTTGACTTTGCTTTTATGACCATTGACCAAGCTTTTGTTATGGCACAGAGTGTGTGTATCTATCTGTCTTTAAATTTGTAAGGTACATAAAGTACATGTATCTAAAATAAGAGCATGTTGCTGTTCAAGAAGAAGCCTGTTCAAGAGATTTCAACCAAACATGGCTATTGTTGTATCTTTTATAAATGAGCACAGTTTGGACCACTCCATTACGTTTGAAATAAAGGTGCATAAAATTACAGAATATGCTCAACAATAGCATGTTATAAAGATACAAATCGTGAAATTTCTAGTCCTAAACTATCAAGTTTGCAATAATTATTGATGAAAGTGGAATGATGGCATTTATGTATATCTTCACCATGTTGACATTAGTAGGCAGCAATTGCCATACATTGTGCATCATTTAGTTCAGTGCATTTTCAAATTAAGTCAGGACCAATATGGATAATAATAGACTATCTTCCTAATTATTTTAAGGACAAAATATGAAGTGTAAACGTCTGATATATAAAGTATGATCTTTGTTGTGAGTTGTGGTATGACAAAAAAAAACATGTTCACAGAATCGCACAAACTTTTAAATGAATGTCTGAGAGTGAAAATAAATCTGCCGAACATAGGAATGGTAAGATGGCGGAGCATTGTTCAAAGAAAGACAAGGAATGTGATTGTATTTCAGTGTTCATGATCTTCAGCAGGTTTTTGTAAGCTTGTTTTTGTATTGCTGCTTCAGACAGCATTCACTGCATGATCAGTAATTCAGAGTGCATTTTCGCCAGTTGCTCGTGAAAGTTATTTTAGTATCAGAACTGAAGATTTGATACAGTACTAGATAAGTATTCATATTTGTTTTGTAGAAAATAATGTAATATTCAATTTTACATACAATAATGATGTGCTTTTGTTTCTCTTGATAATTTTTCCCTCAAGATCCCAATATTATGTATAAAAGCAATTTACTATAGATTTATGCAGAATTATTAATTACTTTTAAAGTGGAAGTCCACCCTGATATAAAGTATGTTATAAAAGAAGCAAGAAAATTCAAGAAACAGATCAATAAAATTTTGAGCAAAATCTGAAGAAATGCCAATTTTCGTTTGATTGATTACAACTTCAAATATTCATAACTTTCTTATTTCTTAACAGATTTTGCTAAAACTTTCACTTTTCTGTTTTTATCAAAATGAAGTAAATTCCAGGATGGACTTCCCCTTTAACAGTTCCTTTTATTTAAAAAATGTAGTAATCCTTTGGTTAAAACTTATATGGAATCAATTTTAGTGAATCCACCTTCATTTTAAAAAAGAGAAGCTTACTGTGTTTTCAGTTGATACAGGATAAGTAGACAAGAAAAAAGGTTTCTATGGAGAAGACTTCCAAGCAAATACAATATCATTTATGGCTTCTTTTTTTTTTGCACAAAATTTTCCTTTTTATCTATGAGAGTATCAGAAAATAATCACTCTCTTTTGTATCTGATGTTTAATTTCCTTTTGATTAGACCAGAAAATAGTTATCTGAAGAATACCTCCAAGTAACGGTGTCGTGGTCTAGTGGATACGTCACCGGACTTGATCATATTGTTTGTGGTTCGAGTCCCACTGCGGCACTAACGTCCTTTGGTAATACCGGTACATTAATCTACATTGCCATTCTAACTCAGGAGATATTGGGTACCTGTGAGGATTGCAGAAAGTCAATGTGACTGTTTTTGCCATTGCCCTAACATGCATGCATGTGAACATTGCAAAATGGTAGGAATGCTCCTTAAGGAGTGGTGAAGGTGCTCACATGTGTTGGGGCTTAAAATCCAGTGACCAGGGGTAATAAGAAATGTCATTGTACAGCGCACTAAAGTATTCTCGTAATGTAGATGTAATATATTATTATTATTATTCAATTAATGTACATGTATTTTCATTTTTCGCACGTTCTTTTTGCAAAAAAATGTTACCTGTATGTATGAGAGTATAAGAAAATTTTTACTCTCTTTAAACTGATGTTTAATTGCTCCTTGATGTGTTTTCCCCCTCTTCCCTTATTTCCCCCCCCCCCCCCCTTCTTCCCTTATTTTTCTTACAGAGAAGGACGAGTTCTGGGAAAGGTGAAAGATAAGTTGTGAGGTTTATCTCTGTTTATGTCAGTTTGGAAGAACATCATAGTAGAAATGTCCCTTGAAAAGGATTGCTCTTCAAATGCCCGCATATTCAAAATAGGAAGAGAATGAATGTTCAGGCCGAACATTCATGCCATATCTGTGTGCATTCTCATGTACCCTTTTGTGTGTGCAGTGTATGTGCTTTTCAGCAAGATTGGGTCAATTTCTTTATCGTTTTGATGTTTCCAAAACCTCACAGGACGCACCAATTCTTATGTAGAAATGATCTACCTTTTGTATGTGCTTCGAGACAGTTTCTTTCACAATTTGACCAGATGGTTCAACTTTATCTTTAAGGTAAAGCAGATATTTTCATATGATCAAGGTTTAAGTATATCCATGTACAAGTACCTCAGAAATCTTTCCATTCGAGTTTGTAAATATCTTCTCATACACATATTGATGTAATATTGAGAATTTTCCTTGTGTGTGTGTTTACATGTATATATATATTTTGTTATGAATAGAGTATAAAGGCTTTGTGTATTGTTTCATTTCTTGATGTCTTGTTCTTCAAGGCTCGTTCACTTATCACGCGGTGGTATTCCTTAGTTGTTTTTTTACACGTACATGTAAATGAATGGCATGTGGAGTTGAGAGAAAATAAATACCCCTAAGCATATGTACCGATCTATTTGTTTTAAGAAAAGCTAGGTGTGCTGTGCTTATGCCATTGTATTTGCTGCAGAACTTTTTGCAACAGGATTTAAAGAGAAGGTGGAGTTCTGGGAAAGGTGAAAATAAATTTGTGAGCTTTCTCATTCCTTTCATGTCCGTATGGAAGAACGTCGTATAGTAGAAATGTCCCCTGAAAAGGATTGCTCTTTAAATGCCCTCATATTCAAAACATGACGAGAAATAGCTTAAGTTTTTGGGCCGAACATTTATGCCGCATGTGTGTGTGCAGTCCCGGGGAGCGTTTCATTAAAGGAAGTTGTCAGATATTTTATCCGACAACTGTTATAAGCTACTGAAATCCTTGCAACTGATTGGCTGAGAGCAAATTTGTCGGATAAAATATCTGACAATTCCTTTCATGAAACGCTCCCCGGATAACCATTCAGTGTGTGCAGTGCATGTGTCTTTCAGCAAGATTTGGTTAAATTATTATTTTGATTATTCCCAAACCTCTTATGTAGACATGATCAACCTCTCCCAATTGCTTCGAGACAGTTTCTTTCACAATGTAACAGCATGACCAGAACTCAACTGTACAAGACAGTATAAGTATTGTCGAATACTGGAAATTCTTCTTCCACTGGTGATACAAACATTTGCAATAATAATAGAATATAATGTAAAAATAATGATAAGATATAATAATGAAGATAGGGTACAATATAAACATACACATAATAGGTAGAAAAAATGTACGTCAACAAATTAAAGGTTAAAGAAAAAGGAAATCAATTGAGTTACTGCAATACACAGAAAAATTCAAGATATTAATTTACATAACATAATATAACTGGGTCATATCAACTTAGCAGTCTATTTCCTTCCAAATCGGTTATTTGATTAAGAGACAATAGGGAGAATGGAAAGAGAGAGAGAGAATGAGTGAGAGTGAGAGTGAGTGTACACGTGCGTGAAAGAGATAGAGAGTCGGCTCAGCGAAAGAGCGAGAGAAGGATAGAGAGGGGTAGATATGACAGTATATGACTTAGGGTGACAAGTTGTAAACTGTATTATACATTACAAGGTAATTTCATGACCATCTTAAAAGATGAGTGTAAATGTGCAAATCCAAGGAGGTGGTGGTGGGGGGGGGGGGTGGTGCAAGAAGGGTGAAAGAGGCGCACCTCTCCATCTTAATTTTGGGTAAGTCTCAGGTATACTTGTTCATTTTTTGTTCCGTATGTTCCCAAGAATGATTATGACCATGCATGATTAACAACCAAATTCAAGATTATCAGTTTCCACGATATTCAATCTGATCCATGTCCTATCAACTGTCGTGTCAACATCTCATTTCTTACACTTTGGACACAACAAAGATACCCCACAGGGTTACAGCCCTATAGCTAGAAGGTCCGATAGTTAGCCGGTCCGATAGACCGACACCCAATAAATAGGAGGTTCGATAGACCGAATGTACGAGAGGGTCCAATAGACAGACCCGAATCGGCGGAGGGTCCGATAGTCCGAAGGTTCTATAGATCGAATATCCAACGGGGTCCGATAGTCAGAAGGTCCGATAGACAGAAGGTTCTGTAGACCGAATCGGCAAAAGGGTCCGATAGTCCGAAGGTTCAGTAGGGGTCCGATAGTTAAAAGGTCCGATAGACCGACAATAACGTAAAAAAGGTAAAATAAGTGGATACAATAAGTTTTTAATAGTTTTATCTCATAAAAGGAAAAGGGTAATGCCTTATCTTCTTCTATGTGTCTTGTAATAAACTGATGCACTATGTCTGTAGGCCCACCCCCCCCCCCCCAAAAAAAATGGGGAACTTATTTTAAAGTTTTGTTTTATACATTTTCAACATGTTAAAAGTATTTTTATCAGAGCATCATCATCATTACCCGCAGCTCAGCCCCCACCCCCGGTTAATTTTGCCACTAAACCGATGTATTGGCAACGGGGAATGCTGACCATATTTTGAAACATGGTAATCTAATTATATGGTGCACACTAAAGCCCCGAGGCCCATCATGCCCGAAGCATTTTTTTCTAGTGGAGCAAGCTGAGGAAAGGGCGATACGCTTCTTACACAAGTGTTATTTTTTACACAAAGAAATCTTATGGGGTGCAGACTATATAGTTGAATTTTCATTAAAAGTAACAAAAGATAAGTTTCGATAAAAATGAAATTGTTTCAATTATGCCCTACCACCTTCTTGGGAGGGGGGGGGGGTTCCATTTTTTTTTTTGGGGGGGGGGGTTGTCAGGTGATATTTTCTTTCCAGCTATGATGTCAGCTTTTATACTTTTTTTAATGTTCACCGACTACACCCATACTACTCTCTTGTGGCAAATTTTAGTCTGTGGACTCTGTCGGGTTGTTGTGGCGTGCGCCTGTAATCCAGCTACCAGTGGAAGTTATAAACTGATTCAGGGGACCCAGGTTCGAGACTGAGTCACGTCTTTCGGATGGTGACGTTAAAGGTCGGTCCCAGACGTAAATAATCATATCTGATTGATACACGTCTGTAAAAACCCAATTACACACACACACACGGGTAAATTATACCGGGTTTTTTTGTTGTTTTTTTTTTTGGGGGGGGGTGGGGAATTCGAGAATAGTCGGATACCTCACTGCCCGAATATTATGATATTCGGGCTTCTTGTTGCTGCAGGACGTAAGAGGTGCTTGCTGCAAGAAACAATCTAGGCCTAGTTTCTTGCTTGAATGAGCGAGCAAAGCGAGCGAACGAGAGAGAGAGAGAGAAAAGGAAGAATTTTGTATCCTGAGAATAGGTTCTAGTTCTAGCGTATTGTTATTCCGTTCTCATAATCTGTGTAACATGTTATCGGCATCTTCTGTTCTCATATTGAGAAGAGACTATTGGTCACAGGCCATTATTTCTGAAAATTCATCTCTTTAGCCCCTTTAGGTCAACTTGCCGCTCGATTCCTTTCAGTTAATATGTTGCTAACATTCTTTGAGTAGAAAATAGCCTAACATTAGGTAGAGATTCAAGATGCAAACCAAATAACTTCCATAAGAATATGACTTATTAATATAATTGGCATTGGTTTATATACATAAATATGGCGATTATATTGATAACTAATATCAATAATGAAAATATAATGGGCATTGGTAAATAACCCTAATAATGCTAGTGAGCGAAGTTTTTGAATTTTTGTTTTCTTCTCTTTCCTTTCTGATTTCTTCTTTTCTTTCTCTCTTCTTTTCCTTTCTTTTCTTTTCTTCTTTCCTTTTCAACCTCTTCCTTTTTTGCCTTTTCTTTGGCTGGAACTCCCCCACTTATTTTAACCACTTATGTTTTACCCACTTATCATTTTATCCACTATTTTACCCTTTTTATACGTATTTCATTGTCGGTCTATCGGACCTTCTAACTATCGGACACCTAATGAACCTGATGACTATCGGACCCGTTGGTCATTCGATCTATAGAACCTTCGGACTATTGGACCCTCCTGCCGATTCGGTCTATAGAACCTTCTGTCTACTGGACCCTCTCGTACATTCGGTCTATCGAACCTTCTGTCTATTGGGTGTCGGTCTATTGGACCCGCTAACTATCGGACCTTCTAGCTATGGGGATGACCCCACCCACAGTGGTCTAGGTTTGAGAGTCCTGTTTGCTGCAAGTTTTATTAACACAAGGCAGCGCTATACCGTAATTCCGAAAATACACTAGAGCCCTACATAACTTTTCGGAATTACGAACCTTCGGAAATAAGAACCCCTTTTCATTTTCGGAATTATGAACCCAATCTCATTTTCGGAATTATGAACCTTCGGAATTACGAACCGTCAGAGTAACGAACCTTCGGAAGAACGAACCTTCGGAATCATGAACCTTCGGAAAATTGACATGTTACCATTTCCATCACTGAAGCTTCAAGGTTATGTCGGAATATTATGATCATATTGCAAAGTCATATATTGCAAACGATAACAGCTGCCAAATTGCATGCCTGACATAGCAAGAGCCCTATAGCAATAGCGTTTCCTTGATAACATTAATTAATAACTTTAATATAGCCTAATTAATGTACTAGTTTGTCCATAGAATTCTACGTTGGAATTTTTGAAGATGCAAGCAATATACCAGAAAAAAGGTATTGCTAGGCCTCTAGGTTTTGTAAATACGATTCAATAATACATGTTCATGGTGTTCTTTAATGAAATTGTGGAAATGAAATTGGAAGCTTAACACGTGAGGCCTGTTTTGTAAAAAAATACATTTCTTGTTTATGTCTTTTAAGCATTTGGCGTCTACGAAGGTTTGTAAAACTGAATAAGAAATCAGTAAAACATTCATCCCCAATATAAACAATGTTGTGGCATGAATCATAATGTTGTCACTGCACTCGCATAAAATAAGATATTCTTTATGTTCTTATAATAGATTTATCTATTACTCATAAAGGGCAACGATAGATACCTTGTTATTCCTGAAATTTAGGATTTCCTGAAATCCTTAAGGGCCATTCCATTTCTATAGCTACAACTGTGTACCATAAAAGGAAGGAGTCATTATGGAGAAATCAACAGCATTTAATACATGGCGCCAATATGTTGTGACCCATGAGTGATTTTTGTCTCGCCTGTGTGGATCGAGACTATATGCATCACTATTTCCGTCGTCGGCGTCATCGTTGGCGTCGTCAACATTCAAGACGTAATCACACTAACTTTCGATGGATTTGAGAAAGAATCACCAAATTCATACCACAGGAACATATCTTAAAGGCACAGGTTATGTTTGAAAATGAGTTGAATCTGACCAAGTTCAAAATTCATAAGGTCAATGAACTTTCTACAAAAAGCACCGTAATCTTAATAACTTTCTATGGATTTTAAGTAGAATCACCAAATTCATACCACATGTATACATCTCTTGAAGGCGCAGGTCAAGTTTGAAAATGAGTCGAATCTGACCAAGGTCAAAATGTCAAGGAATTCTCTACAAAAGCACTGTAATAACAATAACTGCCTAGCGATTTGAGGTAGAATTACCAAACTCATACCACATGTAGACGCAGGTCAAGCTTGAAATGAGTCGAATCTGACAAAGGTCAAAAGGTCAATGAACTTTCTACAAAAGCACTGTAATCTCAATAACTGCTTATAGATTTGAGGTAGAATCACCAAATTCATATTTTATATTTTAATAATTCATAATTCATCATTTTAAGATCTCTTAAAATCGCAGGTCAAATCTGAAAATGAGTCGAATCTGACTAAGGTCAATGAACTTTCAGTGAAAATTAACCTCACATGTAATAACTTTTTGTACCTTTGAGGTAGGATCACCAAATTCAAACCATAAGTATATCTCTTGAAGGTGCATCTCATGTTTGTAATTGGGTCAATGTAAAAGCTCAAAAGGTCAATGAACTTTCAGTGAAAATCACTTAACATGTACATGTAATAACTTGTACCTTTGAGGTATAATAGATTACCTTTATATAAAGTTACTCTAAGGTATAATCACCAGATTCATTGGAGGTACAGGTCAAGTTCGAAAAATATGTTAAATTTGACTTAGGTCAAAGGTCAAAAAGTCAATAAACTTCATTGGAAGCTAAAGTATTAACTGCATGCACAAACAGCATTGTCTCATTTTCCAGGTACAAAATGTACGTAACATTATTGCTTAGTATGATAAAGCTGCCAGACCAAAATTCACATTCTCATTCGCATAGCGAGATGCAGGCGAGACAACGCTTGGCGTTTGCTTTGGGTTTTTTTAGTGGTTTACTGTAAGAGTGGGATCATTATATATTTTTACACCTGATCATCTTTTTTCGCAGTGTGTGGTGACATTCAATGGCTTATCTTTGGTCGTTTTGTTTCATTTGAAGAAAATTATAAATGCTTGACTGTAATTGCAGTAGATTTGACGTGCTGTATGATCTGTATACATAATGTCGTGTTCTGCTTCCCCGTTTTAAATGATGATAATATTATGAATAATAATGATGATAACAATATAATGATATAATAATAATAATAATAATAATAATAGTAATAATAATAATAATATAATAATGATAATATTGATAATATTGATAATAAAAATAATGATATCAACAATAATTTGAAAATTCTACATTCTTATTGGCTGTCGGCAAATTTGAAATTATGATGACCTTTTTTTGGTGGCTCGTTGGAAATTTGTCAGCTACCTTGTCGACAAATTGTTCCGGCATCCCCCTCCAAAATTGTCTGAAGTGGGGGGGGGGGGGGCACCAGCAAAAAAAGGACAATTTTGTGAAATTGGTATTACCCTACAGCATTGGCGTAGACAGTTCCTCATACCTGGAGGGGGGGGGGAGGGGTATGATTTCCCGAAGGGGCCAGATATATATGTGTGTGTGTGTGCGTGTGTGTGTGTGAGTGTATGGGTGTGTCTGTGTACGCATTCAAACCGATGACATCGAACAAAGAGAACAATGGTTCATCGGTAGTAATTCAATAGGTCATCGGTTGTCAACAATAGGTGAGGTTTATTCCGTCAATGAATTTTGAGACGCAATTCAATAGTGGAGTCATCGATTGAAATTCGAACCATAGAAAACATAGATGTGTGCGTGTGTGGGTGTGTGTGTATACGTATATAAGTATATACAGTGCGTATAAAAAAAAGGTTACACTTTTGAATAATCTGACAAAATTATATTTCGAAATATTTGGAAGATTTATTCATGTAAATAGATGCCCAATAGTCTCATCTATCAAGTGCTACTAACAAAACCAATTTTCGTTCACGCTTGGGCGAACAATGACTGTTTTTGTCCAGAGTGTGAAAATGGCTTGCGACAAAGGGAAAGAAGAGGGAAAATTAAACCAGCAGTCCGAAGAAGTGCACCCATTCAAACAAATAATTGTTCTCTTGCATAAATTTATGATCACTTTATGGAATTTTGTCTTAACTTTCTATCATAATGTGTAATTACCTCAAGATCTTTTTAAGCACAGTATTCACAATACACAGACACATCAAAACCACATGCCAAAAATTCAAGAAGTACCAAATTAATTAATCTTCAAATCATTCAACCAATTAATCAGTCAATCAAAATTCAATCAATAAACCAATCAATACATCAACCGATGGATCAGATATTCAGTCAATCAATCAATCAATCAATAAGTAAGTCAGTCAGTCAGGTATCAATCAATCACTCAAACAGTGGATCAGTCAGTCATTTAAACATTCAGTCAGTCACTCCACCAACCAAGCAAGCAGTCACTTAATCAACAATCAATCCATTTATCAATCAATTAATAAATCAATTAATTGTCTAATCAGTTGAGGAATAAACATAAAGAAAAACATAGGCTTTTAGCCACGGGGGGGGGGGGGGGGGGGAGCGGGTGCCGATTTTCCCCGATGATTGGATACGCCACTGGTTACATAATGGATACACCGTAATTGATTGATTGATAGACTGAATGGGAAATTGATTGAATGCGTACAGTAGATTGACTGGTTTTACATTGTTATTGCATGATTGGTCGATAAATTGATTGATTGATTGAAAATTAATTGAATCACTTGGCGTTCTTGATTGAATGACTGGTTTAGAAGTGCTTTGATGTGTTTGTGAACAATTTGTTAAATTACACTGTGATTGATTGATTGATTGATTGATTGACTGAGTTGCCCTGTCTGACTAGTTGATTGACTGATCTCCGTGGTCAATCGATTGATTGATTGATTGTTGATTACCTTATTGATTGACTGGTTAATTGACTGACTGGCTGAATGGTTGATATTGATTGATTCATGCATTGATTGATTAATTGATCGACTGACTGAATGACTGATCTGTCGATTGATGTACAGTATTGGTGGGTTGATTGTTGATTGATTAATTGATTGATTTTTTGATTGATTGATTGAATGATCTGAAGATATGTGGTTAATTTGTTACTCTTCTTCTTGACTGAATGACTGCATGTGCATTTCATGTTCCTGTGAATTGAATACTGTGCTTAAAAGATCTTGAAGTAATTACACATTATTGATTCTCACACATGCATAAAGCAATGGAATCATTAAAATTATGATAGAAAATTAAGACAAATTCCATAAAGTGATCATAAATTTATGAAAGAGAACAATTTGTTTGAATGGGTGCACTTCTTCGGACTGCTGGTTTAATTTTCCCTCTTCTTTCAATTTGGCGCAAGTCATTTTTCATACTCTGGACAAAAACAGTCGGTGTTCGCCCAAGCGTGAACGAAAATTTGTTTTGTTAGTAGCACTTGATAGATGAGACTATTTGGCATTTATTTACATGAAAAAAAAAAATCTTCCAAATATTTTGAAATATAACGTTTTTTTATACGCACTGTACATATCGTACATAGCATATTATATATATTGTGTGTGGGGTGAGGGTGTGTAAACATGTATATGGTTTTTCTCTTTACATATCCAAGATACAACTTCAGCATCATGCTTTGCAATTTTGTAGTATGATTTGAATATTGAGCGAGCGAGCGAGCAAACAATAGCAGTTACAATGTGATTGCAAAATTTCACAACGAAAATTTATTTAATAAGTTATACTTTTAATACGAGCGAGCGTAGCGAGCAAGCATTTGCGAATACTGGCTCTGTGTCACTTTGGATTAGAGGCACATGTTATGGAGAAGGGAAACGTGGTACGTATCATGGGGAAAGTGTCCTTTTCCCCATGAATTCAAATTGTCCTCTATAGAAATTCGTTGGCATGGATTTGCCCGACTTTAGAGGGAAGACCTGTCTCATTGGTAGGCCATTATATAGCGTACGCCTACGCTCGATGGAAAGAGAGGGGCTATATGTGAGATTGTTACTTTGCTTCGACGGGAGCCCGGATAGCTCAGTTGGTAGAGCACTGGTGATGTAATCCAGGGTCCCGGGTTCGAATCCCGGTCGGGGCATTGTAATTTTCTCACATTTACTTTCTTTATGATATATTGCCATTACTTGCTGTAAATTATGGGCACATTCGAGCGAGTGGAATGAGAAATCCTTCGCTGGGGGTGGGGGTGTAGGCATTATCCCCCTCTTGCCTCCAGCTCCACTGCCTTAGTTGTAGTAATAATCATATATATGTGCCTGTTACTGAAGCCCCGCTGATATATATATATACATACATATATGCTATAATACTGTCCGACTGTCTCTCTCGCTCTCTCTCTCTCCTATATCAGCACCAAAATTTCAGGCTAACTGCTAAACAGCACAAACACTCGAACCAACGTTGAGAGCGAGTCCGAGTTATTTTATCAAATATACGCGAACGCCCACATTTGTGGATTTAGCCTATCTGATCTCTGTATCAAGCTAATAATAGCCCTATACTAAAGTTTTTATCAGACAAAATGTCAAGTGAAATTATATTTTAATGTCAATTCATGTTCATGATTCTGTAATACAATTTGCTAACATATGGGACATAATCGTGGACTCGCCTACTCTATTTTATTTTCTTCTATTTCTTCTATTCGTTTCTTGTTTCTCCCCTCCCCCCCCCTCCCTCTCTCTTTCTGTGCCAACGACAACAAACCTTCTTTACTATTTTACAAGGTTTACCCCTCGCATTTTGTTGACTTAACCAATTATACTGAACTGAATGTTTAAAAAATGGATTTGATAATTCTTATTTATTCATATTTCAAACATTTCACGATCTCGCCGAACCTCTCGTGGAAGGCGTGCTTGGTAGAAGGCTCAGAAGATACAAAAATGAAACGTTCAAACAAATTACGTTCGAACAAACTCCATAAATTATCCGAGGAGAGTGTCAAAAGCAAATAATTATAAACTCTAAAGATTCAAATGTCAAATCAACATTAAAAAGGTTCGAGGAGTGACAACATTTTTTAAACTGGTAGATTTACACTTTTAACATGCTATATCCTACAGTGAAAAGGTTGAGTCCACCGTGTTAAAAGTGTTATTTACCATTTTGAAAATGTTGTCACTCCTCGAACCTTTTAAATGTTGAATTAACATTTGAGTTTTAGAGTGTATATTCAGTATATTCTCATGTATAACAATGTAATCAGTCTAGTATGCTGCATGCCTCGATCCAGTATACGCTTGTTGCCGGAGCTAACAAAAACACGTCCGCTTCCAACGGTATTAAGTGCATGATCCTGTATGACGGACAAAGAGAGCAGAGAAAATTAGGAAAAAAACTCATTCTATACCCTTCACAATGGTAGTCACAAGAACATCCATTCACCGCTGTGATGTAGAACAGATCATGTCACATGCATATTCACCTGTATACATATTTTTACAAAATAGCAGTGAAGGGATGTTCTTTTGACTACCAGAACCATTGTAAAGGGTAGAATGAGTTTTTTTATAATTATGTCCACTCTTTTTGTCCGTCATGTTCATAGTGTTGTTTCTGGTGCGATTTGGTCTTGAAATATTCACCAGATCAGTAATATCATAAAGCAGGAGAAAAAAAGAAACAAAAAGGTACACGTGTCAATGTGTGTCATGAACTGTTAGTAGGCGACATTTTTTTACATAGGCAAGGGGTTAGCAAACACTCTGGGGTTTGTATATTATCAATAATCATTCACAATTGTTTTCAATTTCTTAGTCATAACGATTTGCGACATGACCTCAATCGTTTTCTTTTTATGACAGGAAAGAAGAAGAAAGTACATGTACTATGATGTAAGTATATTCATTTTATGTATCTAACACGTTGTATGTACTTAAATTCACCCTCTCAGTAGTGAGGTAAAATGCTCATAATCCACTGCTGATAATAATGATAATAATAACGATAATAAATGATGATGATGATAATAATAATAATAATAATAATAATAATAACGATAGTAATGATAATAATAATAATGATAATGATAATAATAATAGTTTATAGTAGTACTAGTATTAGTAGTTGTAGTAGATGAAGAAGAAGAAGAAGAAGTAGTAGTAGTAGTAGTAGTAGAAGAAGAAGAAGAAGAAGAAGAAGAAGAAGAAGAAGAAGAAGAAGAAGAAGAAATAGCAGTAGTAGTACTAGTAGTAGAAGTACATGTAGTAGTAGCACAGTAATGAATACTCCGATCACTCAAGGCGCTAACATAATACTCAAGTGTTATGTTATCAAAACAACTATGAACATGCACAATATTCAATATAAACTGTAATATTTAATGATGATGATAATATAATTATGATGATGATTAATAATATTTAATAATATTTAATGATGATGGTAATATAATATTTAATGATGATGGTAATATAATTATGATGATGATTAATAATCGTAATGATATTATTAATAATATTAATGATAAGAGTAATAATGATGATAATAATAATAATAGTAATAATAATGATAATAATCATAATATTAATAATGATAATGATAATAGTAATAAAAATGATGATGATAATAATATTAATAATAGTAATAAATATATAGGTTTTCCCGCAAAATTTCCTATTTAGTACCTTGCTAAGCATTATATAAACATCCGTTTTGGGAAAATTTAGATTTTCCTATATCACATAGAACAAATAAATAATTACCTCGGAGGTCATAACTTTTTATCTCATAATCCTAATTGAACGAAAATTGGACATTCTGTTAAGAATGGTATTCTCCATGATTTAAACCAACAAAAACATATTTTTATCTATGTCCGTTGCCATGGTAACCGTTGTTCATGTAAATGTAATTTTTAACATTTTATAAAAAACAGATATATCTTATATTTAGAATTTAGTGTAAATATGAGTTAGATATAATAACCAGGCAGTTATGGTATCGTTATGATCGTTCTAAAATCTTTGATTTAATGATTGATGCAAGGTTTATTTCATTTCATTTTCAAATTTCCATAGTACAAAACAATATAATTTACAAAGTACAAAACAATATAATCTACAAAGTACAAAACAATGTAATTTACAAAGTACAAAACAATATAATTTACAAAGTACAAAACAATATAATTTACAAAGTACAAAACAATATAATTTACAAAGTACAAAACAATGTAATTTCCATAGTACAAAACAATATAATTTACAAAGTACAAAACAATGTAATTTCCATAGTACAAAACAATATAATTTACAAAGTACAAAACAATGTAATTTACAAAGTACAAAATCATGAAATGAAAAAAAGGAACCTACTGGAAAGCGTAGCTTGTTTGTGTAAGTCCCCATCTTTATTTATTTAGCCGTAACGGTTGATCTCACTGGATCAACCAATATTAGCTCACTCATGTTGAATGATTAATATTATGCTGAGATGAGATATAATCTTCTCTGTATATGTGATGTATAACTTTAGAGGTATAGGTACAAATTTTTATGAATAATACAATTTGCCACTCTGATAATAGGTGATTTTTAAAAATCCAATGACGTATTTAACCTCATTGGCTTCAATGTACTGTGATGGTAAGCTTTATACACTATGATTTAAACCTTGAACTTGCAACACTGAATATTTGATGTGAACATAGCGGTAATAATGACAACATTTGGATGGCACATTGATACTGTATAGAGAATATGTGAATATTACTTTATTGCCTGTCGTGTGTTTAATATATGAAGATCATGCAGCCGATCTCAAACTCTGGATGTTACTAGAATTCGTTAAGATCTTTACCTTTATTTACGTATTGTGATATGATTTAGATGAGTTGGTTTTTTTTTCTTCTTTATAATGTAAAGATATTCAAGATGTTAACTGGAAAAATAAAAACAACATGGCTCTAAATAAAGGTGACGAAAACATACATTTGTTTTGTTAGGGGTCCTACTGTACCCTTATGACATCTTAACATGTAAATTCATGTAACTGCTAGATTTCATTGAAACTTGGTCTTCGTATTAAGAATCATATTCCGCACATTTTGATACCAACCAAGCGTATGCATCTCACTGAATGTTACCATGGCAACCGTCTATTTCAATACAAACCTACGTGGTTTTGAGAAGGTTTTTATATTTGGGGGTGAAATCGATTCGGTTTTTAAACTTTAGTTTTAATATGGATTCAAAATATTCGTTTTGTGGAAACAGGTCTGCCCTCTAAAGTCGGGCAAATCCATGCCAACGAATTTCTATAGAGGACAATTTAAATTCGTAATTAAATGTCATAATTGATAGGATTGAAGTAAATTGAATATATCATAAAGAAAGTAAATGTGAGAAAATTACAATGCCCCGGCAGGGATTCGACGGGAGCCCGGATAGCTTAGTTGGTAGAGCACTGGTCATGTAATCCAGGGTCCCGGGTTCGAATCCCGGTCGGGGCATTGTAATTTTCTCACATTTACTTTCTTTATGATATATTCAATTTACTTCAATCCGATACTTGAAGGTCCGCTGTTAGGTCGCGGAAAGTAGGTCGCTATTTACAAACTCATAAGGACCAAGTGCACTCTTAGAAAAAAAGGTTTGTTTGAGCACCTTTAAAAGGTGGTTATATTTGCCACACCAGTGCCACCTTTTAGGGTGTCCCTAAGCACCTTTTGAAAAGGTTTTCATCGACACCTTTAAAGGTGCTCATGACGAGCACTGGCAAAGAGCTAGCCTACTCTTGAGCAATATTTTATCGTCCTTCGAAAAAAATACAATATATCCATAGTAACTGAAATCAAGAAATTATAACATGCAATAGAACACATTTATACAATTTGTATAAAACCAAAGTATTTTGAAATTACGAATGTAGATAGATATTATCGTGGACAAAAGGTGGAGAAATCTAAGCTCAATGGCTAAGGTCCTTTTAATGGAACTTGTGGACACTTTTTCAATCCGGCACCAGTTTGGAGCTAATGAGTACCTCATAAGCACCATTTTTCTAAGAATGTGTGAGATGAAGGTCGCTATTCCTAATTCACATTGAGCGTCATTACTCATAAGGACCACTATTCATAATACGGATTGAAGGTCGCTATTCATAATAGGAGAAGAGGGTTGTTATTCATATTCATACGTTATTATGCATAGCGACCCTCATTTGTATTATGAATAGCGACCTCTTCTCCTATTGTGAATAGCGACCCTCATTTCCTATTATGAATAGCGACCCTCTTCTCCTATTGTGAATAGCGGCCCTCATTTCGTATTACGGATAGCGACCCTCTTCTATTGTGAATAGCGACCCACATTTCGTATTATGGATAGCGACCCTCTTCTCCTAATGTGAATAGCGACCCTCATTTCGTATTATGAATAGCGACCCTCATCTCCTATTATTGTGAATAGCGACCCACATTTCGTATTATGGATAGCGACCCTCTTCTCCTAATGTGAATAGCGACCCTCATTTCGTATTATGAATAGCGGCCCTCATTTCGTATTATGAATAGCGACCCTCTTCTATTGTGAATAGCGACCCTCATTTCGTATTATGGATAGCGACCCTCTTCTCGTATTGTGAATAGCGACCCTCTTCTCCTATTGTGAATAGTGACCCTCATTTCGTATTATGGATAGCGACCCTCTTTTCCTATTGTGAATAGCGACCCTCATTTCGTATTATGGATAGCGACCCTCTTTTCCTACTGTGAATAGCGACCCTCATTTCGTATTATGGATAGCGACCCTCTTCTCCTATTGTGAATAGCGACCCTCATTTCGTATTATGGATAGCGACCCTCTTCTCCCATTGTGAATAGTGACCCTCTTCTTGTATTATGAATAGCAGTCCTTATGAATAATGACCCTTTTCTCAATTTTGAATAGCGGTCCTTATGACTAGCGAGCGGACCCCGTCCAATCACCCTAATGTTCACATCAAATATTTAGTGTTGCAAGTTCAAGGTTCAAATCATAGTGTCTACAGCTTATCATCACAGTACATTGAAGCCACTGCATTCATTTCTTTTTTAAATACCTCTAAAGTTATACATCATAATTATATTCAAATAAATACCTCCTCTCAGCACATTTCATTCAACATGAGCAAGCAAATATTGGTTGTTCCAGTTAGAAAGAATAAAGACATCGCTAGGTACAAAATTGTCTTGTGCCTCCCTAATACCCGATCCAGATAAATATATATATATATATATATATAAAAAATAAAAAATAAAAAATAAGAAATAAGTGTCCTGCGTCGGTTGATGAAAAATACACAAAAGTCAATGATGAATAAGACAACCGTTAAGAGATGAAAGAATTCAAATTTTCGCCCATAGGGCTTCATGAGGAATCAGGATTCCTGATGAAGCCCTATGGGCGAAAATTTGAATTCTTGTGTATTTTTATATATATATATTTATTTATTTATATATATATATATATATATTATATATATATATATATATATATATATATATATATATATATATATATATAGGGGGGCAGAGAAATGCAGGGCTGTCATCAGGGACGAATCCAGGATTTTGTAATATAGGGGGGGGGGGCACAGAAATACAGGGCTGTCATCAAGGGCGGATCCAGGATTTTGTAAAAGAGGGGGCACCGAGCCCGAAAATTACACAATTAAGGAGGCAGAAGTCGCTCAGTGGAAGGGGGGGGGGGGGGGGTTATCAGGTTTTATGGGGTCCACTTTTCTTTGACAAACAAAAGACAAAGAAACACAAAAGGTTTTCAGTTGAAAAGGAGGGGGCACGGGCCGGGATCCGTAAATCCACTGTCATTAATATTATGTTAGAAAAAGTCCAAATGCACCCTTTCAGCAAAATCTGGAGAGGATCCTGGATCCGCCCCTGATGACAGACCTGCATTTCTGTGCGCCCCCTCCCCTTTACAAAATCCTGGGTCCGCCCCTGATGATAGCCCTGCATTTCTGTGTGCCCCCTCCCCTTTACAAAATCCTGGATCCGCCCCTGATGACAGCTCTGCGTTTCTGTGTGCCCCCCCCCTCCCCTTTACAAAATCCTGGGTCCGCCCCTGATGACGGCCCTGCATATAGCAAATATTGGTTGTTCCAGAACATAGCGGTAATAATGACAACATTTGGATGGCACATTGATACTGTATAGAGAATATGTGAATATTACTTTATTGCCTGTCGTGTGTTTACATGTATATGATTTGTCTTTCTGACTTGTTTTTCATTTAATATATGAAGATCATGCAGCCGATCTCAAACTCTGGATGTTACTAGAATTCGTTAAGATCTTTACCTTTATTTACGTATTGTGATATGATTTAGATGAGTTGGGTTTTTTTTCTTCTTTATAATGTAAAGATATTCAAGATGTTAACTGGAAAAATAAAAACTGCATATAGCAAATATTGGTTGTTCCAGTTAGAAAGAATAAAGACATCGCTAGGTACAAAATTGTCTTGTGCCTCCCTCTAATACCCGATCTAGATAAATATATATATATATACATGTATCTTACTAAAGGGTACATTAGGTGGACACACAACAATTTTTTTTTTTTTGAATGATATTTTATTGCTTCCTCTCAAGGTCAATATTACATTTCAAGAAACAATCATAAGTAACATACAAAATAATTTGCATATACAAGGAAAATTAATGAAATACATTAATATCAGTGAAAATATATAGAATTCTCTGAAATTATACATGATTAAACAGAATTATTTTTTCAATGAAAGGAAAAAAAAAAATACATACAATCAACCGTTTGACATAGATATAACTATTTTCTATCATGTAATACTTTATACATGTAGTAATAAAAAAGAACTTTTTGTTTCAACTAATCGTCTTGAAAAAGATACATTAATATCACATTTAATCATATTACATAATATTCAGACAGAAGGAACTAAAGAACAAAGTTTACAAATACCAATTATACTTTTAAACAATATAAGGTCTTCCAAAATACACGGAATAACAGAACAAAGGCTCTTTTTTTAGAAAGAAAAAAAAATACTATATATCGATCATTGAACATGCATTTAGAAAAAAATATCAAATTATACATGATTTCTTGAAACGATTCTTTATAAGATAAAAAAAAGAGAAAAAAAAAATTAGAGGAAGATATACATGGCCCACCCGAACCCACCCTTAGACACTCATCTCATCCCCCTTCCTCCCTCCCCATTCTCCTACCAATCACAACTCACTCATTCTCACTCCCACTTCTCGCACCCCCCCCCCCCCCCCCCTCCCTCAAACTATCAACACCCATTCATGCATCCAGTTCCGGTTTGCCTGTCCGTAATGAGTACATAAAAAAGCAAACAAAGAAAACAAAACATTAAAAAAAAAACCAAACAAAAACAAACAAAAACAAAATCAAAGAAACGCATCAATCTGTTCCCATTTCCTTAAGTGCACCCCCAATTTCCCCTTTTTGTTGGCTATCTTATATTCTTCGTCTCTGTGATCTTTTATCAAAGTAACTGTTTTTTGTAGAGATGGCAGCTCGCCTTGTTTTCTTGAAGAAAAAATTATGTGTTTTAGAAGAAAAATTATACAATTTATTAAATATATTCGTACAGTTTTACCCGATAGTCCCATAAAAATGGATTTCCAATCATTTATATTAATTTCTCTTAGATCTAGCTTTTTACTAATGTCCTGCCATAATTGTTTAACTTTAGGACATTCTAAAAACAAATGTTGGTATGTTTCAACTTGATGTTTACAAAAGGAACATAGATTGTCCAACTCGAAACCAAATTGAAAGAGTCTCTGTTTCGTATATATAGCCCCATGCAATAGTTTGTATTGAAACTCTCTTCGTTTATTAATTACAAATGCATTTTTCAGTCTTGTAAATATTTCTTTTAACATCCCAGTTCCAAAATCATGTTGAACATTTCCATCCGTAATCTTTAATGTATAATCTCTTTGAAACTGTTCAATAAAGTGATTATATAACCGTATAGACTTTAAATCGCTAAATTTTTGTATATGACCAAAAATCTTCAGATCTATTTGGAAATGTTCAGTATCCACATGTATAAAATCACTCTGTCTCCATTCCTGTTCAATGACTGAAAATATTTTTTGAATCATGATCAGGCTGTCGGTGGTAAAACCTAAGTTATAAAAATAAGAGATTGGTTTAAAATTACCTCCAACGGTTATATCTGATGCTTTAAATATTCCTTTATGAAAAAGATCAGCATCAAAGATCATTTTATTTCGAAAACAAATACTTTTATTATTAAAAATTATCGGATTGACTTTGTTCTTTTCGAAGTGTCTACATTCATCTATATCTTGCCAGGCTTTTAACATGTCTAAATAAAACCTGGGTATACCATCTAAATTCATTTTCTTCATGTCATAATTGCAAAGAAAAATACTTCGACCTCCAATCGATCTAAAAAAGTAATCAAATGTTAGTTTCCACCCTAAATATTTTCACCGTACAACAGCCGTTTGATCCACATTATTCTTTGAGTCTTAATAAAAGTTTCGTAGTTAGTTACCCTATATAAGCCCACCTGCAGAATAATCTTGATATAATATTTTCCTTTTTATTCTATCTTTCCCACCCCAAATGAAATTAAAGGAAATTTTTTCAATTTCTTCAAGGATACTATATGGAACAGATATAAGAGAAGATACGTAATTTAATTTTGAATATACATACATTTTCAATAATTTGACTTTGCCATACATCGTAAGATCTCGTTGGTTCCACCAACCTATTAATCTTTTTATTTTACTTAATATCTCTTTGTAGTTTAAATCATCTTTTATTTTAGAATTACGTGAAAAATAAACTCCTAGGATTTTTATGTCTTGTACTCTATGTCCCAAAAAGGTAAACCGGGCATATCAATCGCTTCCCCCAACCAGATAAAATTTGTCTTATCCATATTTATTTTTAATCCACTTAATTTCTCAAAATCTTCGAAGACTTTCTTCACCCTATCAATTGACTTCATATCTTTAAGAAACAATGTAATATCATCGGCGTAAAGTACCTGCTTTATTTTTCCAGTATCAAACCGAATTCCTTCAATACTAGGGTCCTTTCGGATATAATGAGCAAGCAGCTCAATAGCTATTATAAATAAATAGGGGGACAAAGGGTCCCCTTGTCTTACCCCTCTTTTAACTTTAAAGTATCCAGTTGAGTGTCCCCCGTTCATCACGCAGCTACTAACATCATTATAAAGAATTTTAACCAAGAGCACAATACATTACCGAACCCAAAAGATTCAAATGCTTTGAACAGTAGTCTATGTGAAATACAGTCAAATGCTTTTTCGAAATCTACAGCAATAAGAAAACCTACAGGCTGATACAATGACTGAAAAAATACATCATCTATTAACCGCACTGCCTCCCCAATATTTCTCTCTTTAACATAACCCACCTGATCATAATGAATGATATCTCCTAAAACCTCTTTTACCCTTTTAGCCAATACTTTTGACAGGATCTTATAATCAAGATTTAAAAGAGTTATTGGCCTGTAGTTTTTCATATACAAAGAATATTTTCCCTCTTTCTCAATAAGTGTAATGACTCCCTGTCTCTGTGAATTGGATAACACCTCAGTTTCGAAACTCTCATTAAATGCTTCCACTATATACTTCCCTAAGATTGGCCAAAATGTATAATAGAATTCAGCTGTAAAGCCATCATTGCCTGGTGACTTATTCCATTTCATTTCCTTAACAGCTTGATAGCATTCTTCGAATGTTATATGCCCTTCACAAAATGCTTTATTTTCTTCGCTTAATTTTGGCAGTTCGCTCAAAAACATATTGTCAATATCTTCTGTTATGTCCTTATCTTGACATGCATATAAATTCCTATAAAACTCCCAATGATCTTTAAAATACCTTTACTATCACGTATCACCTCATTATTGCTATTATATATTTCCTTGATCACACTTTTTCTTTTATTCGACTTTAATAATTGTTAAAAAAATTGAGAATTTCTTTCTCCTTCTTCAGACCATTCTGCCCTCGATCGTACTTTTAAGCCTTGATGAGAATAGTCAAAAAGCTTTTCCAGTTCATTTTTTTTCAAGTCTAGTTCTTCCTGAATGTTATTTTGCAAATTAAACGTCAATCGATATTCTAAGTCTTTAATTTCTTTTTCCAATATTTCAACTTTTGCTTTCCTGAGTTTTGCTTTTTCACGGGAAAACTTCATAATATATTCCCGTAGTTTCATTTTCATAAAATCCCAAAATTTGATTTTACTATTTATTTGACCCAGCCACGTTTCCTCTATTTCACTAATCTTATTTTTTACCCCCTCGACAAAATCCTTGTCATAACATAGACTACTGTTAAACTTCCAATATGATTTACCAAAAATGAAATTATCGACCAAATTTGTAACTTCTACTCTAACACCAGCGTGGTCAGGTGTGATAGAGGGCAGAATTTCAGATTCCCTTACGACTTTTTCTAATTTTGATGATATAAAAATATAATCTAATCTGCTCTGCACCAATGGCTGCTTCTGTCTAAAGGTAAATTCTCTTTTATTAGGATGATGCTTGCGCCAAACATCAATTAAATCAAACTTATCAAGAAACTCTCCCAACAAGTCTCTATATTTGCTATTTGAAATATTACTCGCCCCCATATAATCTAAATTATAATTCATAGTTATATTGAAATCTCCCCCAATTATAAGGGAATACTCTTGACTGAATACAGAAGATACAATCCTATCCAGATTAGACAGAAAATCAACTTGGGCCTTTTCTTTATCTTTTGTAGGAAAATATACACTTCCTAGTATCAATTTTTCGCTTTGGCATTTACCTTGTATTATAATGTATCTTCCTTCCTTATCTTTTATGATTTTTTTCCATCACAAAGCCCGTGTTTGGTTTCAACATTACAATAACTCCCCTACTGTGATTACTACCATTACTAAAAACCATTGCCCCTTCCCAATCCCTTTTCCAACAGCCTTCAATGTCTTCTGTACTGAAAGTTTCCTGCAAGAATATTATATTTCCCGACATTTTACACCACTGAAAATTTTTTCTCCTTTTAACTGTATCTCTCAGTCCTCGAACGTTGATCGAGACTACTTTTAAATTATTCACCATTAAAAACTTTAAATCTTAAACTGTGACAAAATGCTCGGAACAGAATTGTGTAACATTGCGCTAAAATCTCAGTAAATGGAAGAATGATGCATTTTTAAATACAGAAAAAACAATTGTCAATTGAAGTTGGAAATAAGACAAGTACATAACAATTCCGGAACTAGAAAACATGCCACACGTCACAAAGTCTATCCACCCCCCAATGAGTGTCCACCCTTCAGAAAACCAGATTATAAAAAACCCCATCTACTCCGATCGTCCGAGTAGAACAAGACCTTCTCAAGTAGGACTCCCCGCAGCTCACTTGAGGGACCCTTCTCCTCTTTTAAGAATATCCTAATGAGCTAAATCAAAAATAAAAACTTCCAGTTTACATTGACTCCTTATAATAAAAACGGGAACCCAGAAGCGTGTTTCTTTTCCTGTATTCCTTAGTAATCCCCACAAATGAAATAATAATTAATAAACAGTGAAAACTCGTTGCTATCCCATGAGCCTGAAGACCCTGCTATGTATGCACTGCAAGTCCGCTGTGGAAGGTCGTACAAATCTGAGGGAGCTTGCCCAAGGAGTGAAAACCACCTTGGTTCACTTCCCACACCCCTGACCCTACACCCCAAACTACCCGAGCGACCGCGGGCAGCGACCAGCCGATCTCCGGACCCAGACCCAATCCGAAGGATATATTTTCAATTCGCAAATGATTAAAATTAAAACCCCAAAACCCAAATCCAAATCCAAATCCCGGCCGGCCACCAACCACAGCCGCCCAGGACCCATTCCAAATACTACAATTTAGAGTGTATACAACCCAAACAACTAACTCACTGTGTGGGAGATTTCAAAACACTTTATTCATGAATTTTTAAAATCAGCTACTTCCCCTAATGCCCAAGATGGCCTTATAATCCTCCACCAATAATTACCCTATCAAAAAAGTGTACTTGTGTTTGATAGCTTCGAATATATTGTGGTATAAAATAATTCTCACATTATAAGCTTCGCAATCTATATAATTCTATGCTGTTTGCTATTGGAAACCGCAAACCTAGGTCCAATTATTCTACTTGATCACACGCTCAGAAATATTTCCACAATCAAAAGGGAAAATAAAACACAATCTGAGCAATATTCTAAAAGCCACAATCTTCACCATGAACACGACGAACAAAGAAGCGGACAATCCATGCGGCCCCCACTGCACCCCCACAATTGCACCGGCTAACAAAAGAACATCCATTCACTGCCTGTAAAAATATGTAGAACAGGTGTCACATAATAGCAGTGATCGAGACTACTTTTAAATTACTACCCCTGCCCACCAGAGCCACCGCGGAGGGCACAGCGAGGAGCCGCACAAATCGTCCGCCCTCCTTGTCATCGCGTTCATAGTGCTTGATGTTGTACGTCGAGAGAATTGCATGATGAATTAAATCAGTAACAGACATTATATAATTAACAGATGCAAGTTAACAAATTTGTACATCAACCACCTGCAGTATATAAATAGTTCAGAAGAAACCATCCCAAGCCCAGATCATTATAGAAAATCACTGAACATAGCAACATTCATTGTCATACCACGAATTAAAATTAAGCTACTGTTAGAAATACATTATTGTTCTAAACACAGGGCAATGAGTGCAGCATTACCAACCAAGTATCCACCAAGTCAATTCAGGAGAAAAATCCTGAGTATCTGCATTTGGGCAGATTTAATTCCAAATTCTTCACCATGAAAAAAATGCAACTATTTGCTACCCAAGGGTCGTTGCCATTGAAAAACACTTATATTACCATAAGAGGAGTAGAGATGAATGTTTACATAATACCATAAATCTAAATGTTTCACTATGCCCTATGCAAATCAAGTTACAAAACCTGAATCGTTGAACATTCCTCCTTCCCATTTACTCACATCTGCTCATTTCATGGGAACAATATCAATACAATACGCGTATTATATTTTGTAAGCCCTTATCTATTTCCGCACAAAAGAGGAGTTTTGGCTGCCAATTTGACTGGTCTGATCTGACATAATAATAATTGCATATCAAAGCTCAGAAATATTTCAATACAGTGCTCGCTATACTGAGCCACCAATTCCATTCATCTCAGTGGGTGATAGCGGGCTCGGAACAATTACAACTAAAGGAATATACCAGAAGTTCGAAGGAATGTTACATGATAAAACTACGAAAAAATTCTAACCACTTCCATGTCATACCCCTACTAAACACTGGAACAATGACTACAGCCTGATTATATCGGCTGAGTATCAAATATTCTTAAAGCATTAATAGTATAGCCAATTGAAAGCCAAAGTGAAAAAAATTCTGGGTATCCGGAATTGGCAGATATAATTCCAAATTCTTCAAAGTCGAACTGTTTGCTGCCCAAGGGTCGTTGTTCATTGGGAACAGGAGGTATGACATGAATGTTGCATAATGACCGTAAATCTAAATGTTTCAAAATACTAAATGCAAATCAATTTACAAGCCCAAATCACTGCACATTCCTCCTCCTGTCCTTTTATCTGCTCATATTATGGGAACAAGACCAATATACGCGTAGATGCCTGAAGTTTCCACACAATATAGGAGTTTTGTCTGACATTTTGAATGATATCAGCATTTATTATTACAATGCACCTTTCCCCGGTGCCTCCCCTATATTATTACGGTACCCAAATTAAGACAAAACACATACATGTACACTTTTGTCTTGTTCCCTTACAAACTGAGCATTTGTAACAAAAGATATCATCTGACATTATTTGCATATCAAAAGCTTAGAAATATTTGATACAGTGCTCTCTTGACAAGCCAATTCCATTTATCTCAGCGGGTGGAACCTTCTCAGAAAAATATAAGGCTGGTTAACACATGAACCCACCAACCGTTGGCCTGTAAAATTCCATTTAAAACAAAATAGGACATTCTTACACCAACCGCTGGCAGGCCCATACGCCAACCAATCCTGATAGGTTGGTTAAGATATTTCTGATATTGTAATGGGATCAGAAAGTTATTATTAAAGAAAAAAGTCATGCAATGCACTTTTTGAATATTGTAAACATCAGTAGTTCGAAGGAAGGTTACATGCCATGATCATTATGCAAAACCTTGATAAAACTGCAAGAAAAGTCTAGCCACTTCCATGCATCGTCATACCTCTATTAAACACAGGGACAATGACTACAGCCTAATTATATCGGCTAAGTAGCAAATATTCTCTTGTATAATTCAAGTGAAAAATTCATGGTATCAGTCATTGTTAGATATGAATCCAAATTCTTCCAAATTAACTGTTTGCTGCCCAATGGTCGCTGTCCATTGGGAACAAGGGGTATGTGAAGAATGTTTGCATAATGAATGCGGTTTATTTCGTCATAATAGCGCCCCCTACATTGTAGGTAGACAGTTGGTACATTAGGTCGACAGTTGAGCATAGAAATAAGACAAAAACTGTCCTCCTAATGTACCCTTTAGGGGTATATTATATATATATATATATATATATATATATATATATATAGGGGGGGGCAGAGAAATGCAGGGCTGTCATCAAGGACGAATCCAGGATTTTGTAATATAGGGGGGGGCACAGAAATACAGGGCTGTCATCAAGGGCGGATCCAGGATTTTGTAAAAGAGGGGGCACAGAGCCCGAAAATTACACAATTAAGGAGGCATTTTTTTAAATTATGTACTTAAGGTATGCCAGTTGGGTTTCAAAAGGGGGCGGTCAATTACCCCCCCCCCCCCGCTCCCTGGATCCGCCCCTGATTACTATCGTTACTCAG
This sequence comes from Heliocidaris erythrogramma, assembly GCA_025617745.1. Taxonomy (NCBI): domain Eukaryota; kingdom Metazoa; phylum Echinodermata; class Echinoidea; order Camarodonta; family Echinometridae; genus Heliocidaris; species Heliocidaris erythrogramma. The sequence goes on from CM046867.1 coordinate 18,150,575, forward strand.
GGGCGGATCCAGGATTTTGTAAAGGGGGGGGGGGCACAGATATGCAGGGCTGTCATCTTTGGAGGGAGATCCGAGAATTTTTTCCGCCAGCCCTCCAGAAGTCGCTCAGTGGAAGGGGGGGGGGGGGGGGGTTATCAGGTTTTATGGGGTCCACTTTTCTCTGACAAACAACAAAATACAAAGAAACACAAAAGGTTATCAGTTGAAAAGGAGGGGGCACGGGCCGGGATCCGTAAATCCACTGTCATTAATATTATGTTAGAAAAAGTCCAAATGCACCCTTTCAGCCCCTGATGACCGCCCTGCATTTATGTGCCCCCCCCCCCCTTGTTACAAAATCTTGGATCCGCCCCTGATGACAGACCTGCATTTCTGTGCGCCTCCCCCCCCCCCCCCCCCACCCCCCGTTACAAAATTCTGGGTCCGCCCCTGATGATAGCCCTGCATTTCTGTGTGCCCCCTCCCCTTTATAAAATCCTGTATCCGCCCCTGATGACAGCTCTGCATTTCTGTGTGCCCCCCTCCCCTTTACAAAATCCTGGATCCGCCCCTGATGACAGCCCTGCATTTCTGTGTGCCCCCTCCCCTTTACAAAATCCTAGATCCGCCCCTGATGACAGCTCTACATTTCTGTGCTGTAGTCGTCCTAGTTGTAACTGTCCTGGGGTAAACAAGTCATGGGGGCAATTGTTCTAGTTAGCAGTAGTCCATTATTCATGCATTAGCTGTTGATAATCATTTTCCTACTTCCCTAGACAATGGAGTGAGCAGTACTCATATACCCAAAATGGAGCTGGTTTAATAATTTTTTCCAGGGCTGTGTATATATATATATAGAGAGAGAGAGAGAGAGAGAGATACAATGAATGAATTCCAGAGAAGACATTGGTAATGCATTGAATTCCAACTTTTATATTTATTTTCACCAAATTTTCGATCCTCACGGATCTTCCTCAGGGTAATGAACAAAGTGAAATGTGTATGTGAAGCTCTGCTCAGAAAAAGTATATATATATATATCGTAAACAAATCAAGAAGGTTCTGCGTCGGTGTGTTGAAATAGATAGCAAACAATTATGTTGAAATAAAAACACCGCAAGACGTAAAATTTACTGACGTTTCGGTCACAGACCTTTATCAAAGTAAAAGACTGAACACATTCAAAGTAATAATAATCAGATGCGTGAATTATGAAGACGCGGGCAGTTGCTTGGATACAAAAAATTAGGCGCGAGAATTGAGATTTTGGTCGCAAGTGACGCCACAAAGAAAAATTAAAAAAATTTTGTGCGTATTTTGAAAAGAAATTAAAAGCCATGATCAAAGCAGTAAGAATGACGCAACAAAGAGGCAAGACATGAATTGACGCGCAATTTTACAAAAACTATGTCTGCTGCGCAAAAAAAAGGGGGATATGCGCAAAGCAGTAAGAGAAAGAGAGAGAGAGGGAGAAAAAAAAGGGGGAGAAGAGTAAAGTCCAATAAAGTCTAATCAATTAGAGTTCATACATTTAGATTTCATTGGCTGATCTTGAACGAAAAATGCCAAGCGGCTGGAAAGTTCCCAGTTTGAAGATTATCCTCTCCTCCATGGTCTTCCTCTGTCTCTCGTCCGCGCAGGTTCGCAGAACAGAAACTTTGACGTCCTTCGATGAATGATTGGCTAAGTTGAAGTGTCGAGCGACTGGCAACCCAGGAGTGTTGAGGCGTATGGATCGCAAGTGTTCTGTCACTCTATCCGCCAGTCTTCTTTTGGTTTCACCAATGTAGACCATACCGCAGACGGTGCAGGTCAGCCCATATATGACGTTACTGGTGACGCAGTTGTACTGTCCTCGTGTACTCCAAGCGCCTTTGGGACCCAAAACGTCATCACAGGAAACAAGGGCGCAGGTCTTGCATCTAGGCCATGAGCATTTCGTGGTCCCGGGAGAGGCGTCGTCATGGCACTCACGATTGCCTGGCAGGAAGTTCTTGAGATTCCTATCTCTTCTGTAGGCAGTGATGAAAGGGTCCGCTCCAAAGATGTTTTCCGTTGCTGGGTCGGACTCCAGAAGGTTGAGATTACCACGGATGGCACGGGCGATCCGTTCTGTCGTCCTGCTGTAGGTCAGCACAAGAGGGGTGCGAGAGCTTGCAGCATTGTGCCTCTTACTGAGAGCTTGTTGTTGGGTGATGGTAGAAACCTTTGCCTTAGCCTCTTCAATAATCTTGACGGGGTAACCTCTGTCGGTAAAGAAGTCTACCATTTCGTCGACTCTGCTCTCGAATTGGTTGTCATCGCTGCAGATTCTTCTCAGCCTGAGAAACTGGGAGAAAGGGATCGCCCTTTTACATGTAGGTGGATGACAGGAGTCAAATCTGAGGTATGAGTGTGAGTCTGTTGCCTTGTAATGCACATCGGTGGCTAGACGACGGCCTAGGATGCTCACAGATACGTCAAAAAACGTAACACATTCATCAGAGATGTCCTTGGTGAATCTAAGTGAAGGGTGATAGCCATTGCAGTGCTCGATGAAATTGTCCAAATCATCTCGAGACGAGGTGAAAATGCCGACGTAGTCGTCAATGTAGCGTTTGAGGAGGACAGGCTTGACGTGCTGATAATTCTCCAACATGTCCTCCTCAACATGGCCGACGAAGAGACACGCGTAACTTGGCCCCATCTTCGTGCCCATAGCCACTCCCTTCTTCTGGGCATAGTACTCGTTGGCAAAATTAAAAGATGATAAGTTGAGCACCAATTCCGCCTAACGTAGCAGGGTAACATCGCTCGGTCTTTCTGGACAAGGGTATCTCTCGAGATGATGCTTCAAGGCTCGTAGACCGTCTGCGGTGGGGATGTTGGTATATAACGATGCAATGTCCATGGTGAAGAGTAGACGCTGTTCCTCATTACCAACAAACTCAAAGTCTTTGAAGAGTCGGATGGCGTCTGAAGTATCCTTGATGTAGGTGGGCAGCTTGGTGACTAGTGGGGAAAAGATGCCGTCTAAATATTTGCTGATGAGCTCCGTCGGACAGCTGATGGTGGAGACAATTGGACGTCCAGGGTTATTCGCCTTATGGATCTTGGGCAGGAGATAGAAAGTGGCACACTTAGGGCTATCTTGGATAAGGTTAACAGCACTGGCAGGTAATTTCCCTTCCTTAATAAGTTCCTTCACCGTTCTGGAGATGATGTCATGTTGATCTTGGGTAGGGTCGGCTTCTAATCTGGAGTAAAACTCATCATTCGACAACTGACGCATGGCCTCCTGCACATACAAATCACGCCTCCACACCACAATCGCACCTCCTTTGTCTGCAGATTTAATAACATAGTCTTTGTTTGTTATCAGCCGCTTGATGGTAAGCCGCTCTTGAGGGGTGACATTAGGCTTAGCAGGGTACGTGCATATATATATATATATAGTAGGTAAGTAAGGCGTGAACTGCAATGGCTGAAAGTGCTCAACTATATATAGGAGCTCATATAGTACAAATTTTAATAGGCTGGAAAGTGTTGCTTTAGTGACTTAGCTGGACAGTCTGTTTCGGCCGAAGCCTCATCAGCAACTAAATCAACTTATACAATGTTTTATTAAAGTACAGCTTAAGATAAACATATAATTCTAGTGCAGTCAAGCAAGCAAACAAAAGATACATGTACATGTAAGTGGCTTTTTATAATGGTACAATAGAACTGGTAATAGTACTGGTGGCTTAAGAGGCTTAACCTGGAGTGGGGTAGTTTGAGTCTAGTATATTACATGTGCAGGGGGGGGGGGGGTGCTGGTTCAGGGGGTTAACCATACCCCGAAAGGGAGAACTTTTTCTTATGTTTACATGTTGAAATGAGTTCTGTTCTTGAGTTCAAAGTTGCGGGTTTCTTGGCCGTGATGATATGGTATTTCTCCCACAGACACAGGTTGCACCGGTTCGTTTTGGGTGAGTAGGGTTGTGCGTGTCTTACGATCCTCCATGTGAGTGAGTAGGGTATGCCTTCATCCTTCAGTCCCCATATATACTTGCTGAGCTCAGTTTGGTGTCGTTTTTCCCTATTGGTGAGGCTTGATTTATGTGTTGCATATCTTGTTTTGAACGAATTTGATGTGAGGCCGATGTAGACTTTCTCGTCGCTAGAGGTCGCTACCTTCGCTTCATATAATGATGTTCTTGGCCGTGCATTTGCCAGGGATCGGGCAATCATCCTTCTTTCTGCAGTTGCAGGAGTACTTGGTTTGGTCTGGACAAGTGTTAGTTATCTTGCTGTTGTGGGCCTTTGTTATGGTGGCCATGTTGTCCATGCAGCTATAGCTGACTTTCAATGTGCTCCTGTTGCAGACTTTGTGAAGATGATGCTCTTTTGGGAAGTGCTGTTCAACGAGGGCTAAGAACTTTCTGCCGATGTTCGTTCTGACGTGTTTGCTGTATATATATACATTGTGAAAGAAATTGCGAGAATAACGTTGCGTAGCTCAATCAAAGTATATATATACATATATGCACGTACCCTCACACAAACTCACACCCACATATAAAAATATATCCATTCATATGGTCTTTGGGAGAATCATTCCCCCCCCCCCCCCCCCGTAATGAGGACCTGTATTCGCCAATGTAATGCTTTGTAGGGTATTCTACTGATAAGCAATTAAGATGACCATTATGAAAATGGTGTTTATATACACCAAAGAGATGTACAAGATCTTTCTTCTGTCTAAATATTGTATCAAACCCATATTAAACCTACAGTTTAAAATATCAAAAACTTCTCAAAACCATGATGGTTTGTATTGAAAAAGACGGTTGGCATGACAACGGCCAGTAAGGTACATACGTTTGTTTGGTATCGATCCAGTCGAAAGCCTTGGAGAAGTCAGTAGTCAGCAGAGTAGACGTTAATTTAGGCTTGTCAACATTTGCATGTATCTTGTTGAGAAGATCGATTAGATAATGCGATGTAGACATTCCTATTCTGTTGCCAAACTGCGATTTACCCCTCCATGTCTTTCAAGACGCATTTGGCAACAAACTGTTCAGCAACTTTCGAAAAGTACAACAACCAAGTTTCAATGAAATATAATAATCATACAAAAAGTTACAGGGGACGATGTCAAAAGGGTACAATGGGAGCCCTAAGAAATGGAATAAAAGCCCACTTTCATCACCTTTGACGCCATCTTGATTTCGCCATGAGTGGCCACGTTTTTCTTGTTAACATCTTGAATATATTTAAGTGCATTATAAAGAAGGTTTTTTAAAAGTTGGTTTCGTTACCCTACTAATTGTGAAGGGGAGAATGAGGGGTTGTTTATTTTGTCCACTCTCTTTGTCCGTCGTGTTCACAGCCAAGACAAAGAAAAAGACTGTAAGGTAAGTATGCTATTTAAAGTTTATATACCTATGTACCTATCACTTTGTATGTTCTTAAATTCACCCTCTCCGTAGTGAGGTAAATGTCCATAATGCACTGCTAAAAATAATAAGGATAATAATGATATTAATAATAATAGCAATAATAATTATAACAATAATAGTTTAGAGTAGTAATAGTAGTAGTAGCAGTAGTTAGCAGTAGAAGTAATAGCAGTACACTCTTAAAGTGTTGGTTAAAATGTTGGGTAATCATGGTTGGTAAAAAAAATGCACAATTATGAGCATTTTTTAACGACTGTTTACACAACTGTTGGGCACGTATTTACCAACAGCATTGGTTAAATCTAGGTTGGGAATATTTGCCTCGTAGTTGGATAATTTGGAATGAGTTCCTCTTTCATGTTGGGGAAAATAGTTGGACAAAGAAAGGTTGGTCGAAATTAATGAGGGAAAGTTTGCCATACAGAAGTTTACCTAATAGTTGGGTAAATTTTGCACAAGATTCAGGGAAAATATTAATTTAAGTTACACTGCAAAAAAAACACCAACCCAATATTGCAGCAATCGTCAATCCAACCAACTGTTGGGCAGTTTTCCCCAAATCTCTAACATTGGGCAAACATTGGTCAACGATTGCTCAAACACTGCCCTACGGTTACACACTCTTAAAATGTTGGGCGAATTAAGTTGGGCAAACACGAGTTGGTTAAAAGTTTACCAAGTTATTTTAACCAACTCGGCTAAAGCAAGCATGACCAATTTGTGGCAATTGTATTCACCTAATATGTATTATTGGTGCGCTATCGATGAAAGGACCGCGAGTTCGAATCTCGGCAGAGGAATATATTGCGAAATTTTCTTTTGCCGATTTAAAAATAAGGTGATACTGAGTAAGAAAATACAAGTCCGATACTTGCAGTCTCTTTCAAAGTCGAAACATGCCTAGTCTCACGTGCAGACACTTTTCAAAAGGGAAAGAGCGTACTTCTCATAGGCTCAACACGCACCATGCCCCAATCTGTGCCGCAGAAAAAAAATAACGCCTCCGGCACAAAAATCAGACAAAAATCAGCAGGGTTTTTTTAAAACTCGACATGTAACTTGTATATATGGGACTACACATGCAATGTAAGATTTGTATAGTCCCATATATACAAGTTACACATGCAAGGTAAAAAAAACCTTTCACTTAGCTCAGATTACAGCTATCACCACATGCCTCTCTGGATGCGGCGTACAGATTTTCGTGTTAAATAGTAGTAGGTACAAACAGATGGAGTCATAATGCCTAGTTCACATTTGGCTTGTGATGTGTCTACGGAGCCCGTAAACTGCCCGTATCCCCCTTTCCGTGCGGCCTCCGTGCGGAGGCTGTAAGATTCACGGGCTCCGCAGCCTCTACGATTTGTTATCGAGAGGAGTTTGACAAATTTTTAAAAATCGTAAGACCGTAGCCCATAGACATGTCGTAGGTGACATCGCACAATCCTCGCACGGGCACGTGCAATGGCCAAGCGTGATCGTGCAGCAAACGCACGATTTTTGGTGGACATGGGGGCAAAAAAAAATCGTAAGGAGATTGTACATTCGCACGGCCCTCGCACAGCTATCGCAAGGTTGCCGCTCGCTGCCCGTGCAGTACCCGTAAAATATGAAATATGTACACATAATCCCTATTGCTGGGGATTGGGATCCTCAAACGGCACGGCGACTGCACATATAACCGCACCACCTCCGTGAAGCCTCGCCACGGGAGCCGTGCGGGCTCCGTACGATTTCCTCATGGAGTTGTGGAGACTGTACGGCAACTGCATTGACATCGCACAATGCCCGTACGGAATTTAGACGGGTTGCCCCCGAGGCCCCGAAAAACAAATTGCACGATGCTCGTAGACAATGTGAACAAAAATGCCGTAGCCCTTAGCGAGTTTTCTCAGACCCAAATGTAACTTTGAAAAGGTGCACATGAATGATATAACAAGGTTCAAGCGAGCATATTTAGTGCCAAAAATACCAGATTTGCGATGACAATTTCTTGACTGGTCGCGTGTGCCCACTACTTTGGTTGGCTATATTTCCTATAGAGCCATCTTTCACGATGGTAATATATGAAATTTAATAATCGGAATTAAGCGGAAAGGTGTTAAAATTGCCCTTAAAGAGACATACATTTGTGACACTTCTAAGGCTATATCTAAAAAGAATGTTCATCCTGAGGCAGGGGAATTTCAGAATGAAATCGAACACTGCACATTCACGTTCAGTGTTTGTCGATTTATGTATTTAACTGCGCATCCTAAACATTCAAATGTCAAAACATCTCTAAATCTTTCCCGTTTACTTTAGCGGCATCAGACATCGACGTCAAAGAATCAAGGCATTTTATTAATTCAATTGTACATCCTTTATAATTTGCCAGGCATTTTCATTAATTATCGTTAGTTGTGGCTCCATGTGTTTGAACCTCCTTGGTTTCATGGATTCCGTATGTTTGTAATAATATGATAGGATAATGAATTCGAACGAGAGAAAATTAAATTTAATGATCTTTCGTTAAATCGTAATTATGCTCCTTATTTAATTTGACATGAATGACACATTTGAAGATCTTGTTGCATGAATAACGAATTTGAACGAACGAAAATGAATTCGAAAGACAAATTGCCACGGCGATCACAATTATCATTTGAATGATCACACTTGTGCAGGAAAACCTATAACAATGACATGTAATGATATTCAAGATTTTATTATCTTATTCTCAGTCAGTCCAACAAGACGATGCTGCTACGTCAAAAGATAATATGGACGTGGGTACCGGCTTCATGTTGAGTTTTTCTTCTATGGGGATGTCTATGGGGATGATGGGGATGACTTTAATGGTTGGTATGGCAACACCCGAAGATAAAGGAATGAAGACTGCATCCTTGGCCATTGGTGTGATCATTATCATCTTAGGTTTAGTCCTATCCGTCACCATGTTCTTGCGCATGTGTTACGCATGTTCTTGTGTAAGTGTGAATAATTACCAATATAAACATGTTTCAATTTTATAGCAAATTTGCCCATGTTCAATCAAATGCAATAATTTGATAGTTGTTATCATTAATTTTAGCTTGTTATCGTTATCATTATGATCATGTTTATGTAAAAGGGCTTTGATGATATTAACGTTTATTTCATTTTTCTTTTTTCCACCAAAATACAGATCTTTTGATTAAAAAAATGATATCTTTGGGGTCGTATTTTCATTGTAGTGCTGTACTCTCATAATAATGCAATATTAATTGTAGTATGTACATGTATTTTGAATTATTGTGCTTTTCTGCGTAGGTTTGGAAGTGCACCACGTCAGAAGAGGAGAAGCCTCCGATGACGTTTGCTAGAAAGGTCCAAATTTCCTGTTTAGTTCTCAGCATCATACTGTTCCTGTTCGTCATAATCTACGCGATAGTGACAGGAATGCGCATGATGGACATCAAGTCAGATCATGCAGAGACTACGTCATCCCCTAACGTTACTCATGATTGCATATGTGTAAGCTATACAGCCCCCGACACCGACGTCCCCCCCCCCCCCCCCCCCCGAGACCGACAGCCCATGAGATCGACAGCGGACAAGACCGACATGCTGATGCCGGTCTTGCGGGCCTTCTGTCCACTTTTCGGAGGGTTTACTAGACCGACATTGTCACTCTCATGGGCTTTGGTTCTACTGGGATGTCCCTTATTTGGCTGCGTCAAATTGATCTTACATTGGTAGCAGTAAGTCATTGAAAGCTTTCAACCCTGGAGAGGGTAACTCTATACAAAAAGCCCTGATGCGGTATTATGCCAACAGATAATTATAAGTTTCATATGTTACTCCAGAATCTCGTATTTTCGCGCCCTAATAAAAAACATATATAGTTTATAGATAGCGTTTTTAAAGGGTTCAAATTTGAATAGAATGAAATTCTTGTTGATTTGCTCGCTATAAATTTTCAGCAGCCTCTTCTTAATATAAGGCACCCAAAATTAGAAAATAAAGTCTATAGAATAGCAATAATAATAATAATAATAATAATAATAATAATAATAATAATAATAATAATAATAATAATAATAATAATAATAATAATAATAATAATAATAATAATAATAATAATAATAATAATAATAATAATAATAATAATAATTAATAATAATAATAATTATTATTATTATTATTATTATTATTATTATTATTGTTATTATTATTATTATTATTATTGTATATTGGATGGCTCTGAATGGGATACAAGAGAATATTGGCCCTAACGAATGGAATATTTTCTGGTATTCCATGAAATAAAGCCATCCAATATAATTATTATTATCTATACCCTATACAGGAAAATGATTAGAACTTAATAAAAATCATTTAACCAACCACATTCAGTTAATAGAGCTCCTCATCATACCAAGGAGCTATCACAGACTTGTGATAACTCCTTGATCATACTTCATTGTGATCACACAAGTTTAACTTAACCTCTTTATGACGTCCCCCTTGCACCCCCTGGAAAAAATCAGGGGGACCTTATTTTTTTTTTTTTTGCTTGTCAGAGATTTTTGGACTTAAAAAAAGACACTAAAATACTGAGGACCTTTTTTTTTTGGCTCACAGCACCCCCAGTAACAAAATCGTTCACAGGCGCCTGATGAACGTATACATTTTTCCATATACGTAAAGGTATATTTTCAGTTGTATATCTGTATAATTCAAGTAAGCTGAGATTTTGAGTGAATTACAAATACATGTTTCATGGGCGTAAATATGCAGGAAATTCTTTTCATGGGGGGGCGTAACAATAGGTCGCCCCCCCCCCCCATGAATAGAATTGCGTAACAAACTCCACCACTGCATGTATGTATAAATTCTTTGATCTTCCATAAATGTATACATTTTTCCGTATACGTATAGATTTACTTGTAAATTGTAAAAGTTTCTGTTCATACTTTATTCATGATTGTAATATTTCTATTTTTGTAAATCTGTTGATTTCACTGATACTAGTGGCATATCTAGGAATCATTTTTGTTTTTATTCTGAAGAATACTTAAAACAAAAATGATCCCTAGATATGCCACTAGTATATACACAACACGTATGTCCAATACACACCTCCCCGGGTAGCAATGTTGGTACATTAACAAAACAGTCAAAACTTGCTTTGTATAACTGACTGACATCTGAAAAAAATTAAACTTTAAATTTTAAACAAATTTTCGAATTATAATCATTGTTGTTGTTGCTGTTATTATCATTATGTTGTAATTATTCAATTTGAAAAAGAAAAAAACAACATTGCTGGTATTCGCAAATTCCTGAAAATTTTGAAGGTAATATAACTTTTCCCTGCCAATTTCGTCAAAATAGCGGGCATATTCGATATTATGTCATTGTCATTGAAGTTCGAGTGATTTTTGTAGACCTGCTGTTCTCACGGTTCAATTTTAAACTCCAGAACATTCATCTTCGTCAAATTGCATTCATTATTGAACGACGACGTATTCATAGTGGTCAAAATGTTAATCAATTATTCCACCTCTTTCCCCAACTATCACCCCCGCCCCCACCCACTATGCCTGCAGGAATATCAGCCAGGCATTCTCAGCTCATTTCTTAATCCATGTCTTTTACTGGTTCATATTTTTCTTCATTTGTCTTTTTAGACTGGTTTTAATCTTAAGCTTTCTTTTCAGTTAAAAACATTTCTCATGGTTGTTCATATTTTCTTTCTTTTGCACAAAGCTGCTCGCTCCTTTTGTACATAAATTAATACATAAACAATTTTAAAAAATAAAGAGATATTCTTGGGATGAATAGGATTGCATTGAATGTTTAAACGCCTCAGTATATACAGTTTACCTTGGTAGACGAAATTGAATCCTCTTCGTCTGATTTTCTAAGTTGAGTGGTGTTATTTCAATTCGGTTTGACAAAAGTTGGCGATCACACGATGAAAAAATCAAATTGATCGCAATTATTTTTTAATTGAAAGATAATCCTGATCGTCATTCAAATTCGTTCTAAATTGCGTGCTATTGTCGACCATTTGGGTACTATTTTGACGAAATTGGACGGGAAAACCAAATAAATGTTGGTGCCCGACTGCTCAATATCAGTAAGTAGCGCAATAAATTCGCACATTTAGTAACAGACTTTTGGTCATTGGCAGGTATGAATCCTTGATTTACCATTCGTAATTCTGGCTTATATTTCACATTTTAACACAAAAATAGCTAAATTTAAGACCAAATCCTCCCGTCTATACATTACTTTCTAACATCCCAAGGCAATCAAATTGACGAAGCAGTCTCTTTCTCAACATTTATCCATTACTCCTCATGACCTTTACCGGATTTTAGAAAATGTCTGTGCAATAATTATATAAATTAATGGACAACAAAGAGCAATGGAATACCATAATTGTGTAACACATGTTATGTGATTTCTTTTTAGTTACACAATTTTCTCATTAGCACTTTATATTTAGACATAAAGTGATGTCATCATAGTTTCCATAGAAACAGATAAGCAGTGGAAGTTAATTACCTAGTATTAGAACCCATGTAGAGTTTGGGTAAGCCTGTAAGGTGTTTGGTTAGATTTCCTTTATTTTAGTAGATAAAAAAGCTAAATAATTGCAATTCTAAGCTGATTTCTTTTTCCTAATTAAGGAATGGGAGGTGATAAAATTCAGATCCCTGGTTATAATGTATATTCTCTTTTGTTTTCATCGTTCTTTTACTCCTTGTCATATTGTACTGCAGATAATTTCAAGGAAAATGTTTCTTTTGCTTAAACTTTCTTTTTCAAAAAGATGATCAGACTATTTATCAATTATTTTTTTTAATTTATCTATTATTCAGACATTGCCATGACCCCCATTACATTTAACCCTTTTGATGCAGAAATGGATTCCTGCATAACATGCCGATATCATAATCCCAAGCCCTAGTTATCTCAGGTTATCAACATGTTAGCCATTTAAAAGATGCCTTGTGATTGGTGGTCGTGATGACGCTAGGCATGAATTCAGAAGAAAATGAATGTGGGGAAAAGGCGACGGGAGTGAGAAAGAGAAAGAGAGCGAGAGAAAGAGAGCGAGAGAGAGAGATAGGGAGAGAGAAATAAGAGGGGAATGTAGTGAGAGGATTGAGGGAGGGGGAGAGAGAGGGAGAGAGAGAGGGAGAGAGAGAGGGAGGCGAGATAAGACGAAGAGAGAGCAAAAGTAATTGATGTACCATAGAGATAGAGGGCAGTGTGAGAAAGAGAGAGAGAGGGGGGGGGGGGGTAGTGAGAGGAGAGAACGAGAGAGAGGAGAGAAGACGAAGGCCAAGCAAAAGTAATTAATGTACCATAAGAGGGCAGTGTGAAAGATGAGAAAGAGAGCGAGAGAGAAGAGGGAGATGAGAGGAAGAGGGAGATGGGAGAGAGATAGAGAGGGAGAGAGAGAGAGAGGGGTTGAGAAAGATAAGTAATAAATGTATAATGTATCATGTATAGAGAGAAGGGTGAGAGAGAGATGGAGAGTGAGCGGGAATGAGCGAGCGATGTCTTGACCACTATCATTTTGGTCAAAGCTTGATCTGGGCAGCATTCCAGCTCAAAAATATGTAACATCTTATCATAACACTAAGCTAATTATATCTCAATCGTTGCAGAGTAACCATGGCAACAACCAATGCTAGTTGTGAAGTCATCTAGCCTTCAGGTAATGATGTAATGTAGGACAACTCATTTTATTTGTACATGAAATGTCATTATTTATTTGTTAAGTTCTCTCAAACAATACAATGTTAAGTGTGCTAATAACTATGGATGAACCGTTCCAGGATCCTTCAATCAAACAAAATATGTGTGCCCAATTAGTAAACTTGTGAAAAGGGATATTTCTTTGATATTTGTGCACACACTGCCAAAGATGTCATCATAGAAACAGACCAATCCTTTTATTTCGCGTTGCACATGGACATTTCTAGTGATCTCATCTTTCAAAACTTAACAAATGTCTTGTTGGTTATCCATTCTATACCCTGAACGCTGATCAATCTATAGAGGGTTCCCACAAGCAGCCATGTTGGAGGACATAACAATAAAAACCTGTGCACTAGACCATGACAATGGCTTTTCATAGTCTGATACACAGGTTTTTATTGTTATGTCCTCCAGCATGGCTGCCGTGAGAACCCTCTATTCATTTCAGTTGTTTTGCTTTCATTTAATACAACTTCCTATTAAGGTTGGGTTGCCAATTCATCCCCGAAAGACATTTTAAAACGAATCAGACACAATAACACTCAAACATAAACACACGACAAAGAAATCAGTAACACAGAACAGTAAAATGGAATAAAAAGTATATTTCATCTTGCTAATATATACAAACATCAGCAAAATTATTTGCATATACATTGTATTATCAAATTCTATAAGATTGTCACCTAATCCTCTCCATACAGGTGTATGTTCACAAAGTGTGTCCATACTTATTTTTATATTCCAATTACTTTTAGATCAGTTTATAGCCAGATTTACACCCCTTTCCCAAACTAATGCTCCTATTTTGTGCACTAAAGTAATGCTTGTGAAACAATAACAAAAATTGGGTGTGTAAATTCCAAAGAGCTGCATAAATAGGAGCACTGATTTTACAAGCACCCTTTACAAACTTGGAGGAAAGCAGGATTCTTGTCATTGAAACTGCACACACCCACAGTAACGAGGTAGTCCATTAACCTGTTATCAATGAATGAACTACAATGAATACTTGGAATCCAGTCTGCATACATCACTTGTTGCTATGTCTGACAAGCCTCTGACAAGCTTTCAGGTTGTCAAGAACATCCTTTGTTTAAAAGTATGCATAAAACTTGAATATATTAGTGAACAGGTCTATTAATCGTATTCATAAAATACCAATATGCTCTTCATGCACCAATGATGGGTATCATTACAACACCAAAGTAATACGCATTCACTTACGTCAAGCATTCATTTACATCAAGTCTGTTCGCAAACTCATTTTTTAACAACTTTGTGCTCCTATTACATACACTAGAGTTTGTGAAAGGGATATCAGGTTCATTTTTGTCATGTTTCGCTTTCCAAATGGTGTGAGATCTCACCGTGTCTCTTACATCACCATACCGGACAGGTGGTCCGATATATGCTACAGCGACAGGTGCTCTTCTAGGGCAATTCCAGCGTAACGGACATGACAGTCGGACCATTTTCTGGTTATAACAGTTTTAATCGAAACCAAGCGTCGTACAACATATTTTAGTAACTGATTCAGATACATTTAACTATCAGGGACATACACAGCAAATTTCACAGTACTGATTTGAATAGAAAACGGACTCTTTGTAACTGTAACGGACACGACACCATATATCACATGGTGTCATGTCCGTTACAGTTACAACAAGTCCATTTCTCTTTTCTCTTCAACTATTCAGCAATATACTGTGAAATTTGCTGTGTATGTCCCCAATAGTCAAATGTGTCTGATTCAGTTACTAAAAATGTTGAAGGACCCTTGGTTTTGATTAAAACCATCTTAAATAACCAGAAAAATGGTCTGACTGTCATGTCTGTTACGTTGGAATTGCCCTCTAGGCTTTATTTTGTCAAAATTATAAGGTAAGGGTTAGCGTTGCAAATGGGTTTAGGCCTTTAGGGTTAGGGTTAGGGTTAGTATCAGGTAAACTGTTTTGTCCACTCTGAATTTGAGAATTTGATTAGTGTCAGAGAGATGGGTGAGGGAGAAATTGTCGCAGTAGCATGCATCGTACCACGTGTTGTATCATGCCTCATTCAGTACAGACAACAAATAAAAATGACATTTCGATGCTCATACGATGTGAAATATTTCGGCAAGCTTACAAGTATGATGTGGGATCAATCACTGCGTGGACAGCAAAATATTACATTATTAAAACATGATATTAAAATATGCTGCAGCTTCCTAGTCAGCCAATATTGTCTTGAATATCATTTTGTATGATTTGAGCACGACAGACACCATATTGGTTCGCCCGATGCTATCTGGTTTAATACACTACACTTGACTTGTAAACTAGTTACATGTAGGCCTTCAAAATGGTTAATTTCTATAAGATTATCTAATACATGTACTACTACATAAAGAATACATTCCTTTCCCCCTTCTTTCTAACATTTGTCACAATTTTTGGTTGATTGATCATTGGATCAAAGTTTAGAACATTTAGTTAAAAACAAGCACGCATCACTTCATAATAATCATTAAGGCACATTTTCACAAAAGATAAAATTTTTGATTGGATCAAAGTTTGGAACATTTGGTTAAAAACAAGCATGCATCACTTCATAGGAATCATTCAGTATTAAGGCACAAGTTCACAAAAGATAAAATTTTCATGCAAATGGCACACATATAAAATTTACAATTATGTTGATTGGTAGACTACTTTGATCCACTTTACAATACAATGGGGGGGAAGGGGAAATAAGTACAGAGCCAACTAATGTATCAGACTTGTTCAAGCAACACTGCATTTACAAATTACTTTCAAAACGAAAACTTCAAACCTGTGCAGTACTAGTGACACCACACTTAGGTGTATTCAAGATGAATTATCAAGAGAACAATGGGATGATAGAATATAATTAACATTAACCAAAAAAAGGCCTACACGATTATAATCGTATTACATACAAAAACCTTTCAATGTGATGATTATAAGATCTTTGGTGACTTGGACTTCCAATAAGGTTAATTCCACGGTAACGGAAGAACATTTAGATACAGTTTGTGCGTGATTGTCCTTCCGTTACTGTGGAATTGACCATAAGAGCTTATTATAAAATAATAAAATAAATGCTTATTCTTTGGTACATGATCTTTGAGACCCTCTTTTATGGAATGTTAAAATTTAAAAGCTGCTTTTAAATTTTAAACACAAATATCATGTAATCATAGAGCAAATTGCCCCAACAGTGTATAATTTAAACAGGGAAGGAATACATTGGGATTGAACAATACATATAGGTTACCTTTCAAGCAGGCATGATAACATTCTCAAAAATATTCAGGTAAACATTATATATAATCTATTATACAAAGATTCTAACAAACTCTGATACTACTGAAAGAAACGGCCTTGTCCCAGCAAATTCAACAACATGTAGAATTTCTACAAAACTTGTTTATTCTATAAGCAAATTAAAACTTGCTCCATGATAAAAACACAATTGGACTAACTACAAAACATTCTGATAAAAGCTTCCATCTCTCAAAAATAAATGCACAAAAGACACTGTTAACCCTGTCACGACCAAAGTCAACAACACTATGTACAAAGTTAATAGTATTTTAGTCTTGTGGTAACGAGAGGGTTAATAAATGTGACGCTCACAGCCATTAGTCTGATGTAAAGGACTGACATGGTTGAATAGTTATAGCGACCCTGAAACATACATGCATGTTATATATGGAAAAAAGAAATCCCTCAACGAATGATTGCCTTCAATGAATAGATTATGATTTATTGGACTTTGGTACTACCACTCACTAGCAAAGCTTTTCTCCTGGCCCAATCTTTTCATATCAACAATAAATTTACGCATCAAGGAAGTAGTGATATGTAGTAAGGCAGTATGTAGGACTACAGGTAAATGTAGTATTTGAAATCAGACTTCCCTAGTAATGAAAAAACAATCTGTTTCATTTTAAATTGTAAAAAAAAGAACAAACCAGCACCATGTTAAATCATCACGTCAAATGTACTTACAGTGTGTAGAGACTATAAATATCAACTCAAAGTCACAAACAATGGAATATAACAAGATATTTATACTATGATAAACTGGAACAATGTCTTCTAAATTCATGTTACATAATCATACAATCTTTCACAAACTATCTTGTGATTTTTCACAATTTCAGTACTGGGATTCAAAGCAGAGGTTTCTATTTCATATTTTGCACAACATGCATCTAGACAGAATGTAAGAATGTGTCCTATACCAAGTGCTCTTTTTTCCAAAGATTTACATGTTAAAGCAAGGTGAAAAGAAAGAGCTTTTCTAATTTCAACCTAAAATTACACTAGAACAGTATATTTGGCCCTAGGACTATGAATTATAGACAAATCTTTATGTTCACAATACTTCTAAATTTTTTTCTCCTAAAATCTATACCTTATAGAATATATTCTAAAATCTCCATTTTCGTTATTTTATAGAAATCTCTATTTTCTCACATTCAACTGATAATAATTCCAAGAGAATTTTCTTTACAGCCAAGAGTCCCATTTCATTTGCAAATTCTTCAGCCTAGTGGAATTCGCCAATGTTTTTTTTCTGTGACATACCAGTCTACCCTTTCACCAAGATACTTTAAAGTGACTTCCCATACCAGGGAACTGATGGGGCTACTGGATAGAAAGACAGGATTAACAGTTGGTTCGTACTCAGGCTAAAAACAGGAGACACAATCATGTTGGAGCCCATATGTTGTGTGTAAAATGAGGCCTGAAGAAGAATGAAACAGAGGGGTGACAGGGTCTTGACATGGGAAAATCCGGACAACTTTCATCCCTGTAGTAATGGCCACTGAATAATATTTATACCAATTTTGTGTTTACTGCATACTGACATTACTAACATTTACACCATGAATGGGTAGTATACATGTTTGCAGGTGAAACATAATCTTCCGGTTGTCATATGCTGCCATATTATTCCAGAATATGTAGTGGTTCTAGGCCCTATTTCATAAAACGTGTTATCAATAACAACTGCCACATTTTTATGACAAATTTGCTCACAGCCAATCAAAGAGTAGCTATACAATTTATCGTAACTTGTTGCTGATTACAAGTTTTCTGAAACCGGTCCCAGATCTTAATATACATTACTGTGTGAAAGCTGAGATGGGGGTGATGAGGGAGAGGTGGATTGGGAAACAAGAAAATTTCTTGAGAACAACACACTGTGATTGTGTGAAGTATTTAGCACATATCAACAGCAATAGAATCAACTCTGATGCAATATCCATGCCCTTCATACTGAAACTAGTGGCAAAAAAAAGGGCTGGAATGGACAAGGGTAAATTTTGAGTGATTGTTTGCTGTAGTCTGACTTATTTGATTAACCCATAGCAGTCCTGTGTCTTCTTTTAGAGACATATTTGCATTATCTTTTGATCCAGATCCAGAATACTATGAATAACACATTATACATGAGCAGGAAAAAAATCACTGAAAATTTTGAGTCTATTTTATTGCAGTATCCTGTGCTGTTCTTGAATAAGAACAACTTAAATGTAAACAATAATTAAGGTGACTAAATTGGCAACGTGGTGCAAAATTCATAATCAATATTTTCATGTACAATTGGCAGAATTTTGTCAAATTAAGTTTTCATGTAGATAACTATGCAGGAGTGGAAAATAAGAATATTTGTTGCTAATTTGAGGTTCATAAGAAAACTGAACAGCTATGGGTTAAAATTTTTGTATTTTCACCTTATCTAAGTAACAGGAGTCTCACAGTAATTAGTGAGTAATATTTGAATGATAAAGGGCCGGTCCTCACCAGTACCCATACCGATAACGATGATGAGATTTTACATTAAAGGTATACCCGAGAGCTGCCCTGCTATTAACATACACGAGCGTACTCACACCTACACACAACATCGTAGGGTGTACCTTTAATCAAAACTCTTGTTATGGTTATTGGCGGGGTATGACCAGCCCTTAACACTGTTAAACCTGCTTCAGCAATCCCCTGTACAGAAAGACCAACTGTTTCTAAAGACCACATGTTCCTTTCCTTGAACAGCATTTCTCACTGAAAATAGCACTATACTAAAAGGAATCCCTCCTACAAAGACCATTTTTCTTGTCTACCTTGAGCGATATTACATGCATATATAAAAGTTTTACAGTAATATGAAATACGGACATATTTACACACATCCATTCTGAACACTGTTTTTCGTCTGACTAGTTTTGTTAAGCTAACAAAGGCACCTAATCATTTAGTCAAACATCACTACACAAGCACCACTTGCACCATAGGAAATGAATTACATTTAGAACAAGCCAAGTGTATCGTACCTGAAAAATGCAAAATTATAGAAAGACCTTCAAAATAAATTTTCTGACCTATGAAACCATGATAAAAGGATACGTCACTTAAAGGAGTTGCATATTATCATTCAGTCCTCGCCATCACTCTTCTCCTTCCCCTCAATGGTTCCTCTCCTCTGCCTCACAACATTCTCTGGTTTGTCTCCCTCTCCGACTCCACCTACTCTCCTTGCTCCAGCGGTTTCCCTCTGAGCTCCATCTGTTGCTCCTTCCATCCCCTCCGCTCCTACAGGGACAACTCCATCATCTCCAGCCACTGGCATACCTTCTTCAGATGCCTGGCCTTGAAAGCTCCTGGCTCCTTTGGGATCCCCTTGTGTTGCCCCACCTGGATCTCTCCGGCCATCCTCTTCCTCCTCCAACTGCTCCAGGAGCCTTGGGTCCTTGAGCTCTGGACAAATCTCCAGGAGAGCCAGCTCCAGTAGATTCTGCCAACAGAAAGGAAAGTGAAGAAGAAATAGAATCATGATAAACATGATCTGCCCTTTTTTACATCCTCCTCTATGGAATACTCTACAATACTTGGTGTGCAACATATACACGTACATGTACCTGAGAATGCATATTGAAAACATCATTATTAAGACTTCTATCAAATCAATCAACAAGCTACATGTACTACCGATTCTATTTATCAGGGCATCAATCCTTTTTCAGTATTTTGCAGAGAGGAGTGAGGCGAGGGGGTGCACAACTGCTTTTAAACAGAAGTATGCACTGCATCAGGTAAACAGAAAATCCAAGAGGCAGGCAGTAACTGTCCCAATGCCCTGTGCAACAGGTGACTGTATCATTAGCTCCTTCCCAGCTTTGTTTGACTTTCGAAATATGCAACAGGCCGCTTTAGTCCACTCTTGATACACATTACGCATCAATTTTTGGCAGCACGGGATATAAACATTTAACATAGCACATCAACAAGGGATTTTCTAAATCTCCAACTTCAAATTTTGTTTTCACAGATGCAATCGTATTCATTAACTACTTCATGAGAATCATGATAGGAAGTTCCTCACAAAAGGAAATACTCAAGAACACTTATAAAACCCTTCTTTTTGGCCTAGACAAAGTGGCAGGGGCTTCATGCGAGGCCTTGTACAGGCTTGGCATAACTCAGGTCTAACATAGTCAAAATGGGAGGAAACCATCTAAAGACATCTGAACTCAGATAAAATATCACCCGTCAACAACAACTGGCCGTATGGCAGTCAACGTAAAGATGTACTCATTGATTCTCCATAGCCCTGTCTTATAACAAGTAACCACCGATTTGAATCAATCACAACTGAAAATTAATCGCAACTCCTATCTCTTTAGTGTGTATTTGCGATTAATTATAAGTTGCGATAGGTTGGAATCAATCACAACTCTTTATAAAATGGAGCCAGGGTTACAAAAAGCAGAATCCATAAAAAAAACAGAACTTACATAAAAGATATGCTTGGTGGTCCTTGTGTCTTGAAGGGCTTCAAAGATTTTGATGGCTCCTAATCTGCTGTTACGCTTCCCTAAGAGATTCTGTAGAAAATCTGAAAAGGTGGACAGAGGATACAAGATTACATTAATTAAACTTCAATCAATCTGTCACTATGCACAGGAAAGTTTTAAAACCCTAATGCAATTTTTGTTTATTTTGTTTAATGTTTGTCCTGTAACAAATGGCGGTATTTGGGATATATGGGATATATTTGATCCACAAACAATTTACACTTTTATACTTCTTTTAATCCCTTCTGTGCCTCAAATTTTGCAAACATCTATCACAACCAAACCCAAAACAATCAGATTTTGCAATTTATTAATTTTTTTTATTCTTTATTTTTTTAAAATTGAGATGGCCTACATGTTATCTCCTAGAAGAATAAGCTACAAAATGCATGAAAGTGTTTCTGCTTCATGAATATAAAATCCAGCTATAACTTATAGTACACAGTGCACACTGTTGGGGTGGATTTAACTCCCACAACCCAGATCTAATTCTTGTAACTACACTTGTGTTGTATAATAATATGTACATTAAAGAGAAGGTTGAGTTCTGGGAAAGGTAAAAAATAATTTGTGAGCTTTCTCATTCTCTTTATATCAGTTTGGAAGATTATCGTAGTAGAAATGTCCCCTGAAAAGGATTGCTCTTCAAAACCCCTCACATTCATATATGACAAGAAACAGCTGAAATGTTCGGCCTAACTTGTGTGTGTGGGTGTGTGTGTGCGTGTGTGTAGTCCCATATACACATTTCTGTGTGCAGTGCATGTGACTCTCAGCAAGATTGTCGTCAATTTCTTCTCATTTTGGCGATTCCAAAACCGTACAGCATACACCAATTCTGATGTACTATAATCAACCTTTCCAAATGATTAGAGACAGTTTTTTTCACGATGTTATGGCATGACCAGGGGTGGTGTCTCATCAAGTGTCTTGTCGGTGATTTTTACTGACAAATTTGCTCTCAGCCAATCAGATGCAAAGATTTCAGTAGCTTATAACAATTATTGCAACTTGTCATTGATGACAAGTTTTATGAAACAGGGCCCAGAACTCAACTTCATCTTTAAGGAATAATACATGTATGTCTCCACAGTAACCAACTTTTAAGGTTCGTTCACATATGACACAGTGAACCATGGGGCTTTTTTAAAGCGTTAATATGCTTCACATTTTTGTATCTTATAACACAAATATCAGTGAGTAGGTGAAGGACCTTTGCTATGTAAGCAGCTACTTTTTTTTCATGCCCACTTACCATTCATTTACAAATAAAAAATACTGCAACGGTTTTCCGCATTATATATGAACGAGGCTTTAGATGGTGCACACAATGTGTGGAGGCTTGGTTCCATGACATTTGCTCCTGTGACAATTGCTCCGGTCTAACTTTGCCATGTTAATCTTAAACCTAAACCTAACCCTAACCCTAACCCTAATCTAGTGCTGTAGCTCGGACCGTTTTCCGGTCTTTGGTCCGGCGGACAAAGCATTCCGAGCCGGACTGCTTCCGATCCGGGCTGAGGCAAGAGTTGGGTCAGCTCGGTAACAGAGACCGGTTGTAAAAAGGTCATTAATCGTCGCCGTTTATCATCATGCCACGAGCGCATACGCATACGTGTCTTGCTTAAATCAGGGAAGTGCTGCTTAAATCCACAGCTATTTTGACCAAGCAAGGATCGGAGTTATCACAGATACGGTGTGATAACTCCTTGTTTTGACCTGCCGGCCGTACCGTTGCATTATGCATGGCATGTGGTAGGGTCCATGCTTGCATTATCCATACACTGCATACACAAACGTACGTACGCAAGATCGCTGTTCTGCGCTGTGCACACAGCTCACTGTAACAAGCTCAAGTTGTGAAACCTAGTGACCAATCAGGAGTGAGATGTTGAAATTAACATAAATGAAAGTTCGGCAAACTTTGGTGACCGGTGACCTATGCCGGTGACCCAAGTGCCTGGCAGCTAGCTAGCGCGCACGCACCCAGTCGAGATGTGGGATGTGATCGGAGCAGGGCTAGGGGGATATATTGGGAAAGGGTGAAAAGGGCGTTCAGTTGATAAAGTTTGTTGACCTGTAAAAACTGTCAACAATTCCCAGAGAGTAAGGCAACGTGTTTGTATTATGTTGATGATGTTTTGTCAGAAACTCGCAGCGCAATCGAAGGTGCTTCATTTATTGCGATATCGATCATGCCGGCATGATAAATATATAATCTCGTTAAGTATTTCCCTTTCTTTGACTGTAAGGATCGGAAGAATTATTTTTGAAGATTATGGTGATGCCATACACTATAGTGAATTTGCTTTATTTATGAATACTGTAAAGCGACGGTCGCCAGATAAAATACAGCGTCGACCGTTCGATGAAAAAAAAAAAGAATACGATTGCCAGATTGAACGAAGGACTGTTGACGATTATTGAGTTTTGAGCCCTAAATGCGCATTATTTCTTCCGATATTAAGATGCAAAAAATAGCTGATTTTTTTTAATGAAATGTATGGATCGCAATAATTATGCGGAGGTTTAACGGTGAAAGAAATTGAAGCTATCATATGAAATAGAGTAATAATCGTCAGATGAAATTAAATTGCACTCGCTAAATGATACAGATTTACGATCGCCCAAAGAAATAATATTTATATTACTAGAGTATTAGACAGATGAATAAATGACGGCCGATGTATATTTTTGTTGCCTTTAAATCAATTCACTGATGAGAATGATCAATACATGGAAAATGGAATGTGATAGATAGAAGAAGAAAATGACAAATTAAAGAGAAACATCGGAGAAGGTGAATGAAAAGCTGACAGAATAAAAAGAGGCACCGGCCATCGACAAATTCCTAAAAAGTAAATGAATTAACTCAACTCATTTTAACGATATTTCTCTCGTTGCTTTTTCATGATCCCCTCTTTCCTAGCTCATTGTTACCCCTTTTCTCGAACCATCAATTCGTCGATACAACACGGACTTCATGTAACTCCCCCCCCCCTCTCTTTCTCTTTCTCTCTCTTAGTACTTTTTACAAATTGCATATAGGATTGTTTGATCTACCGCGCGCGCGCGTACTATTTATAAATAACCGCGATATCAACAAGCTGCCAGACAATGGCTCCCAAGAGTCTCTCAATGTCATTGACCCAGTTAATGATTTATGACCTGCTGAGATTTTTTTTTCACGCTAGCCTATACAATATGCGTCGGGCTTTCTGGCAAGTCGCTCTACATGTATACCTACATGAATACTAATCGCGTTACTTAAACCAGGGAAGTGTTAGAGAGACTTTCCCTGCTTTTACTAATCGCGTTATGGAGACGGTACGGACAATGGGCGAGGGCGTTAGCCCAAGCGAGTATCATCACTGGTGAACTCATCATTATTCATATTATGCTTATCGATGTGAGAGGAGTGTATTCCATCATGGACCTACAGTCTAGTAAGTCCATGGTACGATCTTCTTTCTGATACTCTCGTTATCCTTATCATTCCTCTTCCAATATTTTCTCCTTTTTTCTCGTTCGCTATCCTGCCGACTTCCGTTTTCATGGAGAAGCAAAACAATAGTATTCCTTATCAAAGCTTATGGGAATTATTTGAGCAAAGATTTCAGCTTGCCATCATGTCAGACAGCTGAGGCCCAGCTTGGGTGTCATGTTACACCGCGGTCTTTTTACAGAGAGTGCGTGGTTTGAGCGGCAAGCACATTCCACGATGTTATGCAAATAAATTCATGCCGGTTGGCCGCATTACTCCCACCTCCATGGAGTCACGTGCCACACTTTTTTTTAGCCAGGCAAATGGACCAATCGTATTATAACTGGGCACCCGCCTTGTTAAACAGCAAACAACGTTTGCCATTAGCTTGCAAGGCGGAGCTAGGACTCAGCTTTGGTAAATTGAGACACGCCCACTCATGTGTATGAACTTAAATTTATGCTCATATAGCTCATTACAGGAGTGGCGTGAATATGATCGGGTGACTGACATGTGGGCAGTCGGTTAGAGACAATAACTTTCACAACTGATCCTAAAGTTGTGGCACGTGGCATTGTCTGGACCGCAGACCATGAGATAAGAATGTAACGGTCCACTGTTCTTACTATAAGGTCAAGGTCACTAACAATAACTGACTCGGGAGGTGTAAGCCTTTTTCTTTCATAAAATAAGCCGTAACTCAATTCCGAGTTCCCGGACCAGACCGGTCCGGTCGAGATTAAAGAAATACTTCGCCGGACCAAAACGATCCGAGTTTTGCGTTCCGAGCTACAGCACTACCCTACCTTTGACCTTTCGAGATATGAACGGAGGAGCAAATGTCGCGTCACCATAGGCTTGCAGTGGGGACCAATACATACCAGGCAGATTTTGGAAGAACTTTTCCCTGGCCTCCTTCTGCGTGGCCCTCTGTTCCTCCAGACTAGGGGGTTGCTGGGGTGGGGCTAGCACCCCGTCGGGCCACATGGAATCTTGGAAGTAATGGATGTAGAAGAGGATCATTGACTCTGACGTCAGCCAGTCTACCGTATCCCTCAGCTGCCTGCAAAGAACAGGATATAAGGGTGTCATTGGTTTAATGCCGTACTCTAACAGTGCTTTATTTGTCATAGAAATACAAGGTCCACTCTAGTCATTTTGGTATATTAAATCATCTCAAATACTGGATTAACCGTATAAGAACTACGCATAAATAAAATAATAAAATTTGATAATCTCTATAGCAGAGGCTGTATCCATATGGTTGAACTATCCCAAAACTGACAAAAATGTCACATACATGCACGTAATCGCTCTAGAATACTCCGTTCGCATCCTTCTCCTCTGTCCATTTCCAATTCCACTTATTCTTGATTCCTATGTCGATTTTCGCTATATTTGCAGTTCTGTCCACTTCCATTTTGATTTTTTATTCCAATAAGAGGCAAAAGAAATCAGGAAACGAAGTCGAAACGCTATCACAAAGTCGTAAACTTCCAATTATCTGTGCAGCTGCGTGATATTTATGCGATACGCGACATCGACAGTACACATACAGCGCAATATCGCTGTGTACGTGTGCTACACACTAGTTTCGCAATGCGGTCGTCCTGACAATGCATTCGAGAACGTATAGTCTCATACATCAGTCCACTTTTCCTGTTTCCGCACGTTCAAAATACAAAATCATTACGTGGCTGTTATGTGAATTTTAGTAAAGCGCATGGTTTTACAGTCCATAGCACTTGTCCACACATACTCGTTACCAGGATTTTTATACAAAATTTGTGCTGTGCGTACGAGAACCACTTCACGCTATATTAACATACTTTGTATGAAACGGCCCGTACAAGACTATATTTCATTTGCAAGATTTTTTTCCGCCACTAGGTTAATGCACACGAAAATACGATAATGCCTTCAACACATAACATGTCACAGAAAAAACCCGGAAATGTTTCTTAAATTTAAAAAAAATCCGTAAATCTTACATCCCTGTTGATACAGCTTTACAAGGAACCATCCAAGCTGAAGCTAGTTCACTAGCTTCAGCTTGGATGGTAAGTTGAAAGACCCTTGGTTTTATAACTGTAGCCACCTTTAATTTATAATCGATATTCATATTACTTTGTAAAGTGTGGTCACTTTTCAATAACAGATTTTATCATTATCTCATACATGTATATCATAATTATTATCTGCAGTAACATAAGAACTTTTTCATAGCATTATGTTACCGAAAATAATAGCATTCTTTTACAAGTAATGATCATTTGACCTTATGAAATATGACCTGTCTTCAGATCAAATCTTTCATGAAAACTGGTTCAATTCATGACTACCTAATCATAATCAAACTTTTTAGGTTTAGTACTTTCATAAGTCTGGTAGTACTTTTGTATCATCATATCAGCTGCCCAAACCATTATGTATATAAGAGTTTAAAAAATAATCTATTTCAAATTGTTTTTTTTTAATAACTGCGATATAGAAGTATGGCCTACTTGTTGATGGTTCTCCCAAAGGTAGCCTGAACAAAGACGATAAGGGTACGCCTCAGCCATCGGAACATTCCATGGAGCTCAAAGATCTCACTGATCAAGCTATAGATAGGCTCTGCTATGGAATCTTTCCTGTCCTGAGCACTGGAAAATACACAACACACATGTACATGTATTTCAAAAGTATAAATTTGCCTGAATAAAGTGCTTTCTATTCAATTCCACCCCCACCTCCATATCTTTAGCAGCTTTTGAGGTCATACATGTACAAGGGGTCAGTGCAATATATGCTCATCCTCACTTTTGTGGAAAAAAGTGTCACACAATAAACATACACTCTTTTAACACTACCCTCTGCCTTATGCAATTTTTTTTTAAGTTGGTGAAACAATGTAAGTAATAATCCTCTCCTGTTGTCAGTATGAATACTTTCAAGTTCTTTATCTCAGAATGACACAGTTATTACTTTGCACACTAAATTGCACTAATCCATAGATAGTGAGCGGAAGCGCCGCTTTTAGTTTTATTTCTCTAAAATATTTTTGTTTGTGTATTGTGTTTTTCCGTTTGCAGAATCATCCATTAATTGCAATTATGACTTCACTTTAGGTGAACAAAATTAAGCAATTGATCTGTCAACTAACCCACTGAATGAAAGACCAACCCATCTCTGAATCAATTATTCAAGCAGTAACTCAATCGGTCAGTCTATCAATCAATCAATTAATCACCAATCAGTCTATCAATTAATTAATCAATCAACCGATCAACCGAACAAATTTACTAAATTCTTGGTTTGTATACTTACGTTTCCTCTTCAGCATCACTATCTCCTAGATTGGATCTATCATCTTCTGTTGGAGAGTTCTTGAAGATACTGGCCAATGAGAAACCACCTTTCTTCACCTCTTGTCTATATGAAAACATAAAGAGTTGAGATACAGCCAATCATCAATTTTTTCACTTATGAAACACAATGAAACACTGCCTTTTTCGTCACTTCAATTCAGAGTAATTATTATCAGTTGTCTATTTCTATTAAAGCTCTATACTGTTTTTGTAGTAGGGGGTTGCCAGGTTATGCTTGAGTGGAAATATATTTCTTTGGTCTTTCAAAGGGATTCTATTTGGGTCCTAAATAAATGTATTTTAGCTACTTCTTTTGATATAGCTACATTTGATGTTTATTTCATGTGACTGCTAAGCAAAGCAAGTATTGAAGTTAAGCCACTACAGGACCTACGGATTTCATTTTTACCTGAGAAATAAGGAAATTTAGGAGTAATGCAATATCAATAGGCAGGAGCACATTGACTTGGGTTTTGAAACCTTGACCTTCCAGTTCCAAGACCATGCTTTATCCACAGAGCCACACCTCTTGATGCCTAGTACACACAAAGCTCTACTAGTGGCCACCTCTTTACAAAGGCCACCCGTCTACTGTGGTCACAGTCTCTCCCTCCAGGAAGAAATGTGTGTGATAAAACATGTCTACAAAGATCAACTGTCTACAAAGGCCCCTCCCCTTTTTTTTCTCATTCTGTCGGGTGGTCTTAAAAGACAGGTTGACTGTACATAACACGGGCATGGTGTATCAAATAGTGAGAGGCTTACACAGGGGCATCGATCAAGATGTTTGGTTTGGGGATGAGGAACGAGTAGAGAGCTTCACTGTGTATCAAGGTAGCATCTCCTAAAATCGCCTGGAAAGAAATGAACACACCATGCTGAATTAATAGCAATGCAGATATGAATGCACTTCAAACAAATACTCCTAAGCATATAGAGAGTAGCACGACAATGATTGCTTTAGTAAGTTGCAAAAGGTGTTCACTATAGCAATCAAAGTTATTAGTGCAAACTTGCAAAATCGGCAAAATCATACCTCTTTCTTTGACAAAATCTTTGACTGATTCTCTTTTACATTACTTTGTCTTTGTATGATTGGGACCCAACTATTTTATTTCTCTCTCTCTCTCTCTCTCTCTCTCTCTCTCACATTTCCAGTTCATGCATTTGTTGAAAACTAAGGTGGTGCTTAAATGACTTAAATGCTCCAATGAAGAAGGGAGTAATTACAAGTGGCTTCAATAATGGATGTCGGTTTATAATTATCAGTACCTTGAGGTGCTTCTGAATCTCACTTCTTGATCTTAAAGAAAAAAACTCTTATATGTTTTCCACATGTCATAATGACAGTGAAGTTTAAAAAAAAGGTTATAACATCTTTTACATAAACTGCTCATTATAAACCCAAATATCAGAATAACTGATTTAGTGAATTACAAAACAGTATTATATTAATCACTCCAGATTTCAGTTGCTGAAATTTAAATTAAAAAAAAAAAAATCCTCACAAACCCATTTTCTAAAGATTTCCCAACTATCATCTAAAATACTTCACTCTTCCTTCTTTTTCTATGGCGATGCATTTGTGAAAACAGAGAGATTACATAAGCCTGTTTGTAAAAAAATATTACGCTGAGTATTAAAGCAGGATTACAATGGCTTCATTTACAGGTAGGTTCTAATGCTACACTCACAGTAAGATGTTTCTGTAGCTCGCTTCTTGATCTCTCTAAGAACTCTTTCATGGTTTCCCTGTTGAACAGCTTCTTATTGTTCTGTGGAAGCTTGACCTTGGCTAACCAGTGACTGCACTGTTGGGTATAGAAAAGAATAAGATGAATGTTCACCCAAACACTGACCACACAACGTTGGCAGTATGAGAATAATACAGGAAATCAGTTAAGATGATTCTGTATCTATACCACTGCTCTATAATTTCATTTTGTCATCCATTTTTATCTTTATCTTTTTTTTCTTCACTGGATTGAAAATCACTCATAAGACAAGAGACTTAGACTGGAGTTTAAGTTTACATGGATATCAAAATACGGGACGATGTGTATAGATATAAAGTAATGTATGCTACATGTACATGTATTTTACCTCAAATTACCATATGTCAAATATATGTTCAGATAATACATGAATATTCAATAGGGGTAGTTTAAGTCCGGTTTAACTTAGACTGGAGTTTAAGTTTACATGGATATCAAAATACGGGACGATGTGTATAGATATAAAGTAACGTATGCTACATGTACATGTACATGTATTTTACCTCAAATTACCATATGTCAAATATATGTTCAGATAATACATGAATATTCAATAGCAAAAAACCAAAGAAACAGAATCAGACCAAGCCTCTCTCAATGATTAGATAGCTAATGAATATTCACTAACAAAAAGCCAATCACAGAAACTGTCTCATGACAAAGCCCTGTGTACAAAGTGAATGCCAAAAAAGTGTGTCACAAAAATTGTGTCTGGGAAACACCCTTTGCTTGCATTGTTGTTTGGTATACCCTGTCAAGTACTTTGCCTTTGTAATGGTAAAGTGCTACTCAGGGAAGAAAGTGCAGAAGAAAAGCAAGTAAGATTCAAAAACCCTCAAAATTCAGTGATATAATAACTGCAACAGATGACGGGTGCAGCAGTCGAATGGTTAGAAAATTTGAGTAGAGATGCAAAGTTTTGTGAGTTTCATCCCTGGAATGGACCTGAGATTCTTGCCCAAGGCATTTAAATTCTTTGTTATAGATCATATAAACCTATCAGGATGAAGAGTCATTGAGGTGTACATATATAAGTTAGCATAGAAGCATCTGTCCAATGGTGACTTGCTGGAGTGCTCGCAAGAAGTGGAAAGTCTTCACTGAGAGTGTGGAAATTCAATGGAATCCAATCCAATGTATACTAACTTTGATCAGGGCCCTGTTTCATAAAACTTTTTATAAATAACAACTGCATCAGATCTATGATAAATTTGCTCTCAGCCAATCAAATGCTATGATTTCAGTAGCTTGTAACAGTCATTGTGACTGGTTACTGATTACAAGTTTTATGAAACGGCCCAGATACATTTTTGTAACTGGAAAAGGTGCCACCTGAAACACATTAATCATCACCATTATATTCCATACCTCTTTGAGTCTGTTCTGTAGATTATGAAACTCTCCCAGTCTCCTTGACACCACCCAGCCTGATGTGGGAATTCTTGGATCAGTGGGATGTACAACGATCAAGAAGTAAATCTCTGACTTTCCATCAGATATATCCTGGATCTGAAAACAAGTGAAATAAAAAGATATGATATTTATATGCAGGTGGACAACATTTAACATTTCACTTTGGTCTTCTATAAAGTGTGAAGAATCTTACGCTTCCATGCCTCCAATATATTTTTGTCATTAATGAATGTGTATATCTTCATTGTTTTTATTTCGTGGCAGACACAAACCTATATTTCGGAAAGCTGGGATTATCATTCTTGTAGAGAGTACTTTTCAGATTGTCTGGTTGTAGGCCTTGAAAGCTGGCAAAAGAAAGGTAAGGCAAATTCCACATGGGCAGTAATGGAATAACTTGATTTCTTTTGCTAAAATCTTAATGGCATACAAAAGCCTTGTATGTATGTTTTGACTGATATGATGTGATCATTTCATGGTCAGGTGAAACACAAGCAATAAAAACCACAAAAAACTTAGATGATTCTCGACTGCACGCAATTTATGCCTCCGCCCTTGCCAGATCAGAAATATATCGCACATTCATGTTGATTTGTTATAAATTTTGATTGAACTAGAAGAAAAAGCCTATAATTACATGTTAATTGACCTCTTTGACATTTGACCTTAAACCTTATAACCCAAAATCCTAGTCACTTTATCTCCTCCTAGTCATGAATACAAAATAGTTGAGATTTGGGGATAACAAAAGGTAAAAAAAATTCAGTTGATGGCTCAAACTGTTCTTGAAATATTTTGATAACCAGAATAAAAGCCTCTAATTACATGTTAATTGACCTCTTTGACATTTGACCTTACACCTTATAACCCAAAAGTCTGATCACTTTATCTCCTTTAGTCATGAATACAAAATAGTTGAGATATGGTGTTAACAAAGGTAAAAAAAACATTGATCTCACATACACCTGTATAATGACCTCTATGACCCGTCACCTTTGACCTACGTGCATAAAAATCTAATCAGTTCGTCTCATTATGGTGATGCATACTAGTTCCAAGTTTGAAGTTAATGGATCAAATGTTTCTTGAGATATTAAGTTAAGGCTAAAACCTGCAATTTCAGAATTGACCTCTATGACCTTTGACCTACGTCTTTCTATGGTGATATACCAAGTTTGAAGTTTTTACCTCATATGGTTCTTGAGATATCGCATTAACAACTGCAATTTCAGCAACTGACCTGTGGCCATTGACCTTTGACCTATATACCCCAAAATCTAATCAGATCCTCTTCCTACGGTGATATATACTAGCACCAAGTGTAAAGTTCATACCTCAAATAGTTCTTGAGTTATCGCTAGAACGAGGCTAACACCTGAAATTCAGAAATTGGCCTCTGTGACCTTGACCTTTGACCTACGTACCCCATAATCTTATCAGATCGTCTTATGGTGATACATACATACACAACTTGTACTAGCACCAAGTTTGAAGTTCATACCTCATGTGGTTCTTGACTTATCACTAGAACGAGTCTAACACCTGAAATTTCAGAAATTGGCCTCTGTGACCTTGACCTTTCACCTATGTACCCCAAAATCTAATCAGATCGTTTTCCTATGGCGATACATCCTAGCACCAAGTTTGAAGTTCATACCGCATGTGGTTCTTTAGTTATCGCTAGAACAAAAAGCGGGACGGACGGACGGACAACCCAAAAACACAATGCCTCCGACACCACCTTCGGTGGGCGGAGGCATAAAAAATATCTAATTTGAGATTTGTGTCCAGCCCTGTCTATATGCATGTATTTTCTAAGCAACCTAGTTGAAATAATACCATAAGATCTTACATCTGGAAGACAAACGTCAGCTCTCCACTTATTGATGTGTTCGGTCCAGAGATCTGTCTGCTCCATGTATAGCTCCACCCGCTTCTTCTGCAGGTTCAGGCTCTCTATCTCCTTCTCTAAAAGTTGCTCCATCTAAATATAACAAAGCATTTATTGTATGATATTCTCATTCAAATTCCTCATACACATCCTTTGTTCATGCATTGGCACAAGACCAAAAAAAAAAACAACCTTGGAGATTATGTTTTAAAATGCCTTTCAAGGCAGTCATTACATATACATGTATGCCTTTCCTGATGGAGAATGCCCATGCAGAGTTTTTATTTACATGACTTGTGCAGGCTTGAATAAAATAATTTGGTGTTGAGGGCACTACAGAGATTCAATAGAAAAACTGCAGAACAACAGCAGAGGCACTTTTTTGTTTATGCTAGCTGGCTGAAATTCCCCTGGAAACAATGCCAATATAAAGACAAATAGAAATCATATACATGAATGCAACTACTAATTTAGGGATCAACTGAATATAAATTAAGTGCTTTTGGTGAGTCGGTAGTAATTTTGTAGTACATGTACATCAACCACATACACCTGACTGAATAAGGCCATTTCTATTTGGAAACTGTTCCCTTCTGTCCTTTTCTATTATTCTGTCCTCATCCTTCTCGATTATGAATTTAAAATTCAGTGTAAATTAAATGTATACACAGTAGGTGAAACCTGGTAATAAGAGGCTACTGTAATCGCAATCAATGTATATTTGTACTTCTCAAAGATTTAAAACAAAATTTTTGAATTTCTCCATGTATATGTACCATACTTTGTGCTCACCTTTGAATCAACTCCATGTGAGCTCTTGAGGTTACTGAGTGCCTGTGACTTGTTGCTCAGCTTCTCTTCTATCCGTTGCAGGGTACTCTCCACCGTGTTCCGCTGATCCACCAGACTCTCAGAGGATTCCATGGTCTGACTCGAGATGGAAGAATCCTGAGGAATCATAGAGAGCAGAGGAATCAATTACATATCCCATGCATGTGGATATCAGATTAATAAATATTATGATCTATAAAGTGATTTCTCCCGAGGATAAAACGAGTTGAACATTTTAATTACTCCCAAACAAGCTGCCATACTGTGGGTCAAGGATTCAAAGAATTTCACCCTTCATATACCAGGAATCGATTTACCATGCCTTGGACCAATGTATTTGAGCCACTGCAACAGTACATCTCATAAGCGAGAAAAAGGAAATATTTTTTTCAATGTAAATGTAGAGGTCGTTGAGATTATCATAGTAAAAATGTAATTCCCATATGTAGCTTTGTATCATCATTCACTGTCACATTTTCCCACATTTCCCATTCTAAACCATCCTCATTCTTCTTTCATTTGGAGCCCACTCCCAAGTCTTCCCAACTGGTCCTTGGTATTCAATTTCCCTGATCATAGAGTCCTCAGGACCACTTCAGCTAACAAGACAATGTTTATAATGAAGTTAATTATTCAATTGTCTCCAACGGCCACCAGAAGGTGGTAACACAGGCAACTGCTGTGTGATAGGTTGCTCGACTGCTGTGAAAAAAAATCACAGGCAGACCGAGCGGGATTCGAACCCGCGACCTCTGGGTTACTAGACCAGCGTCATAACCACTAGACCACCGGAGTGCCCTTAGTGGTATAGGTTCGAACTATCCCATTCATGCAGTTGCGTGTGTTACCACCTTTTGGTGGCCGTTGGAGACAATTGAATAATTAACTTCATTATTTCATGTTACCCAACTGATTAATTCTATACCATTGATTTGACATCATATGAATGGGATAGTTCGAACCTATACCACTAAGGGCACTCCGGTGGTCTAGTGGTTATGACGCTGGTCTAGTAACCCAGAGGTCGCAGGTTCGAATCCCGCTCGGTCTGCCTGTGATTTTTTTCACAGCAGTCGAGCAACCTATCACACAGCAGTTGCGTGTGTTACCACCTTCTGGTGGCCGTTGGAGACAATTGAATAATTAACTTCATTATTTCATGTTACCCAACTGATTAATTCTATACCAAGACAATGTTTGATACGCAATTAAAGTACACCAAAAAAAGGAAAGTGAGAAACTACGAAACCCATTTTCCATCACCAAAAGCAAATCAAGAATATTGTTTGCACACCTCTATGAAGCTGCTCTGTAGCTCATCCCTGACAGACGTCGAAAAGTCATCTGATCCTGTCTTAGGAGCAAGGTCGTCACAGAGTTTGGCATAATGCTCGCTGACCAAGAAGGCAGGGTAGTGTTCTTGGTCCAGGAGCTGGTAGATCTTGTGCTGGGCATCGTAGAAAGCATTGGGCCCCTGCAGGAATAGTAATAACATATTTTAGAACAAGATGAATGCGACTGCGTTTCCTATATGCCTTCACCTAAATTTAGTTGATGGAGAGGCCATTCCATACTCAATCAATATGGTAATTACATTAAGTGATACCCAAAACAAAATGTTGACTGTCTCCCCCTCCCCCAATCCATACTAAGATGTAAAGACTCACCGCATTGCCAACTAAGAAGGCTTCCATGCCTCGTATGAGCTGTCTCTCCACCTTGACGACACTGCTAGTAGCTACAAAGGTACGATACACAGTCGTAGCATTCATGTGCTGGTCACGAGGCTATGTTATGACAAGGAGATAGAGATAAAGATAAAGATTCAATTTCGGTTTATTAAGATGGAAAACACGTAGCAAAATTCTGAAGACACTGTCACATGTACAACAAGCAAAAGATACGACTGCGTCTTCAATATGCCTCCGCTTGTATTCAGATAATTCCTAATCACCTACAAGTATAATATAGTTGATGCGCATTCATCAAATGGTTATTGCGAATTTGTGATTTAAAACACTAAAATCCTACATTACTAATTGACCTCTGACTATAAAGCAATATAATCAGTTGTTCTTGAGATATCGTGGAAATGTAGCCAAAAACTGTATTAATATCATGTACGGTAAATTGGCCGCTGAGACCTGCAACTTGTGACCTTTGACCTACTTACCCCCAAAATCTAATCAGTTCATCTTCGTATGGGGATACATACTAGTACCAGACATACCAACTAGTACGAATTCCTCACCCAGTTTCGCTCCTATTACACTTGATAAGGGGGTACCAACATCTATGGATGTCTTGAATTAATTTGAAACACAACATTACCATAATGCATCGCACCTGTCTCCTCGAACAACCTTTTGTTATCCACTGGCATTAACTATTTATGGCTCTGGGTTACAAGAACTGTTCTAAATTTTTGCCTGTGATACACAATGCCATACCCCCTTATCAACCGTAAAATGTACGGAATACGATTTTAGGTTGGCAGCACTGCAGTACCAAGTTTGAAGTTCTTACCTCAAACAGTTCTTGAGATATCGCAGTAACGAGGCTAAAAACCAGTAATTTCATGTAATTTCAAGTAAATTGACCTCTGTGACCTCTGAACTTTGACCTACCTACCCCAAAATCTAAACAGTTCCTCTTTCTATGGGGATACATACTGGTACCAAGTTTGAAGTTCTTACCTCAAACAGTTCTTCAGAAATCGCGGTAACGGTGCTAAAAACCAAGAATTTCATGTAATTTCATGTAAATTGACCTCTGTGACCTCTGACCTTTGACCTACTTACCCCAAAATCTAATCAGTTCATCTTTCTATGGGGATACATACTGGTACCAAGTTTGAAGTTGTCACCTCAGATAGTTCTTGAGATATCGCGGTAACGGTGCTAAAAACCAGTTATTCCATGTAATTTCATGTAAATTGACCTCTGTGACCTCTGAACTTTGACCTACCTACCCCAAAAATCTAATCAGTTCCTCTTTCTATGGGGATACATACTGGTACCAAGTTTGAAGTTCTTACCTCAAACAGTTCTTCATAAATCGCGGTAACGGTGCTAAAAACCAAGAATTTCATGTAATTTCATGTAAATTGACCTCTGTGACCTCTGACCTTTGACCTCCTTACCCCAAAATCTAATCAGTTCATCTTCGTATAGGGATACATACTAGTACCAAGTTTGAGGTTCCTACCTCAAATGATTCTTCAGATATCGCGGTAACGAGAAGTGGGACGGATGGATGGACGCACGCACGGACGCACGCACGCCTCCGGTGCGCCTCCGGCACCCACCTTTGGTGGGCGGAGGCATAATAAAATATAACTATGAAACAAGATCAAAATATAGCAGTTTAATAGTTTCAACGACGTATTCTAAACGGTATGTTACAAAATAATGTATTATAGCAACCTCATTGCAAAAAGTCAAGTAATTTATCCAATGTCATAGCATAACCAAAAGCTTTATGAAATAAAAAAAATTTAAAAAATTAAAAATCCACCATTCACTCTCACAGCAGACGTGACATGTGTGATAACACATAAAGTAAATATAAATCAGTTAGTGTTGGATCTTACGTTTCAAATTAGCCACTAATCTTTACATTTTAAATTCTACTGTAAACGTGGAATATTTTGCAGTGGGGAAATTTTCGCGCATTTCGCGTGGCATGAAATTTGCACGAAAATAAAAACACACGCAAATATATTTATGTATGTATTCTTTTTGCCCATTAGCCTAGCGAGTTGGCGAAATTAAAAACACATGAAATTCACCTTACGTGAAAATTTCCCCTTTTACATTAATTTATCTACATATGCATATGTAGGATTATTATTTCATTGATCAAGAAGTGATGCATTTCACTTAATCTACCAGTTAATGTAGTATTTTGTTTTTAATGCCTATTTCATTACCTTTTTACTGCTTTTCAAACTCTCAACAGCTTGCCAGAAACTGAAATGAGAATAGGACAAATATGATTCTCATAGAGCAAATAACATCAGGGCCCTGTTTTATAAAACTTGTTATCAAAAACAAGTTATGATAGTTGTTATAAGCTACTGATATCCTTGAATCTGATTGGCTGGGAGCAAATTTGTCATAGAAATGTGGCAGTTGTTACTGATGACAAGTTTTAGGAAACGGGACCCAGAGAATACATTCTAACATACATGTAGTACATGTGTCAGGTTTATTATTTACCAAAGCATTCCTGCTTTACATCAATAGACCTTTCTATATGTATGTAACGCAAAACATGCAAAATAAACAATCAGTTTAATAATGCAGATATATCTTTGTACTTTTTTTTATCTTCAGTGTACATTTTGTTTCTCTAAGAAGTTAATATTTCAACATAACTACAACCAAAGACTACAAAATACTATTCTTCCTAACTTACTTCAATAGGTCTTCTTTTCCTTCTTGTTTGAGGAAAGCCAGAAAGCAGTTCCTCTTCTTGCTTTCTCCAAGAATCTCATCAAGAGACATCAGGCGTTGCGTTTGATAAGCGTCTTCCTGGCCCCCTGATCCCGAGCCTTTGTAGTAGGACTGGTAGTCGGGTCCACCTAAAAGCTTCAGGCGCTTCTCACAATGGGCCTTGGCAACATTGCACTGCAGAGTGAAAAAAAAACAATTGATGTGATATCTTACAAAGACATTAAATGTTTGGTAGGCATCTTCCTGGCCCCCTGATCCCTTATAGTAGAACTGGTAGTCGGGTCCACCAAGAAGCTTCAGGTGGTTCTCACACTGGGCCTTGACAACAGTGAACTGTGGAATAAGCATCATGTAATCGTATGGTTTACAATCAAGACTATCTTTAAGCCCAATTCACAAAAAGAGGTTTATCTTTAACCTACGGTGTAAACCTCAACTAGCATAGTACTTGCATGTCCTTATGTCCACAGGGTGGGCAAAATACACTTGCATGCACTTATTTACAGTTATTTCAGTCCATGGTAGAGGGTTAAACCATCGTTTAGACCAAGGTTTAAATCTACACCTCTCTTGGGGCTAAGAGTGTAGACACTTTTAACGCTGGAGTATTAGGACTTCTGTGTTGTTGAACGATGGAAAACAGAGTATATTTTCCCACAATTTCATTAAATTGTACTATGATATTTCACATCATAAACACTATTAGAGTGTGAAGACTGTATAGATATTATCCTTCAATCTCATCACACAGCATACACCAGTTTGACTACGAAATTATTTCAGATTAACTATTCCATTGCAACAAGGGTATACATTAAGAACATGTACAAATAGGGCGACTGTAATACAACTCTGTAAGACACCTGACAATATGTGAAAGGGGTTGGTGCTACCTGATTGATGTATCGCTTGAGATTCCTGCATCGCAGTAGATCCCCTTTGTTTTTCCCCTTTGTTCGTCCTTTCTCCCCTTCCAGTTCTCCTCTGGTTTTCTTGAGGTCTTCTAGTACTGTAGCATGCATTATGTCAGTTAAAATATGGTATCTGTGAAGGACATGGGAAGAAGTCAATAGAACAATAATATTATATAATATACAGTCTCAGGGACTTGAAATTTAGCAAGAAGTGCTTGTACCATTAACCCCTACCATGACGTGGGCGGCAAATCCCGCCCAGATGTTGGAGTGTTGAACATTCTGTTTAGGTTCAGAATGGCTTCAAAATTTTTCCTCATACAGAAACCTGTGCCTCCAATAAAATATTTATTCCTATGCAATATATCTTTGCCCAGTTTGCTCAAGAAAAAACTATTAACAGTTCATTTTTGACAATTGCTCAAAAATCTGGTGGCATGGAAGGGGTTAAAGGATTTGATATTCTTAAAAAAGAGCATTTAATCGATAGAACATACTGACTAATATCACATGTATTTTTAGAATTACAGCTATTACTTTTATTTCCATAAAGCTTCAATAGTTATAGGCCAATTAAAATTTGGACATAAAACACATACATTTATTCACAGATACAGATTTTTTTTTTTCTTAAATGTACAAAGATTTCTGGTATTGTCATAAAAAATCTGCTCTTTAATAAGTTTTGAGAGAAAAAAAAACTACCCTTTGCCACTCTGAACTGAACAAAAACTCTAGTGAAGTGATAAGACGGATGAGTAACTGGTTAATGACCTTAGAACTAACATGCCACAGATGGTGAAAGCAAATGAAATCATTGTGCATTGAGGGAATGTTTGAAACAGGGGCGGATCCAGGATTTAGTATATGGGGGGGGGGGGCACACAAATGCAGGTTTGTCAACTTTTGGAAAAGGTAGACCCGTATTTTTGGCCAGCTTCTCGAAAAGTCACTCAGTGGGGGGTGGGGGGTTATGGGGTCAAGTTTCCCTCCATAATTCTCTGACAAGCAAAAAAAAAAAAAAAAAGTTTTCATTCTAATATGGGGGGGGGGGGGGGGCACAATCGATAAAAGGGCGGATCCTTTATGGTCAAAATGCATACTTTTCTTCCAAATGGGGAGGGGGGGGGCACTTCTGCCACTGGTTTGAACCACCAAAATTATAGCATAAAAATAATCTTCTCCTGAAAGAACAATCAAGCGTATTGAATTTGTTTTGAAAATAAAAGCTAAATATAGATTCCCGCTCTCACCTGATCTGTAAGAGTTCGTCCACATCACTAGTTGAGTTGATAAGTTTGATGAACTCTTCGTAGGTAGCGGAATACGCGTAGCAACGCTTGCTCTTCTCCACCAGCTTCTCAGTCCTTTCCAAGTGCATGAGGAAGGTTGTGTTGATGAAGTGAGGGCTACACAGCATGTCCACTGCAGGCTTCACCACTAAGATAAGAAACCAGTGAAGGTAAGTATCAATGTTTGCAGTGAAAGGTAATCTTAGTGGAAACAGCTGAGAAGTCCTTCTAATGATTGATCATGCACACTATCAATAATGAAAATGCAAGGCTTGTAAAAGGAAGTGCTGAAATCAGACCATTTCTCAGTATTTTTGGTTAATTTTTGCATGGATATGTAGTAGTATAGACAGAATGTTGATGGTTGTTGCATGGTTTGTTTCCATCAAGATAGCGTGGTTGGGCACGTTCACAGACAAATGTGCTTCGCAGACAAGAAGCCTTGAGGCATACCTTGACAAGTGAAGATCTCTCTCAGGAGCTGTCTGGCGGTCTCACATCCTGCCAGCCTCTCTGGAAGGAGGAGGACCAGGAGTACCTCCACCGCCTCCCGGAAGAACTGCGTCTCTGCCTCCTCGCTCGCTAGACATGGGTGCAGGTAGAAGATCTTGGGCTCTTCTCCTTCCCTACAAATTGAAAGGAAATAGTACATTTCTCTTTCCTACATGTCTAGCTCCTATAATTGGAGACAAATGTATCCATTTGTTATGTAGTCTTCTCCGCTGGGAGACACTTTAAGTAGAAACCAACTTAAATCAACTTGTCCACAAGGCAAAACAATAATTGTATTACATACTCGTCCTTCATCATAAAATAGTCAAATTATTGATTTGGGAGAACCTATGTACGACTGAATAGAGTATCCTACAAAAATCAAATGGATAGAGTCACAAAAGTTCTACCGTTAAACATGGTGATAACTGTTAGCTGTTGTTTTTTTTTGTCCATAGAAACGAACAATCAAACAGGCAGATTTTTTACCCATTCTCTGTCATCTTATCCTT
Organism: Heliocidaris erythrogramma; assembly: GCA_025617745.1. NCBI lineage: Eukaryota > Metazoa > Echinodermata > Echinoidea > Camarodonta > Echinometridae > Heliocidaris > Heliocidaris erythrogramma. Next base: position 18,192,004 of record CM046867.1, read on the forward strand.
CTCCCCCCTCTCTCTCTCTCTCTCTCTTTCTCTCTCTCTCCCTCTCTTTTTCATGCTCTACAGCAATAAGCTGGCTCTACTTATCGGTTACATTCAATTTTAACTTTTATCTCAAATTTCCATCCTCCCACTCAACCTTTACCTACCTTACACTTGTTTCCCTCAGTTTCTGGAAGTGATCACACAGCTTGTACACAACATCACTGGATAGAAAACGGACCTGGGTAAAGTACAAGAAAACAAATTACATATATTAGTTAGATAATACATATTTCCACATGCAGAAAGTCAACTGTCTCAATACAAGAACATGTATATGCACTCAAGAAATCACCACAAATTGCATTGTAACAAAATACTGGAGCAATAATATTGTGTAAAATAATATTATGCATACCCAAACTAATATACAGCATACTATACTTTTGAAATGAATATTGGGATGGGTTTTTGTTTGTTTGTTGTTGTTTTGTTTTAGGTTTTTTGGGGGTGTATGGTTTTGTTATTGTTATTGTTTTTTGTTTGTTTATGTTTGTGTTTTTTTTGTTTTGTTTTTTTTGTTTTTTTTGTTTGTTTGTTTTTTTTTTTTTGGGGGGGGGGTTGCCTGTCAAACTTTTCATAGATTTAACATCATATAACCAGGCTCTATGGAAGCAAAGAAACAAAACTGAAAAACTTGCTTAACAAACCACTAATGGTACAGTCAAAACATTCCTCTAAAATCTGAGCCCACATACAATATAAGAGTGCAAGCAGTTTATACAAATAAAGAAAAGCATTATTGCAACAAGCTTATACTCACCATGTCTATTCTTTTGAGTCTCAGTGATAGATTATGAACCACCTCCCACATATCCATTCTAATGGGGATTGCAGAAAAGAAATAGAAGGCATCCAAATTAAGCCTGAGTCATATCAAATATTTCATAAACCGGGATTCGACGGCTTTGATTCGATCGAATACCGGTTAATCGATAAATGATGTGCGGTGAAAACAGAGTTGCACAGAGTTGCACACAGTTGCACGCAGTGCATGCACCATGCACCGGTGACCGGTCCGCTGGCATCGCGGGCATATGTATGGGCTCTCGCTGCTCGAAATTAACGATAGCCCGCTAGCCAATGGCTAGTAAAAATCACAGCGGACGAGCCAAAATCTTAAGTTTCTAGTCCGTATGGCTAGCCAAAATATCACTAGTGTCGCACGAAGCGATGCTCATTGTCGACACACCCGACAATGATTCAAATTCAAAGAATTAATAATCTTACTTTGTCTTTGGAGAGCTGAATGGAACACGTTTGTTCGATGCCCAAAAAAAAACTACGAAATAAACTTTTCGTCGCTCAATATAGACTTGACTTCATTCAGCTTCAGAGATCATTCAGAAGTAATTGCCAATTTGATGAGAGTGTGATATTAGTTATTGCGAATTAAGTAGGAACACTCGTACTCATGCCCGTATTTATCATGTTCAATTATACAATTGTCATATTGACAATGGAGAGAGTGCAAGAAAATTATCGTAAACTTCAGTTCGTAACGACAAAACGATTTTTCCATAGAGAAAGCACAGGTAAAGCGCGACGTCCTCCGCGAGCGAATTAGCGAAAGTTAGCCAACAGTTTGAACTTTGAAGTCGCCTTCACGTTCTCTGCTAGTATATATGCTGTACGTTACGGAGTTTCTTTTTTTATTTGATTTTTTCGTGGTTGCTACGGTAGTCAAAAATCTGGCGGACTACAAATCGATGCACCGAATTTGCCAAAACGTATTCGGGATTCGATGTCTTCGATCGAACACCGGCTAACCAATCGATTCGACTCAGGCTTAATCCAAATAATGCATTTTTATGAAAAAAAACTGTGGTACCGATAGTATAGTTTACAGTAGTCAGTCATCAGTGTGATCAATTACATGATAAATCTTTTGGTTAAGGTATTGTATAATGACTTTCATCGAATAAAACTTGAAAAAATAATGAGGATATGACAACAACAAAAAACTACAGTAAGTTCATTATACTATTGGTGTGAATGACTAAGAAGTGTTGGCCAAGTAACTGATTATTCTTGTATATTGTACTGAAAATGGCTAGTGGGGAGCATTTTAGGAGTGACTGATTGATAACACAATATCAGTTTGTAACACAGTGAATATACCACTAAGATATCCTTCCTCCTATAAGTATAAACAACATGTACATCTATTGTGAAGTTCTAAAACTCATTATTAAAATGACTTACATTATCTTATCAATTATCCAGTACATGTAAATTAATACCTTCCATTCTTAAAGAAATTTGAACAGGATAAAGCAGTCTCCTGGCATTAGATATCCTTCCTAAAACTTGTAGAATTTGTTTTGATAAAAGTAAATACTCACTCTAGAGTATCAGTAAAAGTTGCACCATTTTGTCCAACAGTATTGTACCAGAACATCACATAGTCCCTCACTGCCAGCTGAAATACTACACAACAGAAAGACATGTAAACAACATAAATTTTGAAAATGCATAGGGACCTACATGTACTTGCAATGAAATCTGAAAATGAACTGATCATTGAATATTTGATTAGGAATGGGTCACACCTTGCATCACAGGTTTACAGAAAAGAAAGTGTGGTCAATTAGAAAACCTCTAACGAGTCTAGAAAGCGATGGGCATCTGAGTTTGAAATCATCATTACAGATTTCTTCTAGACAGTCTATTGTACGAACAAGTATCGATTTGAAATCAAAACAAAAAAGGAAACTCGGAAATACAGTCCTGGAAAAAATTATTAGACCAGCTCCATTTGGGCGTATATGAGTAGCGTAAATTCCAACATCTGTGGAAGTAGGAAAATGATTATCAGAAGCTAATTCATGATTAACAGAATACTACTAACTAGAATAATTACCCCTAGGATGACTACTCCCAGGGCAGTTACCACTAGGATGACTACTGCCAGGACAAATTTCCCCGGACAATTACTACACCCCCTTATTTTTTTTAAATTTTTTGACCACCTAATAGACTGTAAATGTCTGAGAGGATGAATGTCAAGTGTTACTTCTCTTGGTCTGAGCACCATGGCCTGCTCATTATTCTACTGAGACCACTGCATGTGACATAAAAATTAAAGGTATTAGAACATTAATTTTATGGAACAAGAAAACATTCTTGCAACATGAATGATCTGCTGTGAGGAGAAAAATGCAACACCTTGTGGACAGCGCATGCCACAAGGCATGTCTGCTATCATCAAATGTAGTCATTTTCCACCAAGAACTGAACAAACTGCCTCCAGAAGAGTGAACATGGCTTTAACAGACAATCAGGCATACCTCCTGGACAATAACCCCCGAAACACTTCTGTTCAGACATTTTTCCAAAACCCCTACCCCTAGAGAATATCCCTGAGGACAGTGAGCCTCTAGGATATTTACATTCTGTTAGTTTCTGAAGTATCTATCTGTTGGGGATGCCCTTAGATGTAATTGTCCTTAAGCGACAATTGTTCGGGGTTAATTGTCCTAGGGGTAATGAATCTGGCGGTAATTGTCCGAGGGGTTAGTTATTGCACGGGCCAATTGTTTTTGGGAGTAGTCATCCACTCATTATGAGTTACATTAGCTGGTAGAAATCATTCTGAAAATTTGATTAATGATATAGCTAACACTTGCCATATAGGCCTTTAAAAGGAGCTGGACTAATAATTTTTTCCAGGGCTGTATGTTCATACTGTGGTTCCACCGATACATTTTGGGATGAGATAGACATTGCCACACAAATATTATCTTACCTTCTTTGATTGCATTGTCAATATTGCGGGATATGATGACTCTTCTTCCCGGTCTTCTCCTGCGAGCTCTCACCTCCTGTCAACAACAAATAGAGAAGAAAATTATCAAAATTCCATACTAATAATATTTAAAGTCAAAGACTTAGATTCTCATCAGTTGAATATTTTGATTTCATTGTTTGCTTCAGCCCGGGGCGAATCCAGGATTTTGTAAAAGAGGGGGCACAATGCCAATAAAATACACAATTAAAGGAGGCAAATTTTTCATTGTGTACTTAAGGTATGCCAGCTGGGTTTCAAAAGGGGGGGGGGGCACAGGCTGGTTTTCCCCCTCTATTTAGAGAGAGAGAGAGAGAGAGAGATACAATGAATGAATTCCAGAGAAGACATTGGTAATGCATTGAATTCCAACTTTTCGATCCTCACGGATCTTCCTCATGGTAATGAACTTTTTCTGAGCAGAGCTTCACATGCACATTTCACTTTGTTCATTACCCTAAAGGAAGATACGTGAGGATTGAAAATTTGGTTAAAATAAAAAAAAGTTTGAATTCAATGCATTACCAATGTCTTCTCTGGAATTCATTCATTGTACATTTGTATCTCTCTTTATGCTCTTCCAACACGCGGTTATGAAATATCATTTTATATATACATATATATAAGAGCAACAATTGGCTCACACTCTTTAACATGGTGGGGTAGTGTACTCGGTTGCTAATTATATAGAGGCAACAAAATGAGTACATCTGTAGACGTAGCTGTTGGTACCACGCTTTTAATTAGCTTTCGGGCAATTAGCCCTTCTTCAGATCTACATGAGTACGACAGACACGGCAAAAAGAATAACTAAGATATTTGAACGCATATTATATACACAACAAACTATAATATAATATGTAATATATAAAGGGAACATATAATGCGATACAACTAGTATAACTAGAATATATGAACATCTTCATGGGTGTTATTAGACCCTACAGCGACGTCGAAAAAGTCAATAAAGATAGATATACAGAGAAATTTAGTAAACTTACTATTAGCCCGAAAGCTAATTAAAAGCGTGGTACCAACAGCTATGTCTACAGATGTACTCATTTTGTTGCCTCTATATATATCCGCCACTGGCTTCAGCAACAAATCTGAAACTCTAACTTTGTAGCACAGAAAGGGTTGTCCCTGAATCGGGTAATCTAGCAAATTTATGTAAATTAAATCTCGCTCAGTGCGGTTTTGGTGTCTGTTTTACAAAAGTGAAGCAGTGAATTTTCGACACAGTCCCAAATAGGCGTGGTACCAAGAGTGGGTGTAGGGTTAGAGTTAGGTGCACTGTTTGGTACTCAATTTGGTTATTGTAGGATACTGACTATAGAACCAACAAATATTGTTATAGTTGTCCCTGTACACACAAAAAAAATTACCATAATCTTGGTAACCAGTGTCTGGAATGCCGGAGGGGGCTGATGGATAATTGGGGGCTTCTTGATCTTCCCCGAGAAGAGGACCAAAGAGCAGCCCAGGAAGAAGCCCACAAATCCTAGTCCAAGGTAGACCCATGGCGATGAAGAGCTCACTACTCCCAGTCGACACAAAGCTGCGAGGATGAGCCCAAATCCTGCAACCGTGTAGATGTTGATGTACCTCCCAAGAAAGATCATGGTTGCATGCAATATTTTCCACCTGCTGTACAAACGATATTAAAGCCCTTGATTGATAAATGATCATTAAAAAAAACTATGGAGTGAAATTTAGACTATCAAAGAGGCACTAAATTTTTGTTCAAAAAAGTTCCAAACTTTATTGATCATAAATTTTGCAGTTAGTATTATATTTATAATGAAACATTAGATAATCCATTGCAGGGCTGCCAACAATGGATAATACTAGTCATGTAGTTGAGAGTGATATTATATGAGAAGCGAAGCAAAATTTTGACTGTTGATAATTACATTTACATATGTGTGTAAGTGCACTTATGGTTACAGGTGATTCCAGTCTAGAGTCAATATCATGAGGTGAGTCACTGTCAGAAGCAGTGCTAGGTGGCTCTTCATGAGCGGTTTCATTAAGAGCCAACTAGCATGAAGATCATTTACGTAACGTGTCGTATCTTGCAACTTCCTCTCCCCTTTGCCCTTTACATAAAAAATTGTTAATTTCCATTTTCCTCATTGCTCATGTTTTTCCACAAAACCTTACAAAACCAATTTATTCCTTCAGCAAAAACTAAGAAAGTTTAAAGTCATTAAATTTTCGGTCCTGCACAAATGAGAGAGAGAGAGAGAGCTCACACTATACATCACAGAGTTGCCAATTTCTGTTTGATTGATTACAACTTCAAAAATTCACAACTTTCTTATTTCTTATTGGATTTTGCTCAAACTTTCACTCATGTGTTTCTCTCATTTTCGTCTGTATTCAAATCAAATGAAAACCATGGTGGACTTTCCCTTTAATTTATTAAAGTTAAAGAGCAATCCAACCTTGGTAACAAGCACTTATCCAATGCCAGCAACAATAAACAAACGCACATTTCCTCTCTCCACACAGAGAGGGCAAGAGGGCAGCAGTACAGGAGGATTAATTAGTCTCAGCAGAAAAATAGAATGAACACAAAATTTAATGCTCAAAATTCCATATTCCCTGAATCAGTGGTTTAGCTGGTCAACAAAGAAGAGGGACTTTCACAGACAGACAACTTGCTGGTAAGTACAGTTCATTAGCGGCGATTCTATGAGATGCGAAAGGTGTAGTTTCAAGTAATAATATTAATTCTTAGCTCATCGTTTACTCGTATAAAGTACACTAGTAAGGTTCGATCTAAACCTTTTTTCAAAAATCACTTTTAAATATATTTTGATCAGTTAAGAGGGTGGGGCATGATTAGTATCATTTAAACATTCACTGCAGTCTGTCTCTCTCTGCTTCTCTTCCCCTCTCTGTTTATCTTCTCCATTCCTTTCAGCTCTTAGCTTTTCTCAGTCTTTCATACATCTCTGCCCACCCAACGGCATCCTCTTATTCTTCTCTTTCAGCTTACTCTCTCCCCTCTCCATCCCCCCCCCCCCCCCCCCTCTCTCTCTCCCTCCCTCCCTCTCTTTCAGGTTCTCGAGTCTCCCTTCTCTCTCTTCCTCTCTTCACCTCTTTAATTTTTGTGTATAAATAAATGAAATGCTATAAAATAGAATTTGAAAGATTCCATTCATTGTCTTTATAAAAAACTAAATATTCAACAAAGGATTTTACTCGTTGTATCACAAAGATTCCAAACTTTAACCTTTTTGCGCTATGATACATGTAATTCAATTTTGTTCTTTTACCGGTATATTCTTTTATGTATTTAATTTATCATTTCGTTCATGCACTCATTTGTTAATTCCTTCAAAAATTTACTCATTCACACTGGTTCATTCGTTCAGTATTATTTTCATCTAAAATTAAATGATGAAACAAACAATATAGTCAATGAAACATAATAATGCATAATGATTAAATAAAGAAATACTGAACATTTCAAAGAGGAATTTCCCCATGATTAAGTCTCGTTTTAGGTGTCTACTTGAGAGTAAAAATGTCGAATAATACAAGAAGATGGCCTCTAACCTTACCATAATGGCCCTTTTTTCCATACTCCAATGGAACGCCCAGGGGCTATTAGGGCACGCCCAAGAGCTTTCTTATCACCTGAATCAAATTGAAAAATATGATTTACTATGTATCCAGGAAACTTGGTTTCATGACCACAGTTTTTTATCATCCCCAATTATACTTGTGTCTCAAAAAATAGAGATGGACAACGCAGAGGGGGATGTGCCATTTATATACATCAAGGGGTACCTTATGAAGGCCCTTTTGACAATCCAAGTTTAGAAGTACAACAAGTTAATGTTCATACAGGCAACGAAAAAATATCTATAATCAATTTTTACAATCCATGTAAGAAATTAAATGAATTTATTTTAAAAGAATTATTAAAGTTTGTAAATGAAAGATAAGATAATAATCACAGGGGACTTTAATGCACATAGTCCATTGTGGGGAAGCGAGAAAGTGGACAGTAATGGCCACGCAGTGGAACACTTTTTAAATAAATATAATCTGGTTGTCTTAAATGATAAAACAGGTACAAGGATGGACCCTTACTCTGGTAAACTTTCACATTTAGACTTAACCATCTCCTCACCAATCTTGGCAGGTAGGGCTTCATGGAAAGTTTTGAATAATTCACTTCGGTAGTGATCATTTTCCCATAATATTGAACTTCAACCAGGAAAGAAAGACGCACCATATAAAAATATTAATGTGAAAAATATAGATGAGGAATGATTTTCTTTTAAGAATTTTACTACTTGAAAATATGTATTAGGGAAGTGATTCCAAAAAAAAAGAAATATAGAAAGGAAATTAGTTCCATGGTGGAACAAAGACTGTTCTAATAAAATAAAAGAAAGAAATAGACTCAGTAACAAACTGAAAAGAGAATTCGCTTTTGAAGCAATAGATGAGTTTAAAGGGAAGGTAAACCCTGGCGATTTAGTTAGCTGTTTAGTTGAAGGGCACATTGTTGATTATATATGTCGAATTTCAACACATTTGGGCCCCCCTAACGCCGTCAACAAGTAGTTAGAAATATCATTTTGTCGTCTGCTAGAAGGTCCTATATCGATCGTGTGCGTCGCCATTTTGAACAGATAAGCCCCGCCCTGTGGGGTTTTGTCGGACCTCTCGGACCAGAAGTACCCGGATGCCGCCATTATTACGCGTTTCAAAATGGTGTACTGCCAGGCGTTCGGATGCTCCAATCGGTTGGGAAAAGTTAGGAAAGGAATGGAAACTCAAATTTCCTCCTTTTCCCGACCTATGGGGAAGGTTGAGAAATGTCAGAAATATTAAAGATTTCCCCATAACAGACGGTTATTTCTGTCTAGTAAATTGTGAGACCCTCGGAATAGTAGTGGTTTCACTCAGGACGTGGCCTGTTCGATTAAAGTAGAACTTTAATGATTTTAAATATTGGCTTAATACTTATTATTGCATAGATGGCATAAATTAAACAAGGTTATCCAAATTCAACGCTTGGAAACATTTGAAGTAATGATTATTATCAATTATAAAACGGTAAAATACAGCCCCCGATATAGCAGCTGAAGAGCTCCTCGAACGCTGCTGAGATATGTGACGACACACCATGGACCAGTCCTGTCTAAGCAGACGATGTCCCATAACATCTTACACATTTTTCAGAGCCTATTTTGTCATCTCCTCTTCGCTTATTTCTCTTCCTTCACTAGCATCAGTCTTAATGTTAGTCTGTTGCCTCACTCTTAACTTCGTGTATGGTATTATTTTGATGAAAAATGCAGCGTTAAAAAAATAAAGGAATCAGTCACTTGTAAACAAAATAAGACGCCATTGTATTTTCAGCTGCTTGCACCGGGGCATGTTCGGCGTTTCAAGAGGGAACGAATACCATCCTGCTATTATTCAATTTGAAAGTGGGGTTTATTTCATTGATCATTGACCCTTCTCCTGTGTATTTACAATCAAACGGTTTTAGCTATCAGAATCAGTTTCACTTTTCCTTTATAATGGTGTGAAATAAGGTCATGTTTAAATACATCAAACTCTTTATAATTTGATAAATAATTGCATTGCAATTATGTTCATTCATTATTTTATAGGACGTCGTCTGCTTAAGCAGGATCGATCCCGAGTGTGACGACATCAAAACATCGCTACATTTCTGGCGAATCCTCGGATATTCCAGATGCTGAGCCTGAGAAGAGCTTTTTTTTATTTGTGTTGTTTTTATAATCATCAGATACGCAGTTGACATAAAACTTATACGATTGCCATCTGTAAGCTTCCCAGTTTCTAGTGATACATTAATTGCCATATTTGTGATTTCTTTGAATACCTACTTTAAACTGTTTGATTAAAATTAAAAAGTTTTTTTTTTTAAATCTAAATGAAGTTGCTTACCGAAAATACAAAAAGTAAAAAAAATAGATTTGTTAAATCACACTTCACAGCATCACAACGCTAAAGTTAGGCCCTACCTTAGGGAAATACCATGCTGGACATGCTGGAGCTGGTTGAAACTAATGAAAGGTCTTCTCTTCTCGGCAGTCAATTCTTCCAGATATAAAAGATAAAACGTTAGATCTAGATGTACCACACAATGTAGGCCGATTGCAAGGTTATAGACGTGGACGTGGTATGTTTACTCTTTCGGATCGGTCGGACGAATGCACACACAACAAAGGCACTGCACCGTACGGTTGCACGCACCTAGCTTCTTGCAGGAGCCGAGCTGAGAAGCTGATCGCTGAGCCCGAGGCCTCGCCCTGGGGGCCGGGCCGGGCGCGAGCTGCAAGGTCGGTCGAGGCCTATTGTTCGGTCTCTGATGACGTGCGTTTGCTTTTGTTGATTGTTCAAGATCAACGAGACGGCATTGTATGGAACGCCATAGGGACCAAAATTCCTGCAGTTCCTACAAATTTATGAAAATGAGCTTATCACTGACTGATCTGGGGAGCGTTTCATCAAGCGTTTTGTCAGTGATTTTCACCGACAACTGTTATAAGCTACTGAAATCCTTGCATCTGATTGGCTGAGGGCTAATTTGTCGGTGTAAATCACTGACAAAACGCTTGATGAAACGCTCCCCAGGTTGGCATCGATTTTCCGAGAAGGGTTGGGGGGGGGGGGGGGGGGCGGGGGGAAAATTCTAAATTAATATAAATGAATGAATAAAGGAATGAATGAAATTCTAAATTAATATAAATGAATGAATAAAGGAATGAATGAATGAAAATGCAAAGGAGAGAAAGAAAAATAGGGGGAAATGAAGAAAAATCATAATCTTTACGGATCAGGCCCCCCAAATCCGCAGGGTAATGCACTAGAAATTTATTTTCCAAAGCTCGGTCGCTTTGGTCCTTCGCATAATTATTTTCTTTCAGGATCTCGTAATTTCGCGCCCCAGTAGGCCTATATAGTTCTTAAATAGCTTAAAGGGTTCAAATTTTGAAAATATAAAGATGTAATTGCTTTGCTCACTATATCATGTGAGTTTCATATGCATGACCTCTGCTAAATATTGCACCCCCAATATAGGATAAAGTGTATAAAACAGCATTTGCAAAGGTTCAACTTTTGAAAGAAATCTCAACTTTAGGTAGCCTTGCTGAATTTCTTGACTCTTACTCAAGCCTACTAGGGTTTTCGTTAGTTTTGCTCCCGATTGTAGAAGTGAGTTTATCAATGTATAAAATTCTATATGTCTCTACCGCTCAACCGCTGTGGTCAAATGCAAAATTTCCTGGGTAAAATGTGCAAGAAAAGGGTTAAAAATTTGCTCCCTCGCTTCTACAATATTCTGCAATATTCTTCCCCCTTTTAGTAGTCTTGGTTTTTTCCCCTCTATTAGTTTGTTTAGATTTGTTTAGATTGATTTTATTTCTGCGTTCAATAGCGTGATACAAAATATAGTAATACATGTGTTACAGATTAAATATATATATATATATCAACATATTGTCATACATTAACAATTTACTTCTTGAATACAAATAAAATATGTATGCAATATGGAAAATTAAAATTTTACAATTAACAGGATTTGATTTGATATTTTTTTGATATTTTGATATTTTTTTTATTTGATATTTTTATTTCTATATATTTTTCAAGGCAATGTGCAATACTCCATATTTTGGATGAACTAATTCATACTGATTTTATAACTTTCAAAATGTACTTAATGATCGAGGGACTATATGTTTTACAAGCTCTGCTTCCTTTAGTTCCTCATTTCTCATGTTTTCTTCCTATCTCTTGTATAATCATATCAGGTTTCGTACATGTACTTTATATTTCTTGCTAACTTATTTCAGTTGTATATTGCTTTTATGTTATATTGTAATATGTTTTGTGTTTTGGACACATGAAAAATAAAAACACTTGAACTGAACTGAACTGAACAATAACGTAGATAAGTTTGGGTATTTGGGGGGGGGGGGGGGCGCCTAACTTCATTGTTTGCCCCGGGCGCCATAATCCCTATAGAAACAGCACTGGCCTCGCTCGCATGTGAAATGTTGCATCCACATAATTGAAAAGCAGTCCGGGCGTCGAACTATAACTTTCCGCCTAAAAAAAATGTTTGCTACAAGCCGTTATCTTTCTCTCAAATTTGCTAAAACGTCACAGCTTCCGCGCTTCGCGCGGGTTAGGCGGAAACTCCTCCTTCCTGCACCCACCCCTGTTACATACAGTGCAGTATTGCGTCCAAAATAACTGAAAAGCAGTCTGGGCGTCGAACTATAACTTTCCACCTAGAAGATTGTTTGCTACGAGCCGTTTATCTTTCTCTAAAATTTGCTAAAACGTCAGAGCTTTCGAGCTTCGCGCGGGTTAGGCGGAAACTCCCCTTCCCTGCACCCACATACCCTGTTACATACAGTGCAATATTGCGTCCAAGTAATTAATAAGCAGTCGGGGAGTCAAACTGTAACTTTCCGCCCAAAAAAAATGTTTTCTACTAGCCGTTATCTTTATGTCAGATTTGCTAAAACGTCAGAGCTTTCGCGCTTCGCGCGAGAAGGGGGGGGGGGGGGGACTCCCCCCCCCCCCTGCACCAACCCCTGTCACATACAGTGCAATATTGCGTCCAAATAACTGAAAAGCAGCCAGGGCGTCGAACTAACTTTGCCGCCTAAAAAAAAGGGTTACGAGCCGTTGTCTTTCCCTCAAATTTGATAAAACGTCAGAGCTTTCGCGCGAGAAGGGGGGGGGGATTCCCCCCCCCCCCCTGCACCAACCCCTGTCACATACAGTGCAGTATTGCGTCCAAAATAACTGAAAAGCAGTCAGGGCGTCCAACTATAACTTTCCACCTCAAAAACTTGTTTGCTACGAGCCGTTTATCTTTCTCTAAAATTTGCTAAAACGTCAGAGCTTTTGAGCTTCGTGCGGGTTAGGCGGAAACTCCCCTTCCCTGCACCCACATACCCTGTTACATACAGTGCAATATTGCGTCCAAGTAATTAATAAGCAGTCGGGGAGTCAAACTGTAACTTTCCGCCCAAAAAAAATGTTTTCTACTAGCCGTTATCTTTATGTCAAATTTGCTAAAACGTCAGAGCTTTCGCGCGAGAAGGGGGGGGGGGGGATTCCCCCTCCCTGCACCCACCCCTATTATATACAGTGCAGTATTGCGTCCAAAATAACTTATAAGCAGCCAGGGCGTCGAACTAACTTTCCCTCAAATTTGCTAAAACGTCAGAGCTTTTTGTGTTTTGGACACATGAAAAATAAAAACGCTTGAACTGAACTGAACAATAACAATGCTCTGACGTTATAGCAAATTTAAGAGACATCACCACTGTCGCACTCTTTGCGTGACCCACAACCGCCCCCTAAAATGAAATCCTGGCTACGCCTGTGATTATGACTAATGCACTTCTTTCATTTTAGTCAGCTTTATTTTTCAGCATATATATTACCCTGACATCTTCTGCCCCCATGCCAGGGACTATAAGTGCACATACTTGTCTTCTTTTCCTGTCTACAATGGTTTCTTACAGCTTGCTTTACGGATTGTACAATTAAGTTGTAAGTCTACTGGCTATGGCTACTTCAGTTATTTTATATTACATATTTAATATTTCATATTTTATTCTTGAATGACCTGTACTTTCAACTCAAAATTTTGAAGATACATTTTCATATCCACATTCGATGAATATTTTAATATTCATACATATACTTTTTTATTTACACTTTTCTTCAACTATTTCTTGTTCATTCTCCCAACTTTGTAAGACTTATATTACTCTCTGGAGCCTACAACCAACAAGTTTTGCTCTTACCTTGGCTCCTCATATCCTCATTTCCAATTTTGTTAGTTAGTCTTTGTTTTACAAGAAACAAATTAAACAAACCAAAGTGATGTCATATACTTTATGTACTTATGTTAATTGAAAATACCCTGTATTATTCTTGTAAACAAAACTGACAATATGTATAAGAAGAAATAAGAAGAAAATTTAATAAGAACTGTGAAAAATGAAAATAAAGCGAACCTTGAATCTTGAACCTTAATATTATATCATATCCTAAATTTGTACATGTATGGCTGGCATGATGAATTTTTATCATTTTCTAATTCAATTAACTCATTTTAAAATAATTTCCTTTTGCTACTATAAGGTGTATAGACATACCATTTTTCAGGAGGAAAGATTTTCATTTGTCAACTGTCAAGTATCAGAAGTACTGTACAACCAAGTAGATCTAGCTCCCGCTATCTCTTCATTAGCTCTCTTTCTAACATTTCCTCCCTTCTCTCTCTCTCTCATACAATAATTCTTCTCCCCTCAAATTCTAATTTACTTCTTATGTCTCACCCCACCCCTTCTCTCTCTTTGTCCCTCTCTCTCTCTCTGCTCCCCCTCCCCCCCCTCTCTCTCTCTCTATCTTCTTATCTATAAGAATTATAGCTCCTATTCTCTTTCTCAAATCTTTGTATTAATTTTCATGAGCAGGGACTTGCTAAAGGAGAATCCCTTCTCAAGCCAAACTAACTGTACATCAAAATGAAATAAACAATGAAACTAGACATATAATATTTCATATCATATATCATTTAGTGTAAAATTTATTTCTGAAGAACAATGTAAATATACAGTATTGATAAATGCAATAGCATTTATGTATCTAACTTCAATAATTAGCATCATTATCTACAGAGTCCAAAAGAAAATGTGATAGGTGTAATCAGATAAAAACAACAAAAATACAAAAATAAACTACATGTAGACCTCTCGCTTTTTAAATGCTACAATTTTTTAAAAAGAGAAACAATTTTGCCTTGCACATTAATGAATACAATGCTAGGTGACATGATTTGCTGTTAATTTGTTTATTTGGGTTTTGTAAGTTTTTTCTTTCTTTTCGCATTACCTATAGTCAGTCATTTATATTGAGTAGCAGTGAACCATTATTGTTGTCCCACCGGAGCTCTCAGTGAAAGTCTGCTGTTTTTTCAGCACTTTTAACGAATCTGTAAATGTCTGGTGAGGCTATTGTTCATGTTATACATCATATATACAACAATAAAATGCGGTTTCATTTAAAAACATTGGCTGAAAACAAATGAGTGATACATAATGGAATTCTGAAGAAACATATATATCCCACTGAACAAATGAAGAGATATGACAAGAATACAGAGCTCCAATTTAAAATGAGAAAGAGAAGGAAGGAGCAAGATGATATTTAGCTATGCCACTGCAACAATTTTCATGTCGAACAAACATTTGATTGAGAAGTGATACAGGAAAAGATATGTTCTCTGATATGGCGTACATCGGCTGATAAGTGTACAGTAAGTGCTAGTTTCAATACTCCCATCAAAAAGGCATAAACGTTATGCCAAATCATTAAAACTTACAAATCCAAGCTGTAATTGTAGTTTGATACTAAAATTAAGTAATACATCAATTTATTTTAATTCTACATACATGTACATTATATCCTCTAAAACAATCTTGCTCAAAGATAATAAGGAACATTTGTATTACATCTATCTGTGTCCCGAGTACTTTCCTGTAACGGCCTGAACAAGCTGTTTGAAGTTTGAATATCATTTCAAAACATGAACCTCGTTATCACATGACAGGGAAGGAACATTTTAACCAGGGCATTTATGAGTATCTATCCATCAGATGGAATGGCTAGAAATCAAAGGGACATTAATTTGAAAAAAATTAAAAGGCTATAATTGATGTGCAGCAAAAGATTTCCACTTGTCCAATTTTTTCAAAACATATAAATAACAAATAAAAAATACTTCACTATATGATGCATACAAAAGGCATATAAAGGCAAGTAGAAACATTTAAAAACATAGGCTCACGTAAGAATTTGATTTGATCAAATCAGATTTAATCTGAGAAAGGACACATTAAAACGTAAAGATATAAAATATAATATATTTCAGAATTCAAACTTTTTCAAGCAAGCAATGAAACTCATGACAAATGGTACTATTTCTTTCACTTCTTTTTTTTCTTTCCTTTTCTGGGGGGGGGGGGCTATAACAAATAACATTTTGTTGGGGGGGGTTGATAAATTGTCTAATAAGTGAAAATTGCAGGTTACTTTGCCGCTTTTATACCAAATGGTTCAACTAATTCAGTTAAACCTGACACTTGGTCTAAATTCATGTTAAACTAAAAGGAAAACTCAGATATCTGTCTGACTTCCTTTGTTAAAACTAGACTTGAGGATCGGGGGTGGTATTCTGAGATTTATTTTATCTTGATTTTAGTGAAAAGATTTTAATTTTCATAACAAATTTTAAATTAATTTTAACATTTCATTGGTGTTTGCGCAGATGAATTTCGCGTATTCAGCCACTTTTGCGCAGTCATCAACCAATGATGTGCCACAAGCGTACATTTTGTTATGACAATTGAAATTATTTCACTAAAATCAAGATAAAATGAATCTCAGAATACCACCCCGGGTTAGCAGAATACAGGCCAATGAGTTTACAAGCATTCCATATACAAAGAAACACTCAGAAGAAAAGTTCTCTGTTACGCACTAAAGTGCAAACAACACTCTTTTTACCAAAACTTTCCAATAACCATGTTTGCTTTATCTAGCAATTTAAGAGAGATAGTGGCACAATTCAACCACTTTTATTTTAAAAAATAGTTAAATGGTACCTTTAATACATAATTAGCAGGTATTTTAATATGCAAATATTTAACAAAAGGGAATATCCTTTTTCAATTTTCAATTTCAATGCACTCTAATATTAACTTGGCAAAAATTGGCAGAAAGTTTTTAGTCATAATAACAGGGAAGAATGGGCTCTATATTAAATGTAGCATGCAATAACAGACAAATATTGAATTTTTATTATCCAATCATACACCATTTAATAAAATAAGCAGTAGTACATGTACTTTTCACTATACACATCTTATTTTTTTACAAATTGCAACTTAGTGTAGCATTGCTATATTAGATCTATACACAAGTTTGCATACCACTATTGGATGCCTTTGCAAAATAATACACACTACAACCAACAAACAAACAAACAAACTTACAAACATACAAAAAAAAAGACCAGTGCATATGTACAGAGGCTGGGAGCAAGTTTTATGTCGATGAAAAATAAATACCCAATACTGAAATGTTACAAATTGTAGAGTTTTCCACACCAGTTGAATTCATTTTTTTGGTTACATTTCCTTCCATTGTAAATTACACATCTTAAACACATGTGCACTACCAATCTCTGTAAAGCATCAGGTAACATGGCGACTTGACACAAACATGTACATGCACATACATGTACATGTAAGGGAAAATGAAACGGTTCTTGAAAGAGCTCCACAAAACACAGAAGAATAATTTTCAAAACCTAGAGGTACATGTACTCTACCTTTCCCAAATGCCAAGTAGGATCCTACATCCAGTTCATTGACAAGAGAATCATGTCAAACTAGAATATTATCTTCACATTTACTATCCTATCTGAGCTTTTTTTTAAATTCATAATTGATTAACACTTTCAAGACAACTGACCACATTTTGTGGTTTGGCTCAATAACTTTTGATTCAGAGGTCAAAAAAAATATACCAGATGCATTAGTAGAAGGAAAACAAATTTTTGCACACACTGTGTCCATTTTTGTTGCATGACCATTATTACGTTTGATGCCAGGAATTTTGAAAACAAGAAAAAGTTTTAAAATCTGTAAATTGGCAACACAGAGGATCTAAATCATTAAAAAAAATAAAAATTGGCATTTTTTTCCACAAACTTGCAAACCATTGTTTTCTAAGACATTACACCTTATAGAACTAAAATAAAAATATTGCTGCCAATTTTAACAAAATGTGATAAATTTAGCCTTAAAGGATTCCTGTGCTGAAAGATTTAAAGGTCATCTTATTATAAACACTGACAATTTCTGACTGATCTCAACAAGCACTGCACAGAAAGCTTGTGTATAGCACATACTGTCCAAATGCTAAGGTTGCAAATATATTGTCATCTTCCCCCTTTTCCTCTTCATACTCTGAATGAAATCTGCAAACAGTGGGTGCACCATCTTCACTCTCTGTGGTATTACCTCATCTATGTGCAACCTACACCAAAGCTCTTTCACATTCTACCTAACAGATTATCACAACTCTCCTGGATACAGAGTGGCAATTCTGCTTTACTGCCTTGCCAAAGTAAAACAAATCACAGCTGTAGGTAAGACTTTAAACTCCTCTACACTCATTTTGAAACTGATTGTGATGAAATGACTATTGGAGTAATATGCTATATAAACATACCCAGCTAACATGCATGGACCCTGTTTTTTTTTTTTTTTTTTTTTTGTCAGTACTGATTTATAGTAATGAAAGAATTATTCATCAAAGTTAGCAAACCACATGCTTCTCTATGGATGAGTAAGGAAATATAATCTTGTGTGTTCACTCCAATCATATCTTTCATTCACAGTGCAAGTGTCAAAGCTAAAATGTGTTAATTATGTTTTGTGGCTGTGCATTTTCTTTGGCCATTCACCACCGTAATGCCCTGATCAATTCAATTGTCACACACCTAATTTGAAAATTTGTACATAAATACATAAACACAATTTCAGAAATCTTGTTGCAAAATACCATCACAAAATTCAATATGACACACTGCAATTAGCATATTAAAATATGGTAGTACAACTCCACTTAATATAAGAAGAGGCAGCAGTCATTTTTCATCCCTGTAACATGTACAGACATGTGGGCGGTTATAGAAAGACTTCAGGAATAATGCACACGACTCAGTGTTGGGTACCTTGAGATCGATCTTGATCTTGAGATCGCCATCAGTAACCTCGATCTTGTTCTTCATCTCGAAAGTGTTGGTCTTGATCTTGATCTTGAGATCGGCATCAGTATCCTCGATCTTGTTCTTGATCTCGAAGGTGTTGGTCTTGATCTTGATCTTGATCTCGGAGCTTCTGTTCTCGAAATTTTCGCTCGAGATCGCTCGAGATCAACATTGTTATTACGTAAATTATCAAACGAAAGAGCTTTTAAAATCGTTCACCAATCGGCGAAAACACGACTCAGTGTTGGGTACCTCGAGACCAGTCTTAAGATCGGCATCAGTAACCTTGATCTTGATCATGATCTCGGACATATCTGTTCTTGATCTCAGATGTTCTAATCTCGCTCTCGAGCTGCTGATCTTGATCTTGATCTTGATCTCGGACCCTCTGGTCTTGGACCGAACACTGATGCACACACAAGACAGAACATTTCAGCGGTGTATCCAGCAAAGGAAGGAGCTGGATTATGCCCCCTATTTGAGGGCCCAGCATGAAAAAAAATGCACACAACTTAATAGGGTTTCTACCATAGTCTATGCCACTTGGGGCTGCCAAAACACATTCCCCCTCCCCCTCTGGAAGAGATTCTGTTCCCTCATTTATCAAGTTCTGGATACACCACTGAAAGTGGCATTGTCAATTTCAAAAACCTCACACATCAGTGTAAGAAATACAGATCATGATTAAGAGTCAGAGAACCATGATTTCATTTTCCCCCGAAATTCACTGCTGCATGAATGATAATACTTTGAAAAACAACTAGTACTTCCATTAAATCTACATGGCTATTTTCTGGAATACTAAACATGTGAATAATTGTCAAGTAAGTTTGTAAATATGGTTCCAAGTTGACAACCCCAGGAGAACAAAACTAGATTCTTAGTCCCTACATGTACATATAATATACTTAACCCTGTGCTACCAGTATCGCTTCCACATAATATGCACAACAAATACTTTTCCTGCAATTTTTTTGTTTTCTCAAAATCATTTCAATTTGAAGTATTGAACCATATCAACTGATAAATTCTTTGCACAGCAACGCAAGTATATTTATGGCAAGCCAAGCTATGAAATAATGTACAACTCTCAAAAGGCATTCAACATATATTCTGGGAAGACATTTCTAAAGGTTTTGTTTTATCAAAGCCACCAAGTCTTCCTAATCTCAGTCAAAAATCAGGGAAACTTTAAAGGGGAGGGGTGGGGGAGTAACTGAAACCCGCCTTAACATTTTTTCAATTTTTATTTATATATTCATCTATTTTCATTTATTTATTTATTCATCTATTTTCATTTATTTATTTTTATTTACTTATTTAATTTTTTTTTTTTTTTTTTTTTTTTTTTTGGGGGGGGGGGGGTCTTAATGGTGTACAGTACATGCAATTTCTATAATAGGCTATGCATGTTTATAGTATTACAGTATAGTGAGCAAAAGCTTTCAACACTTTTTGTAGTGAAAATGAACAGAAATTACATAATATTGAGCTACCTCACTGCCCAAATATGAGGATATATACGGGTAGCTTGCTGCTGAAATACTGTCTCGTATGCCTACATGTATGTCAGGCAGTGTGTAGCATTCAATTCATATTGTTCTATAGGCAATATAATGCAAACATATTGCTATTTGAGGTTTACTTAGAATACAACAGTTGGTTGACTTTTCCAAAGCAGAAATGATTCGGTAAGGATATATCTACATACATATACAGTACATTAATATATTATATGTGTATCTGAGTTTATCTGTACAACTACATGTATATAATCATAGCAGGGCTATATAAAGTGGACATTTAGTGGAGATACAAACTTTCATTAAAACATTTCTGTATCTTTCAAAAAATTGTCAACAAAATATTAATTTTTATAATACACTAGCCATGAAATTCTCAGTATTCACAAATTTCAGTATGATAAGTTCGGAATCAGTAATTTGGCAGCCCTGATAAGGTACATGTAGAAAAAAATGCATGCATATTCTTTGCCTACCTGATAAGTAAAATACTTGGTCAAAAAGATACAAGTTTCCTTAGTGATATTATCCACTATGTCTTTGAGCAACAGGGGTGTTGATCCGTATTCACGATTGGGGGGGGGGGGGATGACCGACGAGGGAGCGAAGCCAGTGCCGTATCTAGGGATTATGGCGCCTGGGGCAAAAATCAAGTTACGCCTATGGTGCCCGGAGCAAAAAATGAAGTTACGCCCCCCACCCCCGAATGTGCAAAATCGTTTAATTGAATCAGGCGAATGGAGTACTAATAACACCGTAAGAGCCGTGGTAGGTTACGTTGTCAATGGTAAAGCACTTTACAAGGAACAGTCACTATTATCAATTGAAAACCATTAATTCTTTCCACCAATGTATGTACAGCCCTGGAAAAAAATTATCAGACCAAGCTTCTGTAATAAGGGTACTATAATATGCAACAAAATTATAAAAATGATTTGTCTTTGTATTTCATTGAATGAATACCAAATTCCAGCAATTATACCTTGCTTTTATGATATTTTATTTCTTTCTTACCACAAAAATAACACTATCAGTAACCATTCTTGGTCTAATAATTTTTTCCATGGCTGTATAATTTACTTTATATAATCTAATTTTTAAAATGAAATAGATTACATTTTGCTCATGCATGCATTTTTCTTCTTCTTACTGATACTATCTGATTGATTTTAAAAAACTGACTATATACTATGTCAGTTTAAAAAATATCAGCTTGAATTTTTGGCATTTCACGGCTAGAAAGTTTGGAAAGAAAGGCTGAACTTCCTATGAATATATGCCATACATTTATATGCAATCAGCATACTGAAGACTGACTACCAGTACTATCCCTCTTTACATACCATTTCAACAGATATACAGCATGCTTACATATATTACATGTGTGAAGTTCACTACAATGAGCATCCATAAGTTGTTCAGCAAAACGAACACCAGCTAGTGAATGAACCTTGTCCTTCTGTATAAATCTCCTCAGTAAGTCAAAGATTCCTGTGTAGTCTTGCATTGAATACAGTTTCAGGAAGCCTTCTACATCGTCCATGCTTCTGCAGGAGCTTAAATCTGGCTTTCCATTTATAGGAACAATGTTTTTGAAATCCTCCAGAAAGTCCATGAGACTATCCAACACAGCCTCCAAAACGCTCGGTTCTGTACGTACATTTTTATCTCGAAGGGTGTGGATAGCTTCGAGCAGTCCAGTGTGACAATGGAGTGGCACTCTTGTTCTCTTTCGTGTCTTCCTTGGCACATTCGATGCAACTGCGCTAGGCTCTCCATTGAGATCCAAATCAGGATCTAAATCATGAAAATCTGTGGTTGCGTATCCCATGTAGTCTCCTCCATTTTTCAAGGATCCTGCAGAAATAAAAAGAAAGCCTTAAGTTTAGAGCTTAAATATCAATCATTCCTAGCATCACATTTGGTGAAGATTATCGATGATGTTTGGTCGGATATTTATATGATATTATAGAATGGGTCAAGACATCCCAGTAATCTGATTGGTTGAGAGCCAGTGAGCAGTCAGTTGAATTGTTTTTACTGGATGTATGAATTAAAATGAAACGATATTGAAACCATATCCTTCTTATATGCCAAGTGTGAGAGAGCCGAGATATCTGATTGTTTACAGACAGAGAATTGCAAGAATTGAGACAAAGTTCAAATGTTGATGACAGGTGACTTCTGATGGTAAGCCCAATAAAATCTGATTATAGGTCTACTGGTCGACCTGTTAAAAAAACAACAATAGAATGTGCTTTTCAGCAAAATTGGGTCAATTTCTTATCATTCTGATGATTCCAAAACCTTCCAGTATACACATATTCTTATGTAGACATGATCAACCTTTTCCACTTGCTTTGAGACAGTTTCTTTCACAATGTAATCGCATGACCAGAACTCAACTTTATCTTTAATGACCAGTCAAACTACTGTCCTCAATTTGTATTCCATCATGCCTTTACTCTGCCTGAAACGCTGCAATGCCTATCATTTCAATATTATTTCTCATTTGACAAGACGGACCTGCAAATTTCAATGCAAACTTCCCCATCTGAAATATCTTCCAAAATCTATCCGCAGTTTGCTTATAAGATGCCTGTAAGATGAGAGACATGTTACAACTGACTTTATACGTACCTGTCGTCTTGAAACGAATTTCTTCAAGAACTCTGAATTCAGAGGAACCTCCAACATCCTCCTTCACCTTAATTTCTACAATCTGGTCCATACCGGGGATGAGGGATGGGATTTGCGTCTCTGCATTTGTTATCTGCTTTTGTTGTGATTGATTGATTCTATAATAGAGTTGTATAGGATTTGGGATTGACTGCCCAGTCAAACTCAGTGTAGCTGATCTGTCATTGGCTGTCACTGGCTGGAATGTTATACCTACAACAAAGAGGATTGTTTCAACGGAATCAATGTTTAAAAATAATCTGCTTGGAAATACATTCATGCAAGCATCTATACAGTGAAACAGCCTGAGTAAAAAAGGAGATTTGGCACCAAATATTATCAAGATGACTCTGTTTGGTGGTATTCAACATTTTCTTGTTTTAAGCTCCCTATGTACGCACATAAAACTGTCATTTCTGCCAACCTCTTGCTGTCCAGTGTCATTAATTATTCATGACTGTTGGTTAAAAAGGTGTTCTGGAATTTCAGCTGCAATGCACCACAGCAACTGTTGTATTCTGAGTTTATTACTGATACACACAGATTTGGTGGCCTTGATTTTTTTCAAAGATTGAAAAATCTATTTACATATTCAGATTAATATTTCAAGAAAAGTATTTGGAGAAATGTCATGAAACTTGCTCCCAATAAATTTTATATCATTTGACTTTACAATGTAAAAACCTCAATCTGATGATATGATGTACGATTTTTGAGTTATGAACAGTCACAAGTGTCCACTGTTTTTTTAATATCTAGTATTATTAGGATTCTGCATCTTCAAAAATACAACAAAAAATGTCAATAAAGAATCTCATCTGCGCTTACTTTTTGTTGTGAAGCTATCCTTCCAAACCCAGTTATAGGCTCCAGAATCACCGGTCTGACCTCTAATGCCAAGGTGCACGAGATAGGTCATGCTAGGTCGAAGGTTACAGATCTCCTTGCTGCCGCCCCGCATGGGGTGCACTCGTCCATTGCTCAAGCTGGTAGCCCTAGCATTTTTTTCTTCGTAACGTAAGTAGAATATGTCTTCATGAGACGGGCAAGTGATGCAGGCAGATGTCTCTGTAATATTACTAATTTTCAAACCTGTTGGGATAATTACATGCCTGGGTAAGATTATTTAATTTTCTACACAGTTCTTTTGATGTTAACTCTCAGAATTTAAAGCGAAAAATGGCATATTTCACACCTACATGTACCTCCATGGGCCTTTAATTGCTCTAAAAAAATTGGAGGGGACACAATATTTCACTCCAGAATTTTCTGACAGGGGCATTTTCATCCCTCAATTTTCTGGCAAAAATGTCATCACATTTTTGGCCCCCTGATATTCCCTGACAAGCAAACAGGAAATGAATTATGCTTGCATTGCAATCTAAATTTGGGTAGGAAAGAGAGGAAGAAGTAAAGAACGAGAGAAATCAAAGAAGAGAAAAGAATTAAGAGAGCAAGAAAGGTGGCGGATAAAAACATAATGGAGAATGGGCTGGAGTTGAACACTAACATAAAAAAACCAACTTTGTATTTTAGGGCTCTTGTCAATTTCAGGCAAAAAATATTGGACATGAGGGAAAATCATTTAAATTTGACATAAAATATCTCAGTTGGTTAATTCCACTTACAGTTCATCTTCATTGTCTTGATGCATTCCTCCTTCCTATTGTTCAATTTTATCCAAACCTCGATGCTGTCGTCCCAAGCTACATGTTCGATTTCGACTTCGTTTTGGGCATTTTTTACTACAGGAAAGGAAGGAAAAAATACTGTAAACATGTATATTGCATTTACTCCTTGTATAAATCTTCAAGTCAAAGTTAATCTCGAGTTTTAATAATGGCATTGGGTGATTTCAAGCTGGGTGTTGGTGTAGGAATTTATTTTGATCTAACAATGAACGTGAATTAAGAAGAAAAAAAATCAGTCGGTGTTGGGGTTAACCTCTGTTTTTTTTTTACGTAGCTCCGGTACTTGTGTTTCATTTTAGTCAAATGTCCCGTGTTAACCGAGCTCCACACCCAGTGTTTAATTTCATGTAGAAATTTCCATTCACTAACACTATACCCTAAGGGACTGAGAAATGTCTAGTTTACGTTTGTGTTGGTGTTGGTGTTGCTAGCTATGGGATGTTTATTTTATGTTTGTGTTGGTGTTGGTGTTGCTAGCTATGGGATGTTTATTTTATGTTTGTGTTGGTGTTAGTGTTGCTAGCTATGGGATGTTTATTTTATGTTTGTGTTGGTGTTGGTGTTGCTAGCTATGGGATGTTTATTTTATGTTTGTGTTGGTGTTGCTAGCTATGGGATGTCTATTTTATGTTTGTGCGGGTGTTGGTGTTGCTACAATGTAGCTATGGGATGTCTATTTTATGTTTGTGTGGGTGTTGGTGTTGGTGTTGCTAGCTATGGGATGTTTATTTTATGTTTGTGTGGGTGTTGGTGTTGCTACAATGTAGCTATGGGATGTTTATATTATGTTTATGTGGGTGTTGGTGTTGCTAGCTATGGGATGTTTATTTTATGTTTGTGTGGGTGTTGGTGTTGCTACATTGTAGCTATGGGATGTCTATTTTATGTTTGTGGGGGTGTTGCTAGCTATGGGACGATTATTTTATGTTTGTGTGGGTGTTGGTGTTGCTAGCTATGGGATGTTGTATTTTATGTCTGTGTGGGTGTTGGTGTTGCTAGCTATGGGATGTTTTATTTTATGTTTGTGTGGGTGTTGGTGTTGTTACAATGTAGCTATGGGATGTTTTATTTTATGTTTGTGTGGGTGTTGGTGTTGCTAAAATGTAGCTATGGGATGTTGAATTTTATGTTTGTGTGGGTGTTGGTGTTGCTACATTGTAGCTATGGGATGTCTATTTTATGTTTGTGTGGGTGTTGCTAGCTATGGGACGATTATTTTATGTTTGTGTGGGTGTTGGTGTTGTTACAATGTAGCTATGGGATGTTGTATTTTATGTCTGTGTGGGTGTTGGTGTTGCTAGCTATGGGATGTTTTATTTTATGTTTGTGTGGGTGTTGGTGTTGTTACAATGTAGCTATGGGATGTTTTATTTTATGTTTGTTTGGGTGCTGGTGTTGCTACAATGTGGCTATGGGATGTTGAATTTTATGTTTGTTGGTGTTGCTAGCTATGGGATATTTTGTTAATTAGTAACAAGATATAGAGTAAGTAGGAGTCATATGGAGTGTAATTTTACAGATATTACAAGAAAACATGTTCATGTAGGCCTGAATTTAAATCTAGGCCAACATTTGGTCTAATGTTCAATCTAGATCACACAGGATGGAACTACTTTTGCTTATTTCTAATCATGTATATTGTTTTCAAAGACTTTACACCTTATTAGAACCATGTAGCACTAAAAGAAAAATATTACTGTTGCTAATTTGAAGAATAAAATATAAGATCAATATAGCCCTTAAATAAATTGTGTCATGAAAGGGTTAATGGGGAAGGAGGAGTGAAAATGAAAATCTTAGATCTAATTTCTTCTATATACAGATGATTTTCTGTCTGATCTGGTGTCTAGCTCCAGGAGCTACTGCAATATTTTCTGCTGCAAGTGAGAAACTCAAGAAAGTTAAATCTGAACTTACTCTTCCAATCAAAACTATTAATTTCTGTAAAGTTTCTTACCGCACTCTAGATCAAATAAGGATTGCTTTAGATATACCAGACTACCCGTGTAATTTCATGATATTCTAGACTAATAATTCAAAAGCTAAAAACAAATATTTTTCCTTAATCAAGAATGGTGCTGATGCCATTGCAGTGTTTAGGGGAAGAACACCCTAGTATTTAGTTGATTTGAATAAAAGCAGAAAAATTAGAAAAACAGATTAGTGAAAGTTTGAGCAAAATAAGATAACAAATAAGAAAGTCATGAATTTTTGAATTTGTATTGAATCAATCAAACACAAATTGGCAACTATGTGATGTACCTCGTGAGCTCCTCTCCCATTTGTTCTTTACAGAAAATTTCATAAATTTTCAATTTCATAGTTGATGATGGAGGAATACAGTACATTTATTTCATACAGGTTTTGTGTAAAAACATGTGCAATGTCTAGGGTGCATGTATGATATTTTCTTTTTAAAAAATGGAAATTTATGATTTTTTAAGTACAGGGCAAATTGGAGAGGACATCACAAGATACATCGCAGAGTTGCCAATTCATGTTTGATTGATTACAACTATAAAAAAAAACTTTCTTTTTTCTTATCAGATTTTGGTCAAACTTTCATTGATCTGTTTCTTGAATTTTTCTGCTTCTTCTAAAACTAACTTGATATCAGGGTGGACTTCCCCTTTAAGCTATCGATCCACTGAGCTCGGTTTTAGCAGAATTTTGTCTCTAAACATCAACACCAAACACGAACACCGAGCGGGAAATCACCCACTGCATCTCAGGAGAAAGTTAAACGACTAGATTAATTCTAGATTGTTTATGATACTGTATATATCACAAAAACGGCTGGGAATCACATTCACTGAAAAGTGCATCCCACACTTTCACATAAGAGACCGCATTGGGTCAGGACTATTTGGTCAACTTTCTTGTCTTGTCTTTCTTTGTCCTTATATCCAGTTATCATACAGTTTCTACTTTCAGTAATTTCAAATCTAAAAATCAGTAATTTTTTTGGCGGAGCCATTTTGCTGGAAAAATACTACTTTTAAAAGTTTAGACATGCAATGAAAGACACAGCCTGTTGTACAGAGTAATATTAACAGAACTTTTTAATCTCAACTGACATGTACATCATGCATGTGGAGAGTAAAATCAATTTCAGAGGTACATGCATTAACTAGAAATGTGCATTGCTGGGGCCGCGCAATGCTAAATGTATCCCCCGGAACTGGCAGCGATTTGAAGGAGGGACAAAGACCCTCCCCCATCCCCTCCCTCAAACAAAAGGATGGTGTAGAAGTTAGATGTGTAGGTTTCACTAAGACACATCTTCATATAAAATTTGAAAGAAATGTGTTGAGAGATATACCAAGATACATTTCCATACAAAATTTGAAAGAAATCCATCAAGAAATGTGGCCTGCAGAGTGCACTCACGCCATGCCCTGAAGTATGACCTTTGACCCTATAAAAGACGGAACACTGGTGGCAGCATCACCCAAAACTATAGGTTTTTAGATTACACCAAGAGACACCTTCATGCAAAATTTGAACGAAATCCGTCAAGAAATGCAGAAGAGTGCAAGAAATGGAAACATGACCTTTGACCCTATAAAGGACAGAACAATGAGGGCAGCATCACCAAAAATTAAATATGTGTAGATTATACCAAGATACATCTCCATACAAAATTTGAATGAAATCCGTCAAGAAATGCAGAAGTAAGAGTGCACAAAAGGGACAAATGAGCTTTGACCCTATAAAGGACGGAACAATGAGGGCAGCATCACCAAACAGTAAAGATGTGTAGATACCAAGATACATCTCCATACAAAATTTGAAAGAAATCCATCAAGAAATGTGGCCTGCAGAGTGAACTCACGCCATCCCTTGAAGTATGACCTTTGACCCTATAAAAGACGGGACACTGGTGGCAGCATCACCAAAAAGTACAGGTTTTTAGATTACACCAAGGGACACCTTCATGCAAAATTTGAACAAAATCCGTTGAGAAATGTGGCCTGCAGAGTGCACTCACGCCATGCCCTGAAGTATGACCTTCGACCCTATAAAAGACGGAACACTGGTGGCAGCATCACCAAACACTATAGGTTTTTAAATTACACCAAGAGACACCTTCATGCAAAATTTGAACGAAATCCATTGAGAAATGTGACCGCCAGAGCGCACACAAGAGTACACACAAGACATCTATCAAAATATGACCTTTGACCCTATAAAAGAGGAAACACTAGGGGCAGCACCACCAAAATTTATAGGGTTCCAGATTTTACCAAGAGACACCTTCATACAAAATTTGAACAAAATCCGTTGAGAAATGTGACCGCTAGAGCGCACACAAACTATCCCCAAAAATATGGCCTTTTACCCTATAAAAGACGGAACACTGGGGGCAGCATCACCAAACACTATAGGTTTTTAAATTACACCAAGAGACACCTTCATGCAAAATTTGAACGAAATCCATTGAGAAATGTGACCGCCAGAGCGCACACAAGAGTACACACAAGACATCTATCAAAATATGACCTTTGACCCTATAAAAGAGGAAACACTAGGGGCAGCATCACCAAAATTTATAGGGTTCCAGATTTTACCAAGAGACACCTTCATACAAAAATCCGTCGAGAAATGCAGAAGAAAGAGTGCAAGAAATGGAAAAATGACCTTTGACCCTATAAAGGACGGAACACTGGTGGCAGCATCACCAAACACTATAGGTTTTTAAATTACACCAAGAGACACCTTCATGCAAAATTTGAACAAAATCCGTTGAGAAATGTGGCCTGCAGAGTGCACTCACGCCATGCCCTGAAGTATGACCTTCGACCCTATAAAAGACGGAACACTGGTGGCAGCATCACCAAACACTATAGGTTTTTAAATTACACCAAGAGACACCTTCATGCAAAATTTGAACGAAATCCATTGAGAAATGTGACCGCCAGAGCGCACACAAGAGTACACACAAGACATCTATCAAAATATGACCTTTGACCCTATAAAAGAGGAAACACTAGGGGCAGCATCACCAAAATTTATAGGGTTCCAGATTTTACCAAGAGACACCTTCATACAAAATTTGAACAAAATCCGTTGAGAAATGTGACCGCTAGAGCGCACACAAACTATCCCCAAAAATATGGCCTTTTACCCTATAAAAGACGGAACACTGGGGGCAGCATCACCAGAAACTATAGGGGTCCAGATTTTACCAAGATACACGTCCACAGGAAGTCTGAAAAAAATTCGTCGAGAAATGTGACCGCTAGAGCGCATACAAGAATGTGACGTGGCGTGGCGGCGAAACGCTGCTGAATCCAAAGTATCCTCCGGCATACTGCCGGGGGATACAATTACCATAGTCTACATGTTACTGAAGGTCTAGAACATATCTTTTTAAAATCAATTCCATTTGCTTAGCATACCAGTTATAGATGTACAATGAGCCTTTGATAGTTTCAGAGGGCAGCTACCTGTAGCATAAAAATAGAAATTACATAACAAAATAAGAATAACAGAAAAAAAAAACCAACAACAGAATATTAGGTGCATAGAGTAAAGGGAGTCAAGATCAAAATGCTGAACTGGTGTTACATGAAAGGCAGTTGTTCCTGCCTCCAAATAAACAAAACAATTCTTTACCAAAAAAACATAAATTTTCGGAATAAAAATAAAATCACTTAGGACAGCTAACGGTATTTTCATTGCTCTAAATTTTGAGGGCTGCTAGGAAGGAGTCAAGCTTCGCGGTACCTAATGTGTTAAGAAACAGAGGTCAGTCACCGATGTCCGAGCAAAGTTACCTGAGGCTACAACACACAAGACTGAAATGCTGATCAGACTATTGAAAACAGAACGTAAAAGACATTAAAGGGATACGCAACCGGGCGGCCGTGGGGAAAGTCAGGATTGTGTAAGCCCCATTCACTCGTACACAAAGTTTGTGCGTCGAACGCGTCCGTTGGACTAAGTGGGATTACATTTCGACTGCACGAAGCCGACCGAATCTCGCACGAGAGCTCGAGCTCAGGTGAAGCGTACATGTTTGTGCGGCGACCAGTCTATCCGAGGTTTGCGCCCAGAGGGGCAACGGCATGATCAGGTAACGATCACGGTGCCCTCTCGCGGCATTAAAACGTCCACAATCTGCGGTTGAGTATCCCTTTAATGCCATAGAAATTTAACCCCCTTCCCTCATAATGTCAATACATACTGTTGTGATTTTAACTTTTTATTTTGTTTTCATTATACAACCAAACCGAGGCTCAGGAATTTGGTAACAAAGCTTTGCTGAGTTCATGTTTAGGGAACAAAACATTTTTTTTGGGGGGGGGGGGTGAATACCTGGTCTAATTTTTTTCTTTTTGCTGTAATGTTTGATAATAACAGCAGTACAATGTGGTCTGTCCAGACAGGCTTGAATACCCACAACATTTGCACTTCTGAAGTCTGAAGTCTCTAAGGAGAGCCCATTTGCACAATCTGTACATGGACGAGAAAATAAAAGAAGAGAAATTATAAGAGAACAGAAATTTAATATCAAATCTTGGCGTAATGTAATTATTGTTCAAATCAAAGACTGGCATTAGAATTAGTGACTTATTTTGTTATCTTTTTTCTACTCCTCTCTTTACATGCAAGACATCTTTTATACCATGGATATACTACCGAACAGGATATGAAACTCCCTAGCCCCATGCCCCAAGGAAAAGTTGTGATACGTTGCAGGCTGACAGAAATAAAGACATGCCACAAGAGAAAACAAGGCCACCCTTACACAACAAAGTCACCCTGCTTGTAAACACGGCTATAAGGCCATCCTTTGGAATTGGTCCGTGGAGCCATCATGATCGACACCTTGTGATATGAGTTGCTTGTCCTTATGTATAGTATATAAATACTTACGCCTTCTGGCTCGTTCCATAATGTTGTATTAGGGGTTATAGAGTCAAGATCACATTCACGCTGAAGCCACTGAAGCCACTAAAGCAACTGAAGTAGATGATACCAAACTTGCTTCATTTGGACACTGAATGAGCAAGTGACTGCACTTTTTACAACTTCCTTATTGATTTCATAACCATAATATATTGCGTATTTGTTCATATCTAACGTGAAAATATATATATATAGCAACGTGCGATGGGAGCTTCGATACATGCAGTATCCTCATCTAAAACTGGATATTTTTTATAATATAGAGCTCTTTTTTTAACCATGTTGCCTTGGCTTACAGACATGGTTAAGAAATGCGTGTTTTCGATATTTTATTGGATTGGGACAGACAATGCATCCCTCCTGGTGTGCGCCTGGACTTTGGTATGTATATTGTGTGCAAACGATTGTGATGATGTGTCATGATACTTTCAAAGTGAATGTCCATTCTAGATCTCGTGCACTCCATTACCAATAACAGGTTGCGCTGATTTATGACCACTGTTGACCACAAGGGGGATTAATGGCTTCGGAAGGAAGGTCATTTCGGCTGTCCGCTCCACAGAGTGTTCTTTTGAACCCCCATAGTTGCATATCCTGTTCGGTAGTATATCCATGTTTATATTATGCTGTTAATAGAGCCCATGACACCAAATGCTCTATAGGTGGAGGTCTTGGAGGCTGGACAAACCTGCTAAGAACCACTTATCCCTATTAAAGTCTACAACATGGCTTGGCCAGGGATCTTTGCCAGGGGAGAGAGAGTGATTGACATATATTAATGAGGTTAAGAAGTAAAACAGGGTTTATCAAAGCAGATTAAAGCATGGGGAGAGAGATTATAGGGCAGTGACTGGAACATGTACATGTAGCTGCCAAATGAAGCGGATGTATCAAGTTCTATGGCATTTGGTTTTTATACAGCGGGTCTTATAAGTAAGGCCTTCCCACTACTTTTTACTTACTCCATTCATATACAAATGGTGACATGGCCTCTTTCAATAGGCAGAGAGCTACTGCAAACCCAGTAAGTTATAATAATGTTACTTGGTAATAAGAGGAA
The DNA here is from genome assembly GCA_025617745.1 of Heliocidaris erythrogramma. Lineage (NCBI taxonomy): Eukaryota > Metazoa > Echinodermata > Echinoidea > Camarodonta > Echinometridae > Heliocidaris > Heliocidaris erythrogramma. The sequence continues at coordinate 18,224,576 of CM046867.1, forward strand.
CAAAATGCCAAGGAATAACTTCAAAAATGGTTAGATATCTTCAAATTATCAAGTTATCAAAATCTTGGAACTTTCAGTGGAGAGAGAAAGAAAGTGACTAGTTTTCCTCCTGACCAGTTGCTAATAGGCTAATACAAGATATAAAATTGCTAAGTGTTCTAAATCTAATTGGGACTATATCAGGCACATGTATATTAAACACCGAAATGAAAAATACTGTCTTCAAAAGAAGATCAAGAAATTATCGCATATATGATTCCGTCTCTGAGAAGAAATTTAAAAACTTGGATTTTATACAATGACATTACCTTATATTTTGAGGAATCGATCTTTCTCACCTAACGAAAAGTCAAGAGCTTTTATTTTCTATATTTGTTGTTTTGCTTGTCATATCAATCATTATTTGTTATTATTGCTTTAATCATCATCAGAAGACATCTATGTTTATGCCATTTCCATTCAAAACTAGATCCCTAAAACATTTGCGGGACTTGAGCATCCTGTTATATTTGTACTCACCATATAATGGAAGGGTCTCGATATCCCTTGTTCTACCAAATGAAAAATTTCTTCTCCTTCGTATCAAGTAACGTGCGAAAAGAGCGCAAATTACTACAACTGCTAAAATTGCTATAACTGCTACAACAATAAAGGCCAACCAGACAGAAGAAATCGGATCTGTTTGAATGGAAACAAATAGTATGATTGTAAGAAAATATTCAAAAATTTACTGCCATGAACAGTTCTATTTTCATCTACTTTACATGTGCCTGTACACGTGCTAACAGAAGCACAATAATATCTGAAGCTAATATCACTTCCAAGTTCTTCCATTGCATTGCATAGGATATCCTTGCAAAGCTTATCATAATAATATTGATAATATGACACATTTGCACAATATTACGTTTCTATATTTTCTACAATGTGGAATATTTTGCGGTATGAAAATTTGCGCAAAAATTAAAGCACACAAATAATTTTGTTTTGTGTAATTTTTTTACCAATAAGCCTAGTGCATCGGCGAAATTTAAAACGTGAAATTTACTTTACTCGGCCGAGCGCTAAATATTCATTGCAAGAAAAATTTCCACTTTTACAGTAATAGTTTAAGACTGAAACTGTCTAAATTTGCAAAAATAAGTTGTGCAATAACATAATACCATCAACAAAAACTTGGATCAAGTCATAAGGAAATCAATTTCTATGAAAAAGTAGGTAATTAGGATATAAACTACATGTCTTTAAAGCAAATATTGTGAAAAATGTCTACGAGAGTTACCATAGCTGTTGTATATGTTGTTTCCTTACAATTATACATATATATATATATACATGTATATATATACAGGGTTGGAAAAAAGTTCAGAATATTTTTTTGGCGATGAGTATGTCTGATTTTAAATGCTAGTTTCTACTATATTGTGATGAATAATTCATCCAAATCGGATTAACTGTGTTGAATGAAGTCTACTGTTCCATCTTGTACCAAAGATTACGTAATATTGTTAAACATTTTCCAATTCTGACCAATGAACCACATGTTGTCAGATTTGCTCTATTTGTGTTTGAACATCTTGTTATACATTTCTGTACTTCACGTGGAATTTTGAAAAAGCTACGTGCAGTTTGTAGTCATTTTGAGGACTTCGGTATAGCAATTAAACTGTATCTGATTATTTAACTTTTTCGTTAGACATTTGCAAAAACAGCAAATATACGCTTCCGAATTCCAAGTGGACCTCTGCACTGTGTGATAAGCCTGATTTTTAATGTTGTGCTTTTAAAGTTAAAAAGGGACACATATCTTTTATTTGAACCTCAAAGAAGAACTTAAAATGACGAGGGATATGTTTAAGACAAGAAATAATTCTTGGAATAAAAATATTCCAAACTTTTTTCCAACCCTGTATATATACACATGTATAGGTAGTGAGGCAATGGCATCACAGCCTCATAGCCTCATAAATAAGTTGCAAAATAATCTTCCTTCATATGTACATGTATAACTCTCTTATAAAGCAGTCTTATTTTCCTCAAGTATTTTAAAATCTACTTACTTTAATTTTCCTGCTTTTATTACATACTATTTGGGAGTAGAGCTGGCATGTAAACTCACCTGCTGGGTTGGCAGCTTTCTGTGGCTTGGCAGTGTTTGGAGGTGAATATGAACCTTGTGGAGTTGTGGGAGTTGGGGTGCTTGTAATCTTAGGTGCCTCCACTGTACACGGGGAACACAGTATACATAATTATGTATCAGGGTGGTAAAAAAAAAACCTACATGTATTTGCCCTGCTTGCCCCGGGTAACTAAAATACATCATTACCACATATACTGATAGCACGGTATTACCAATCAATGTAAAAATTGGAATTGTCATATTAATAAGATCATCCTAGCAACCAAACATTTGAGCCTCATGTAACTTAACTAGCATTCAGAAGTAACTGCAACTAACACATGCTTTTTACAACACACTTTATACTGGAGCTATTTTGCCATATGCTATGAGACTTGTTTGATTGGCAATGTTCTCCCTGAGCAGATCATACATAATAACAAACTACTACTGCTACTACTACTATTACCACATGTATACATGTACTGCTACTGCTACTACAAGTACTACTAATACTAAGTACTATCACACTACTACTACTATTACTTCTACCACTTGAGCATACCATATTCAAGGAGAACTGTCTGATTGGCACTCTGCACTCCCTGAGCTAAACACAAGTACATCCCCTCATCCACCTCCTGGAAGTCATTGATGAGCAGAGTCACCGACATGGCCGCCTGGGTCACCACCTCCTGCGTCATGACCTCTCTGGTCAAGTTTCCCTGAGTCACCTTCCAATTGCCCGATGTGTCAGTGGGTGCAAGGAGTTGCTCTGATGGGTCGTACCACTCTAGCGTAGGCGTGTCCATGTAGCTGAAGAACATGGTGCATAATGCACTGTATGAGTTTGTAGTGGCATTGTATTGGGGTTCATCGACTGTTACATTGATGAAGGGAACTGTGGAAGAATATACATACGTAAGATTTAAAAATTGTGGTTTTAGGGAGCATATCATGTCTAAAATTCCTGACATAAATGTTCAGTTTTTTTACTTTTTGCACATTGCTCTTTGTCCTTCTTTGTTGTTTGTTGTTTGTTAATTTGTATTTTGTTGAAATATTGAGATGTTTTACGCGTAATCATTACACAAATTGATTATGCATTTAACTTCGCAAATTTCTGTCAACGTAAAAATACCCCACACATAATTTCTTTTATTATGAATGATATAAATAGGGCGTAAAGTAATTTGTCCCTGAGTAAGGGGGAGGAGAGTAATGATTTTTATCTTAAGTTCACACATTTTCAAAATGTCTCTCAAAATATTATCAGGCAGAATTGTAGCCAAAATAGCAAAGAGAATTTTCTAAAACATTATTTTAAATCTCAAACAAAACTTTGAAAATGAATCATATTCACAAACTCGAGGTGGGGCATGTGCAGGAATAAACTCAAAGACATATGATGCACCACGCGTTACCCCGGGGTAGCGTTGTACCCGAGGTACCATAGTGTCCCTGTATTTAAGAGTTGCGACATGGACGTTTCACTTTTCTGGAAACAAAATGCTGTTCGAATTCTTTCTATTGAGAACACCCAGGTGCTCATCGGAATTGAATAGAAATGTTATGTAATAGTGGAAACAAAATGGCGTTCAAATCCCCAGTTGTCGCAACTCTTTAATTAATACAGGGACACTATGGTACCCCGGGGTAACGTGTGGTGCATCATATAAAAAGCTATAAGAAAATGGAAATTAAGACACAGGCAAGACATTGGACAAAAAGAAGTAATCTCCACCACTTTTGCAACATTTTATATCATTACTAGCACCCATCATTGCAGAGACTGCTTTTATTTGGGCCAGTACAAGGTATTTTGTCATTTTCTGTTCCATACGTGGGTATTTTACACAGGATAAGAAAAAATTTACATTACAAATCATCACAAATTCCACGGCTGTCAACTTGATAGAAGCAATGGGTTTACTAAAAACTATGATGTCGGTAGCGTACTTAGCCATTTAAACAGTTAGGCAATATTCATGACAGTATTCTAATTACAGCGATACATGTACTTCTCTGCCTACAAGTGATGCTGTTAAGACTAATTCAAGTTATATGCTGCAATATAAAATAATTTTTAAAAAATAATGTGTGATACGCCTCACATTTCTGTATCTCATAACACAGAGCTATGTGTAGAACCTTTGTTGCGCATATTTGCCATACATTCACCCTTTTGTAAAAAACATGTGAATAAGACTTTATAGAGGCCACAATTCAGAAATTTAGAGTGTTCAAATATCAATTTAAAAATGACAAGAGATTTTTGGCCTGGTCAGGCTACTATGAAATCATCTGAATGGATAGGTATCTCGATATCCAGCTATGTTAAATCTTACTATGGCATGGGTTATTTTCCTGTTCCAAGATTTCACTCGAAACGATGCTTATTTCTTAAATACTATTTAAACATGCATTGTACGTAAGAAAATAATGTTACATATACATTTGTATCTACAAAAGACAGGAAATTCAATGCCCTTTCTCACGATACCAAACTTTGTTACTTCAGAAAATTTGAATGCCGAGGAATGATTGTAAAGTGAAACTGAGTTTGCTTTTAGTTCTTCACAATGTACAGTGCTATCTCATCCATTCAGTATAATCGGTTTTAAGACAAAATGAGAAAACATCCCTCATAAAAAATGCAATTTTCTCTAAAAATGGGTATGGTACCATATACAGTTTGTGCTTATATAGTTAGATTGTTTTATTCATGCTCTAAACACTTAAAATGAACACAAAATTCATATTTCCTGATGGAGATATGTTTGATGAAACATTGCCTAGTTTGTTTGTCACATAAACCTGAAAACAACACAGTAAAGGCTTGCTCACATGACGCGGGGGAAACCACAGTGGGGTTTTTTTTCTAGGGGTAAACAAATGGCAAGTTCAGATGAAAAAAATTAGCTGCGCGCAACAAAGGTCCAACGCGTATCTTTGTGTTATCAAATACTGAGAAATTCATTATGCTTGAAAATCCCACTGTAAAAAAGTGAGGGTTTATAAGACAACAAGCCTTAAAGAACCAATCCAAACAAATATTTTGCTCTGTATGCCAGAGTTTCCATGTCACTATATTATAATCATAGTTATTACAAGTTTAAATATACTCTAAATGAACATTCTGGCTACTTGTGACTAGACGTCGACGCTCGCTCAAATTAGGGCCCACGCGGAACCAAAGTCGGAGTTGGGCCCCGCGCAAGGGGGTTTTATGCTTCATTTATTTAGTTCCAATATAAGGTCAGGTAAATTGTTTTGAGGTTAGTTTTATACACTCTAGCTGTACACAAACTATTTTTTCAGGTGATTAGTACACTTTAAACGTCAAGTCCCAAGTAGCATCCTGTTTATAAGCCACCATACTTCTTCTTAGGTTGACAAACAAATGGAGTATAACAGGAACTTGGGAAGAAATATTCATTTCCTTATGAGGTCAGTTACAATACAACACCTGCATTAAAGGGAATCTTGAGTTCTGGGAATGGCGAAAAATAATTTGTGAGCTTTCTCATCCCTTTTATGTCAGTTTGGAAGAACAAAAGTAGAAACATCCCCTGAAAGGGATTGCACATCAAATGCTCTTACACATTTGAAATATGACTAGAAATACCTCAAATATTCGGGCTGACCATTCGTGCCACTTTTGTGTGTAGTCCCATATACCCATTTCTGTGCATGTTTTTCAGCTAGATTTGGGTCAATTTCTTATCTATTTTGATGATTCCAAAACAACACAGTATACAACAATTCTTATGTACACATGGTCAACCTTTCCCCAATTCCTTTGATACAGTTTCTTTCACAATGTAATTGCATGACCAGAACGCTACTTTAACTATAAGCAAAGTACAAAGTAAAATAAAATGCTCATATAAATTCACATTTCAGAGCAACATCACTTCCCTCTCTCAATTTTCAAAAAGAAAAACCACAATATAGTTCCTACTCGTTTATGAGCCATAAGTTTAACTGGTACTGGTTGGTAGTCACTTTATAGAAATTGAATACTCAACCAATATTTTGAAATGACAAAGTGCAAATAATGCTTTGTCACAATCATTTATAAAAGTTTGTGCAAATTACATGGCAAAGAAAGTGGGAATTCCCCAACTGAGGCCTGTACCACATTGTTCCCTGCACAGTGTACAAATAGTTATTTCTCGAAACGATTCTTTTTTAAAAGACTCTTTTTCATATTTGTGACTTACTTATCCCAGCAAAACATGCACAAGTGGACCAGGAGAAAGGGGAGGGGGTCATGGGGTCTAGACCCCCTCCCCCTTGTTTTTAAGTAAAAATATTTTGTTTCTTTTTTGTTGTTGCTTTGCTTTACTTTTCAAAATTTGGAGGGACATGGGACCCAAGAATTAAATTTCCTCAATAGACCTTTTTTTTCTCCTGTCAGACATTCTGGGTATTGGACCCCCCCCCCCCTCTTTACAAAATTGAATATTGTATCAATGTTTTTATCAAGTACAGTATATTACTTCACAATTCAGTCTGCAGGCTGTGAGAATGGAATGTGAAATAAAACCCTTCAATCAAAATCCTCGAGCCACCCCTGAAATGTTTACATTTATGTGTACACTGAACTTTCAATTTGAATCGGTACACCATCATTCCTGCTAATGCTTGAGGTTCTCACTAAAGCATATACATGTATATCACTCTAGCAAGAGATTAATTGAAACTGGTTTCCAAATGAATCTCAATTTCCGTAATGTAGTACTATTATGTTAAAACACTTGATTGATCTATCAGTTCAATTCCCCACATAAATATATGAAGAGTTTCATTCCAAAAGGGACTCAATCCACTTTTTGCGTTTTCGAATAAACCAAGGTTTTTTAATTTACCACTTTTCCTTGTTTACTATTACTTCATTTGGATATATATATTAAGACTATTGCCTTAGACCATTTTACCAACGTTTAAAGAAATCTAGCAATCATAGATTTCCATTTTTCAGGAATTTTTGAAATTTTAATTTTTGTGGATTTATTTCCTTTTGGAATGAAGCGTAAATTTGAGCAAAATTTTTTTCAACTTTAAAAAAATATTTTGTTACGAACATGTCTGCTGTCTGCTATCTAAATAAGATATAATGAACAGAGGAAACATATGGACATAATTCCCCAATCCCTACATGTAGTTTCCATAAAATCAATAGTGATTTATAATGAACGAATTGTTCGCCATTTTTCACATGCATTACCATTGTGCAAGGTTTTATTGTGCCATCTGGGAACATGCAACATGCTTAATACGCCAAAATAGAAATAACACAATAATTTCATAATAATTACTGACAAGCACCATTATGCAGGGAAGGGAAAATTTCTGTTTCATGATAAAGTAGGCTTACATTCCATGCATGCATACCAAAAAGATTAACAACAACAAAAAAACACAAAAAGCAAACAAAAATTACACATTGATTCAATGGCAGATGTACACAGAAGAAAAAAAAGCATATTTGTGGGTACTGGGTGCATACGAAATTGTACATTAGAAGAAAGTAAATTTTTTTTTGTCAGGACTTTAAATGCACATACATAAACTTTCTGAAATAAAATGTAATTATGACTGATGTCAACCACATCACATGCATGTACACGTAGCAGGAAGAGGACACAGAAATTCTCCAATTCTCACTGTAAACAGGAAGTACATGTAGTAAAGTACATGCAAATTGCACAAAGTTTTCAACAAATATGAGAAAAAAATTTACATTTGTAAATACCTTGTAAATAGGTGTCCTATTTTGTTTCAGAAATGGTAATAAATTCATTCATTTTCATTTAATCATTCAAATTAGAAACCCTGCATGTGTTAGAGATTGATAGTGTGCAGCCAGCATATGTGACAAGTATATAAGCAGGTTTGCAGCAGGGAAACATGTCATTTTTCTGAAGGTTCATTAATTCAAAAAAGTTTGTTATTCCGATAGTCTGTAATTCTGAAGTTTTGTCACTATGGAGGCTCATAATTCCAAATATGAAATCGGGTGCATAATTTCGAAAAAGAAATTGTAGTTCCGAAAATGATATAGGGTTCACAATTCCAAAGGTTCTTAATTCTAAAAATGTAATTGAACCCTATATCATTTGAAGAATGACAAACATTCTGGAAAATGGACCTGATGAAACAGGTGCTCCCCCCCCCCCCCCCCCCCCCGGAAAGAAAAAAACTTTCAACAGTCTGTATTGTTGGCCTAGTCCTGGACTTTGGTATAGCTGAGGAACCTACAAGAGAAAGATTCAAGTCTGATTGACTTTTAGCAACACTGTATGAAACTCTGATCGGCCATAAAGTAGCTTAGGAAGATGTAGTGTCAAGAAAAACCACAGATTTTATCAAAAGATTGCATCTGACCAATTTCTTTCTAACCAACACAAGCATGCATCAATGTCCAAATTACCACTCTGGTACATTGCCTGTCCCAGCTAGCTAGATCTTAGACAGATGGAAGACAATTATTATTAATGGCCCAGCTAGTCTCTCTTGTTAAAAATTTGTACATTCATGTGAAGCTTTATTTTGCTAAGCTATCAAACTGGGGGCTGCCAAATGCCTAACAAAAGATGATCCGGGGTTATAACCTTGTAGCATTGCCTGAATCAAGTTTTGTTTAGCATTCCAGAAGCCCCCAGTATGCATGGCAGACACAGGGGGGTTAATAGCAACCAAAGCAGGCCAGGTACGGGCATAGTCAGAGGGCAACATATGGGTCACTTTCTGTGCCTGTTTACCTGGGACTGGGGTGGTTGTAGGGTTCTTATTCCTTTCACATGCAGCACGAGTATCTGCAGAGGGGTCAGCATTATGGGGGGTACCGGAGCACCAATTGGGGCATGTGTTCCCCTGCTTATAGCACGGCAATTCCCAATAGTAATCACTCAAAATATCACTGACATTGCAGGGGGAACATTTAGCACATTCGCTGTTGGAAGCATCCCAGAACTCTCTGTAAAGGTGGACAAAAGTAAACAAAATCATAAAATAAAAAGCCATGCAATATATATTTTTGGGTGCACATGCAATGTACCTGGAGGAGAGGGTGTGGTCGGTGGGCACGATCCTCTTCCTTCATTGGGGCTTGATACCAGTTTCTCCTCCAAGCACCACAAAGGGCACAGTGATTTGTATATCTTGCAATCATAAATGGGGGCAAAATACGGGTTTGTGCCTCGAATCACATCTGCGGGACAAGGAGAACAACGGAGGCACTCCCTGATATTATTGTCCCAGTATCTCCTACAAGATGAATCAAAAGTAAAGACTGAAAAGATGCATCACAAAACTTCATATGCACTGTACATTTAACAAATGAATGTAGTCCTTGGTATAAAGGCATCTGAGGGAAATTGGGCTCATAAATGCAATGAATCAAAGGATTTCAAACAACACCATCACACAAAATTTCAAAAAGAGTAATTTGTTACAATGTCAAGCATATCCCAACATTGCCCTATAATAAAAAGCTTGAATGTGATATTGTGGAAACCTACATGTATGATGCTATTGAGAACGAGTATGTCAACATACATTTCGCACATGTACATGTATGTCAACATACATTTCGCTACATGTACACGCTAAAATACAGTAAACATAAGATATACAGCATCAAAGAACAGAATTTTTCAACCAATATTGAAAAATGATGGACTATTATCATCATGATCATTGTTATTATTGTTATTAGTGTTATAATTATTATCATTATCATACAGTTAACCTTACATAATTCGAAGTCGCATAAGTCGAACTTTCCCTTAGTCGAATCAAATTTTTGGAGCAAACGTGTTATTTTAATTTCCAAAATCAAATTTTGCAAAAATCAAACTATTTTTTGTGGTCCCAACAGATTCGACTTATGCAAATTTAACTGTATTAATACGCAAAAATGTCCAGGGGCTATTTTTTGTGGTTGGAAAAACTCTTTTCCCCCAATGTTTCCACCCTCGCCCTTTCGCGGGGTCGGTGTCATAATACCATGACGGCTCACGTTGCACGTCTCCCATATTCCGCGTGCCACGCCAACCCCGTCGTTGCTGTCCATAAAAGTGATTTGGGAGATTTTGGAGGACAGGCATGCCGAAGGAACGGCTGCAATCTGTTTGGACTCTTGTGTTCATTGACCTTTTGACCTTTAACCTTGGTCAGATTCGACTCATTTTCGAACTTGACATGCGTCTTTAAGAGATGTACATGTACTTGTAACTGTGAATTTGCTGATTTTACCTCATATCCATAGAAAGTTGTTGGGAGTTTATCCCTGACCTGAAACTTAAATTTGCCTCCCATTTGTTTAGGGCATGATTTAAAAAAAAACATAAAACAGACAAACAAAAAGGTACCAAACATGCAAATATTGTATCATGAAAAAAGAATATTAAGAGTTTGAGAAACTGTCATTTGGAGAATTTTTCACATAACACGTACCATCTAGAATTTAAAAAATTTGTCTTTCTATCTTGCTTTAGATTCTAAATGTGAAATGAGACTGTATTAAAATATAGGAATGATTAGAAAACCTATGAACATAACATTGGGATTGGGTGCTTTATTTGAGTATTGGTAATAAACAACTAAAGTGCAATCATATTTTATGACAAACTTGAATATTCTGACATGTACCTCCCACATACAAAAAACAATCTTATGGCAAATTAATGACTTACCCATATTCACATTGAATTTCTTCTACAGCTCGGCTTGACACAATGACAATAAACTGATTTGAGAAAAAAGAAGAAAAAGGAGAAATGTCTTGAACATAATTTTAACTAATAATCATAAGTCTTCATGAGATAAAAGAAAGGCATTCTGGTATTGATCCATTATGCACTACATACATGTACAGTATGTTGCAGTTGCAGTTACAACACAAAAGTCATCACAAGGATGGGGGAAGGGCGGTGAAAGGGAGAAAGGTAATAAAAGCTGTTCTGGTGCAAGAAAACAGCTAGAAGCAAATTTTCTGCACACTCCATGCCCATGTTTGTAGTGTTGACTTTATACCCTACTTCTAATATTTTGTCAGTCTCTCATTTCACACTGTCAAAGTTCCTACAAGTATGTATGGTCTTCACATAATTTAGAACAATGCAGTTTATTTTGCTAACTACTACTACTGTGTGATACCTGAAACAGCCTGTGAGTGGCAAAAGTGTATGTACATACATCGTCAGCCTTATGCCAAAAGGGCCTTAAGGCCATAGACTTTATGCAGTGATAAGGCCCTTTTGGCATAAGGCCGACGACATGTACTTACCAATTGTAGGGTTAACAGTATACTAATCATCAGTGATGTCACCATTGTGAGGGTTGAAAACTAGAAGATTGGTCTCTGCAATTAAGCTGCTATGCTGGAGATCCTGAAAATAAATGGAAATCAGTAATAGAATGAAATTAATGTAACTACTGTAGCTTGGAATGTTAAGTCTCAAGCTACAATGTACTTACCCTAAAATTAACTTACTATTTGACAAACACTCCCTTTTCTTGATATAAATGTACTGTCAGTAGTGTCACAGATTTTGTTGTTAATTTATCCCCCCCCCCCTGACAATCCTGGATGCACTATAATCACTGACTAGAAGTTTACCTGAATACATGTACATGTATGAATTTACTACATGGCATCCATTTTGAGCAATGTTAGTATTTTGACCATAATATACATAAAATGCTCATGAAACACAAGCATAAAATTAGCAATTTTCCCAGGGTGTTATTTAAACCACCTAAAATTTCACAAATTTAAAACAAATACAGGTATAGTAAACTACAGTAAACATTATAGGGGAAAATACATAATGTACATGAAGACATGACACTAATTTATTCTAAAAAGAGTGTACCAGAAGATCAGGGCCCCATTTCATGAAACTTGTTATCAATAACAAGTTACAATAACAGTTATCAGCTACTGAAATACTTGCATCTGACTGGCTGAGAGCAAATTTGTCATAGAAATGGCGCAGTTGTTATTGATAACAAGTTTTATGAAACAGGGCCCAGATGACAGAGTAATCAAATTCAAAACACATTTTCCAAGAACTAATTATGAGCCATCATTGGCACATGCTCATTCAAATTTCAAGAACGGCAATTTTTTTCAAAGCTGCCCCCCTTCTTGTAACACAATACAGAGGCGTATGGCTACTATAAGCTAAATGTTGCCAAGCAATTCTTCTTTTCTTTTCATTTTGGGGCAAGTCCAGGGTATTTTGTCCCACATGTTACTGACCAGTCAACCACAAAATTTTTTTTAGTACACCTGATAATTGCATGAATTTGATAGCTTTACTACATATGTAGCTGAGATCAGACCAAATATCAAGAAAAAAATAACAGTTTCAATGTTCATGAAATTCCTTATTCCATAATATTTGGTAATGTGTGCTTGCGTGGGACACAGTAAGACCAAACATCGAGGACTTGCCCTTTTACAAATTTTGAGACACTGAGGAGAAGCACTTTAATTGACTATAGCTTCATCACCTTTAAAATAATGCACAGTACTGTAAAGTGTATGTTTCCTTATTGCCAACTGTCACAGCAATGATCGACACAAAATTAAACAAAAGAGTGAGAAAAAGAAGTGTGTGTAGTGTAGTAGCTAGGCCACCTGCCTTCTGTATCTCCATACAGACCAAACTAGTCCAAAGTCCAGAAGGAAAATATTACCCACTCAGGGCACAGTATTGAAATGTAATGCAACCAAGATAAAAATAATACACCGCTATTTGAACAATAGATACATGTACATGGCACATACAATGTATGACACATCCACGCAGTATACATGTAGGGCTATAGCCCCTGCAGTGGAAATGTACGTCATTGAACTACAGGCAGAGTTGTCCTTGTCAACTTATCCTTTGGCTTTGGTGTAGAAAGAGTGTTCTTGTTTACATAATACCTATAGTATGGAAACTACTTGTACTCGTGTTCATTGTTCTTGTACAACTTTTTCCACTGTTTAATTTATTGCCAAGTTGTACTACCGGCATGTATTTGGGAGAATTTCAATTTTCTTTCATGACAAGCATACGCACTCAGAAGTTGAAAAAAATTAAAATACGGAGTAGCATTATTGTCACGATGTAAGAGGGTTTTTTTTTTTTAAATCCAGTAACAATAACATCCATGGACGCCCGCACTTTCAAATTTCAATTCATAAGTCACACCATGTGGATTCAAGCCTTTGTGGCACATCCACACCTATGTGGGACTACACATGTATGTCCAACATTCACTGCTGCACTCGGTGCAGTGGCATAAAAGGAACACACAAAAATCAATGTCAGTAGGATTTACCTAACTTACTTAAATTTGCTAGATTAGCTGATTCAGGGACTCTTGAACTACATGTATACTCTAAAAATTTGGGGTTTCCAAGAAGAGAATGAAGTATTTACAGAAGTATTCTCCACTTTCTCATATATATATATATACGATCAACTCTGGACTTACCCAGACTAATACACACAAGGCCTATTGCAGGAATTCTAGGCATCGTAGTAATTATCATTATCATTAATTCTGCCTTTGTGGGTCCTCCCCAACCGCAATTTTTTAATGTAAAAAACTGATATTTTGAAGCTTGTCTTTCAGATTTTCAGAATTACAGTATTAAAGGGAAAGTGCACCCTGGTATTTAGTTGATTTGGATAAAAGCAGACAAATGAGAGAAAGAGATTAGTGAAACTTTGAGCAACATCCTATAAGAAAGAAGAAAGTTATGAATTTTTAAAGTTGTAATCAATCAAACACAAATTGACAACTCCGTGGCATAGCTTGCAAGCTCCTCTCCCATTTGCTCAGGAGAGAAAATTTCATAAATTTTCATTTTCTTAGTTTTTGATGTAGGAATAGATTCATTTTGTACAGGTTTTGTGTAGAACCATAAAAGCAAAGGTACCTGTATGATATATTTTCTTTAGACAAAAATTCAAAGATTTTTTTGATACTGAGAAAATGGGAGGGGAGCTCACAAGATACTCCAAGAAGTTGCCAATTTGTGTTTGATTGATTACAGAGCTCTTCAAATATACATAACTTGTTTGTTTCTTATCGTATTTTGCTCAAACATTCACTGGCAAGTCATTTCACTGTTCTTGATATCAATCTGCCCACAGGTAAACTCCCACAACAAAGAATTAAGAATAGAGCCTAGAGGTTACTCCAATTATATCTCAGTTAACACATTTCCTAATATGGCAACACACTAAATGAAAGCTTACATTTATGAAGATGATTTACAGGAAAATGATATATAAATTCTAGACTGCACAAGTGTGAAACTAACAAAATAATCAACAATGAATTCTGGAGACTTAATTTGTGACCCTCCACCACAAAACGACCAATAAGTCGGAAATTTGGGTTTTTAAAATTTCAACACAGTTTGAAAGCTTAGATTCTAAGCTTTAAAATGAGATATAACTTGTCTTGTATGGACTAAGCAACCCTTGTAAATTACAATGAGAATGTCAACGTGTCAGACAGGCTTATGACCAAAACAATAGAGAAAACGGGCTGTAAAGAAGTGTGACTATTTAAGAACACCTAAATCTAGTGTCCTATTGTTTGTCGCACAAAAGGTTGAGTCAAAACTCCCTAGCATACACTATGAAGTAGTAATTGGATTGGGTTGAAACTTTCCATACCTTCAGAATAGATATGTTTATTTCTTTTGATTTTGAATATCGGACAGTGCATAGTTTTTAAGTTATACCAGAAAAGCGATGTGAAGTACAATCCCAGGAAGTTGACACACAGAGTTTGAATGTCCAGGAAAACATGGTCATTTTGAGTGAGAGTAAAAACTAAAAACATATTTCCACAAGGTATTTTAACCTGAAAATTTGTCATATGGTAGATTAATAAATGAACTTTCAGAAAATACAAATAGTTAAAAATCAAAATTTCCACCCCAAACCACCTTTTTCAGCTGTTTACTCTAAAACTCCCACTGCAACTTATTGGTCGTTTTGTGGTAGAGGGTCACATTTGATCTCAAACATGTTGGTCCAGTTCACAAATAACAACAATAAGAACTTTGAAGAAAAAAAAATAATAACAACGGGCTAAATTAAAGTTCGCAGCGATGAGAATGTATTCAAAATAGAGATCTATCAAAGGTCAGATCAAATAACTGAAATAATTTGCAGGGTTCCATACAAGTGCCTTTGATTCACAAACTTTGAAAGCATTTTCTCTCAAGATCTTTAGACCTTTGTCAGCAAGTTTATACTTTTCTGACTGAATGTTTAACACCCTTGCTTATCTTTCATGAATATTTTTGATCCTTCTTATTTAATTCTCACCCTTTATATATCACAAGGAAATTGATAGGTTCCCCTTTCAAATAGTTGTGTGACTTGTGTCAGATTCCCACCCATTTCCAAAGCAAATTAAATCACAAGAAAATTCATAGGTTCATCTTGTGTCAGATTGTTGAAATATAATCCATGTTTTGAGATATACATGTATAATATGAACCATCCATGAAGTTTGCAAAGTCTGGACACACTTACATACAGCCCTGGAAAAAAAATTATTAGACCAAGCTTCTGTAATAAGGGTACTAATGCATACAAAATTATAAAAATGATTTGTCTTTGTATTTCATTGAATGAATACCAAATTCCAGCAATTATACCTTGCATTTATGATACTTTACTTCCTTCTTACCACAAAAATAACACTATCAGGAACCATTCTTGGTCTAATAAATTTTTTCCATGGCTGTATGTACAGTGTAGCATACACTGTACACTCTCAAGTCAAGGTCGTTTTTTTTTTCTTTCTTTTCTTTGAATGAGCACATAATAACATTTAGAAATTATTTAATTCACTGAACAAAATGAAACGGTAACAGTTCCTCTGGAGAATACTTGATTTCATAACATATTTAGACTTATTCACAAATATGCAAATATTATGGTGACAAATTTTTTTTTAGATCTACATGTAAACTGCGTCAAATGATGTTTCTCAAAGACCTGCTGAGTAGTCAGGTATTTTGAGGCAATACTAAGAGTAATAAAAGCCTTAATATCTCCTGTCACAATCCTTCATTCAAAGCAATGTTTTGAAAGGGTACCGTGACATCACTCATAGCTACAATGTACATTCCTATACTTCGTGTGTAGAATGTAGGCAGTCATACACCTCAACTTTTTAAAACACCACTGCACAAAAGTCACCAACATTCACTCAAAATCGGCATTTAATTTACAAAAACCGACCCCAAAATATCCAAGAAATACAATAAATTCAACTCACCGATGTTGGAAAAGATATTTCCAAAAATGAAATCCGTAATTTACTGTTGATTCTCGCGAAACGAGCTATCGGAGTCATTGTGTACATTTCCTGGTCGCCGCGGGCGCTGACATGTCCCCAAAAGAGTTTCGTCCTTAAAGTAGAACACTCAAGAAAATCACAAATATGGCAATTAATGTATCACTAGAAATTGGGAAGCTTACAGATGGCAATCGTATAAGTTTTATGTCAACTGCGTATATGATGATTATAAAAACAACATAAATAAAAGCTCTTCTCAGCATGTGGAATATCCAAGGATTCGCCAGAAATATAGCGATGTTTTGATGTCGTCATACGAGAGATCGATCCTGCTTAAGCAGACGACGTCCTATAATGAATGAACGTAATTGCAATGCAATTATTTATCAAATTATAAAGAGTTTGGTACATTTAAACATGACCTTATTTCACACCATTCTAAAAGGGAAAGTGAACTGATTCTGATAACTAAAACCGTTTGATTGTAAATATACAGGAGAAGGGTCAATGATCAATGAAATAAACCCCATTTTCAATTGAAAAGCCCTGCGAATAATAGCTGGATGGTATTCGTTCCCTCTTGAAACGCCGAACATGCCGCGGTGCAAGCAGCTGAAAATACAATGGCGTCTTATTTTGTTTACAAGTGACTGATTCCTTTATTTTTTTAACGCTGCATTTTTCATCAAAATAATACCATACACGAAGTTAAGAGTGAGGCAACAGACTAACATTAAGACTGACGCTAGTCAAGTAAGAGAAATAAGTGAAGAGGAGATGACAAAACAGGCACTGAAAAATGTGTATAATGTTATGGGACATCGTCTGCTTAGACAGGACTCGCCCCTCTTGTGTCGTCACACATCTCAGCAGCGTTCAAGGAGCTTTTCAGCTGCTATATCGGGGGCTGTATTTTACCGTTTTATAATTGATAATAATCATTAATTCAAATGTTTCCAAGCTTTAAATTTGGATAACCTTGTTTAATTTATGCCATCTATGCAATAATAAGTATTAAGCCAATATTTAAAATCATTAGTGTTCTACTTTAAAAATTCGGTCCCTGTGGCATACACGGAAAAGTCCCGATTTTCTGTGTGCGCGATCGTAAAGATCGATGTGCGCTTGCGATCCCGAGTTTCTTCGTGGACAAAAATTTTATTGGCCGATTTTAGTCTAAGACATCGGCAGTATGTAAACAACACGCGATCGCGAAACAAATCGGCGGGGATTTCTCCGGTTTTGGACAAGATTTTGACTTTGGATTTTGCTGAAAATATCAAAAGTTCTTCCTAACGGCCATTTGAGGTAGGAGTGAGATTTTTAAGGGCTGAATTTGAAAGCAAGTATTTAAAATATTTATCTTATTTTTCCCCCATACCTTTAGTACATGCGACAGAAAATACCAACTATTTTACAGTAATGTAGCCATGAGTGCATGACATGTGTATTAAGATAAACAGATCTCTTCTTGTTTTCTTAAAAATCTACCACTGAGTTCATAACCATGATCTACATGTACATGTACATGCATTTGGCAGGGCTGGTGTGGTGTATGTACAATGCCCTTTAAATATTTTTGACATAGTTCTATGTGCTGCTAAAAATCAGTGCTCCTCTCTTATTATTATTTTATTTGACAAATCAACATACATACACAATGAAATTGACAAATTGACAGTAAACACGATAAAAACTACTTTCGAAAAATAAACTCAAGACAATTTCAATAGCCCTGTCTATCACCTTTAGAAATGTGCGAACATTACAATCGCGTATTACATACCGGTAATCCGAACCTGATTTCTATGGGCACTACAATGGGCCTTTGAAATTGCCCTTGAGTTTATTTTTCGAAAGTAGCTTTTATTGTGTTAGTAATATATTTAACAGATAAAACAATGATATACATGTAAGTGCAGATGTGTATCTGAGCATGCTACCTCAAGCTGCTTGGAACCAGAAGAAAAAAGCAATTATAATCACTGTTACCACCGGGTCTTTTCTTGCAACTTGGGAAAGCATGCTCTGGAATTACTGCGGCAGCCCGAACACATACATGTAGTGTTCGGGCTGCGATCAGCAGTCCTTTGATTGCTTGGATGTCTCTTAATTACAAGGTCGTTTGTCAAAATGATAGCCATGAAACATGACATTAGTTGATTTTAGGCTACTTTAGGTACTTACAAAACTTTCCGATTGACTGTCGTCTTTCTTTTCAATGAGCATGATGAGGATGATACAAAAAAGGCATATTTATCTCCAAGAGCCTGTACTAAAAACTTCCATAGGTCGGTGTTTTGCTTGCAATGCGCATGCGTCAGCAGCTCCAATATAATACAGACAAGAAGGGAGGATTATGAATATTCATTAGACGAGTGGGCTCGAGCGAGAGCGCTCGAGATCGGCGGATCACAGTGGATATATGAATATTCATTATTCCTGTGATGAAAACTATGGCGTCATTGTAATAAATATTCATAGGCGCATGCGCAAGTGCCTATTTTCGTTTCTGCTTCAACAACATGGCGAATGGGACTGGTTTCGAAAATTGAGAGTAAAAAGTGACATTCATCGATTCTACACATTTTTTAGGAAAAGCTGATTTGCGGAAGGTCTGTTTAGGTAAGTGGCATCGTATATATGATACTTTAATTCCAAAAAATAACTTATATGGCCATATTTTCAATGGTCATTTGAACATTGGTAAATTGTGAGACCCACCGAATCGTACTGGTTTCACTCAGGACGCTGCCACTTCGTGGCAGCGTCCCGGGGCTAGCTCTGGAACATCCAATCGAGATGTCAATTAAATTACAAGTTGGTCTCAAATGGAGTGAATTCTGTATAAAACAACTGAAAAGCTGCATGGTATTGAAAGACCAGTAGGAATACACAAAATAGTAGTGATGAGATAACATATAATAAGCTCATATTAATTTCAAGTTATTTTGAATAAGAAAATAAATGAAAATGGTATGGTCTTAAGTCAAGACTCTGTACTCTTTGTTGACTTTATAACAAACGAGTGGTTTCCTCAACCACGATATATATAGCAAACAAAAAATGTGCTCAAACAAAAAAAAAACTTAATATGAGCATCAACCAGTCAAAATCAAATAGATGCCGGTAACGTAGAGTTTCAACTCGCACTCGTTCTCTACTATTACTACTTCTTGCCTTGCCGCTGCCAGAGCTTTACCGTGTAAGCTCAATGCGCTCACACCGGGCGTTAGACAGATTTTGTTGACGACATACTTTCGCATACTTTACTAAGAATTACGGATAAATACCTTGACAAACAAATGAAGAGGCGAGGGTCAAACTTCCCTTAGGTCGAACAGATGACACTGGCAGTGATACTCCATTACTACTATTTTTTATGTACAGTCGGTCACAAGTGCATTTATTCGAGATCAGATTACACCAAACTTGGAGTTGGACAGGATGTTCGGTCAAGTCTCCACGCATGCACCGCAATTCCCAATGTGATATTGAGTGATGTCTTGCTTGCACATAATACATGCGCACTACTAGTAGATCCTAATATTATTAGAACTTTCCATATTTGTCTATGATTAGAACATAAGCATGGTTTTTTCGAGAGATGACTTTTTATGTTTTTTGGGGGGTGGGTGGGTCTACTTGTACTAATATTTAGTGTCCATCCAAATATTTCCGAATTTAGCCTAATGCGGAAGAATATTTCCTAACATAAATTTGTAATGCGTTCCGGCCGACAGGATGACAGGGAATTCCCCTTTCGTCTTCATGGGTAAGGGAGGGGGGATACAAACCCCTGTCAGTCTTGATGCTCGGGCCGTATTTTTCGATGCCTTGGCCTTGAGGGTTCCAAGTCTTGATCTTTTCCAGAATATTCAAGGCATTTTCAAGGCATATGAAACTTTGCTGTTTTTGCTGGGAAAATGTTTAAATATTTTGGCTGTTTTGTGCAGTAACACTATATCATGTCGCTAATACAAGACCTCGGTAATGGTACTACACTTGGAAAATGAATAGGCCTACATGTTTTACAATTTTTTAGATTAATATAATAGAAGGATGATGATGACTGCATGATGATGATGATGATGACAACATTAATACCGTATGAAATACAGGTGCACATTGGGACAAATGTACTTAATTTACATTTCTTGTCTTTCTGTGAACATTTTGTAAGGTTGAACAAAGTATTCGCAAATATTGGTGAATTTGGTCAAAGGCTTCTGCTCTATTATATCTACAGCCCTGGACAAAATTATTAGTCCAGCTGCATTTGAAGGCATACAGTTAGTGTTAAGTCTATTGTTTATGGAAATGATTATTAACAGCTAATTCATTATTAATTAATCATATGGAAAAACTGGTACTAAGTGAACAGAAATTGCATTTTTGAGGATTAAAAATTAAAAAAACTACTGCTTGGTTGCTTTGCTCCCTCGCTTGTAAAGTTACATACACACACACACACACACACACACACACGTTTACATGGCTTTACTTCCGAGGACAACTATTGTTCCTCTATTGTTACTCGTCCTCGGACAGTCGACGGAATAAGGCATAAATTCATTGTTCGACGTTCGAGGACTATTGTCCGCCTTCCGAGGACCATTGTTGTCATGATTTTTTTTTTGTTCTCTGTCCGAAAATGTCCTCGGACATAATGCTAAACAAACCCACACACACACACACACACACATATATATATATATATATATATATATACCCCTAATGGGTACATTAGGAGGACAGTTTTTGTTCTTTTTCTTTGTTCAACTGTCGACCTAATGTACCAACTGTCTACCTAATGTAGGGGTCGCTATTATGACGGAATAAACCGCATTGTTAGGTGTCGACCTAATGTACCCTTTAGTAAAATATGTTATTTCCTTACAAATAATGTTATTAATAATAATTTATTCTAATGTATGTATTCAAAGCATTCCGCTTGGATCCAGCTGAGGCACTAGCGGCTTGTCTTGTTCAAAAACTCATCTGCCCCCGACAAGGGGAATTAATTAATAAGGTTGAGGATTTGTCAATCTGTCGGTCAATTGAATCTGGTGTCGCCGAAACAACTAACCCGTCTCCGTGGTCTAGTGGTTAAGGCATTGGCGTTCTAAGCCAACGACCCGGGTTCGATTCCCGGCGGAGACATTTTTTCAGCCTTTGCAAAAAAATTCAAAAAGGGAGGACAGCTCTGGGGAACTTTGATTGAGCTACGCAATGTTATTCTCGCATTTCTTTCACATTATATACTAGCAGAAGCAGCCCGTGGACATCCACGGGCGCTAGCTGTGTTTATGATTAATCACCGTACCGTATATTTGTTACAATAATCAAGTGAATAAATAAAAAAGTCGGGTAAAGTTATTTTTACCAAGAAGTATTTACAACATGTCCATTGGCGGACCCGGGGGGGTGGGGGTGCTTCTGGCCCGTGCCATCCCCACCCCCCCCCCCCCCGTTCAATGGCAGGAAAGTATGCATTTTGACCATAGACGATCCGCCCTTTGTTGATTGTGCCCCCGCCCCCTTTTAGAATGAAACCTTCTTTTTTTTGCTTGTCAGAGAATTATGGCGGGACCCAAACCACCCCCCCCTCCTGAGCGAATTTTCTAGGTCTGACGAAAAAAAAAATTCTCGCCACCCCCCTCCCCCCAGGTCTGCCTTTTCCAAAAGTTGACAAACCTGCACTTGTTTTCCCCGCCTTATACTAAATTCTGGATCCACCCCTGATCATGTGAATATGTCTTATTTATCCAAAGCTTGCATGAGTTCTGAAGAAAATTCCTTTAATCTTGATGAAATTGATGATATGGATATAATAATGTTCGAGTAGAATATCCATGCATAGACGTAGAGGGAGCGATTTGATCTTGCCATGTTTCTGTGGTTTATTAATACTCGGAGTAACATCCATAATTAGCGGTACGTCCCCTGTAAAGGATGCAATAATGAGAAAAAATGAATTTGTAATTTTATTTCAGGGGGATAATGCCCCCTTATATGGGTCTTGGGAGGACCGACGGATTGACTTCCCCCCTACTACCCCCCCCCCCCCCCCCCCCTCCAGCTCCCCCCATTCCATTGTCATCCCATCACCCCCAGGGCGAGGGGAGAAGGGATTAATATCATTATACGTATTCATAATCATTATGGAAATATTTTCGAAGGAATTTTCTTCTTATCAGATTTTCTGATAAGTGTCAAATTACCGGTAGCGAACGTCGTGAAACATACACACTAAACTGTGTGTGTGACCATGAAGCTTCAAATGATGTAACTCTATACTTGTATGCGGATATATGGCCATGCTGTTCTTTGGCATAGCTCCCCTTCACAGGGAAAGGTATATGGGTTGGCTGGGCATGAAGCTATAACCCGCTTCATGGGTTGGTAGAATCATTTGGCCTACTCCCTGCGGAAATTCAATGTTTCAAAATGAATTTATGAAATATGGACGGGACGTCAGCCCTTAAGAAGTGCCTCCCACCACCCTAAGAACCCTTCCCCACCCGTGGGTACCAAAAGGCGGGGACGAAAGGGCCAGGGGGAGAGTATTTGAACAAAAAAAAGCCTCAAATCCTTAGTGTATTATATTATAAGATTTGAGGTGGGGCAATGTCACTGTTTGCTCTGAGCGCCATAAGAACACTACTTGCTATACAGCCTTGAATAAGACTTCGTTTTCACTATCTTGGCAAGAGGCCTAAAATTGTGAAGTGGGCTTAACAATTCCAATTGAGAAAAGGGGCATTGTGGGTTTGAGAGCAGTGACATATCTCCTGTTGAAATCAGTGGCGTAAATTCATTTTGAAATTCGGCGAAATGTAACATGAAACTATTAAATGTTAATGACCCCTGTCCCCCTGCATTTGCGCCCATGGTTGAAATCATATTTATAATAAAATACACTGCGTTGCACGACTTATTAAACAAATTCAAGCTCCCAATCAAGCTTATTAAAGATAAAGTCCTGGTATTTGAGGCAAGAGCAAAGAAGTCCCTTATTAGTTACCTCACTTCGCTTAATACTCACAAATAACCAGCTATATATTTATGTCCAGGAAAATAGTAATACATGTACAAACAGTAGGTCATGAAAAGCGGGGAGGGGTATGAAAATTAATATGGATCTGTATCTACCAGGTCTCGGAGCACCCCTTTCCAATAAGGTGCCTTTTTAACCCCCCCCCCCCCCCCTCCCCAATGAAAAAATGTTCACCCTTGCTGTCATTTGTTTCTTGAAGGCAGTGCCTATGTGTGTGTGTTAGGGTGTGTGTGTGTGTGTGTGTGTGTGTGTGTGTGGACCTTCGTCTTTGTTCGTTTCCATTTCCCCTCCTTTTTTGTTCAATGCCTTGGCCTTGAGGTTTCAAGCCTTGGTTTAGCATTGGCCTTGAAGTTTAAAGCTTGGCCTTGCAAGTCAATGCCTTGGCTTGAGGGTTTGGGCTTAACTACAACACTGATATATTATATATATATATATATATATATATAGCTGCTCCTGACACAGGCACAAACCCTGGTCAGTCGTAAAAGACTGTAAGACCAGGGAGCTGAGGTGGAAGAGTGTCTCTTCCGCACTCCCTGGTAAGAATGAGCCAGGCCCTGTACAGGCACAAATTTTGGTCAGGCGTAAAAGAGTGTCTGCAGTGTAAGACTACCATATATACGACCAGTAGGTGGGTATAGCTGGTTAGTCTTCTCTCAGGACACAATTATTTTCTGATAAAGTGTCAAGTTAGGGTCTGTGCTTGCAGACTTGGAGGCTAGACAGTAAAGACGAGTAGGGGATGCCGTGTTTTATGTAGGAAGATGATTCAATTCCTTGAGAACGTCCTATTATTAAATTTCAGTTTTAAATGTCTTGTTTTATAACTATTTTTTTGGAAAAATGCTCTGATTTACAGCTGTATTCTCTTCTTCTTCTTCTTCCGACTTTTTTTATCTAACTGTTTTTTTTTTCTTGTCATCCTTTTCTTTTTTTCATTGAAGCCCCTTCTGCGAAGGAATTCCTGATCTAGATGTTTATTTTAAAATAATTTTATATTATTTGTGATCTATTTCATTTCAAAGTTTCAACTTGATGGTCACCTATCCGTCTACGAGGATGTTCATGTATGTATACGGCGACATATTATGATCGGCGTCAAAATTATTTCTTGGGGGGGGGGGGGGTAAACGTATTCTAAACCTTGCAACAAAAACTATATACCTAACTCTAAACCTAAAACTCTAAACCTATAACTTTAAACCTAACCTAAAACCAAACTGCGACCCTAATCCCAACCCTAGACAAATACATGTATAAAGCCCGGAGCACAAAAGCAAATGGCGGAACATATACATAATTACCTAAACAACAACTACCCACCAGACAACTACCCCCTAGGACAACTACCCCCAGGACAATACTACCCCCAATACAACTACCCCTCAGGACAACTACCCTCATAAAGACAACTACCCCAGTAAAATTACCCACGCAATGACGATTACCCCCAAATGATGATACCCCCCCCCCCCGATAATGATCCACAGGACATCCAACCCCCCCCCCCCCCGAAACAAAATTTTAGCCCACCCCCATGATGATACCCCCGACACTATTTTGATCCCCAGGGACAACTACCCCCAGAACCGGGGGTGGGTAGTTGTTCGGGGGGGGGGGGTAGTTCTTGGGGGTAATTGTCCTGGGGGTAATTGTCCTGGGGTAATTGTCCTGGGGGTAGTTGTCCTAGGGGGATAGTTGTCCAGGGGCAATCTATGATGCGCAGCCTATCAAATTGAAGAAGACATTGTCAACTACCATACATACTTTAGTAATTCCACTTATTTGTTTTTTCTTGGGGCTTATTAAATATGGATTTCCCTTTTTTGACTCACGCTCGTGTGTGATAGCATGCTGAGCAGACGAGCATTATTATGCGCAAGAATTAACGTTGCATGCATGGGCAGTGGGAATCCCCACACATAGTGTTGCAAAATCGGTGCAGGGGGTTCCCCAATAATTAATGTCACCTCCACCCAATATAGTCATCAACTGTTTATCATGGATTAGGAGCCAGATACCTTATTCGTTATAATTATATTCCCTCAAATGAAAATTTATCTTTCAAAATCATTTTTTCTTGCAGTAACCATAATTTTACCAATCGAAACAAAGCTCTCTTTTCTACTGGCCGCATTCCTTTATTATCCAGGCACGACTGAAAATACAAAACAGGAACTGCTATTATGTTCGACATTAGGCGGCATAGGGGAGATGGGTATTATCCCTCCAACAATATCCTCGACCCAGTGCAGCTTGCCGCCCCGCCCCCGCCCCAGGCTCCCCCGTCCATGTCCATCGCGGTGTCGCCACGGCCCCACGGGTATTGAATTCCGGGCCCTGTTTCATAAAACTTGTCATCAATGACAAATTGCAATAACTGTTATAAGCTACTGAAATCCTTGCATCAGATTGGCTGAGAGCAAATTTGTCGGTAAAAATCACCGCCAAGACACCTGATAAAACGCCCCAGGTTAGAGAAATACAAAATCGGACGGGGTGACTCTTCTTCTTCTTCTTTTTCTTAAGTACGGGTCATCTTATTGGTTGCGTATCAAATTCAAATTCATTTACTGATTCAAAATCCAAACATACAAATCAAATCAAATCAAATCAAATCAATTTATTGTACTAAAATCCAAAATTTTGGATTATTATCAACGTACAAAATACAAAGGAAGATGCAAACTAGGTTACAGATGATCAAAGCAGAATATTGAAAAATAACAAAGCAACAACAAACAAAAAAACAAGAAGAGGCAAGTACAATGTTATAATCAGGAAAATACAAATAGGTAAATTATAGAAAGAATTTAACAGGAGGCCTACATTATATATCGAATATAATTTATGTAGGCCTCCTGCCAAATTCTTCCTATAATTTACCTATGTTGAGCATGTAATTATTTCTAATTCTGTCACTGTACATACTACTACATAATTGACACAGATCTTGCTTATGTCATTGTCCCTACTCTGCATTATAATTATATTCAAACTTGTTTAGTTCGCTCATATCTTTAAATGGAGGTACTATATGGTATATATTTTTGAAATATTTTTTGTTTTTGTTCTTTGTATGATGGACATAATTATGCATAATACAATGAAATTCATTTTCTATGTCCGATTGGCATGCAGGATCATTCTTAATCTAAGGTATCTTCGTAGTTTCTAAATCGCACTTTAATCTCCCCCCCCCCCCCCCCGAGGAGTTGGGATAAATGATTGCACAGTATAATAAGCATTCAATCAGTGGCGTATCTAGATGTTGATAAACGGGCCTGGGAGGGGGGGGGGGCAATTTTGCGGTAGGCCCAAACTTAATTAGGCCAACGTGCGGCCGAAGGCTTTTGCACGTCAGCACTCCAAGGCGGTTTGGGTAGCTTCAATACTCGAGTCATTTTTCTCATTGTCAGCTGGTTTTGTAATAGAAGTCTTTTTATATACAATAAATTCGTTTTACTGCACCTCATTTGTTGGGCCTGCAGACAAAAGGGGAAGGGGGGGGGGGTTATGCCGGCTCCGCCCTAATCGTAAACCACTGTGTACCACATGCAACCACGCGATTTCGAGATGGATTGATGACAAAAGTGATTATAGTGAGGGCCAAGCTCCACCCGATGCGATGACGGGGATGAAGGCTTCTTCGACAATAAAAAACAAATGGATATACCAGAAAATCATTAAGCTTTAATTTTGAGTGTTTGAGTTTGAGTTTATTGACAACACATCACATGAATGACAGTATAATCATTAATATAAATTAAGAGTAATAATGTTACATGAATACATATACATAAAAAGTACTTATCTACATGAAATGAATATAAATGAATTTACAATTATGTATTCATGTTTGTAGATCAATGAATAATCAAGTACGTGATTACACTTAACTGAATGTCATACAGTTGCACTATTTATACTAAAATATAGTTGCTAATTGGACTAGCACAAGTGCTAGTCGAGCCTAGTTCCATTCTTTTGGCAAGATGCTTGCTTTGTTATTTTCTTTATATCAACATTTTAATTTCATATTGTATTCACAAATTTTTAAAGACAATACAGTGTTTGTATAGTTTACATTTCTTGCGGAGAGAAAATATCAAAAGCAATGAATTTTCTTTTTCAAATTATAATTACAAAAATAACGTTTGATTAAAAAAGAATCTATTTTTACACAAATAAGATTCGCTATCAGATGTATGAAGTATACAGTAGAGTGAAAATTGAAAACACGTATAACAAATGTAGTATTACACATTACAAGTAATACATGGATAGATAAATTTTAAAAAAATAAAAAGAGATGCATTTAAACAAACATTAAAGCTAAGCTATAAAGATCATCAAATACATGTATATGATAAATGGAGTACATACAAAAGTACATACAAAGAGTCTTAAGCTCACAACATCAATTACGTTGAAGGTTGCTTGATAGTTGTCTACGAAAGGTTGACCTTGAAGATGTAAATCTGATTTCATGTGGAAGACTATTCCACAGCTTTGTTCCAACCAACGAAATGCTAAACTGTCCTTGCCTTGTCTTACATTTTGGTACACAGAGTAACCCATTTTCCTTCCCTCGTGAATATACCTTTCACCAGGTCATCCATAAATGTTGATACGAAAAAAGTTCATGGAGTTGAAAAATATCTAGTATTCCTAGGCTTTGGAAAAGAGGTTTTGAGTCTGTTCTAATCGGACTAAAAGTGATTGCCCTCATTGCCATTTTTTGGACAAATATCATATATTTCATTTTTTTTTGCTTCAATAATGTAAAACATGGTTTGACTCCGTATGGAACATGTAAAATCATCATTATTGTAACTTATTTTCATACAAGGAAGGGATTCTTTATTATCACATCTATAAAAATTGAAATATTTGAAATTTCATACAATAAAATACATAAGGAAAAGTGAGTGTGTGACATCATCGGTTCATCATTTGCATACCGCCCATGCTATGCATATCACTGTTTCATGAAATAATGCAAAACTTCAAAATGCCATAACTTTCTTATTTGACATCCGATTTCAGTGAAATTTTTACTGTTATGCTTGTTTAATTTTACTCTGTTTATTCAAATCAACCTGATCAAATTGATATTGAGGTGGAGTTGGCCTTTAAATGTATCAAAGTAATATCTAGATAATCTCTAATCTAATGTTTTCAGTTCTGTCTCATTTTAAACTATAAATTATCTGTATTTGGTTAACAATCATGTTCAGATTTCATAATAAAATCCTTTTTCCTGTTTTATCAATTAAATGGAACATAAAATTATGGTCATAACCTTATAACAACATTTATTCTCTGCAAGGAACTTTCCTTCCACTAAACTAAACTATGACAATCTGTGTGTACATCTGCTTATTTCAAACAAAGCATCTAGATGCATACCCTCTTGGGAGAGTTCACACTAGCATGACTTTTCATGAGATTTGGTATGCTTTGGTTACAAAATGAAAGTCAAATATAACGCGACAGCACTCTAAGTCTAAATATGATTAACAATGTGCATGAACGTAAAGTAAATAACAATGTCTTAAATATAATTTGGTTAAACTAATTCTAATAATATCAAAGATGTTACATGATTAGAATACATTACATTTGGTAAAATACTACAATATATCCTATTGTGCAGATTCCCTTCTACACAGAATAAAGTATTCTACTTCAAATACTACTTAATTATTTCCTAATGAGATTTTATTCAGGTAAAGTGGAAGAATTCTATCTTTCTTACAAACTTTCCATTCACTGCAAAGTGACATGCTTTCTCTTTCACAATGATACTAAGTAATGGCTATTAATAGTTGGAAAAGATATATCGTGGTCAGCTAACAAATAAATCTGCTACTATACCAGTCAAGCCCACACATACTCACAAATATGATTTTCATTCCACATCATTCCAACAATAATTTATTTTTGACTTACACCTTTCGTTGGTGTTGGAATACCCAGTCAGTTGTTTCTCTGGAACTCCGTCCACAACTCATGCGAGTTATTAAGAATAAACTTCAGGGCATAATTATTACAAAGTACAAATTATGTATACCACTTATCTCTATGTTGGTCTCATTTTGATTATTCCAAAATTTCCCAGTTCAGCCTTGTTATTCTGTTCTGTCAGGCAGTGGCGGATCCAGAGGGGGGGGGGGGCCTGGGACCAAAAAGGGGCCCAAAAATGCTTGTCAGAAAATTTTGTGAATATTGAGCCCCCTCCCTCAAGAAATCCTGGATCCGCCACTGCTATCAGGACACCTTATTGGAGGGAAGCACATTTCACTTTAAATAACAAACTTCATTACGATTGGTTGGAGAAGTTTGACTTGAATCCACCTAATTTAGTTCTCAGTGAAGACAAACCACATTGATGGGCGCAGATTAGTGTGACGTTTATTTGGAGTTAGCGCTAAATTCCAGTCTTTGAACAATATAAATTATTAGAGTGGTTGTTTCAGATATATTTTATCATCCAACTACCATTATAACTATAAATTTAAACAATATAGTAACCATAATCACCTGTCTGGTTTAATGGAGTTCTCATATTCATCTGATCATCGCTTGAAACATGCACCATTTCCCTAGCAACGCTCAACTATAGTGACTCGTCTTTCCTTATTGACTCTGTACATCACACCCCATATTTGTTATGTTATATGCGTGCATGCATGCATTCGCTGTGAAGCAATATGGTAATAATATGTGTAGTTGCGCATTACAAAGGGACATAATAGAATCATGAAACATAACCAAACCCAAACTGGCTGGCACTATACAATGCTGCCTTATAAAAACAAGTTATTCATACTGAACATTCAGCAATCGGAATGACAATACATCATTTAACGATCGAGTTCGTTTGTCCCTTTCATATTCCTTGTGCGGCCGGTGTGGTAGAGTTCCGTGTTTATGATCTCATATCTCGTGACATTGAATCAACTTCGCGGGCAAGAGGGGGGGGGGGAGGGGGGGGGGGGGTGATGTGGCATTTTAAAATTCAAATCAATGTTGATTGTATTCAGTTGGTTATAAAATGTACGGAAACAAATTCAGTTTTTGCCCTGCAAAGTATTATAAGATGGAGAACACTTTGATTTGTTTTACACAGCTTGTGGGAGGTGGTTATCTTGATACTTGATACTTTGGCAGCTCACACAGGAAGTCTAGGATGGTAGGTGAAGCGAGTAGTCGTATAGGGAGTGTCATGAAGTGCACAAGTGGTGGTGGGTAGAGCACTTATCAGTATATCGACAAAGCACTTATCAGTCATATCGATCTTGCTTTGTCATGTGAAATATAATGACTTCATTTGTTTACAGATTCACTTAGAAATATCTTAATCCTACATTTTTACTCATAATGTTCTCGATTTGTGAGAATGATTCACACTGCTCTCATATAAAGATCCCGGTGGTGACACCTTCATAATTCAAAGGCTAATCATTTTTGGCGACATGCGAGTGTCATGCATAGATTCTTGCCTCTGAGATAATAAACCTTTCACAACAACTTCTAGAGGCATGCAGTCTATTAAAATGTAGTTATAACAAGCTTATATAACATAACATTCAAAATCATGAAGTGTTATATATCAAATTTCAGGCAACCTCCCCCATATCATATAAGGTACGATTTTTTGTATGAAGAGATATAGTCCTATGAAAATAAACTAGTCATACTCTTGTACTTGTCATCAAAGAAGGATATCACTATTTTTGGCCAATGAGCAGTTCCAATTAGGGGAAATCAATTTGATTCATTCAACCTACACGAATCTCATATTTTGTGCAATTAATATCGCAATCACAGAGAGCAGATTCATAGTCCGCCCCAAAACAAAATAAACCTTAAATGTCTGAACATGAAATAACATGCCAAATTTCCCGAGGAGGCCGAACTCCATTCCATGCATAATTCAGCTTTTGAGAAGAAGTGGGGAAACCCAATTGCTATCTTCTATCTTTTAAATACAGGTGAATTATTAATATGAACGAATTTTTGATTGCTATCACTTAACGTATACAAGCCACAGTAAATGAATACAAATACACTATAAAAGTACTTGAACTCTGCACTTTCTTATCTGCTAAAATGTTATGATTATAATTGCCTTCTCTATACTGCAAATGTGCAAACAGAATAATATTTTTAGAATGATCCGTGAACCTGTACTACATTCCATCTGTTATGTTCTGATCTCTTCTTTTAATTGACACATTGAGGCAGGGGCAGATGCAGGATTTTTTAAGGGGAGGGGGGGGTACATTTCCAAATATTTTCTAAGCAAAAAAAAAAATGGTTATCAGAATTTTGGGGTCCAGTTTTCCTCCAAAATTCTCTGAGAAGCAAAAAAAAACCAACAACAAAAGATTTCTGTGACAAGCAAAAAGAAAGAAAAAAAAGGTTATCAGTTTAAAGAAGGGGGAGCCACAATTTCAAAAAGAGGGGGAACAATGTAAACTTTTTTAAAGGGGGTAGGGGCACGGGCCGGAAGTGCCCCCCCCTAAATCCGTCACTGCAATGAGGGTAGAGTTGTTACTACAACTTAAGGTGAGGTGAAAGGGTGTCCCAACTCATCCTATTAAATATACATTTGTACAATTTACATGACTGGTTATAATTCAAACTAATTCAAACATCAAACCAATGATTTATAGGTTATGCCACTCATAGGCCTTGCCTATGTGGGACTGTGTCCAACATTCACTGTTGCAGCAGTCAAAAACAGACAACAAAATTGCTCTAAGCAAGATTTAATTTTCTTAAATTTCTAGATCAACTGATTCAGGGACTCTTCAACTCTTACTGTGCCACAAATTTGGGGTTTCAGAGTTGAAAGTGAAATTTTAAATAATTATTTTCCTCTAATGTGTGAATGATCTAGACTGGTAAAAGGCCCGCTGATACACACAAAAGCTGTTGAAGCCTATTCACCTGTGAAAAACATCATGGAGTACGAGCTTATCTTCAGATAAGCTTGTACATGTATAAGTGACGTTATGCTAAACCATTTTATCAGTCAAATTATATATAAACAAACAGAAGCAGCCCCCAAAACTACAACAACAACAAAACAGAACAAGTTATCGTTTCACTTTAGTTCTCACTCAGTGTAGTATTAAATAAATGTAAATTCAAATACAATTATTCTTGCTTATGAATACTAATATTACGAAACTGGCAACTCGATGATCTATGTGAAAAACGTCAAGAATAATTTGGTCCCACAGCTATAAGATACTGCATTTGAAGAATTGTGAATTTAGACATTTAGTGGACATTTGCTGTTAATACAGTATGAGAATTTACAGAAGACTGTAACTATCTCAAACCTCCTTCAAACAGATATAAGACATGCTTTATGCTGGGGGATTTCACTTATTAAGTCATCATGCCAATTTAGAGATTGTAATTTGGCAGTGATTTATCTGTTTAAAGGTTATCTATTTTTAAGCTAGATGAATACCCCCCCCCCCAAAAAAAAAGAAACATTAAAATAAATAAATAAATAAATTTTAAAAAAATAATAATAATGCGTTAAAAAATAAGGGGGCATTTTTCTCAGGGCCTTACACTTTCATTATTAATTTTGTGAGTGCATTCAACTGGAATGGAGACATTCAACCTTGGGTTGACAATCCAGTTCATTCAAAACTTGGGCAGAGGCAAATTTGACATAAATCAAAAAAAATGTTACTGCTCAGCTGTCCATTGTCGGAGTTTATTAATCAAGGGGTCAAATTAAAGGAAACCAGATAGCTAGACTACAAATGAGTATATCTGATAAAATTTATATGCACTGATTGCACTGACATTTAAGGTTTTTTTTTTTTTAATTGACTCACACTGTATACACATGACAAGCCATGATGCTACATCTCACAAAGAAAAAAGGCCCAAAATCCTTAGCGTAATCTATTAATATCAGTTACGCTAAGGATTTGGGGCTCTTTTTTGGTTCAAATAGGCTCCTCCCCTGGCCCTTTCGGTCCCCGCCTTTTGGTACCCACGGGTGGGGAATGATTCTTAGAGTGGTGGGAGGCACTTCTTAAGGGCTGACGTGCCGTCCATATTTCATAAATTCATTTTTAAACATTGAATTTCCGCAGGGAGTAGGCCTAATAATTCTGCCAACCCATTAGGCGGGATTGTAGCTTCATTCCCAGCACAACCCATACCCTTTACCTGTGAAGGGGAGGTATGCCAAATTAGAACAGCGTGTATACTCCAAGCATAGACTCCAAGGCCATATTCGCATGTATGGCTTCAATGTATACCACGCAACACACGTGTTACATAGTATTCATTCGCACAACGCACAACAAGCACATGTATACAGCTACGGTACTATGTTTCACGCGTAGAGTTATACAGGTCTGTGATAACTCATACACCCAGTTTAGTGTGTATGTAACTTTATGGTTTCACGGTGGTCGCCGGGGTGGGGGTGGGGGGGGGGGGGGGGGGTGTCTCATTGAGACCGGTACATCATCCACTTGCAAACGGATAAAAAGGGTACCTTTTCAGCAACAAGCGCATAACCCGGGCCGCATAAAAAAGCAAAATCAAGAAAAAGGGTATCAAATTCAGAGACTGATAAGTAGAAGGGGGGGGGGGGGGGGGGTGGTAGGCCTTTAATGCGCTCCAAATTAGGTTACATTTCTTTTACGGTTCCTTTTTGGCTAAAAAGAGGTCTATGCGGTGATGATGTAGGCCTATAATCCTCAAATATAGGAGGTAAAATACCACGCAAGATGTTGCTGTTAATCGTATAAAATCAGAGATAGACGGGTTTCCCTGTTTAGGGTATTAAAATCTGCCCCTGTACTTCAATCTGCTTTTTAATTCAGCAAGTGATTTACGCGGATAATGTACAAGTCTCAATGAGACATCCCCTGGGGCGGTCGTCACGATCGATTCGGATCAATTTAGAAGCCTGCAGACTTTTCTGCCCTTTATTTGTGAAAATTCGGCTCATTTGGAACTTCTATTTATTAAATTAATTAATTAATTATTTTATTCATTTATCTTGGGGGGTGAAGGGGTGAAGAGCAGGAATATAATTATAACTCTTAAATTTAAAAAAAAGAAGAGGGGGATTTGGGACACTTCATATTTTAGGACTCTTTATAATCAATTTGATTTATTTCTACTTTTTACTTATATCATGGAATCATATACTAGGGTAAACTTCATTTAACGACAGCCACCCAACATGAAACAATGTATATGGTTAGGCGGCTGGGGTGAGGGTTGGGGTTTAGGGTTATGGTTTAGTGTTTACGTAACCGCACATTTGGGTGGCTGTCGCATAAGGCATTATATTATCAACAACGACAGTGGCATGAAAGGGGAAAATGGCCCTCATACCAGTGGCGTATCTAGGTATTCTGGCGCCCGGGACAAACTATCAAATCTGCATTCCCCCCCCCCCCCCCATGCCCAAACTCAGATTAATGAGCGTTTTAAATTTAGAAATGATGCTACGTGAAAGTGAGTTTTGATACACATATAAACGAGGGAGCAACGCGACCGAGCGGCAGATCCCCCCGCCCCCAATTTCCACCCCTCAAATTGAAATTTCTTATGTACTCTACCTTTACTCCCCCCCCCCCAAAAAAAAAAAATCCCCGGTGTAGTTAGAGTTGTTTCCTGTCTGTTTTGGGACATAAGTTAGTATTTGAAGGGACACTATTAAGATTATGCCCTTTACGGCTTTACCAATTAAGTGATGTACAGAAAACATGAAAAAATAAAGAAAATAAAAAATACAAACATCTTGATGAAGACTATAACCTTTCCCTCTTGCAACTATAACCTTCACTTACATCGCTATGCATTACTCTCTAACAATTACGTAAAACTGAACTAATCTAAATGTATGACTTTTAAGAAATCAATGCAGTATCTCTACACAATGTATGCATATCATGATACACATTATTAGAAAAGAAGGAGAAAAAGAAATTAAACAGCACTCGTTTCTGGAGAAGGTAGAGAAGAGAATGAAAGAGAGAAGCAAATACGGAAATGGGGGAAAATACTCCAAATTCATTTAATTGTACATGCATGAGTATGTATGTATAATGTGTGGGTTTATATAATTATATATGTAATCATGTACCGTATATGCAAATGTATATCTGTATATGTTGCTTAGTTTGCCTTTAAACAATTTAAAACAAATTCTATGTACTCTATTGTTAAGTACACTTAGATGTCTGACCAGGAGGCATGATAGGAGAGGAGGGGCTCCCTTCTGCAAGGGCCCCTGTTTCCCCCCCGTAGGTAGGTTAAAGGCGGCTGTCTCCGGGAAAGATCGAGACTTCACAAATGTTGGTGGGTCCATGTGTCCCCATGTGACCCATCAACGGGACAGCCGTACCCCCGCACTGCGGTACGGGTGTGGGAGGGAGCTCTTCTTGCTTTGACTGTTTCTTTGTTTTCCAAATTAACCTTTTTTTGTGTATCATTTGAAGTTTGGCTTCATTCTCTTTTTCATAATTCCCCCTTTCTCTAGGTCTTGCATTGAAAGAACAGCAACAACAAGAGAGAAAAAACAAGGTCATGTAAACTAGTAAAAGATAAAATGTTATACCTTTTGACTGTATGAGTGTGCATATGTTGTTTTTTTTTGTTTTTTTTTCTCGTTAAAAAATACCGATATTAAAAGGAGGGGCCTGGGCCGATCGACATGCATGTACCACAATATATTACGCGTGCTTTATTTCGGGACTGGGCACTCTTCGTATTTAAACTCTTTGGTACGACCAAGTAGGTCTAGCTCTTAATTTCTCTCTCTTATCTTACATTAATTCATCTCTATTCAAATTTAACTTCCCTTCCCCCTCTATTTCTTTTTCATTCTCTCTCTTATCTCTCTCATTTTTCATCTCATTTAAATGTCTCACTCACTCCCCTCCCCCTGTCTTTCTCTCTCTCTTAAATTGATCCATCTCCCTTCAACTTATAATTTACTTGCTATTATTTCTCCCTCCCTCTCCCTCTCCCTCTCTCTCTCTCTCCCATGTCTCTGTCTTTTATTTAAAAAAAAATCTTTCTCTTTCATCAGCAGGGACATGAAAGGAGAATCCCTTCTCAAGCCAAACTAACGGTACCATCAAAATGAAAGAAACAGTGAAACACTAAACATATAATTAGTTAATCTTACATGTATAATTCATTCAGTGTAAAACATGTTTTGAAGTACATGTACTTTGTATATATATATATATACAGGACCAATACGATATACATATATTATCACTGTGTATCTACATGTGTATACCTTGAATTATAGGCATCAGTGTAATCTACAGAGTCCAAAAGAAAATATGATAACTGTAATGAGAGAAATACCAAAATCACCAGGATTTCTTGCTTTTTACAAAGTACACACTTTTGACATGTGAAATAATCTAGTCTTGCATCATTAATGAATACAATGCAGAGGTATACATGTATGTCATCAGACAAAATAGAATTCTGATGACATGAATACATACATGAAGCTTCAATTTCAAACTGACTTCCCATATTGTTTAATTAAAAGTACATGTAGGTATGGTGTTGTACAGAGTATGAACTCCAAATCCCTTTTGTGGGGTTGGGAAGGAGATTGAAGGAGCTGGACAATATATAACGTTGAGTGGTCAAAATTTGCAAAAGGTTCATGCAGAGATATGACTGAAGTACAACAGAGAATTTTCGCTATTCATAAAACATTCTTGCAGTGAAATGGCCGTCTCAAACAGCTTCTGGTTTGACGATGTACTTTAAGAATAGCTATAGGGGTAAGAATATATCTCACTTAACCCTTTCGAGACAATTGACCACATTTTGCGGTTTGGCTCATTAACTTTTGATTCAGAGCTCTAAAAAATATACCAGATGCGTGAGTAGAAAGAGCAAAAATTTCTGGACACACTTTGTACATTTTTGTTGCGTGAACATATTGTGTTTGACACCAGGAATTTTTGAAAGGAGAATAAGCTTTAAATCCCTAAATTGGCAGCACATTTATAGGTTCAAAATCACTGTTTTTTGATCAAAATTAGCAATTTTTTCAACTTTTCTACAAAGTTCCTCACCATGTACATTGTTTTCAAAGAAATTACATCTTATTAGAACCATGTAGCACTAAAATAAAAATATTGTTGCCAATTTGAAGAACAAGATGTGATAAATTTAGGCATTAAATAATTCCTGTAATGAAAGGGTTACCCCATCAAGGCAGGCCTATATTAATCAGCTATTCTTCTTTAAATTGGCAACACTTTCTTTCATTGCTATACTTCTAATAAATTCATATACATGTACCTGAATAGTAATTCGAAATTTTCAAGTTGCAAGGGAAAATGCTGATTTTGATTTTCCAGTGTATGGCCAATATAAAGAGTGAAATTTGTCCTAGATGGGTCAACTGAATAAAATATATTTTTATTACTCCTTCTGTTTTCCCCCTTCAGAATTTAACAAATAGAGACCATCAACAATGATTGTAAAACACTGGATTTGATCCAACTGAATTCAATCTAAGAGAGGGCATGGTTTCAACACTGAACACACAAGCATAAAATGATATATTTCAGATTAAGAATTTTTCAAGCAAGCATTATGACCAGTGTAATATTAAAAGGCAATAAGTATTTAAAAAATAGAATTTTATTAAAGTTAAGCAATATCGTGACTATTCTATTTGAACAATAAATCTTACTAGACCTACAGAAGTTTGGCCAAATAATTTGGCAATACATTTTTTATTGTTTTACATTACAGAAAATGCTTAAAAGTTGTCATTAAAAAGAACAAGATGAATACGACTGCGTCTCCTATATGCCTCCGCCTAGATTCAGTTGAGGGCTCAAACTGTTCTTGAAATACTATGATAACCAGAATAAAATGCGTACAATTACCTGTTAGTTGACCTCTTTGACATTTGATCTTATATATTATAACCCAAAATTCTGATCACTTTATCTCCTCCTAGTCATGAATACAAAATAGTTGAGATATGGTGATAACAAAGTTAGAAAAATAAATTTCACATATCATGACATCTACATGTATGACCTGTCAACTTTTACCTATGTGAACAAAAACATAATCAGTTTGTCTCACTATGGTGATACATACTAATACCAAGTTGAAGTTAATGGATCACATGGTTCTTGAGATATCATGTTAACAAGACAAAAACCTGCAATTTCAGAATTGACCTCTATGACCTTTGATCTATGTACCCAAAAATCGAATCAGATCGTCTTACTATGGTGATACATACTAGCACATACAAATTTGCAAATACAAGACACATCTATATGAAAAATATACAGCCAGGCTATCAAACAATTTTAACTAGTTGGCAGAGTAGGCTACTTAACCAATAAAGCCAGGATCAATGGCTACATATGTAACAAACATTTAGTTTGGCATCAGTTTTTTAGTTGGTTTTCTTGCTCATTTCTGTGCTTCAACATAATAATTACAGCAGTGACAAAAAGCATTTTCAGACAAACTGGTATGAAATATCTCAAGAAGTATTATAGGTCCACCAAAATACAGAAATACCTATTTCTGTGTATCATGAAAGACATGTTGTATAAAGCTCTGAATTCACACACAGTAAAATCCTTAAATTTACTGGCAAAATACAGTTGCATCAACCCTGTAAGATTGTGTGCATCATCTCCACTTCCTATTGAGCTTTTCTATTTTTAACTGTGCTCTGGACAAAACCTTCCTTGCATTCAACAAAGTCATTCATTTCTCTCCTGGATATACATTATATGTACAGTGGCAATGTTATTTTCATGCCTTGCAAACACGCAACAATCATATCTTTGGCTAGGATTTTAAACTCCACCCTTTGATCCTAACTCTGATGGAATGACATGAGATCATGAGTAATACTAGGCTAATGTGCATGGACTCCGCATCTATTTTTGTTTTCTTCTATCCCTGCTTTGTTTATTGTCAGTACTGATTTGCAAGAATGAAAGACTTTTTCATCAATTCTTTATCAAAGATGTAGGAACTAGTTAGTGTATATTGACAATGGCGCTATTGTCACCTGAGCATATGTCATATGACGCACTTAAATCAAAACCTTCATTTAACCTTTTAGCACCTGAGGATTACGCGTATTGTAGTCATTTACTCACTGAATTCCGTCTCGGTAAACCATCTTGTGGCATAGACTCAGCTGTATGCAAAATCTTTCTGCAGTAATGCATCGCTTCAGTGCGGATTCTAAATGGCTTACGTGTGAAGATAGCACACACAAAATTTCAGCGCCCAATATCCCCTACAATACATTTGCTGTAGTGTTACACAGTCCACGGGCGGTCACGGGCGGTTCAGTGAGTAATACGAAAGGCAGTCCCAGGCGGTTTAGTCACTAAAAGATTAAAAAGCCAACTTTCTTCAAAAGTCAACATATACAAATTCTGAGTATCTCCATTTCCTTTGGCAATTTATCACCTCAATGCCCAATCCATCCACTAATATGCTATTTCACACACCTGATTTCTTCAATAATGCACTACTAGGATCACGTCTATAGCTAGGTTGCTAATACTACCGGTATTGCAAATCGCAAAAATATACACTGCAATTAGCATGACAAACTTTTAAATTAGCATCTATAAATTAGCGGATGAAATTGGTATCAAGACATCAAAAGCATTACCATACCCTAAATGAGGGTTTTTAATGTTTCACACGATAATACCACGCGCAGACATGCAAATCGTTGGTTGGCAGGAAGACTTGATTATCCACATAACACTTCAATATTTTTCATTTAAGGCTAAGTGTCCTTAATTTCATAATTTCAACATCTCAGACATTAACACTAAACAAGAGCCCCAGGGGGCACGACGCTCACCTGAGGTGATCAATTCACATCTGGTGCATGTTCTCTCTAGCACCACCAGGAGATATGTTAGAAATTGAAACTACTAGGAGGATGTACATGAGATGATGTTAGAAATTAACATAATTCCCCCCCCCCCCCCCTGCCTGGTTCTGGAGAAGATGTTTGAAATTTCATAGTTTTTACAGTTGGGGGCCCTCCCCCTGGGCCCCCTGGGGGCCACATGTACCATTTTAGCAACTTTGGGTCCCCTACCCCTAAGGATGATTCCTACCAAGTTTGGTTGAATTCCGATCATGTGTTTTGGAGAAGATCAGAATGTACATTTTGCCTGGCAGCGCCCCCCCCCCCTCCAGTATGTTACCCCCACAGGGCCCCTATAGGGCCACTCAGAGAAATTTCATGAACAACATTCATTCTTCATCTATAGCGGTATCTCCATACACAATACCAAGTCTGAGCTATGCCTGGTTCTGGAGAAGAAGATGTTTGAAATTTACATAGCTTTTACAATTGGGGGCCTTCCCCCTGGGCCCCCCTGGGCCCCCTGGGGGCCACATGTACCATTTTAGCAACTTTGGGTCCCCTACCCCTAAGGATGATTTCTACCAAGTTTGGTTGAATTCCGATCATGTGTTTTGGAGAAGAAGATCAGAATGTACATTTTGCCTGGCAGCGCCCCCCCCCCCTCCAGTATGTTACCCCCACAGGGCCTCTATAGGGCCACTCAGAGAAATTTCATGAACAACATTCATTCTTCATCTATAGAGGTATCTCTATACACAATACCAAGTCAGAGCTATGCCTGGTTCTGGAGAAGAAGATGTTTGAAATTTACATAGCTTTTACAATTGGGGGCCCTCCCCCTGGGCCCCCCTGGGGGCCACATGTACCATTTTAGCAACTTTGGGTCCTCTACCCCTAAGGATGATTCCTACCAAGTTTGGTTGAATTCCGATCATGGGTTTTGGAGAAGAAGATGAAAATGTAAAAAGTTAACGGACGACGCACGACGCACGACGGACGACGGACGACGGACGACGGACGACGGACAAATTTCCATCGCAATAGCTCACTCGAGCCTTAGGCTCAGGTGAGCTAAAAAGCTAGGTTACTTTGATGGCCTCACAGCTGGGGAAGAGGGGCAAATTTCACCCTCCTCCTCACCCTTCCCCTCTAGGGTCTTTGTCTCAGAGTGAGGAAATTTATGAAACTTGGCATGTAGATGAAGGATCTTGTCACAAATAAACCCTTGAGATTTCTATATAACATCTCAAACAACTTTGGGAATTATTGCTTGTTAAACACTTATATAATATACATGTATGCATGTATGACAAATTTTCATTGTGTATGAATATGGGGAAATGTCTGTTGAACATTGTGTGGTAACTTATGATTCTAATTCCTAAAAGTTGGTATCAAATGATGCAAAGACATGAAGCTGGAAAGTAGTGAAAACCCCAAGAGGACTTTTTTTCTTCCCACAAACATATCTCAGCAAATTTACAATGTAGAGGGAATAAATAGAAGGGCCCCTGGACTTTGAATTTGTGAGATTTTGAAAATATGAAGTACAGAATAATGTGCCTCATAGTCAGAGAAGCATAATTCAAATTGTAATCAAAATCTCGAGAAATATCACTAGTTGTCAATGGCATACTATAAAACCCTGCAATCTTTTCTCATGGCACTCTCCTACTCATACTCCTGATGCTGCCTGCCATGGGTATGCAGCATCAATTATAACAATTATTCTGATTACCACATACATGTACTGCCATTTCTGTACATAGTGGGATATTTATATACTGTACATATAGAATACAAAGAGTAAGATTTTCCCTTGCAAGAGCATGAAAGACCATACACGGATAGATAAGTGCGTTTGTGTTTCTCTTCTATCGTATTTTGCATTACTAAACAGGAAAAATTTAGTTTAACTTTCACCACCATTCCAAGAGACATTTTCTGTCTTGTATCTAAAACTGCTCAGATATTGCATTTGCTATTAGAGCCTCGTACCAAGATGAAGGCATTTTGTAATATTAAACAAGTGATTGCCACATGGAAAGTGAACCCATATACTCCTTCACCCACACGATGCTCCAATAAACTAGATGCAGCAAGAAAAACACATTTGCAACAAATTCAGGACATTGATCAACATTGTCTGCTACTATGAATGGATGAAACTGGAAATTGAGAAACCATATTACTGATGAAGAAATCAATTTGACTGTCTGACTGACATCCTGTTTTGGTTACCTTTTAACTCACATTCTGGGGTATCTCATTGCTCATTCTTAAAGTAGAAGTCTTAAAATAATGCATGCAATTCTTGACATAGGACATCAACATACATGTACAAGGTCTTCACAGTCTTCATCATGAATCTGCAGAATGGACATGCTTCTTGTTTGTATACCACTGTAAGAGAAAACAAGCATGTTCACAGGGAGGACATCTCCTGCTGTGAGCATTAAGAAAATGATTTGCAAAATCAATTCCCAACTGGGTGTGCATATCCTCCCGCAGTATAAATCCCCTAAGGATATCAAAGATTCCAGTGTAGAACATATGTTTCTCTCTCAGGAATGCTTCTACGTCATCCAGTTTCTTTACACTTCCTGGCATATCAGGTTCACAGTGATTAAATTCTCTAAACACTTTAAGAAGACATTCCATTAAAGCTCCTGACATGTCACGATTGGGGCGATTATAAAACTGTGATGATTTGGGGCCAAGTCTAAGGTTGTGCAGTGCTTCCCACAGTCCTGTCGTACATTCTTTAGATGAACATTCTTTGGACGTATTTCGCCGATTTCGCTTCGTCTTCTTTGGGGTATTCCTGCGTTCAGTGTCAGTAGTCGTATCATCGTAGTCTCCACCATATTTCATATGACCTAAGTAAAAACCAAGATAGGGTGGATTACAATTACAGTGTAAGCTTCTGAACAAACTATGAGCTCTGGTAATGTCAAATGAGAAAAATTCTCAAAGAATCAAAACTCTAAATGATATATGGCACACAAATTTGATAGAAACTTTACTATTATTTACACCTGTCTGATAAAAAAAAGGAAAAAACACAATATAAAAAGTTGTCCTTTATGTAAAACGTCACTTAGAAACCGGGACAAAGTCGTAGTTGACCATAGAAGTAAATATTGTAAAAATTAGGTTTGGGGTTGGAAACATAAGTTCTATACCTGTGTAATTTTCTAGACTATATATCACCTCAATTCTCTCGTCGATATTTAAATTTTATAGACTCATATTTGGACAAGGAAAAAAATTATAAAATAATGAAGTATTTGAAGACACAACCTATTTGCACACTTTGGGTTTGTCTTTGCTGGCTCATTTAATGAGGGAGTCTTACTAGCTCTCTAATGAATTACGTTAATTACTCCTAAATTTCTAACACCACCTGTGCATGGTTGGGGGTAACCTTTAAGTGTACCAATAACCTAAAAAAATAATTTGTTTACAGCTAAGAAGTATAAAACCTAAAAACCTGGCTTACTATGGGTTAACGGTTAAGAAGCATGAAGAAAGTAAAAAGAACACATAAAACCCGACATATGGATCTCAGGTAGGACTTGGGTTCCACACACACCCTATTCTATGCGAGCATGTATGGGTGCTTTGACTAGTCTACTGCCTAGTCTCTTTCATGTTTATTGATAATGTATGTATTTGAACTCACAAGATGTCTTTATAGAAGAACTATTTGAAGTTTATAGTATGAATATAGTACAGCAACACTCAACCCCTAACATACAAAACAAAATATTTCTTTAGTGACCTTTTACTTCAATGACCCTCAGATCTATCCTCCTAGGGCTACTGATTAGGATATGCAGGTGTAACACTAAAAAGAGCAGTACTGCATGTACTACATGATCAAAGGTTTAAAAATTTGGACAGTGGGTAGATCTTTATTTGTGTAATTATGATTTCATGTACCACTACATGCACAGAGTTGCCAACTGTTCCGGAATATGTATGAGGTGGATTTCAAGGCTTTCATGACAAGTGAATAGCGGAGAGCATGGTTATTGTTGTCATGTTTTCTCTCACAAGCATTCAACCGTTGCGTAATTCACATTTTAATTTTGACCTCATGCATATTCCGGAACGGTTGGCATCTCTGCATGCATGTACATAATAATAATAATACCTGGCATTTATAACGCGCTTTTCCCATAGTGGCCCAAAGCGCTCACAATTAGAGATATATATTATTACCCCGGTCATTGGATTCTGGCATGCCGGCACACAATGTATGCACATTCTCCACTCCCTGGGGAGTATTCCAGCAATGGGCAGTACAGTGACGCTCACGT
This sequence comes from Heliocidaris erythrogramma, assembly GCA_025617745.1. Classification (NCBI taxonomy): domain Eukaryota; kingdom Metazoa; phylum Echinodermata; class Echinoidea; order Camarodonta; family Echinometridae; genus Heliocidaris; species Heliocidaris erythrogramma. The sequence continues at coordinate 18,269,353 of CM046867.1, forward strand.
TGCTAAGCAAACAACATTAACTTTCGCATCCTACCGGGTACCCATCCAACCCTTGGGTGAAGAGTGGCAAATGTAGATTAACGTCTTGCCAAAGGACGCTAGTGCTGCGATGGGATTCGAACCCCGGACGTCGTGGTTCACAGTCCGGGGACTTATCCACTGATCCACAACACCTCCACCACACCACATACTCACAGAGCTCAAAATTAGTGGTCACCATGAGCTATATTGACCACCAAAATTCTTACTAGGTAATCAGAGAGAATGTTATGATGGTTTATTTTGGCGACACAATATTTCACAAAATGAATAAAATTGTGTGAAATGCAACCTATGTGTGTAATTGGGTTTTTACGGACGTGTATCAATCAGATATGATTATTTACGTCTGGGACCGACCTTTAAAGGGAAAGTAAATCCTGGCGATTTAGTTAGCTGTTTAGTTGAAGGGCACATTGTTGATTATATATGTCGAATTTCAACACATTTGGGTCCCCCTAACGCCGTCAACAAGTAGTTAGAAATATCATTTTGTCGTCTGCTAGAAGGTCCTATATCGATCGTGTGCGTCGCCATTTTGAACAGATAAGCCCCGCCCTGTGACGTTTTGTCGGACCTCTCGGACCAGAAGTACCCGGATGCCGCCATTATTACGCGTTTCAAAATGGTGTACTGCCAGGCGTTCGGATGCTCCAATATAATAAAAATGAACAAGACGTTCCGAATTTCAGCCAATCACAGTTCCCCCTTGGCATGTCCGACAAAACGTCATCATAGCGCGGGTGAATAAAAAATATGGCCAACCCCAATAGCAGGCTGTAGCAGACGATCATTGCTCACAAAAGTGTGAATTACTCCACCGTCAAACGTTCATAAGAAGTAAATTTTCACAGTAATGTCAAGAATTGTGCTCTTAACACTCTCAGTAGGCCAAAAGTCCAGTGTTTACCTTCCCTTTAACGTCACCATCCGAAAGACGTGACTCAGTCTCGAACCTGGGTCCGCTGAATCAGTTTATGACTTCCACTGGTAGCTGGATTACAGGCGCACGCCACAACGCCCAGTTGATTACAAAAAAAGAATAAGTAAACAAAATAAATTGCTTCATGTTTCTGTTAATGAACTAAACATACCTGTGGTCTTGAAAGAATATTCTTCTAAAAGTCTGCATTCCTCGAGGCTTCCTTTTTTCTCCTTGACCTTGAGTTGCACTACTTGATCCATACCTGGAATTAGATCTTTTAAATCTATGTCAGGACTCTCCATTTTCTTCAGCTGAGATTCGTCAAAACTGTTGACCGCATAATGTAGTTCTAAAGATGATGGCAGTGTGTCCGCAGCCAACCGGAGTTTTGCTGATGAGTCTTTGGTTTTCACTGGCTGAAATGCCAGACCTGATGAAAAAAAGAAAAAGAGATTTCCTTTGCAATGAATTTCTAGCAAATATTGGTATCTTTGCCTCTTTGATACAACAAAATATTATTATATAATCATAAACTTTCACATAAGAATCCCCAAACTAGCCAGCTTTACAAATATTCTCTTATATATCTCAATAAGAGAAAACTCACAGGAAAGTTGCCCTATTTACTGTATGGTTGCTTTCACCCTTGCTTTCAAAGTTCATAAATACTTTACTTCACATACATTAAAGATAGTGGCATAGAGTGGGTCCAAATCATTAATGTTCAGTGTGTTAAAAAGAGAAAACTTAAAACTTCTGTTTTTCTTCAAGGGGAGGGGGCCAAAGAGTTTTGAAGATCTCATCTAGTGACTTCACAACGTTTTTCCTTTGTCCTTTAAGTCTTGCCCAAATTTTAAATGTCATATGTCAATCAAAATTGGCAAATTTGTATTTGTTTATGTATAAACTGCATAGGGTTTGGGGGATTCTAATATGTTGCTTCTTTTTACTGCACAATCTATGTTTTGAAGAATTAAAACCTGAGCTGAAGTTGCAAATAAACTTTTGTAAGTATAACAAATTCGGTACAAAATAGTAGAAAGCAAAAGGAATAAAACAATAATTAACATAAGAAATTAGAATTAAAGAAATACATAACGAAAAATTCAGATATGAATATCAGAAGTATAAGTACTGTAGACCTCTAAGTAATTATTTGGTTTAATCAACCAGTTCTGATATATGTGCTGAACATCTTCCTTTTACAGTATGTACATGTGTATGTCACAAATGGGAGACCAATGGAGGTCCATACTGACAAAAAAATCAGGACATTTTCCAAAGAAAACTTTGTGAAAGTGTGCAAGGTTGAAAAACTGTTTTGATTACACCGACACCTTTGGCGCACACATCACTGTTCAGATGCCCACATTGCAATGCCTCATACATCTACATGTGCAAATAGATAAATAGAGCTATTGTTTTCAACTCAAGCATTTACTGGATTTTGACTCTACTTATATAAAATAATTAAGCAATTGTCTATGGTAATTCCAAATACTTCTGCACCTGTATAATAAAATGCACTCAAAATCTGATGGTAACAATGATTGAAATCATTTTGTGTATGCAGGATGGGAGGGCATGACAGAAACACTTAATATATTTATCCTTTTTTTTGCCTGTCAGTTTCATTCATTTTTATGTCAATTTTGTTCACATCAGGAATATTACAGTAAGGATTTTGCTGAAGGAAATAATAAAAAGAGTAAACAACTTTAGAAGCAAGTTTGGTATGAGTGCTCACATTTCATGGTAAATTCATCCTGCCAATGCCAGTCATAGGGTCCAGAATCCCCAGTCTGACCTCTGATGCCAAGTTGAACATGATAGGTCACGCCAGGTAGAAGGTCATGGATTTCCTTTCTACCAGCTTGCATGGGTTCCACTGGTTCAAAACTAACATTTTTTTCACCATAGCGAAGGAAGAATTTGTCATCTACAGGAGGGCAGTTAATGACAGCGGATGTCACTGTGACATTCCCTATTTTCAAACCTGTTGAGATTAGTAGAACGGTGCATAACATATTAAAGAGGTTTGTCACCGTTAAACTTTGTAAAATTGGAAGCAAAATCCCCGTATGAATAAACGTTTCATTTTAATACGAGCTCAAGAGGTTCAATTTGTGCGTATTCCTTTAAATATACGAACATTCTTTCTAATTTCTGGTGTCGAGTGTTTCAATGATTCAATATTGTACAATCTTTTTTTTCATGAAACCGTCTGAGAAAGAAGAACTGCCAGCAATACGGACAACATTGAATTACAATGTATGAGAAGTCATTTCAAGATGAATAAGAAATAGAACGAGAGAAAACTCATCAACCCAGCTAGGTTTACCTGGGTGGTTGCATCACACAATTTTGCTCCAGTGTCAATTGCTCGGCATCATTTTCGTACACTAACCAAATCCTACTTCAACCCTTTGACCAAACACTAAACCTAATCTAAAACCCAACTGCAACCCATACCCTAACCCTATATATCTGACAAAATAAAACTCGCAACAACTGTCGTCAGAGCACCACATGGGCATATTACATTATTGATCTTGTCTACAACTTTTTATTTTAATGCACAATGAAACTGCAATCAAATGGAAGTCTCTTTCACTATGCATATTATGCTTACATCACCACTTGATAAAGTTGAATCCGACCTGTACAGTAATTAATTGTTTGATCATATAAAGTTATGACAAGTTATGATCAAACTTGAGCTAAAACACAATACTGGACTCAACTTACAGACCATGTTCAGCGTTTTTATGTGTTTCCTTTTCCGGTCTTTGTATTTCATCCATACCTCGAGCTTGTCGTTCCATCTAACATCAGAGATGTAGAATGAGTTTTGATTTATATCCTCATTATTTTGAACTGCATAAAGAAACAAAACGCAACAGTAAATAAAAGCACCGTCTCACTCTACCTACATGTAACAGGAGGAAACAAAGCAGTACTTGTTACAAAATTGTTATATCTTATGTCGAGTTCCAACACTTTGTTTTTCTCAATTTCTGCAATGTTCATATTCAATCAAATGAAAGGCATATTACTTATGAGAAGTGGGTACGAATGCTAATTATATTTCATGAAAAAAAAATTGATAACACTCCTAATGTGAAAATGGAAATGATTTATAAGGTGGCAAGTGGGATAAAAAATATTTTCAAATTAAAAAAAAAAAAAAAATGTTGTACAAAATCAAGGTATCAAGGTATGATTTACATTAAACTGCATTTCCAAATATTGATAAAAACAGAAAATCTCAATTAAAAGGTGTTCAAACCCCATCATTTCATGATTTTCCAAGGTGTAATGTAATTAACCAGGTTTCTGTAGCTGTAGTTGAAAGTGAAGAGATTTACATCCAAATTTTGTTCAAGTTAGCAATAACTTATTATTAAAGACATTAGCAATTAATTATCAGACTTTGTTTCAGATGGACTCTGTTTAAGAAAACCTTTGTGGCAGTCTTCTCATGTAACGTAAACTGACCGAAATGCAAATTAGTGCTTGTTATCCCTCAAAGGGATATATGTCTCACAAGTTTATGTCATGATGTGATGTAGCCCTGGGATGGAGGTATACACACTACCAAAATGGAAATATAATATCAATGCATCTTCATGTAGTAGCCAAATATGATGTACAAGGTACATTAAATGTACTTGTACCTAAAAATGTAACGTAACTAATCACAGAATCGCTGTAGTTTGGGAGGCTACATGTACGGTCAACCAAAGGTTTCAGTTTATTTGTGTATTTTCTGGATTTTCAAATAATTTTTTTTTAAACATGAAGATGGTAGAATACTTTGAAAAGCCATTATTAAAATATAGTTATACATGTATGTTAATACTTTATATCTTTAGTGTGAATAAGTGGTACACCAGTTCACTTGTGAAGAGTAATGCTTGTGACATTGACTCCAGAAAATCTTCACTTTTTGATCATCTTGGAAAACTCCATTATCACACACGCGTCTTCATTTACGTGGTCAAGATATTGTTATATTTAGATTCCTCAGTCTAAGCTTTCCTACAGTATATGGTCTGTAGGGGGTACATGAGTTTGGAAAGTTGAGCATGACATGCACTTTACGAAATGATGAAATTGTTCAATGTGTAATCTTAATGAAGGAAGTACCATACTGAAATATCGAACCCAAAAGTAAATAGGGCTGGGACTAAAAACCAGATACCCATATCCTGCGAGGATCTTTGGTGGACAACGGACGGGCGCCATTTGGATCCCTTAGTCTTGCCAAGATCCCTTAATCTCATCTCTGACTTCGGTGGGCGAGAAATCAGTCATGAAATAAAAGAGCAGAAGCTTTTTTGTTATTTTTTAGACTATAATTTGCGTTAATAACAAAGTTTTGAATAATGTTTTGATGTCCCATCTAGCCCTATCAGATACATGTACAACAAGCAGAATGAAAGTTTTTTTGTTTTGTTAAATACATGTACCTTTTTTTAACTCTTTCTCATTCTGAGTGATGATAACAGCAGCACAAGTTGGATGGTCTAGACATGCTTGAATGCCTACGATGGTCGCACTTAGAAAGTCTGTGGTCTCAAGGGACAGCTTATTTTCCAAGCCTGGATATAAAAATTACAATAAAAGATAAGGAATATTAAGATTGAAAGTGTAGCATCCAGGGGAAATTCAAAACAACTTAGAAATATTAAGGTAAGATTATCTGGAGTTCATGGGAAATTCAACACCTCTCAGGTATTCATCCGATAGCATACATGTATGTTACAGATTACCAAAGGTACATGTACACTTCACTTGACTCATTCCATGCACTGACTTTAAAAGAACCACCCCCAATGAATAAAAGTTTTCATTTAAACTAAGTGTAATGCTTTCTAGTATCTAAAAAAAACGTGACATGCTATAAGCTATCCTGTGAGGGATAGCGGCCAAGTGGTAGTTTCAGGGTTCCCACAGAAATTTGAGAACCAAATTTCATGAATTTCCATGACTTTCCATGATCTATTTTTGCCTTTATCCCATGACCAGATAAGTACTATTTTGGTATGCGTTGCGGCATCCAAGCAGCATACAAATACCAAGCAGTGATATATACATTACATGTATTTCACGTTTGTGATGGAAGGCTGCCAAGGTCACACGCAGCCCACACCCACGATCATTCCATGAATTTCATGACTTAGGGAGACTTTGTTTTTCATTTTACATGACTTTCCAGGTTTTTCCATGACTGTGGAAAGCCTGTATGTTTGAATGCTATTACTGCATGTGAGATTTGAATACATACATGCATTAAATAAAAATTTGACCAAGTCTACCGTGTGAGAGAACTGTGACTCACTCCACATACAAACTTGCACCAGACAAACTTTAACTGGCATGATTTCATCGACATTCAGTGAACTTTTAAAAATTCCAATATCTACGATAATAGAAGCCTTGGATTGTTTTTCAACCAGTACATGAAGATAGCACCTTTTTACCCAATAAACTTTTCAATGAAGATATTGCAAAAGTCAAGAGTCATTGTATTTTTCAGAAATTTTTGACATTACATCAAATTCATACATTGTTTTTGAGTGGTGGAAATCTAACATTTCTGTGTTATTTCACTTGCATTGTAAAACTGGCTTGCTTGTTTCAGACATTGTCAATCAAGGCTTTCCAATTCACTTCAATCTCTGGTGGTTTATAATGTGCTTGTTACCAGGCAACCCAATGCATGGATTCATGTCATACATTACAAATACATGACAAAGATGGATTCAAGAGAGTACCGATTCGGAAGTGTGACGTCATACTGGCCAAGTTGTTCGGGTTGCTGGTTCCAAACAATTTTGTGCTAAACAATGGGGTGGTGATCACACCAGCGCCAAACACTAAAGTTGCTCTACTCATGCCCTTCGCTTGAATGATTTCATGGTGAACCTCATGCGCAGGCTTTGTTGTTTGGAACCAGTAACAGGGCGATGAGCGAATATGACGTCAGCACTTGGGTATTCTATAGGTACCAGTTTGCCCATCCACTGGTTATGGTGATGCTTACCAGTTAGCGGAAGTTTCTCTATATCCTCTGATGTACGGCGAGAAGAACATCTCTGTTTTCTTCTCAGAAGTATCGCATAAAATGCGCAAATAACTATGAGTGCAACTGATAGAGCTATCCCCACCGCTATCGCCACCGCCAATTTAGTAGCATCTGTTCAACACGGAAAATAACAAATATTTGTAACAAGTAATTAAAGTGTCACTGACATAATTTTTATCATCTACAGTTATATGCACATTCACAGCATACATGTATAAAATGTACCTCAAAGACAATTTCTGTTCCAGTTTCTTTTAAAGCCAATCTTGAGATCTGAAAATGGAGTGGCATTTCAGGAAGAATTGTCATTAATCAATTCTAAATTGTTTGGACCAGCAGAACATAAAGAAACTGATGAAAACAAAAGACTAGGTTTGGATACAAAATGTTCAACTAAATCAGATTCTTATTTTGCAGATTGCAACACGGTTAAATTGCATGTAATAGTACATGTACATGTAATTAGTAAACCATTTTTGTTATCCTGATGTCAAAGTTGGAGTGCAGCCTATGCGGTGCTGCGGCCATTCTGCCGGTGAATATGGTAAATTGTATGTAATAATACATTAATTATTAAAACTATTTTTGTTATCCCGATGACTGTCCTGATTTTCTATGGGTCTTTATCATGATAGAAATTCTGAATATGATAACTTTAACACCAGCAATTTTCTTTAGATGGAACTTTCCCAAATTTTGCAAATGGTGGCAATTTGCAAAAGTTTCATGCTGTGCAATTATCGATTAACAGCACGCAATTCACGAAGCTTTTGTCACGACAAAGGGGGTCCATTACAGTTCACAAGAGGTTCTAGCTTTATAGTAAAACTTAAAAAGCTAATTTGTCAACAGACTTACCCTTTGGTCTGGAAGTATCATCAGATTTGGCAGTGTTTACAGGAGGAGATGAACTTGATAGAGTGGTGGGCGATGAGGTGCTTGTAATCACAGGTGGCTTCACTGTACAGAGGAACAATTAGAAGTTTAAAAACACTTTGCCCTATTTGTCCTGGGCAACCAAAATACTGTATAAGCCGATATTTTCAAGTACAGATATTTTTCAGATGATAGGGTCAAACATTTTCGTGAATTCTTATGATGAAATTTAACACAGGGCTACTTATATCTGTTTGCACAAACATTGCCAGCTCATATTTGCAAGTTGTTGAATTTGTGACCCTACAGCAATGTGTGAAATTCGCAAAAATAACGGTTTATACGTCATGTACATTACATCATAATCACAGATACTGGTTTGGTGCAAGGTCCTCAGCAATAGATTGTTTAATCTTGGCCCAAGTTGAATAAATTAGTCATGCAGCCTAAAAGTTGGAATGGTTTGAATTAACCAAATCATATTGGCAAATTGAAAGTATGCACTGACATACCAGTTTATTGGGGTATTGCAAGAAAGTTGCAATCAATTGCAAATTGTAAAACAAATTAGAACAACCATTCTGAATGGTTCAGGGTCTGCCCATTCAAGAAGATGCGCTTGCAACAATGATTTTGATCAAGGCCGTACGCAGAAATTTTTTCCTGGGGGGGGGCAAGATGATCGCTTTCAAAGGAACCCATAACTTGAAGTCTAAAACCCAATTAAAAAAAAGTATGATTTTGAAATTTCTGGGGGGGGGCAACTGCCCCCCTGCCCCCCCCCCGCTGCGTACGGCCTTGATTTTGATTGGTCAGTACCGATCAGTTGCAACTTGCAATCAATCGCAACTTTCTTGCAACACCCCATATATCACCCTTGTCGTTATCCTTGTCAGGGGAAATTCAACCTATATCTCTTTCTGAAGTCCCTCACATTTGGTATGAGCACAAAGTGTGATGTGCAATGGCAAGAACTCTGGTTGGATAAGAAAGGCTTCTTGCATTTTGTACACAAATAATTGGAGCAAATAATTTTCAATAGGCCTGTTTATTCAAATGAATATGCAAATCGTGCACGATTTGGTAATTGCCATTCAATTTCATACAAACTGTAGAATACATTTTTTTAAGGTATTGTATTACTGGGACTTTGCTCTCCAAGAGCGATACTTTTTTACCTGTGTATGAAGAGGTTATGTGAAATTAAAAAATACTGCTGACATAAAATTTTATCCACACTTGAACAAACAAGTCCACTATCACATTCCTTTCATGTATTGTATAAAAAAAGTTTAAAGGCAGCTTTATTACCGGTACATGCATCATAAAAACAAGGTACATATGAACATTTGGAAATTCAACTTTAAAGCAGTTTTGAAATACATTTTCCCCTGGTATGATACAGAATGAATTCAATTTTTTGAAAAGTACTACTCTTTCATGCAACATTTGACTCAGACTAGAACATACCATATTCTAGGAGAACTGTCTGACTAGCACTCTGCACTGATCCCTGAGCCGAACAAGAGTAGTTCCCCTCATCCCTCTCCTGGAAGTCCTTGACGAGGAGAGTCGTTGACATGACCCCCTGGGTCAAGTTTTCTTGAGCCACGTTCCACTTGCCAGATGCATCGGTAGGTCCAAGGAGTTGCCCCGAGAGACCGTACCACTTAAGCGTTGGGGTGTCCATGTTGCTGAAGAATATGGTGCATGATGCAGTGTAGGTTTTGGTCGATGAGTTGTACAGGGGTTCGTTGATTGTGACGTTGACAAACGGAACTGCGGAAGAAGATAAGATGAAAAATTGTAGTGTTAGGAAGCATATAATGTGTAACATTCCTCACATAAATGTTTTTTTTTTTTTTTTTTTTTTTACTTTACGTACATTGCTCTGTCTTTCTGTTTGTTTTGTTTCGTTTTGTTTTTAATATTGGGATATTTTATATGTACCTATTTACTGTTGAGAATCAAATACACAGCATGACTATGCATTTAACTTTGAAAATTGCTGTCAACGTAAAAATGCCCATACATAATTTCTTTTATTTTCCAGCATAGGGCCATGAAGCCTAATCTCAATAAACATCTAAACTGAACAGGATAGAACTGTAGTAAATACATGTCAACGGAATATGGATACAAATTATGAATAATACAAATAGGGAGTGAAGTAATTTGTACCAGAGTAAGGAGGAAGAGAGTAATGTATTTTCTCTTCACACATACATAACTAGAAAGGCCGTCAAAAGCGGCAGACCCACGCCTCAGCGGCGCTACAGATCGAGTAGTTGCATTTTTTCCCTAATCATTTCTTTCCTGTCACTATATTTTATATTTTATATTTTTCTCTTTTTTTATCGCAATAAAGATTTCCAGATTTGGCATAATCTACTATTTAATACATGCATGTAAAATATTATGATTACTTATTGTTATTATTATTATGTAATTTGGCACAATGATACTGCATGTGAATATATGTGTATTTTAACTTGATTATTGTGAAAAATGTTATTTTTAAAAAGGAAGTAATAAAATATTCTTAAAAACAAAAAAAAACTATCCGAAATGACGTTCCTATAACCGATCATCACCAAAAATCTAATCGATTCTTTCCTGTCACTATCCGAACTGAAGTTTGGGTCAAAACTTCAAGGTCACACAGAATTTGCAGGGGTCAACCGATCATCACCAAAATCTAATTGATTCTTTCCTGTCACTATCCGAACATTCCCTGAAAATTTGGTGCAAATCCGTTCACCCGTTCTCTAGGTATCTTGTACACAAACAAACAAACAAACACACACAAAAAAAAACAACAACAACAACAACAAACAAACAAACAAACATACAGAGCCCTTTACATAACCCTGCCGATTTTATCGGCGTGGGTAAAAATGTCTTTAAAAATATTATCAGGCTAATGTGTGGCCAAAATAGCAAACAGAATTTGCTAAAACATTATTTTCATACTCAAGCAAAACCTTGAAAATGATTCATATTCACAAACTCGAGGTGGGGCAGGTGCAGGAGTAAACTTGTCTCAAAGACATAAAAAGCTAAGAAAATGGAAATTAAGACACAGGCATGACAATGGACAAAAAGAAGTAATCTCCACCACTTTTGCAACATTTTATAGAATTACTAGCGCCCATCATTGCAGAGACAACATCAAATACTGATTTTATTTGCAGTACAAGGTACATGTATTTTGTCATTTTCTGTTCCATACATGGGTACTTTACACAAAGGTCCAATGCAAACTCACTAAACATGTATCTTTGTGTTATCAAATTCTGAGAAATGCATTAAGCTTGAAAAAAACCCACTGTAAAAAAGTAAGGGTTTATAAGACAACAAGCCTTTTATAATAAAGTGTACCAATCCAAACAAATATTTTGCTCTGTATGCCAGAGTTTCCATGTCGCTATATTATATTCGGAGTATGAGCTTCAAATGTTAATTCGATAAAGAGTTATTAACAAGTTTAAATATACTCTAAATGAACATTCTGGCTACTTGTGACTAGACGTCCTCGCTCAAATTAGGGCCCACACGGAACCGAAGTCGGAGTTGGGCTCCGCGCAAGGGTTTTTTTATATGCTTCATTTATTTCCTTCCTACTCCTAAACCGTTAACCCATAGATGGTCAGGTGAAGTGTTTTGAGGTTAGTTATATACACTCTAGCTGTACACAAACTATTTTTTCAGGTGATTTGTACACTTTAAAAAAGTAATGAAACACTGCGGCGACTGCTTTACACGTTGCAGACATATCGCGAGAAACGTCTAGGGGGTGGATTCCACCCCACACCCCCCCCCCCCCCCCGGCCCTTTTAGGGTTGAGGGTATCACTCAAGCACATATAAGGATTAATTGGAATTGGTTCCCAAATGAATCTCAATTTCTGTAATGTAGTACTATTATGTTAAAATACTTGATTAATAATCTATCAGTTCAAATCCCCACATGAATATATGAAGTGTTTCATTCCAAAAGGTTTCCATCCACATTTTGTGTTTTCGAATAAACCAAGTTTTCTTAATTTACCACTTTTCCTTTTTCACTATTACTTCATTTAGGTATATAATTAAGAATACTGACTTTATTTTTAATAATGTTTAAAATATTCTAGTAATTGATTTCAAATTTTGAGGAATTTTTGAAATTTCAATTTTCGTGGATTTAATTTCTTTTGGAATGAAACATAAATTTTGAGCAAAATTTCTTTTCAATTATAAAAAAATAATTTTTGATGCAGTATAGCACATTTGACTCCCATGTGCGAGATACGCATAATTTATCTTTAAAAATCAGATTTGGTCAAAAGTGGATTTAGTTCATTTTAGAACTAAGCTCTTCATATGTACATGTACTATGTATTGAGGATTTATAAAGTGCATCATCTTAACAATTATGAAGTTTATTCATTTTCACATCAAACATTCAAACTTTCCTGGAAATGAATGATCTGTAATATTAAACGGGGGGAGGATGGGTACGAACATGTCTGCTGTCTGCATCTACATGTAAATAAGATATAATGAATAGAGGAAGCATATGGACATATTTCCCCAATCCCTACATGTAGTTTCCAAGCGTTTTACATAAAATTAATAGTGATTTATAGTGAATGAATTGTTCGCCATTTTTCACATGCATTACCATTTTGCAAGGTGTTATTGTGCCATATGGGACATGCAACATGCTTAATACGCCAAAATAGAAATAATAGAGTCCATAATTTCATAATAATTTGTGAAAAGCACCATTATGCAGGGAAGGGGAATTTGTTTCATGATAAAGTAGGCTTACATTCCATGCATGCATACCAAAAAGATTAACCACAAGAAAACAAAACAAGAACCAAACAAAAATTACACATTGATTCAATGGCAGATGTACACAGAAAAAAAGCATATTTGCGGGTACTGGGTGCATACAAAATTGTACATTAGAAGGAAGTAAGATTTTCTTTTTTGTCAGGACTTTCAATGCACATACATAAACTTTCTTACATGAAATAAAATGTAATTATGACTGATGTCAACCACATCACATGCATGTACACGTACCAGGAAGAGGACACAGAAATCCTCCAATTCTCACCGTTAACAGGAAGTACATGTAAAGTAAAGACATGCAAATTGCACAAAGTTTTCAACAAATATGAGAAAAATGGAAGGGGCTTGGGTCTTTAGTTAGCAATTTCTCATTGTGAAGTACCTCAAGCTTGATTAGGTTATGAAGCGTAATGTTTCTCAATGTATACATATTTTCCCCTTCAGTATTCGTGAATATACTCCTATCGTGTCGTTTTGTAGATATTGTCTTTATACTTAAATTGTGAACAATTTTGTAGTTGTTGATTGTTCGTGTGTGTATGCACGCATTTCTTGCCAATATCTATAGTTTGAAAACCTTACAAATATCGTTGAATAGTAAATAATTATGTGATACCTTATTTGTTAGAGTATTTGTATTTTAAGAAGTCTTTACATGTTTTAAGTAGTCTTTACTTACATATATATCACACCTACATGATGTTTCAGGTAACCACATATTCATTAGCCATGCATTTCAGCTATTTCATGGTCTCTCATTACCATTTGTAAATACCTCGTAAATATGTGTCCTATTTTGTTTCAGAAATGGTAATAAATTCATTCATTTTCATTTAATCATTCAAATTAGAAACCCTGCATGTGTTAGAGATTGATAGTGTGCAGCCAGCATATGAGACAAGTAAATAAGCAGGTTTGCAGCAGGGAAACATGTCATTTTTCTGAAGGTTCAGAAAAAAGTTATTCCGATGGTCTGTAATTCCGAAGGTTTGTCACTATGGAGGCTCATAATTCCAAATATGAAATAGGGTGCATAATTTCGAAAAAGAAATAGGGTTTGTATAGTTCCGAAAATGATATAGGGTTCACAATTCCAAAGGTTCTTAATTCTGAAAATGTAATTGAACCCTATATCATTTTAAAAATTACAAACATTCTGGAAAATGGACCTGATGAAACCAAATGCCTAACAAAAGATGATCAGGGGTTATAAACCTTGTAGCATTGCCTGAATCAAGTTTTGTTTAGCATTCCAGAAGCCCCCAGTATGCATGGCAGACACAGGGGGGTTAATAGCAACCAAAGCAGGCCAGGTACGGGCATAGTCACAGGGCAACATATGGGTCACTTTCTGTGCCTGTTTACCTGGGACTGGGGTGGTTGTAGGGTTCTTATTCCTTTCACACGCAGCACGGGTATCTCCAGAGGGGTCAGCATTATAGGGGGAGCACCAATCGGGGCATGTGTACCCCTGATTATAGCACGGCAATTCCTGATAGTAATCACTCAAAATATCATGGACAGGACAGGGAGAACATTTAGCACATTCTCCGTTGGAAGCATCCAAGAACTTTCTGTAAAGGTGGACAAAAGTAAACGAAATCATAAAATAAAAAGACATGCAATATATATTTTTGGGTGCACATGCAATGTACCTGGAGGAGAGGGTGTGGTCGGTGGGCACGATCCTCTTCCTTCATTGGGGCTTGATACCGCTGTCTGATAAGAGCACCACAAAGGGCACAGTGATTTGTATCTCTTGCACTGATAAAGTGGGGCAACATGTGAGCTTTTGCCTTCAATCACATCTTTGGCACAAGGAGAACAACGGAGACACTCCGTATCATCAGAGTCCCAGTATCTCCTACAAGATGAATCAAACGTAAAGACTGAAAAGACGCATCACAAAACTTCATATGCACTGTACATTTAACAATGTAGTCCTTGGTATAAAGGCATTTGAGGGAAATTGGGCATACAAAATGCAATGAATCACAGGATTTCAAACAACACCATCACACATTTCAAAAATATTAAGGTTGTTGCTATGTCAGGTATATCCTAACATTGCCTGTACTAAAAAGCTTTGATGTGGAAACGGACATATATCCTTGACCAAACACCTAAATTTCCTCTCATTTGTTTAATATGCCACTTTAGGACGTGAAATCTTTACAGCTTCTTTGTATTGCTAGTATCTTGCTATTTATCAACAAAAATCCAATAAATCTGACAAAATGTTTTTGAGGGCTTACCAAAACTAAACAATACTTTTAATACCCAGAGGGGCATGATTTAAAAAAAAACAAACAAACAAACGAACCAGAAGGTAACGTAATGTCACCAGTTGTGGACTGGTTTGACAGTTTTGGATTCATAATTTTCAGAAAATATCATATTTGTTGAGGCATCACCAACCATTCGATGCCGAAAATGCTTGTGAATAAAATCCACCTGAAACATTGCATCTTGCTTCTTTGGCGCGAATGCCACTGCGGCGCTTCTGCTGCTCCAGTGTTGCCGCACTGTGCACCAGTGGTGCCGCACCCTTAGCTAATGATATTGCGAAGGAAGGATTGACCTAAGATAAATCACTCTGTTGTAGAAATACTCACTCAGTACAAGGTGTGCTACTAAACCATACGCAAGAAGCTATCTGGCTATGACATTGTCTTTGCCGGATTGTGCATGCGCACTGTGTAATGCACTTGTCGGGCTGCCTACGTCATGATTTGTGTGTTGTAGGAATGGAGCATCAAGACTGGAGCATATATAGCATCTCGACCAGACAGCCAACATTGAACAAAGATAATTTGTTTCCAAACTATTTTTCATTCCCCAAAATTGTCTGTGGAATTATCTATGGAACTTAAGCTCTGTTACATCGAAAACAGAAAATATGGTATATTGAGAAACATTACGCTTCATAACCTTGTCAAGCTTGAGGTACTTCACACAATGAGAAAATATGGTTTATTTCAGTCTGCTAAAAAGGAAGTTTTTTTTTTACAAAAAAGTTAGCAGAACATAAAAAAGCCCCTTGGATAATTCTTTTTGGAAACAAACTTTTCCAGCCATTCTTTGCACGATCGGCAGCCAGCGAAACGCCGCATAGTTGTTCCTTATTTATTTTGGTAAAATAACTGCTAGCCAATCGCACCCGCTCGTTGTGCTCTGGAGAGACTAGGGCAGTTGACGTAAGGCGTTGCAGCAATGAAGCTGTATTACAAGGGTGAAAAAAGAATATCGAGACACTGTCATTTGGAGAATTTTTCAAATAACATGTACCATCTAAAATTCTAGAAATATCTTGCTTTGGATTATGAATTTGAAATGAGACTGTATTAAAATATAGGAATGATTAGAAAACCTATGATGGTAACATTGGGATTGGGTGCTTTATTTGAGTATTGGTAATAAACAACTAAAGTGCAATCATATTTTATGACAAACTTGAATATTCTGACATGTGGCTCCCACATACAAAAAACAATCTTATAGCAAATTAATGACTTACCCATATCCACATTGATTTTCTTCTACAGCTCGGCTTGACACAATGACAATAAACTGATTTGAGAAAAAAAGAAGAAAAGAGAGAAATATCTTGACATTTTTACTGATAATCATAAGTCTTCATATAATAAAAAAGGCATTTTGGTATTGATCCATTATGCATTAAGTTACAACAAGAAAGACATCCTAAGGATGGGGGATGGCATTCAAAGGAAGCAAAGGTGCGGGGGTGCAAGAAAATGAAACAATTTTCCACACATTTTGTGCACCTTTTTTTTTTACTTGTTCCACTTCTATTACATATTACATGTAAGTCATTCTCCCATTTTAGACTGCCATAGTAAATGTAGTTCCTACAAGTATGTGGTCTTCATGTAATAGAACGATGCAGTTGGTTTTGCTACATGTAATGTATGAATTCGTGTGATACCTACTACAGTCCGAGAGTGGCAGAAAGGTACTTACCAATGGTATGTAAAATGGAATACTGATCCTCAGTAATATCGCCATTGTGACGGTTGTTAACTTGTACTAGATTGGTCTCTAGATTCTCTAAGATTAAACTGCTATGCTAAGGATCCTGAAAATAAATGGAAATCAATACTAAACATTAACCCATCAGTAATAGAATGAAAATGTAACCACATTGGAATGTTAGTCTCAAGTTATTTGCCCTAAAATTAACTTACTATTTGACAAACACTCCCTTTTCTATGTAAAACATTAAAAGTTCTCCACCCCCCCAAAAAAAAAAAACCCACATAAATACAAAGTATAAGCATATTGTAAAAGTGCATAATAAGAAACATAGTCTCAATAATGTACTGTTAGTAGTGTCAGAGATTTTTTGTTAATTTATGCCCCCCCCCCCCCCTCCTGACAATCCTGGGGGAGTTTCATAAAGCTGTTTGTAAAGTTACGCATGACTTACGAACGACTTGAATATGAAGTGCCAGATAAGATGCCCGAGGTTTTTCCTGATGTTTTAACAAAGTGTGACTGTATTTCCAATAACCTCAATTAAATTATGGCCATAAATATACTTTGCATTAAAAATTTTTGTTATAATAAGAATGTTAATCTACATCTGCACAGTTCAAATTTAGTTGAGGCAGTTAAAAATGATTGAGCATCCCATTTGGCTTGTCATATTGAAGCCATTTGTAAAATCATGCATAACTTTAAGAACAGCTTTATGAAACACCCCCAGGATTCACTATAATCACTGGCCAGAAACCTGAATACATGTATGGATTTACTACAAGGCATCCATTTTAAGCGATGTTTGTATTATGACCATAATATACAATGTACATAAAATGCTCATAAAACACAAGCATAAAAGTAGCTATTTTCCCAGGGTGTCATTTAAACCACCTATAAAAATTTCACAAATTGAAGAAAAAAAAATACTGGTATGAATTATTTTAAAAACTTTTGATTAAAGGGGGAAAAAAACATATGTGAAGAAAATGACACTCTCATTTCATTCTAAAAAGAGTACCAGACGATCAGGGCCCCATTTTATAAAACTTGTTATCGATAACATGTTACAATAAAAGTTATAAGCTACTGAAATACTTGCACCTGATTGGCTGAGGGCAAATTTGTCATAGAAATGGCGCAGTTGTTATTGATAACAATTTTATGAAACGGGGCCCAGATGAAAGAGTAATCAAATTCAAAACACATTTGCCAAGAACAAATTTTGAGCCCATCACCAATCCTATACAACCTTGTCCAATTTACTTTCCATCATAGGCCCAAGCTCATTCAAATGTCTAGAACCGCTAATTTTTTCGTAGGAGCCCCCCCCCCCCCCCCCCAAAAAAAAAAGCTACTGTTTCTTGTAACACAATACAAAGGCCTATGCCTACTGTATTTAAGTTAAATGTTGCCAAGCATATTTTTTTTCATTATTGGGCAAGTCCAGAGTATTTTGTCCCACATGTTACTGACCAGTCAACTACATAAAAGATTTTAATATGTACATGTACCTGATAATGGCATGAATTTGATAGCTTTACTTACTACATACATGTATGTAGCTGAGATCAGACCAAAGATTAAGGAAAATAACAGTTTCAATGTTCAATAAATTCCTTATTCCATAATACCTGGTAATGTGTGCTTGTGTGCCGTGGGACACAGAAAGACCAAACATCATGGACTTGCCCTTTTACAAATTTTAAGACACTGAAGAGAAGCATTTAACTGATTAGCTTCATCACCTTAAAATAATGCACAGTACTGTACAGTGTATGTTTCCTTATTGCCAACTGTCATAGTAATAATCAACACAAAAGTAAACAAAAGAGTGAGAAAAAGAAGTGTGTGTAATGTAGTGGCTAGGCCACCTGCCTTCTGTATAGAATACAGACCAAACTAGTCCAAAGTCCAGAAGGAAAATATTCCCCACTCAGGGCACAGTATTGAAATGTAATGCAACCGAGATAAAAATAATACACCGCTATTTGAACAATAGATATGACACATCGAAGCAGGATAGGGCTATAGCCCCTGCAATGGAAATGTACGTCATTGAACTACAGGCAGAGTTGTCCTTGTCAACTTATCCTTTGGCTTTGGTGTAGAAAGAGTGTTCTTGTTTACATAATACCTATAGTATGGAAACTACTTGTACTCGTGTTCATTGTTCTTGTACAACTTTTTCCACTGTTTAATTTATTGCCAAGTTGAACTGCCGGCATATGTATTTGGGAGAATTTCAATTTTCTTTCATGACATGCATACGCACTCGGAAGTTAAAAAATTTAAAATTTGGAGTAGCATTATTGTCATGATGTAAGAGGGTTTGGGGTTTGTTTTTTTAAATCCAAAAACAATGAAATAAATAACATCCATGGACGCCCGCACTTTCAAATTTCAATTACTAATAGTCACACCATGTAGATTCAAGCCTTTGTGTCACATCCACACCTAAAGATGTGGGACTACATTTATGTCCAACATTCACTGCTGCACTTGGTGCAGTGGGAGAAAAGGAACACAAAAATCAATGTTAGCACGATTTACCTAACTTACTTAAATTTGCTAAATTAGCTGATTCAGGGACTCTTGAACTACATGTATACTCTGCTAAAAATTTGGGGTTTCCAAGAAGAGAATGAAGTTTTTACAGAAGTATTCTCCCCTTTCTCATATATACATGTATGATCTACATGTACTCTGGACTTATCCAGACTAACACACAAAAGGCCTATTGCAGGAATTCTAGGCATCGTAATAATTATCATTATCATTAATTCTGAATGGTATAACCATGTATTAGGGTACTGTAGGTTATTTCAGATAACATTGTTTATGTATACATGTATGCCTCTGTGGGTCCTCCAACCGCAATTTTTAATTCTAAAAAAACTATGACATTTTAAAGCTCGTCTTTCATTAAAAAAAAATTGTGACTCTCCCTACAGGTGCATTAATGTAGCAAGGAAGATTTTCAGAATTACAGTATTAAAGGGATACACCACCAAGCGGCCATGGGGAAAGTCAGGATTGCGTAAGCCCCATTCACTCGTACACGGAATTTGTGCGTCGAACGCCTCCGGTGGACTAAGTGGGGTTACATTTCGACTGCACGAAGCCGACCGAATCTCGCACGAGAGCTTGAGCTCAGGCAGAGCATGCGACGACCAGTCTGTTCGAAGTTTGCGTCCCGCGGGGCAATGGCATGATCAGGTAATGATCACGGTGCATTTATGAAGATGATTTTAATACAGGAAAATGATATAAATTCTAGACTGCACAAGGGTGAAACTAACAAATTAATCAACAACGAATTCTGGAGGCTTAATTTGATCTCAAATTTAGATGTTGGTCCAGTTCACAAGAACTTTTGAAGAAAAAACAATAATAACAATGGGCTAAATTAAACTTCGCAGTGATGAGTTTACACAATATACAATGTATTCAAAATAGAGATCTATCAAAGGTCAGATCAAATAACTAAAATAATTTGCAGGGTTCCATACAAGTGCCTTTGATTCACAAACTTTGAGAGCATTTTCTCTCAAGATCTTTAGACCTTTGTCAGCAAGTTTATACTTTTCTGACTGAATATTTAACCCCCTTGCTTATCTTTCATGAATATTTTTGATCCTTCTTATTTAATTCTCACCCAGAAGGAAATTGATAGGTTCCCCTTTCAAATAGTTGTGTCATATTCCCACCCATTTCCAAAGCAAATTAAATCACAAGAAAATTCATAGGTTCATCTTGTGTCAGATTGTTTTGAGATATACATGTATAATATGAACCGTCCATGACGTTTGCAAAGTCTGGACACACTTACATATACAGCCCTGGAAAAAAATTATTATGGTAGACCAAGCTTCTAAATAAGGGTACGGTACTATAATATGCATACAAAATTATAAAAATGATTTGTCTTTGTATTTCATTGAATGAATACCAAATTCCAACATTATACCTTGCTTTTATGATACTTTATTTCCTTCTTACCACAAAAATAACACTATCAGTAACCATTCTTGGTCTAATAATTTTTTCCATGGCTGTATGTACAGTGTGGCATACACTGTACACTCTCAAGTCAAGGTCGTTGTTTTTTTTTCTTTCTTTTCTTTGAATAAGCACATAATAACATTTAGAAATTATTTAATTCACTGATCAAAATGAAACGGTAGCAGTTCCTCTGGAGAATACTTGATTTTATAACATATTTAGACTTATTCACAAATATGCAAATATTATGGTGACAAATTTTTTGTTAGAACTACATGTAAACTGCGTCAAATGATGTTTCTCAAAGACCTGCTGAGTAGTCAGGTATTTTGAGGCAATACTAAGAGTAATAGGAGCTGCTAAAAATCAGTGCTCCTCTCTTATTATTATTATTTTATTTGACAAATCAACATACATACACAATGAAATTGACAAATTGACAGTAAACACGATAAAAACTACTTTCGAAAAATAAACTCGAGACAATTTCAATAGCCCTGTCTGTCACCTTTAGAAATGTGTGAATGTTACAATCACGTATTACATAATCCGAACCTGATTTCTCTGGGCACTACAATGGGCTTTTGAAATTGCCGTTGAGTTTATTTTTCGAAAGTAGTTTTTAATCGCGTTAGTCATATATAATATTTATCAGATAAAACAATAATATACATGTAAGTGCAGATGTGTATCTGAGCATGCTACCCCAAGCTGCCTGGAACCAGAAGAAGAAAGCAATTATAATCACTGTTACCATCAGGTCTTTCCTTGCAACTTGGGAAAGCATGCTCTGGAACATCCAATCGAGATGTCAATTAAATTACAAATTGGTCTCAAATGGAGTGAATTCTGTATACAACTGAAAAGCTGCATGGTATTAAAAGATCAGTAGGAATACACAAAATAGTAGTGATGAGATAACATATGTAATAAGGTCATAATTTCAAGTCATTTTGAATAAGAAAATAAATGGTATGACTTCACATTTGATTTGATAACAAGGAACTGCAAATAATACATACAGCATGTAGTCAAAATGATTCAACTTTCAGTTATATAATCAGTTTCAATTGGTTTAAAGCTAGATGCTCTGTATCTCGGAACTCCAGTTTGAAGGGAGCTCCCTGTCCCCACTAGCGACATTACTATATTCTGTGTAATACACTCTGACATAGGTCATAGTAATAACTCCAGGGAACTCCAGGGAGCTCCAGGTACAAATTTACATAAGTCAGAATCTGCATTAGTGTGGTTGCTTTTTTTTTCAAAATGGAAAAAGGAAAGATAAAGATTTGTACTTTGATGAAAAATCTTTGACCTCACTAGCTGGCATCCAACATACACGATTTGACCAGTAGTTTGATGGAAAAAAAGCGTTTTGCTGGAATCGCCAATATTCTGCCCGTGTCACAGTGCACCGATTCAAATGACTCGACATCACTCGTGTGCAATCCCTAGGACTGTACCCCCGCTGTACACATAAATGGGGAAACTATCGGCAGTACAGGTGATGGCGCAATAAAGAATTTGAGTCGTTAGATTGGCATTTCAACACAGGAAAAATATCGGTGATGCCAGCAAAATGTATTTTTTCATCAGATTAGCTATCAAATCGTGGATATTGGATACCATCTAGTGAGGTAAAAGATTTTTCCTTTATATTCATGTACAAAATCAGAGGACTTTTCCGCGCGTTTCAAGGATCGACAGACATGACAGAGCTAGTTGAGCTAGTTGTAGAGCAGTAAGGAAAAGATCTAGTAATAATAGTATGCCGCTGTGATTAAGGGCTAGCAGCAACCAAGAAATGTTCAAATTTGAATGACGAGCGCCGCAAAACCTAAAACAACAAAAAACAACACATGTACACAATGACTCCAAGGCATTATCATGGTTGAAGAAACCACCATTCACTCCGCACAAAAGCGCTTCATTGCGTTACAGCATTGGCACGATTAGTTCCCTCATTCCCCGTCCTTACTTAAGTCTAGACTTATAATTTGGTCTTAAGACTCTGCACTCTTCGTTACTGCGGCAGCCCGAACACGTAGTGTTCGGGATGCGCTTCGCAGTCCTTTGATCGCATGGATGTCACATAATTACAAGGTCGTTTGTCAAAATGATAGCCATGAAACATGAAATCAGTTGATTTTAGGCTATTTTAGGTACTTACAATACTTTACGATTGACTGTCGTCTTTCTTTTCAATGAGGATGATACAAAAAAGGCATATTTATCTCCAAGAGCCTGTAGTAAAAACTTCCGAAGGTCGGTGTTTTGCTTGCAATGCGCATGCGTCAGCAGCTCCAATTATAATACAGACAAGAAGGGAGGATTATGAATATTCATTAGACGAGCTTGAGCGAGATCTAGAGCGCTAGATCTATACGCTAGCGATCGGCGGATTACAGTGGGTATATGAATATTCATTATTCCATTGACGAAAACTATGCCGTCATTGTAATAAACATTCATATAGCGCATGCGCAAGTGCCTATTTTCAATTTGGCTTTAACAACATGGCGAATGGGACTGGTTTCGAAAATTGAGAGTAAAAAGTGACATTCATCGATTCTACACATTTTTTAGGAAAAGCTGATTTGCGTAAAGTCTGTTTAGGTAAGTGGCATCGTATATATGATACTTTAATTAAAAAATAATAATTACATGGCCATTTTTTAAATGGTCATTTGAACATTGGTAGATTGTGAGACCCACCGAATCGTACTGGTTTCACTCAGGACGCTGCCACTTTGTGGCAGCGTCCCGGGGCTACACTCTTCGTTGACTTTAATTTATAACAAAGCGACCAAGAAATGTTCAAATTTGAATGACGAGCGCCGCAAAACCTAAAACAACAAAAAACAACACATGTACACAATGACTCCAAGGCATTATCATGGTTGAGGAAACCACCATTCACTCCGCACAAAAGCGCTTCATTGCGTTACAGCATTGGCATGATTAGTTCCCTCATTCCCCGTCCTTACTTAAGTCTAGTCTTATATTATTATAATTTGGTCTTATTAAGACTCTGCACTCTTCGTTGACTTTAATTTATAACAAACGAGTGGTTTCCTCAACCATGATATATATATGGCAGTGTGTCCAAACTTCGCGGATGTCCATACTTCGCGTATCAGTACGAAATACGCGATAAAAAAGTACATTATGCGCGCTACTGTATGTGGAACTGTGGAAAATCGTTCTGCAATACGGAAAGAACCCAAAAGAGGCAAAATGCTACGAAAAAATGTAAGTAAATGTATAATTTAGTTAATATATTGATGAGAATCTTGTCAATTTTTAGTCAAATCAAGCTTAAAATTATAATTTTGTATTTAAATTTCCCTAAACTATCAAATTCTTACCCCAAATTAGCGTCGGCTCTACGCTGTCAGGTTCCGTAGACGAGTGTATTCTGACGTCTTATTTATTATTTATCGTAATTAATCTGCACAAATAGGGCCAAAAGAGGGCACCAAACATAATCCGCGAAGTATGGACTCGTCTGTGGTGAGCGAAAGCTGATGGTAAGCGATTGGATTTGGCCTTAAAATGAGAGTTTATAAGATAAAATTTTCAAACATTTTTGTATGACATTATTTTACGGTATATTCTGCTTCATTTGATATTAAATTTTTAATGTATATCTATCAAATTGTGTTGTAACGTCATAAAAGACGAAAATGTCCGCGAAGTTTGGACACCCCATCATACTATAGCAGACTCCAATACCAACAACAACCATCAAACAAACAAAAAATGTGCTCAAACAAAAAAAAACTTAATCTGCGCATCAACCAGTCAAAAATCAAATAGATGCCGGTACCGTACACAGTTTCAACTCGCACTCGTTCTCTACTACTTCTTGCCTTGCCGCTGCCAGAGCTTTCCCGTGTAAGCTCAATGCGCTCACACCGTACCGTGTACCGTGCACCGTGCACCGGGCTGTAGACAGATTTTGTTGACGACATACGGTACTTTCGCATACTTTACGAATTACGGATAAATACCTTGACAAACAAATGAAGAGGCGAGGGTCAAACTTCCCTTAGGTCGAACAGATGACACTGGCAGTGATACTCCATTACTACTATTTTTATGTACAGTCTGTCACAAGTGCATTTATTCGAGATCAGATTACACCAAACTTCGAGAAGACAGATTCGGATGTTCGGTCAAGTCTTCCATGCATGTATATGTGCAATTCGCAATGTGATTATTGAGTTTTGTCTTGCTTGCACATTTATACATGCGCACTACTAGTAGATCCTAATATTATTAGAACTTTCCATATTTGTCTGTGATTAGAACATAAGCATGTGTTTTTTCGAGAGATGACTTTTTTATGTTTTGGGGGGGTGGGTGGGTCTTCTTGTACTAATATTTAGTGTCCATCCAAATATTTCCGAATTTAGCGTAATGCGGAAGAATATTTCCTAACATAAATTTGTAATGCGTTCCGGCCGACAGGACGATGACAGGGAATTCCCCTTTCGTCTTCATGGGTATTAAGGGGGTGGGGGTGGGGGTTACAAACCCCTGTCAGTCTTGATGCTCGGGCCGTATTTTTCGATGCCTTGGCCTTTAAGAGGGTTCCAAGTCTTGATCTTTTCCAGAATATTCAAGGCATTTTCAAGGCATATGGAACTTTGCTGTTTTTGCTGGGAAAATGTTTAAATATTTTGGCTGTTTTGTGCAGTAACACTATAATATCATGTCGCTAATACAAGACCTCGGTAATGATACTACACTTGGAAAATGAATAGGCCTACATGTTTTACAATTTTTTAGATTAATATAATAGAAGGATGATGATGACTGCATGATGATGATGATGATGACAACATTAATACCGTATGAAATACAGGTGCACATTGGGACAAATGTACTTAATTTACATTTCTTGTCTTTCTGTGAATATTTTGTAAGGTTGAACAAAGTATTCGCAAATATTAGTGAATTTGGTCAAAGGCTTCTGCTCTATTATATCTACAGCCCTGGACAAAATTATTAGTCCAGCTGCATTTGAAGGCATACAGGTAGTGTTAAGTCTATTGTTTATGGAACTTGGGAAATGATTATTAACAGCTAATTCATAATTAATTAATCATATGGAAAAAACTGGTACTAAGTGAACAGAAATTGCATTTTTGAGGATTAAAAAAAACCCAAACTACTGCTTGGTTGCTTTGCTCCCTCGCTTGTAAAGTTACATACACACACACACACACACACACATATATATATATATATATATATATGTTATTTCCTTACAAATAATGTTATTAATAATAATTTATTCTAATGTATACATGTATTCAAAGCATTCGCTTGGATCCAGCTGAGGCACTAGCGGCCCGACTAGCGGCTTGTCTTGTTCAAAAACTCATCTGCCCCCGACAAGGGGAATTAATTAATATTATTAATATAACTAATTATTATTGTGACGACATGTCATGTATACAGCTCCGAGTGCGTCTACACGATATGTCGTCATCAAATTTTCACCCCCCGCAAAGTAGCGTTTCTCAGAGACGGGGCCCAAACCACCGGGGCTCAACATTCGGGACGCTGTTACTCATTCCACAGGAAACGGAATCTCATGAAGTTGGTTTCAATTTGTTCAGAAAATATATAGCTCCCCGTGGATGAATAAAGGGTATATTTCAAAATTCGGTCAGGCTGAGGTCTTTAATTGAATAAGACTTCGTTTTCACTATCTTGGCAAGAGGCCTAAAATTGTGAAGTGGGCTTAACAATTCCAATTGAGAAAAGGGGCATTGTGGGTTTGAGAGCAGTGACATATCTCCTGTTGAAATCAGTGGCGTAAATTCATTTTGAAATTCGGCGAAATGTAACATGAAACTATTAAATGTTAATGACCCCTGTCCCCCTGCATTTGCGCCCATGGTTGAAATCATATTTATAATAAAATACACTGCGTTGCACGACTTATTAAACAAATTCAAGCTCCCAATCAAGCTTATTAAAGATAAAGTCCTGGTATTTGAGGCAAGAGCACTTAAACAAAAATGAAGTCCCTTATTAGTTACCTCACTTCGCTTAATACTCACAAATAACCAGCTATATATTTATGTCCAGGAAAATAGTAATACATGTACAAACAGTAGGTCATGAAAAGCGGGGAGGGGTATGAAAATTAATATGGACATGTATCTACCAGGTCTCTGTCGGAGCACCCCTTTCCAATAAGGTGCCTTTTTAACTACAACTTAACACTTTTTAACTACAACACTGATATATATATATATATATATATATATATATATATATATATATATATATATATATATATATATATAATAATATCATTGTCGAAGTCAGCATAAAAAGTGCTCAATGCGTACTGCAGAGCAATATAGTTTGTTCCTAGTGCTTTAGTCTCGCTACTAGGGTAGCGAGACTAAAGCACTAGGAACAAACTATATATATATATATATATATATATATATATATAGCTGCTCCTGACACAGGCACAAACCCTGGTCAGTCGTAAAAGACTGTAAGACCAGGGAGCTGAGGTGGAAGAGTGTCTCTTCCGCACTCCCTGGTAAGAATGAGCCAGGCCCTGTACATGCACAAATTTTGGTCAGGCGTAAAAGAGTGTCTGCAGTGTAAGACTACCATATAGGTACGACCAGTAGGTGGGTAGCTGGTTAGTCTTCTCTCAGGACACAATTATTTTCTGATAAAGTGTCAAGTTAGGGTCTGTGCTTGCAGACTTGGAGGCTAGACAATAAAGACGAGTAGGGGATGCCGTGTTTTATGTAGGAAGATGATTCAGTTCCTTGAGAACGTTCTATTATTAAATTTCAGTTTTAAATGTCTTGTTTTATAACTATTTTTTGTGAAAAATGCTCTGATTTACAGCTGTATTCTTCTTCTTCTTCTTTTTCTTCTTCTTCTTCTTCTTCTTCTTCTTCTTCTTCTTCTTCTTCTAATTCTTCTTCTTCTTCTTCTTCTTCCGTCTTCTTCTTTATCTGTTTTTTTTTCTTGTCACCCTTTTCTTTTCTTCATTCAAGCCCCTTCTGCCAAGGAATTCCTGATCTAGATGTTTATTTTTAAATAATTTTATATTATTTGTGATCTATTTCATTTCAAAGTTTCAACTTGATGGTCACCTATCCGTCTACGAGGATGTTCATGTATGTATACGGCGACATATTATGCTCGGCTTCAAAATTATTTCGGGGGGTGGGGGTGGGGGGGGGGGGGGTAAACGTATTCTAAACTTCAACCTTGCAACAAAAACTATACCTAACTCTAAACCTATAACCTTATACCTAACCTAAAACCAAACTGCGACCCTAATGATGCCTAATCCCAACCCTATATCTTTGACAAATACATGTATAAAGCCCGGAGCACAAAAGCAAATGGCGGAACACTATACATAAATTACCTAAACAACAACTACCCACCAGACAACTATACCCCTCAGGACAACTACCCCTCATAAAGACAACTACCCCCAGGAAAATTACCCGCTCAATGACGATTACCCCCAAATGATGATACCCCCCCCCCCCGATAATGATCCACAGGACATTCAACCCCCCCCCCCCCCCGAAACAAATTTTTTGCCCAGCCCATGATGATACCCCCGACACTATTTTGATCCCCAGGACAACTACCCCCAGAAACCGGGGGGTAGTTGTACTTGTCCAGGGGGTAGTTGTTCGGGGTAGTTCTTGGGGGTAGTTGTCCTGGGGGTAGTTGTCCTAGGTGGATAGTTGTCCAGGGGTAATTGTCCGGGGTTAGTTGTCCGGATACGATAAATATTTATGATGCGCAACCTATCAAATTGAAGAAGACATCATCAACTTGTTTGTTTTTATCTTGGGGCTTATTAAATATGGATTTCCCCTTTTTTGACTCACACTCGAAACCAGCCGTACGTGTGTGACAGAATGCTGAGCAGACGAGCATTATTATGCACAAGAATTAACGCCTGCATTCATGGGCAGTGGGAATCCCCACACATAGTGTTGCAAAATCGGTGCAGGGGGTTCCCCAATAATTAATGTCACCCCCACCCTATATAATCATCAACTGTTTATCATGGATTAGGAGCCAGATACCTTATTCGTTATAATTATATTCCCTCAAATGAAAATTTATATTTCAAAATGATTTCTTTTTGCAGTAACCATAATTTTACCAATCGAAACAAAGCTCTCTTTTCTACCGGCCGCATTCCTTTATTATCCAGGCACGACTGAAAGTACAAAACAGGAACTGCTATAATGAAGTTCGACATAAGGCGGCATAGGGGAGATGGGTATATTATCCCTCCAACAATATCATCGACCCAGTGCAGCTTGCCGCTCCCGCCCCAGGCTCCCCGTCAATGTTTAACATCACCGTGTCGCCACGGGTATTGAATTCCGGGCCCTGTATCATAAAACTTGTCATTAAAGGTTGACTAAATTAGAGAGAAAATGGGTGCTCTTTCCATGTAGTTTTGCCTTCTAATCACGAATCTGCCAATCGATTGTCCAAATTATGTCTCGTTTTGGCGAAAAAGGGGGAAAAGTAGAGGTTTGGGGACCGTTCCTTAAAACTCGTGAGCTGATTGGCTAACCCCCAAGTGACGTATGAAAAGTAAGAGGCACAAGATCTGCAGGCTGCAGCATATAATATTGTACACAGAATGCGGTATTTGACCCCTCTGTTCAACGGACAATTTATGAAAAAAGGAAATTAATCAATATAATCTTAGGAGTGAATAATCATTAGCAATATATTTTCTACAAGATCAGAAAACGCTTTTGCCCAAATATACAGCTCTTGTTTTGTTTTTTAGCTTTTCTTTTGAACAATGTTCTCATCCATCTGAGCTTGCCGAACGAAAGTTTTGCATTGGTCATAAACGCGTGCACAGCCGTTTTATCCGTCTGCATGTACAATGTCCTATCTTTAGTACGGCAGTGACTGTGTTCCCCTCGTACATAGCGACTGGTGAACGCTTTTGTTTTGTTTATTTCACTTACGGCTTTTTTTTTTAACTTCGCTTTACATAGTACGTTAGTACTGACTTAGATTTTGGCTGAATTCGAGTAACTTATATAGAGAGAGGAAAAGTGCCCGCGATTCCGAGTTGGAGGACTTTTCTGAGCCATGCAGATACGAACTCTGATTTATCAGATGATTTATCAGACCCCGAAGGCAAAGAAGCTCGAGTGGCAAGGGGAAATTCGACCATATATGTTTCAACCCCTCGCAGAATACGGTGAAGGGCCGTGGGTGAAGTAACTCCAGGGTTGGAGCTCCCTGGAGTTACGGGTGAAATAGACCGAAAATGCTGTCTCTCGTTCGTTAGGTCGTCTTAGCTAACGAACGAGAGACAGAATTTTCGGTCTACGGGTGAAGCTGCTGCAGCTGCTGTCGTTGAAAAACAGATTGGAAGACTTGACTCCAAGTCTGATCGTTGGAATAGCTGAATCTTTTAGCTAGCTTATCCTTCTCTTCATGCCAAATTCGGAATACAGGCCAGGATCCTCAAAATCATCTTCGGCAAAGTGATCGCTGCAGATTGTACTCCACTCACTTGGCCGGCCCTTGCCACTCTAGATCTGCCCGCGTGAGCTTTACCTTTGCGACCCACAATTTCCGTAGATTTTCATCTTTAGGAAAATGAATGATGTAGGCTTACACCATCTTTAGGGGTCTTGCTACAGCCCGCAACTATACACCGATTAGGCATTATTGATGAAACTGTGTCCCAAAATCAAAGTTATTGTGAGGAATTATACACACGAAAATACGCAATGCAAATGGTCGATGCGGTGAATATCATGCTCGGCACCGGGCTGGGCCTGCCGGGGGCCTCCGGGCGCGCACGGTATAAGTTAGTGGAATATTTTCCCTTACTTTTCATGCGTCACAGATCACGTGATGACGATGTCGCTTCGATGGGTTTTTTTAGGGGCGGGGCTTATGACTGTGTAAATCAGCAAAAATGTACTTTTCAAATGATTATAAAATATGACTGAATGCATAAAAAATTGTGTGATGGATATTTTTTGGCTCCTGATGACACCTTCCTACGAAAAATGGGCAATTATTTTTTTTATTTTAGTGACCCTTTAATGACAAGTTGCAATAACTGTTATAAGCTACTGAAATCCTTGCATCTGATTGGCTGAGAGCAAATTTGTCGGTAAAAATCACGAACAAGACACCTGATAAAACGCCCCCAGGTTAGAGAAATACAAAATCGGACGGGGTGACTCTTCTTCTTCTTCTTCTTCTTCTTCTTCTTTTTCTTTTTCTTCTTCTTCTTCTTCAAGTACAGGTCATCTTATTGGTTGCGTATCAAATTCAAATTCATTTACTGATTCAAAATCGAAACATACAAATCAAATCAAATCAAATCAATTTATTGTACTAAAATCCACAATTTTGGATTATCATCAACGTACATATACAAAGGAAGATACAAACTAGGTTACAGATGATCAAAGGGGAATATTGAAAAATAACAAAGCAACAACAAACAAAAAACCATGCAAGAAGAGTCAGGTACAATGTTATAATCAGGAAAATACAAATAGGTAAATTATAGGAAGAATTTAACAGGAGGCCTACATTATATATCGAATATAATTTATGTATAGGCCTCCTGCCAAATTCTTCCTATAATACCTATTTTGAGCATGTAATTATTTCTAATTCTGTCACTGTACATTACTACTAGGCCTACATAACTGACACAGATCTTGCTTATGTCATTGTCACTACTCTGCATTATAATTATATTCAAACTTGTTTAGTTCGCTCATATCTTTAAATGGAGGTACTATATGGTATATATTTTTGAAATATTTTTTTGTTTTTGTTCTTTGTATGATGGACATAATTATGCATAATACAATGAAATTCATTTTCTACGTCCGATTGGCAGGATCATTCTTAATCTAAGGTATCTTCGTAGTTTCTTAATCGCACTTTAATCTCCCCCCCCCCCCCCCCCCCCCGAGGAGTTGGGATAAATGATTGCACAGTATAATAAGCATTCAATCAGTGGCGTATATAGATGTTGATAAACGGGCCTGGGAGGGGGGGGGGGAACAATTTTGCGGTAGGCCCAAACTTAATTAGGCCAACGTGCGGCCGAAGGCTTTTGCACGTCAGCACTCCAAGGCGGTTTGGGTAGCTTCCCCCCTCCCGAAAAAATACTCGAGTCATTTTTCTCATTGTCAGCTGGTTTTGTAATAGAAGTCTTTTTATATACAATAAATTCGTTTTACTGCACCTCATTTGTTGGGCCTGCAGACAAAAGGGGAAGGGGGGGGGGGGTATGCCGGCTCCGCCCTAATCGTAAGCCACTGTGTACCACATGCAACCACGCGATTTCGAGATGGATTGATGACAAAAGTGATTATAGTGAGGGCTAAGCTCCACCCGATGCGATGACGGGGATGAAGGCTTCTTCGACAATAAAAAACAAATGGATATACCAGAAAATCATTAAAGTAGATATTCAAAGAAAATCACAAATATGGCAATTAATGTATCACTAGAAACTGGGAAGCTTACAGATGGCAATCTTATAAGTTTTATGTCAACTGCGTATCTGGTGATTATAAAAACAACACAAATAAAAGCTCTTCTCAGCATCGGGAATATCCGAGGATTCGCCAGAAATATAGCGATGTTTTGATGTCGTCACACTCGGGATCGATCCTGCTTAAGCAGACGACGTCCTATAATGAATGAACGTAATTGCAATGCAATTATTTATCAAATTATAAAGAGTTTGGTGTATTTAAACATGACCTTATTTCACACCATTATAAAGGGAAAGTGAAACTGATTCTGATAGCTAAAACCGTTTGATTGTAAATACATAGGAGAAGGGTCAATGATCAATGAAATAAACCCCACTTTCAAATTGAAAAGCCCTCCGAATAATAGCAGGATGGTATTCGTTCCCTCTTGAAACGCCGAACATGCCCTGGTGCAAGCAGCTGAAAATACAATGGCGTCTTATTTTGTTTACAAGTGACTGATTCCTTTATTTTTTAACGCTGCATTTTTCATCAAAATAATACCATACACGAAGTTAAGAGTGAGGCAACAGACTAACATTAAGACTGACGCTAGTGAAGGAAGAGAAATAAGCGAAGAGGAGATGACAAAATAGGCTCTGAAAAATGTGTAAGATGTTATGGGACATCGTCTGCTTAGACAGGACTGGTCCAGGGTGTGTCGTCACATATCTCAGCAGCGTTCGAGGAGCTCTTCAGCTGCTATATAGGGGGCTGTATTTTACCGTTTTATAATTGATAATAATCATTACTTCAAATGTTTCCAAGCGTTGAATTTGGATAACCTTGTTTAATTTATGCCATCTATGCAATAATAAGTATTAAGCCAATATTTAAAATCATTAACGTTCTACTTTAAGCTTTAATTTTGAGTGTTCGAGTTTATTAACAACACATCACATGAATGACAGTATAATCATTAATATAAAGAGTAATAATATTACATGAATATATATACATAAAAAAGTATACATGAAATGAATATAAATGGATTAACAATAATATGTATTCATGTTTGTAGATGAATGAATAATCAAGTACGTGATTACACTTAACTGAATGTCATACAGTTGCACTATTTATACTAAGATATAGTTGCTAATTGGACCTAGAAGTTAGCACAAGGGCTAGTCGAGCCTAGTTCCATTCTTTTGGCAAGATGCTTGCTTTGTTATTTTCTTTATAACATTTTAATTTCATCTTTTATTCACAAATTTTTAAAGACAATACAGTGTTTGTATAGTTTACATTTCTTGCGGAGAGAAAATATCAAAAGCAGTGTATTTTCTTTTTCAAATTATAATTACAAAAATAACGTTTGATTAAAAAGGAATCTATTTTTACACAAATAAGATTCGCTATCAGATGAATGAAGTATACAGTAGAGTGAAAATTGAAAACATGTATAGCAAATGTAGTATTACACATTACAAGTAATACATGGATAGATAAATAAAATAAATTAAAAGAGATGCATTTAAACAAACATTAAAGCTTAATCCTAAGCTATAAAGATCATTAAATACATGTATATGATAAATGGAGTACATACAAAAGTTGAGTCTTAAGCTCACAACATCAATTACGTTGAAGGTTGCTTGATAGTTGTCTACGAAAGGTTGACCTTGAAGATGTAAATCTGATTTCATGTGGAAGACTATTCCACAGATTTGTTCCAACAAACGAAATGCTAAACTGTCCTTGCCTTGTCTTACATTTTGGTACACAGACTAACCAATTTTCCTTCCCTCTTGTTGCATATCTGTGCTGTATGATCTGACAATATTCTACTAGTGAGTGTGGTAATATTCCTTTCACCAGGTCATCCATAAATGTTGATACGAAAAAGTTCATGGAGTTGAAAAATATCTAGTATTCCTAGGCTTTGGAAAAGAGGTTTTGAGTCGGTTCTAATCGGACTAAAAGTGATTGCCCTCATTGCCATTTTTTGGGGGGACAAATATACAATTCAGATTACTTTTGTAAAGAGATGTGAGGCTGTATAAATGTCTTGTATAATAACAGAAGTATATTCTTTGGTACAAAATGTCTTAACTTAAATAGAATGCCTACTTTTTTGCGTATGCACTTGTTTGTTTGTTTGTTTGTTGTTGTTTTTTTTAGTCGTGATAGAATCTTTTTTTTAATTGTATGTTTTATTAAATCAAAAGACAAAAATCATAATATTTACATGTCATCAACAATGATTGGTACACAACAAAAATCTTTTTAAAATAAATAACTAAATAAATAAAAATAAAAAATAAAAAAGTGACAAGAAATAAAAGATATATTTAAAGCAATAACATATTATTGAGCAGTTCTAAGCAACCGGGAAAAGAAAATAGAATATATACTGTTTATTAAAATTGCTCTTTAGGGAGCCCTAGCTGCCAAGACCCATGGCATCCTGTCAAGGGCCACCGAAGCCTGGACACGCTCCACAAAAGTGCACATGTTCCATCCATGAATACCACATGGTCAGACCATCACTATTTAAACCCTGCTTGTGTAACCTACCAGATCATAATAAACAGCTACAAGTATAGCTTCATGATCATAACCTTCTCACTATCTGATCGCTCCTCTTCACACCCCATAATTCCATCCACATCCCACTACATCAATTTCTCATTTCGCTTTCTCACTTTCAGGTCCAAACAAAAAGTCAATTGTGGAGCGCGTCCCGATCCCACGACCCCAAACTGGACAAAGAAACATAGTTTATGTGCACTGAACTAAGTCAGCCGCATTGTATCCATCCCAGGCCAAGGCACGATAAAATCAACGAAAATGTGCTATCTGCTCCCATTGAAGTATGCACTTGTTTATTTTCTGAATATGTTCTTTCCATGAAAGGTGACAATCATTTTGAATGCCTACAAATGGTGCAACAGATACCTCATTAATGTCTTACCCTGATATTCTCACAGATCCTTTCTGATGTATTGCA
Source organism: Heliocidaris erythrogramma (assembly GCA_025617745.1). Taxonomy (NCBI): domain Eukaryota; kingdom Metazoa; phylum Echinodermata; class Echinoidea; order Camarodonta; family Echinometridae; genus Heliocidaris; species Heliocidaris erythrogramma. The sequence goes on from CM046867.1 coordinate 18,304,664, forward strand.
GGACCTTTTGATTTTATAACCATATAAATTGTTTTCTGTAAGTTAATTGTGACTTGATTTGCATTACACCATTCCTGGACCTTCTCTAAATTTTCACTTATCAGTTCTAAGTCAATTTCCTTTTGTTTAGTGTCAAAGGTATGAAACAGGTTTGAGTCATCAGCAAATAATCTGAAATTTAAAAAGTTTATATAAATTAGAAGTAATGTTGGACCAAGAACAGAGCCTTGAGGGACACCACATGTTATATTCAAATTTAAAGACATCTCATTCTTGTATTGTATAAACTGGGATCGAATGTTACTCTACCTTCATCTAAGTATTGCAATAATGTGTTTGCGAGATTAATCAAAGACAATTTAGTGCTATGTTTTTTACGAAAACCATACTGATGTTGAAACAGAGCATTATTCGCTTCCAAGAAATCAATTACACGTTTATTTATCATTTTTTCAAAGATTTTGCCCAGTACTGGTAGGACGGAAATATGTCTGTAATTGCCTGGTAAATGTTTTCGTCCCTTCTTGTAAATTGGTGTCACCTTTGCTTTGAGTATTTATTAAACTACACCTGAAACTTCCGGTATAACAGCATAAAGTAAGATAAGCAAATGGAAATAAAAAAATTGAGAATTATCAGAATTCATGAATGAAGTGTATACAGAAATGTGATGGCTCAGCATCAACTTATATAGAAGCGTGCCATTCTTTACAGAGTAAAATTCTATCTTATAGAAAGAACAACAATATTGGATCTATCTTGCTTGAGCTTGCTTGACCCTATCCCTTGCTTGGTTACCCCAGTTACCCTTTGCTCAGCTATAGTCTGTTACAATATAAAACTGAAGAACAGACTCTCTGTCCTTACTCAGAGTAAAGTAAACACCCTGTTAATTTAATTGAGGAGGTAAACCCTCATAAGAATTTGGAACTGATATTCTAATTCTATCGAAACATCATTAATATGATTATTTCGATGAGGATAATGATCTAAATAATCATTCATATCCCAATAACACATGAATGGATGTCTTTGAATTGAATAGATTTAAGTAAGCATGCATGTCAAGGGATCATTACATACATTCTCAGAAAAGTTTTTAACCTACCAACTGTTGGTTAAAAAAACCCCACATGTTTTACATACAATTTCTTTTTAACCATGGTAGGTTCATATTTCAACCAACCTAATGATTTTAACCATGCAACCTTTCTGAGAGTGTACGTATACTCCCCATCAAAAGTATGCGGTTTTGATATAGAAAACAAACTCTTTATTATCACAAAGTCTCTATACAGTGTGAGTCAATAAGGGGAAACCCATGTACAAGCCCAATTGCTGAAATTTATTATAATCCGTCGGCCTTATCCCAAAAGGGCCTTATATCACTGCATAGTTGATAATTGTCTTCTTTGGTATCAGAAGCTGTTCACCAAATATGCGATCATCGATGACTGAGCACTTTCCATTTTTTTTAAAAGCATGTCAAAATCGTCTTTGCCCAAGTTTGGGCTGAATAATGTTCAGAAGTTACTATTGTTACACCTGTCTCAAACGTTTAGGAAGGTGTGGTCCAATAGAGGTAACAGGTAGGAGTCAGTATACACGTGTTGTTATGAGAAGTATGATACACTGTAAAAAAAAGTACTGTAAAATTACAGAAATCTGATGTCAGCAGAGTCGCCAGAAATTTGCAGTAAAAAATACATGATGTATGTAATTTTAGGATACATTTCAGATCTGTAATTCAGATAACAAGGGGGTTGTAATTGTGTTGGAACCCGAGTCCTAAAATACATTAAGGTAAAATAATTAAACTGTAAAATTACACAAAAAATGTATGAAAACCCTATTTTGCCTTAAAATCACAAGTTTCTGATGTAACTCAGTTTCGCAATTAAAAATGAGGTACTTTTATGGGAAAAATGTAAAAATAACATCACAACTGCTGTATTTATAATAAACAGAACAAATCTGTATTTTTCCCCTGTAAAAATACAAATATTTTTTCCAGTGTATAAGTAAAGCGACCATTTATTCCGATTACATTCAATAATATGGAATAAATGCAAATGTAACACAATAATATTTACAATAGTTAATATCCTCGAAACTGTTTTGCGATTCTTTTATTTAAACTTACCAAACTTTAAAGATAATTCTTTAATCTATTTGAATATTCACTTTAACTGTAACAAACATATACAGGCCTAAATATGAACTATTTCTGAATTAATATTAAATCTGATATCATCAAATAACTATCATTATCGAAATACTATAACAATTGCTTCAAATTATGTTCAATTTTCTTTATGAGAGAAAATAAAAACGTATGAAAACAAAAAAATAACATGTTAATCATTCGTTTAAATGTATCAGAGTAATATCTATAGATGATCTTTAATCTAATATTTTCAGTTCTGTCTCATTTTAAACTATAAATTATCTGTATTTGCTTAACAATCGTGTTCAGATTTCATAATAAAATCCCTTTTCCTGTTTTATCAAATAAATGGAACATATGGTCATAACCTTATAACAACATTTATTCTCTGCAAGGAACTTTCCTTCCACAAAACTAAACTATGACAATCTGTGTTTACATCTGACTATTTCAAACAAAGCATCTCGATGCACACCTTCTTGGGAGAGTTCACACTAGCATGACTTTTCATGAGATTTGGTATGCATTGGTTACAAAATGAAAGTAAAATATAACGCGAAGCACTCTAAGTCTAAATATGATTAACAATGTGCATGAACGTAAAGTAAATAACAATGTCTTAAATTTAATTAAACTAATTCTAATAATATTTGGTAAACTACAATATATCCTATTGTGCAGATTCCCTTCTACACAGAATAAAGTATTCTACTTCAAATACTACTTAATTATTTCTTAATGAGATTTATTCAGGTAAAGTGGAAGAATTCTATCTTTCTTACAAACTTTCCATTCACTGCAAAGTGACATGCTTTCTCTTTCACAATGATACTAAGTAGTGGCTATTAATAGTTGGAAAAGATATATCGTGGTCAGCTAACAAATAAATCTGCTACTATACCAGTCAAGCCCACACATACTCACAAATATGATTTTCATTCCACATCATTCCAACAATAATGGAAGTTACAACATTTATTTTTGACTTACACCTTTCGTTGGTGTTGGAATACCCAGTCAGTTGTTTCTCTGGAACTCCGTCCACAACTCATGCGAGTTATTAAGAATAAACTTCAGGGCATAATTATTACAACGTACAAATTCTGTATACCACTGATCTCTATGTTGGTCTCATTTTGATTATTCCGAAAATTCCCAGTTTTATTCAGCCTTCCATACCCTAGGTAGGGCCAATCAGCCTTGTTATTCTGTTCTGTCAGGCAGTGGCGGATCCAGGGGGAAGGGGGGGGGGGGGGCGGGTGTGGGCGGGCCCCCTCTTCTGGGACCAAAAAGGGGCCCAAAAAAAGCTGAGGACCTTTTTTTTTTTGCTTGTCAGAAAATTTTGTGAATATTGAGTCCCCTCCCTTAAGAAATCCTGGATCCGCCACTGCTATCAGGAGACCTTATTGGAAGGAAGTACATTTCACTTTAAATAACAAACTTCATTACGATTGCTTGGAGAAGTTTGACTTGAATCCACCTAATTTAGTTCTCAGTGAAGACAAACCACAGTGATGGGCGCAAATAGTGTGACGTTCAGTTGGAGTTAAATTCCAGTCTTGGAACAATATAAATTATTAGAGTGGTTGTTTCAGATATATTTAATCACCCAACTACCATTATAACTATAAATTTAAACAATTGTAGTAACCATAATCACCTGTCTCAGTGGCGTATCCAGGATTTCCCAATAGGGGGGCGCCAGGAATTATTGATCGCCGTCATGGGGGAGGGGTCTTTGGAAAATTTCTGCTTCTGAAGAAGGGCTGAGATGCAAAATAGTGCTATATGTGACCAATTTTGAAGCCTATTTAATGAACAATATTTTCAATTGGAATGAGGATTTTTGTTTACGACGGCCAATAGGGGGCGCGCGCCTGTTGCGCCCCCCCCCCCTGGATACGCCCCTGTGTCTGTCTGACATCACACCCCATATTTGTTATGTTATATGCGTGCATGCATGCATTCGCTGTGAAGCAACGGTAATAATATGTGTAGTTGCGCATTACAAAGGGACATAATAGAATCATGAAACATAACCAAACCCACGCACACTGGCTGGCACTATACAATGCTGCCTCATAAAAACAAGTTATTCATACTGAACATTCAGCAATCGGAATAACAATACATCATTTAACGATCGAGTTCGTTTGTCCCTTTCATATTCCTTATGCGACCGGTGTGGTAGATTGCAGTGTTCCGTGTTTATGATCTCATATCTCGTGACATTGAATCAACTTCGCGGGCAAGAGGGGGGGGGGGGGGGGGGGGGGGGGAATGATGTGGCATTTTAAAATTCAAATCAATGTTGATTGTATTCAGTTGGTTATAAAATGTACAAAAACAAATTCAGTTTTTGCCCTTACAAAGTATTATAAGATGGATAACAGTTTGATTTTTTTAAAAAAAGCTTGTGGGAGGTGGTTATCGTGATACTTGATACTTTGGCAGCTCACACAGGAAGCCTAGGATGGTAGGTGAAGCGAGTAGTCGTATAGGGAGTGTCATGAAGTGCACAAGTGGTGGTGGGTAGACATAGCACTTATCAGTATATCGACAAAGCACTTATCAGTAATATCGATCTTGCTTTGTCATGTGAAATATAATGACGTCATTTGTTTACAGATTCACTTAGAAATATCTCAATCCTACATTTTTACTCATAATGTTCTCGATTTGTGAGAATGATTCACACTGCTCTCATATAAAGATCCCGGTGGTGACACATTCATAATTCAAAGGCTAATCATTTTTGGCGACATGCGAGTGTCATGCATAGGGCTACACAATTCTTGCCTCTGAGATAATAAACCTTTCACAACAACTTCTAGAGGCATGCAGTCTATTAAAATGTAGTTATAACAGGCTTATATAAAATAACTTCAAAATCATGAACCTCCCCATATTATAAGGTACGATTTTTGTGTATGAAGAGATATAGAACTATGAAATAAACTAGTCATACTCTTGTACTTGTCATCAAAAAAGGATATCACTATTTTTGGCCAATGAGCAGTTCCAATTAGGGGAAATCAATTTGATTCATTCAACCTACACGAATCTCATTTTTTGTGCAATTAATATCGCAATCACAGAGAGCACATTCATAATCCGGCACGAAACAAAATACTCAACCGCAGATTGTGGACGTTTTTATGCCGCAAGAGGGCACCGTGATCGTTACCTGATTCATGCCGTGGCCCCCCGGGGCGCAAACCTCGGACAGACTAGTCGCCGCGCAACATGCACGCTCCGCCTGAGCTCGAGGTCTCGTGCGAGATTCGGTCGTGCAGTCCGAAATATAATTCCAGCAGTCCGACGGACGCGTTCGACGCACAAACTTTGTGTACGAGTGAATGGGACTTACGCAATCCTGACTTTCCCCACGGCCTCCCGGTGGCGTATCCCTTTAAATGTCTGAACATGAAATAACATGCCAAATTTCCCGAGGAGGCCGAACTCCATTCCATGCATAATTCAGCTTTTGAGAAGAAGAGGGGAAACCCAATTGCTATCTTCTATCTTTTAAATACAGGTGAATTATTAATATGAACGAATTTGATTGCTATCACTTAACGTATACAAGCCATGGTAGGTGAATACAAATACACTATAAAAGTACTTGAACTCTGCACTTTCTTATCTGCTAAAATGTTATGATTATAATTGCCTTCTCTATACTGCAAATGTGCAAACAGAATAATATTTTTAGAATGATCCGTGAACCTGTACTACATTCCATCTGTTATGTTCTGATCTCTTCTCCTGGAATAATTGACACATTGAGGCAGGGGCAGATGCCGGATTTTTTTAAGGGCCGGGGGGGGGGGGGGGTAAATTTCCCAAAATATTCTGAGCAAAAAAAAAAAATGGTTATCAGAATTTTGGGGTCCAGTTTTCCTCCAAAATTCTCTGAGAAGCAAAAAAGAAACAGATTTCTGTGACAAGCAAAATGAAAGAAAAAAAGGTTCTCAGTTTAAAAAGGGGAGCCACAATTTCAAAAAGGAGGGGCATAATGTACAATTTTTTTGAAGGGGGTAGGGGCACTGGCCGGAAGTGCCCCCCCCCCCCAAAAAAAAAAAAATTGTACAATTTACCTGACTGGTTATAATTCAAACTAATTCAAACATCAAACCAATGATTTATAGGTTATGTCACTAATAGGCCCTTGCCCTATGTGGGACTGTGACCAACATTCACTGTTGCAGCAGTCAAAAACAAAATTGCTCAAAGCAAGATTTAATTTTCTTAAATTTCTAGATTTACTGATTCAGGGACTCTTCAACTCTTACTGTGCCACAAATTTGGGGTTTCAGAGTTGAAAGTGAAATTTTAAATAATTATTTCGTCTAATGTATAAATGATCTAGACTGGTAAAAGGCCCGCTGATACACACAAAAGATATTGAAGCCTATTCACCTGTAAAAACCATCATGGAGTACAAGCTTATCTTCAGATAAGCTTGTACATGTATAAGTGACGTTATGCTAAACCATTTTATCAGTCAAATTATAAAAACAAACAGAAGCAGCCCCCAAAACTACAACAACAACAAAACAGAACAAGTTATCGTTTCACTTTAGTTCTCACTCAATGTAGTATTAAATAAATGTAAATCCAAATACAATTATTCTTGCTCATACAAATATTACGAAACTGGCAACTCTATGATCTATGTGAGAAACGCAAGAATAATTAATTTTGGTCCCACAGCTAAAAGATACTGCATTTGAAGAATTGTTAATTTAGACATTTAGTGGAAATTTGCTGTTAATATATGTATGAGAATTTACAGAAGACTGTAACTATCTCAAACCTCCTTCAAAAAGATATAAGACATGCTTTATGCTGGAGGATCTCACTTATTATTTAGAGATTGTAATTTGGCAGTGATTTATCTGTTTAAAGGTTGTCTGTTTTTAAGCTAGATAAATCCCCCCCCCCCCCAAATAAAAATAAAAATAAATAAATAAAATAAATGAATAAATGAATAAATAAAAAATAAATAAATAAATAAAAATAAAATAAAATAATTAAATAACTTATATTAAAAAAAAATAAGTGAATAAAAAAAAAAAAATAAAGAATAAAAATAAAGTGAACTATTCCTTTAAAGGAGAATGAAACCCCAAACTTGTATGCACTTTAACAAAAGCAAACAAATCTTAGAAGCATTTCAATTAAAGTTTGAGGAAACGGATAAAGAATAAAAAAGTTATGAAGACTTTAAAAACCGAAAATCGCTAAATGAAATTGGCAACATACTCATTATGCTAATGATACGCTATGACGTTTTTGTGCTTTCTCTTATCAGATTTCAGCTTTTAAACAAAGAAAATTGAATTATCAACATTGTGCTTGAAATATATTGTGAGGAATAAATTTATGAACACCACCTATGATACAGAAATCAAATTTTCTAAGATATATTCAAGGAAAGTGGATTTTTTACATTTGTATAAGGCAATTGGAAAGTATAGCACATTTACATCACAACATGCGTTAGCATAATTAGGAAATTGCCAATTTCAGATCTCCATTCATTTAGCGATTTTAAGATTTCAAATGTTCATAACATTTTTATTACTGGTCCGTTTTTCCTCAACCTTTCACTGATATGCTTCTTTAATTTTTCTGCTTCTATTAAAACGCATTTCTTTGGGGGTTTCATTCTACTTTAAAGGTACGACATGAACTTAACATTATGAAATGTCCTGAAATTAGTGGAATTGTTTAATGACTTGGACTATTAATGTACATGAAAAACACCTCTGAGAGGAGAAATATAACGCATAATGTTGGAAAAATAGATTCCAAATATGAGCAAAACCAGTTCGTAGATGCAATCTGAGCATGAGCAGATAAAGGTCATCTGTGACAAATTCTAAAACCCACTGACACGAATACTTGCTATGCGCTCATGAATGTCCTGTAATAATTATTCATTTATGCCTCAGTGGTGCATTCCATGATATCCAGGAGGAAGTATTCTTTTTAAAGAAGGAAACAAAAGTTATTCATGAGGCATCTCTATCACTCCCAGGGTGATTTTTCTGAAGTGCACAAAAAGGGGACCCTCCATGTTTAGAATATCTGTGGATATTTTGGGTCATTTGGGACATGCGCCAACTACGAACTGGTCTATTGTAGTCCTACTGTGGTGCAAATAACTCAAACAAGAGTTTAAAGGGAAATTAACCTCAGCGTATGAATTAGCTTATTTTGAATGGTGTAGTATATGCCTCTTATTTGATACATGCAATTTCATGTAAAAACACAGGATATAGATATAAATCACTATTTTCCAGCCAAGTTATCGTCTGCTAGCAATAATAAGGGGGCTGCCATTACTTTATGTGTACACGAACATATTTTTCATCCCAAGTAAAATTTCCTTCATCGTTAACTTGTAATTGATTTTTAGAGGACAAATATATATTAGATAAAGTCACATATTCTGAAATGTAAGTTTAGTTTTATATATTTTTTAAAAGGTCTTAATTTGTTCATAAAAAATATACTTCATAAAAAATATACGTCAAGGACGGAGAATTGACGTCAAGGACGGAGACAATCGTAACAATACCAAAACAAAGCGAGGAATCTGCTTTACAGGATGGCTATTAGAACTCATGGGTCGTCAATTATCTAGGCCCATGGCCAATAACAATCGTAATACAATCAGAACAAAGCGACGTATCTGTTGTAAAGGTAGGCTATTATCAATGCATATGGTACCTAATGATCCGTGTCATGCACAAAATGGCAGCCTCCATGGAAAGACGTAGCAGACAATAGGTGCATCTAGAATATCACGTGGGGTTAATTGTCCTTTAATTTTTGAGGAAATTCCATGTCATTGTCGCCACCAAATGTATGTTGTTTTGCTTCCCATAACATACTTCAATGTATATTTGTATAAGTTCATTATTACCTACATCTATAACCGTGTTTATGAACATAGAATCAGCAAAATTATTATTTGTAGCACATTCAAGACAATTTAAAACACTTTCATATAACACCCATGCTCTTCTTTTCAGTCCAATTTATGACAAAGAAAACAAAGTTCATTATTACCTACATCTATTACTATGTTTATGAACATAGAATCAGCAAAATTATTTTTGTAGCACATTAAAGATAATCTAGTGACAGTAAACTGGAGCTCCTCAACATGAAGTGTCTGTGCCTCTCATTTTCCCAATCACGCCCCATTTTATTTTGTAGAAGATTAGAGTGCACCTGCACACAATTTTCCACAACACCAAGTCAAAAGCAATAGTTTGAAACATAAAACTTGCCTATTATCCAAACAATCTGTTTGTCAAATTCAAAATAAAATGCAATTAATTTTCAAATTATAATTTTCAAATTATAATTTTAATTTAGCAATCATTGTGAGATGGCGCTGTTCACATTCTGCCAGTTTAAAGGAGAATTAAGCCCTGATTACAAATTTACTTATATTGGAAGGTGTAATATATTCCTACTTATTGGCCTAAATCATTTTCTAATAAGATATCAGAAAAGGGTATAAATAAATATATTGCAACACCCGGTATCGTCTCCTACTCATTTACATGGGGGCTGCCATTTTCTTGCTGATTTGGAGTTGTACATGAACCATTGAGAAATGTTCCAGTCAGGAAGATATTTTGAATCCAATTCCTAAATTGATTTTCTTCATTACCTAAAATCCCATATGTGACGGAAAATATAAAGTGGGTGTCTACATGTATTATAAAAATTAAATCTTTATAATGATACTTTTAAATTGTCTGGTTTTGCTTAACAAAAATCTATTTTCTTGGGTTTGCCAAACAGAGCAGAACATAATATATGCAGCATGCATTCTGACTTTTCAAGTCCATTATCCGAAAGCAGGTGAATGCATAGTTTGCCGCTATAGATGCTCAGGGAAGAAGCATCCATAAAATTTGAATTAATTTGCTCCGTCCCATACGTCCAGTATCGAGAAAATAGATTTCTATTAAGCGAATATCGATTTTCAACAGAAATATATAAGGAAATCTTCAGTTTAAAAATAAATTGACATATCTATTCTATATTTTTAATCTCAAATGGGTTTTTAATTTTGAAAAAGGCAATTGAGCATTTGGATTAAGAAAATCCTCTTGTACACATAAACAAAATGGCAGCCCCCATGTGCTGCTAGCAGACGATACATATTGCTAGCAGATGGTAAATTTTGCTCAGAAAAATTTGATTCGTATCGATCTCGTATATTTTGACGCGAAGCCATATAGTCTAACAAGTAGCAATAAATAACACCTTTGAACACTATCGTCTTTATTTTTGAGCGTAATTCTCCTTTAATGCCACTTTTAAAACACTTTCATATAACACTCATACTCTTACTCTCAGTCCAAGTTTATGACAAAGAAAACACAAACTTGGTTCAGTTGAAAATCACAATTTATTTCCAATCCAACCTCACAGGTATGAAAATGGAAATACAGATGAAATGATCTAATATATTCCAAATAAGTGTCCATTTATATAACATTGAAGATTCAGAGAAAATGAGCAAATATGAACATGGAAATACATGACTTATGCAATATGAAAAGATAAACTACTAGTACTTGTATATTCCAATAAGCATACATGATCATGATGAAAATTCAGAGAAAATAAAGCAGCAGTGGTTACCATCCCAAAGACAGTTAACAAGAAAAAGGGCATACATGTAAAATTCAAAAGGCAATTCAAATGAAAGCTATAAAATATTCAGCTTCTTCAAGAAAAATATAATCCATGACAAACAAATCTTGTTATAATGTCAATGAAATCAAATAGGCACTGATAGAGTAGATAGCGACACCATGTATCCTTTTGTCTTTCAAGATTTTTAAAATACTCAAATATTGTGCAAGACACCTCATAATACCTTGCAATTTCTGCCCAATATGTACACTGTAGGAATGGGATTTCCAAGTATGCATCATTATTCATAAAAAAGACAACATTCTGTTTTTTGAATTGATAGGAAGTTTATCATATATACACATTGCACATTACATGTAAATTGAACTAAATCAAATTGCTATATCTGTATAAGATCTGTTTGGAGATCTGTTTGGAGTTAACCCTCTAATGGCTCCAAACACACGATGTGTAAACAATGTCAATGGGTGTCGGCCATAAAATTGGTAAAATATAGTCAGTGAGTGAAGTTCATATCCATACTTTATGGGAGGCAACTTGTAAAAGGAAGCTGGATAAGCTCATGCAATACGTGAAAAAATGGTTACATGTCGTTTTCCGAATGTCCATAAATCCGAAGGTTCATTACTCCGGCGGTTCGTTACTCCAACGGTTTGTAATTCTGAAGGTTCATAATTCCGTAAGTGAAAAAGGGTTCATAATTCTAAAAATGAAATAGGGTTTGTAATTCCGGAAATGAAAAAGGGTTCATATTTCCGAAGGTTCGTAAATCCAAAAAGTTATGTAGGGCTGTGTTGTATTTTCGGAATTACGAACCATCGGAATTATGAACCCTTTTTCATTTTCGGAATTGTGAACCCAATGTCACTTTCGGAATTATGAACCCTTTTTCTCATTTTCGGGTCACGAACCCTATTTCATTTTTGGAATTATGAACCTTCGAAATAACGAACCTTCGGAGTAATGCATCAAATGTTCGAATTATAAACCCCTTGTTATGGGAAATTTGCGTTTCAGAATAATGAACCTTCAGAATTATGAACCTTTGGAAAAACGAACCTTCAGAAAAACAAGTAGCCCCCCCCCAAAAAAAAATACTGACATCAATGCATTTCTGGAAAAGAACATCACTCTCCACATAAAACAGGAAAATAGAATCAAATAAAATGCATATTCACAGTTATATCCCAGTAGCTATTTGAGCTTTTGAAACAATGATTGGCACTTTACCTTTCAAATAGCTTTTTGTGGCTTTATCTCTTTCATGCTTCACACATACCGTTAGTATTATAGGAGACATATGGAGTAAGACATACATCTACAATTAGTTTTAGCTTCATTGCATAAACTATTCATATGAGATATTCACTTTGATAAAGGGCTACCGAAAGATTGATAAATATATATATACAATGATTAAAAAAATAGTCAACAAAGTAGAAAAAGTAGAAAATGCATGGCATTCAATTGTAGCAACGTCACAACAGCAACTTCTCCATCTTGAGTTGATTCCGTATAATGAAAGTTAGACCATAATGTAATAGGGCATTGGCATTTAGCAATATCTGACAGTTTTGCTAGCTTCCTGTCATTTTGAATTTCAGATTTTAGCATAGAAATTTTGAGAGATTTTGCAGTAAGCTAATAACTTTACAAAGTGGAAAATATGAACATAATAAATTGCCATGAAAAATTGGCTAGTTTTATGAAAAATATGATTTGGTATGGTTTATTACACAATTTCTTTTCTGCAAGTACAATACATCAATTTGTTATTTTTGTATTCTATCGATCAAGACAGGAGCATTTGAGATCTTTTAAAACATGACAAACTTAACAAATCTAATATATGACTGTTATAACTAGACACTTTAAAAAACACAAGACTAGATACTAGTGCTAGGGGATGTATAACACACACATCACCCTTCCCTCAAAAGTTTTGCTTTTAAAAAAGGTACAGTCGTCCCCTGAACAGAATCTTTGTCAGTCAAATGTTTTTTAAGTCCATAATTTTCCTAACTAGTGTGTGTTCCCATGAAAGTGAAAATAATTTTTTTTCCTGACATGCTATAAAACAAGAATCCTTGGGAAGTCAGTTTAATGAATATCTAATAGATGGACCCTACGTCACATTCCTCTTCCATGAAGCACTAGCAATTGCATAAGAACAAATCGGAAATGATTTTTCTGATACAGAGAGATTATTCATCCAGACGAACATCCAGACGAATCTTCAACACTTGGGTTCAGTAGGTTAACCCTCAATAGCCCGGGGGGGGGGGGGGGGGGCTAATTTAGCCCCCCCTCGACATTTTTGGCGATAATTTTTTAACGCGAAAAGATCTCCTGCTGAAATTTCACGACTTTTTTCTTTCACGTCTCGCGCACATTTTAAGACCCTATTTGTGAAAATCGGAGGTACGGTTGCGGAGATATAGCACATATTCATGACCAATGTCACAAAAAATGGCGGTTTCCAATAATTTTGTGTATACAATGTATGGGCTTTACAAGAAGTGTTGTCAGAAGAATGTTTTTTTTCTGTTTTTCTTCAGATAACATCTCTTTTGGTATCATCAACTATTCTATATAACAGAACAATGAAAAACAAAAGATTTAAAAACAAAGAAATACATAAGAATTGGTCAACAAAGTGAAAAAAGAAAATCATCAATCTAAAAAAATTTGCATATTTGCATAATTAAATAAGAAAAACAATGTATATCATAAATTTGACTATGCATTCTTGCACAATACAAGATGAGACACAAACACGCCAAGTTTGGTCCCAATCGGTCTATAAATGGCCGAGATCTGAGGGGGGGGGGCCAAATTAGCCCCCCGGGCTATTTTGAAAATAGCCCGGGCTATATAGGGTTAACATGAAACAATTGACCTCTTATTACTTTTAGGTGCAGTCATCATAATGCAAACATTCAGGATGTATTCAGGATATTTGCTACCCCAAAACTCCCCATACTTTCTGGAGGGTGCTCAGACATTTGCTTTGGGCTTTATTTCATCAAAGATATAGGCCCATATTCTGAACTCCGGTTCAACTTTACACGCGGTCTAAGTGTGGTTTAAACCCAGTCTAAACCTGCCCTTTAAACCAGAGTTTTAGAAAATCACATTATGAACTCCAGTTTAACTTAAAGTCCAGTCTTGTGTGGTTTAACTTTGTACAGAAATTTAGACTGGACTTGCGGTTTAAGTCAATTTTAATTAAACTTAACTCCGGTTTAACTTAAACTCCAGTCTAAGTTATACCAGAGTTCAGAATAGGGGCCATAGGGCTAGGGCTGCAGATGGGTTTTAGGTTAAGTTTAGGTTTAGGGTACGGATTAGGGTTAGATATAATGTTTGGTCTTAAGTTGAAATTTAGAATTCATTGAGTGTGGGATAATGACCAGAGAAAAGTGTCCCCAGAGCATGTGTCCTATAACATTCTAGAGTGCTCCAACCTTACACTATAAATAAAGAACAATTTGTTTTGAGAATAATAGGAACTTCTGTCATCACTCTGCATCCTCTAATATGACACAAACCTCCTGCCTAAAGAATGCAAGTGGTAATGATTGAGTGAGACTTTTGCCATATTTTCAATAACATGTCACACTTGCAAAACTTACAGAAGGAAAAATGTGAGAATGACAATTTTTCGAGTTCGAGTTCTAGTGGGGGTGTTCTTGGATCTCAGTGTCTCATCACTCACAACCAGTTCTAAGTGTTACTGACATGATAACAAGATAGGACAACAATCTCAGAAGATATTATGCTGCAGCAGACGACTTGAAGCTTTCAGTTCATGTTAATCCCCTGGAATATATGTACATGTAGATCACGTAGTGACCTCACTGTAGTACCATAGTATTAGTCTCAGTCATTGATTCAAAACTTGAAACATTTGGAGGGAAGAGTGGTCAAGGCTGACATCATTCATGAGAGGTACACTCTCAGGCATCCAGCATTGGGTACGGTGTAACTGCAGAGTAAACAGAAAAAGAAAGCAGTGCATAAGACCCAGGGACACATGTATAAATTAATAAGAGCCCCAGGGGGCACGATGCTCACCTGAGGTGGATCAATTCACATCTGGTGCATGTTCTCTCTAGCACATGAACAACTTTCATTCTTCATCTATAGAGGTATCTCTATACACAATACCAAGTCTGAGCTTCCTACCAAGTTCGGTTAAATTCCAATCATGGGTTTTGGAGAAGAAGCTGAAAATGTAAAAAGTTTATGGATGGCGGACAACTTGCCCCACCCCCCCCCCCCCCCCACACCCCCTCCAGTATGTTACCCCCACAGACCCCCTATAGGGCCACCCAGAAAAAAATCTCCATACACAATACCAAGTCTGAGCTATTCCTGGTTCTGGAGAAGATGTTTGAAATTTACATAGCTTTTACACTTGGGGGCCCTCCCCCTGGGCCCCCCTGGGGGCCACATGCACCATTTTAGCAACTTACCCTACCCCTAAGGATGATTCCTACCTAGTTTGGTTGAATTCCGATCATGTGTTTTGGAGAAGATCAGAATGTACATTTTGCCTGGCAGCGCCCCCCTCCAGTATGTTACCCCCACAGGGCCCCTATAGGGCCACTCAGAGAAATTTCATGAACAACATTCATTCTTCATCTATAGAGGTATCTCCATACACAATACCAATGAGCTATGCCTGGTTCTGGAGAAGATGTTTGAAATTTACATAGCTTTTACAATTGGGGGCCTTCCCCCTGGCCCCCCTGGGGGCCACATGTACCATTTTAGCAACTTTGGGTCCCCTACCCCTAAGGATGATTCCTACCAAGTTTGGTTGAATTCCGATCATGTGTTTGGGAGAAGATCAGAATGTACATTTTGCCTGGCAGCGCCCCCCCCCCCCCTCCAGTATGTTACCCCCACAGGGCCCCTATAGGGCCACTCAGAGAAATTTCATGAACAACATTCATTCTTCATCTATAGAGGTATCTCCATACACAATACCAAGTCTGAGCTATGCCTGGTTCTGGAGAAGAAGATGTTTGAAATTTACATAGCTTTTACAATTGGGGGCCCTCCCCCTGGGCCCCCCTGGGGACCACATGTACCATTTTAGCAACTTTGGGTCCCCTACCCCTAAGGATGATTCCTACCTAGTTTGGTTGAATTCCGATCATGTCTTTTGGAGAAGAAGATCAGAATGTACATTTTGCCTGGCAGCGCCCCCCCCCCCCTCCAGTATGTTACCCCCGCAGGGCCCCTATAGGGCCACTCAGAGAAATTTCATGAACAACATTCAATCTTCATCTACAGAGGTATCTCCATACAAAATACCAAGTCTGAGCTATGCCTGGTTCTGGAGAAGAAGTTGTTTGAAATTTACATAGCTTTTACAATTGGGGGCCCTCCCCCTGGGCCCCCTGGGGTCCACATGTACCATTTTAGCAACTTTGGGTCCCCTACCCCTAAGGATGATTCCTACCAAGTTTGGTTGAATTCCGATCATGTGTTTTGGAGAAGATCAGAATGTACATTTTGCCTGGCAGCGCCCCCCCCCCCCCTCCAGTATGTTACCCCCACAGGGCCCCTATAGGGCCACTCAGAGAAATTTCATGAACAACATTCATTCTTCATCTATAGAGGTATCTCCATACACAATACCAATGAGCTATGCCTGGTTCTGGAGAAGAAGATGTTTGAAATTTACATAGCTTTTACAATTGGGGGCCTTCCCCCTGGGCCCCCCTGGGGGCCACATGTACCATTTTAGCAACTTTGGGTCCCCTACCCCTAAGGATGATTCCTACCAAGTTTGGTTGAATTCCGATCATGTCTTTTGGAGAAGAAGATCAGAATGTACATTTTGCCTGGCAGCGCCCCCCCCCCCTCCAGTATGTTACCCCCGCAGGGCCCCTATAGGGCCACTCAGAGAAATTTCATGAACAACATTCATTCTTCATCTATAGAGGTATCTCCATACAAAATACCAAGTCTGAGCTATGCCTGGTTCTGGAGAAGAAGATGTTTGAAATTTACATAGCTTTTACAATTGGGGCCCTCCACCTGGGCCCCCCTGGGGGCCACATATACCATTTTAGCAACTTTGGGTCCCCTACCCCTAAGGATGATTCCTACCATCATGGGTTTTGGAGAAGAAGAAGATGAAAATGTAAAAAGTTAACGGACGACGCACGGACGACGCACGACGGACAAATTTCCATCGCAATAGCTCACTCGAGCCATAGGCTCAGGTGAGCTAATACAAATTTTCCATGATCATTTTACAGGTAACATACGAAGGGTAGGGGCAAGATCTCTTAAGACTACAAATTGCCATGCATATCCATAAAGTAGATAGAAATTTTCCTCTAAGCTTAACCAAATTCAATCATTAGACATTGAGGTTATTAATAATTATGTTTGTGTACTAGTATTCTACATAAATATTAGCAAATTGCATGGCTGCTCTTCAATATCTGATGGAACATGCGACCAGTACTTTATTTTTCTGATATATGTATCAACACCATTTACATGTGCATGTAGGATATTTTTTTAGTGTAAGACTTTTCGAAATGAATGATGTATGTAATGATAGAATAACAATGCTTTTATAGAGGCACCATCTCTTGTATTCTTATCTAGGGCAGTTTCATAAAGGAAACCTGAACAAACGGTACAGCAATCAGTGCGATCGATGAGTTATGGTTAAGCCTGGGGAGCGTTTCATCAAGTGTTTTGTCAGTGATTTTTACAGACAACTGTTATAAGCTACTGAAATCCTTGCATCTGATTGGCTGAGAGCAAATTTGTCAGTAAAAATCACTGACAAAACACTTGATGAAATGCTTCCCAGGTACTGTAGAATTTCATCGTTCAAGAGTGATCCCCGAAATACGAAGATCACAGGAAATGACCACCAAACAAAAATGCAGTGTAATCATTAATTTTGTAAACTTGCCATGAGCTATGTTACATACTTACATGTAAGAAAAGTATACAGGAAGAGATATATTTGGGAGTTTAAACATTACAAACAACTGAGATATCCAAGCAACTTATGCTGTAGAGAATAAAGAGTGTCCAGGAAGCCTGACATCCTCTAGTTTTTCAACCAGTGACTATCCTCCTTCTGGCAGGAGGATAATCATTTATGAATTATGAATCTAAATTACCTGTAACCATTCTGCTGCAAGAACTTGCATACAGCTGGTTTCAGTTTGGCCACGCCCCCGTGACTGTGTCTGCCCCGCCCGGTCACCACCTCCAGGTACCTCTGCTGACCCTTCGAGGGGGTGCCACGCCTTGCCAGCTGTTCCTTCTCTAGCAGGACCTCCTGCAGCGCCTGCAAGGCTTCCTCCACATGAAGATTGTGGAGATCAAGCTTGTCCTCACCAGTTTCATGTCTCCTGTTAGAGTGTGATGAAAAGTGACTCAGTTTTATTCAAAATTGCTAGGTATTCATTTGCAGTATCCAGGGAAGAAACAAGAGAAGATGAACATTTTGGGAAGAGTTTGCATCAACACTTATCTAAACTTATCAAAATATTAACGATATATGTTTAAGAAATATGATATTGATTTTATGTAGGAGCACACTATAAATGTACACGCAATAACTTATTATTAATACTACTAACCACTAAGGATTATTAAGACTATACGATAGTGGATGGATAGTGAGGTTGAGAAAAAAGTTCTTTGTCCACAATCAGTCAAAAATTACCTGTTTTGGGTGAGTTTTCGCTTGCTATGCAGCAAGCTTCTTCAGACATTCGACGTAGCTGTTTTAGTGATTGCGGAAAAAGAACTACTGTATTTCTAAACGTAACATCACCAATCAAATGAATCTCTTCAGGGATAATGAGGTTGCAATTACAGCTTAATGAAAGAGTTCCCAGCTGTCTCAATTAGACAGCTATCTAACTTTTTTGATAGCTGTCTGATTTTTCTCAAACTTCCGTGAACTGCTTGTCTGATTTTTCTTGTTTCCACTGAGAGCAAGGATTTTTTTTGAGCCAACGTTGCCCTCTAAAGAAAAAAATTCAACAAAATGTGTGTCAGGAGCAAATAACAATCATGAATTACTGAACGTGAATGGTTCAAACATGATACAGAGGTCACATGCACCTAATCTTTCATTGAAGAGCTTTTCGTCTTGCTCTCATTACAGTATTTAATGAGAAGAATAACTAGAAATGTGCATTGCTGGTGCCGCGCAATGCGAAATGTATCCCCCGGCACTGGCAGCGATTTGAAGGAGGGACAAAGACCCTCCCCCATCACCTCCCTCAAACAAAAGGATGGTGTAGAAATTGCCGCCAGTGCCCCGGAATATTGTCAACACTAGGACCAGCATTACCAAAACGATTTGTGCAGATTAGAGTATAATGCATTTTTATAGAAAATTCGGAAGAATTATGACCTCAGAGCGCACATAAGCCATCCACTAATATATGACCTTTGATCCTATGAAAGACGAAACACTAGAGGCAGCATCACCAAAAACTGTAGAGGTGTAATCTATAATGGACCTACATACAAAATCTGAAAGAAATGAGTTAACAAATGTGTCCTCCAGAATGCATGCTACGAAAATATGACATTTGACCCTAACAACAACCTGAATATGACATTTGACTGTATAGAAAGTGGTACAGTGGGGGTAGCATCAGCAAACAATTAAGATGTGTAGGTTTCACTAAGACACATCTTCATATAAAATTTGAAAGAAATGTGTTGAGAGATATACCAAGATACATCTCCATACAAAATTTGAAAGAAATCCATCAAGAAATGTGGCCTGCAGAGTGCACTCACGCCATGCCCTGAAGTATGACCTTTGACCCTATAAAAGACGGAACACTGGTGGCAGCATCACCAACAACTATAGGTTTTTAGATTACACCAAGAGACACCTTCATGCAAAATTTGAACGAAATCCGTCAAGAAATGCAGAAGAGAGCAAGAAATGGAAAAATGACCTTTGACCCTATAAAGGACGGAACAATGAGGGCAGCATCACCAAAAATTAAATATGTGTAGATTATACCAAGATACATCTCCATACAAAATTTGAATGAAATCCGTCAAGAAATGCAGAAGTAAGAGTGCACAAAAGGGACAAATGAGCTTTGACCCTATAAAGGACGGAACAATGAGGGCAGCATCACCAAACAGTAAAGATGTGTAGATTATACCAAGATACATCTCCATACAAAATTTGAAAGAAATCCAAGAAATGTGGCCTGCAGAGTGCACTCACGCCATGCCCTGAAGTATGACCTTTGACCCTATAAAAGACGGAACACTGGTGGCAGCACCACCAAAAAGTACAGGTTTTTAGATTACACCAAGGGACACCTTCATGCAAAATTTGAACGAAATCCGTCGAGAAATGCAGAAGTAAGAGTGCAAGAAATGGAAAAATGACCTTTGACCCTATAAAGGACGGAACAATGAGGGCAGCATCACCAAAAATTAAACATGTGTAGATTATACCAAGATACATCTCCATACAAAATTTGAACAAAATCCGTTGAGAAATGTGGCCTGCAGAGTGCACTCACGCCATGCCCTGAAGTATTACCTTTGACCCGATAAAAGACGGAACACTGGTGGCAGCATCACCAAACACTATAGGTTTTTAAATTACACCAAGAGACACCTTCATGCAAAATTTGAACGAAATCCGTTGAGAAATGTGACCGCCAGAGCGCTCACAAGAGTACACACAAGACATCTATCAAAATATGACCTTTGACCCTATAAAAGATGGAACACTGGGGGCAGCATCACCAAAATCTATAGGGTTCCAGATTTTACCAAGAGACACCTTCATACAAAATTTGAACAAAATCCGTTGAGAAATGTGACTGCTAGAGCGCACACAAACTATCCCCAAAAATATGGCCTTTTACCCTATAAAAGACGGAACACTGGGGGCAGCATCACCAGAAACTATAGGGGTCCAGATTTTACCAAGATACACGTCAGCAGGAAGTCTGAAAGAAATTCGTCGAGAAATGTGACCGCTAGAGCGCACACAAGAATGTGACGCGGCGGCGGCGAAACGCTGCTGAATCCAAAGTATCCTCCGGCATACTGCCGGGGGATACAATAAATGAAATGAGTATACTCCAAGACGTTCGTATTAAGCTGCCGTTATTACAAAACCAGCTGGCAATAAGCCTAATTTCACATTATTTTCAGGCAGCCAATCAAAACATGTTATTTTGAGCGCACTTTGTTCCTTTTCAATTATATTGTTCGATTACAGCTTTCTATTCATTCCTGCGATATACTCTGATAAAAGTTAGATGAAGAGCTTTAGTATGTCTCTCAATGCCATTTTCTGATTCTACAGTTACTGTACCAATCATATTTTTGATCCTTTCATTAAAAACCATTCAAAAAGGGTTACCTTTTGCATGGATTAAAGCAAGTAAAGATTTAGTTAAAAAAGTAAAGACAAGTCTTACCTTTGAACTAGAATCAATTCAGCAGCCCTTCTGTTGGCCTCCTTCAGTCTCATGGAATGTAGGCGTCCCTGGAAGAACAAAATAAAAGATAAACAATAATGCATCAAAACAGTGTTAACTAGATGAATCTTCGACCGCGCGCGGTTGGAATTTATGCCTCCGCTATCACCAGATTGGAAATGTATGGCATACACTCTAAAAAGGATTGGTCCAACAAAATTACAAATCTTTTCACTTAAAAAGCACAGGAGACAGAAAATTAATTTCATTTCATTTTCATCCCGTACAAATAAAAAACTTACCATTGATGACTTACAATCATCAAATACACCAAGGAAATAGATATTTTATAGCAAATATACCACTGTCCCCTTGAAATTTCTAAAATAGGGAGGCCTAGACTCCATACATCACGCACCATTTTTATGTATATAATGACCTCTATGACCTTTGAACTTTGACCTTGAGACCCTAAATTTTAATCAGTTCATCGTCCCTCACATATGCATACATGGGCCAAGCTAGAGGTTGATCTGTCAAACAGTTCTGAAATTATTGCGAGAACGAACCATTTTTATGTACATAATGATACCTCTGACCTTTTACCATTGACCTTGAGACCCTAAAATCTGCATAATAATCAGTTCATCATCCCTCCCATATGCAAACATGGGCCAGGTTAGAAGCTAATCTGTCAAACAGTTCTTAAGTTATTGCAAGAACGAACAATTTTTATGTACATAATGACCTCTATGACCTTTGACCTTTGACCTTGAGACCCCAAAATCTAATCAGTTCATCGTCCCTCCCATATGCATACATGGGCCAAGTTACAAACTGATCTGAAAAATGGTTTTGAAGTTATCGCGAGAACGAAAAGGGGATGGACGGACGACCCGAAAACATAATGCCTCCGGCACCACCTACATGTACGGTGGGCGGAGGCATAAAAATTAAAAAGTTAACTCCATCAGTGCTTAATAAAATAATAGGAAGGTTGATAGGAATTTTGTGATGACAGTTTTTGACAGCAAGTGAGCATGGTCGACTTGACATTTTGTGAACCTAGAAAAATTCTTTCCGTGAAAGTATTTTTGTGGATTTGTCATCTTATGTGGTCTCCGAAAAATTCCAGCCTCTTTGCCTAAATGGAACTTTGAGCATTTTGCATAATTTGCAGACTGTAAAGGCTGATATTTTCGCGTAGAGATATTTCCACGAATGGCAGGGTCTCAGACAATTTCGCGAGTTGTTGTTTTCGCGGTATGCCAAATGACCAAGAATACTGTACATCAGGTTTATACCATGTTTTTTTAAATGGCTGTTTTAAATTATGTTGGTATACAAGGTCTTGCACTCAAGATGTACATAAATTCTACTACATAAATGTTGGTTAGAGACTTCAAAACTTTGGTTGAATTTCAATTTTATTCTAGCTTAAAGCTAAAATCTCAGGCCTCAATTCATCCTCTAGTAGAAGATATTTATATTCTTTCATTTAATATGATTTTTTATTGGATTCCAGCTGCAATAATTCAGTTTGGGTGTCAAACTATTGAATTTCTCTGATTATTCTTCCTTCTGAAACATGCCATAGTCACATGACTCGCGATCATGATCGTGATAAAATCTGCTATCATGATTGCGAAACTGAGTCACGTGACTATGCATGATTCAATATGAAGGATAATCAGAGAAATTCAGTAATTTGACATCCAAACTGAAATTATTGAAGCTGGAATCCAATAAAAAATCATATTAAATGACTGAATAGAAATATCTTCTACTAGAGGATGAATTGAGGCCTGAGATTTTAGCTTTGAGCTAGAATACAATTTCCCAGTATATGCTCCATTCGGTACATCACAGGTGACATCGCAGAAGATGAACAACATTTTGGATTTTAATTTGCAAATAATGCAAATTATGCAAATAGCTCAAGGTTGACCCTTAGGCAGAGTTGAATATGAATATGACATATTATCACATTGAAGGATAATAAATAAGGATTACAATAATGTACAAAACTGATTTTCTATGAAATTGAGTGTTCAAACTATATTGAATCGACCCTGGAACACATTGATAGAGAGATCATAGTCGAGTGGTTTCAGTGGAAATGTTTGAAAGGAAATACGCATATCTTCGGTTCAATCCTTACGCAAGGAATTTACTTATTTCACAACCCAGGTGTTAAATGGGTACCTGGTTGGAATGAATGTGAGGGATCAACAATAGCTGTAAGAAAGTTCGCGATGGCAGCGCTATATTACTTTTAATGTGACGCCTACTTCCGTTAGAGGCGGGAGTTCTGAGTTTTCCTATTGATTAGCTGATGTGTTTTAGTCAATAACGAGTCTAAAACGCTATTGGAAAGTGATTTAAACACTGATTTAAATCATACAAAACTGTTTTTGTGGGTATGGGGTCTCGTGGCAAAGCAACAATGTGCTGGTCGGAGGAAAATAAGAGTTGGACTGTATCATGTCTTACGTAGCCGCAATAGAAATGTACTGTAGCGAAAAAGACCGGAAGTAGACAATACAATTGGAAGTTGGACCCACAGCTCCCGCAGCATGCGTCAAACAATCAAAAGCAAGCATTTGATAAATATCTGCTGACGACCTCTAGCGGCTACATAGTTTTATTTATTGTTGATCCCTCAAATTCCTTGGATGCTGTAAGCACTGAAATTGGTAGCCTACATGTAGCTAGAGGCAGGGTAATACTTGAGCACCTTTTATAGCATCTCGCATGGTGCATATGAGCGCTACAGAAGTACCCAAACATTATTATAATCATTATTATTATTATTATAAGTGTACCTGGTTGGAGTAATATAAAGCAAGCTCTTTCTGTCCCGAGTGATAGGCCTTGGCTGCTTTCTTGAAGCACTCATCTCTCTGCTTGAAGTGCAAGGTTGCCTCTGCTCTGTAGTCATCATAATCAGGCTGTTCTGTTGACTGGAACTGGCCGTCTGTCCCGTCTGACTGCCCCTTTTTCTGTAAGATATTGGAGGTTGAAATATTAGTGTTCAAACATTTGCTGCAGGAAAATGTGCTTGCTTGATTTCATCAAGATATGAGCCTGATCGGTTAGTCACGGACGGACATTTGACAAATTTTAAAAGTTTGAAGGCCTGTAGGAAATAAGTATTTACTTGAAGAGAGCATTTTATCTTTCATTGTGAAGGGCATCACTAAAGGAGTTGAAATTTGATAAAATTTGGTTGCCATGGTTGCCTATTAAAATTATAGTGCATAAAATATTCAAATGTCACCAAAGGACAGTACAGTGTTCGGTCCATGATTGAAGCTAGGAATGCGGTTAGTATTTGAACTGACTGCAGAGCAAGTGACCAGAGAATGGGTCCTACAATCAAAACATCAGAGCACAGGATATGTCTTCTGGGTTGCAAAACACAACCAAATAACTGCTGGATAGATCTATTCTTCTTTTAACATTTCTGTGCAATAATGTTCACATATATTTATCCCAAATAAAAAATTTTGAATATGAAAAAGTAGTAATTTTTCAGGATTTGAATGTATATCTTCCTATACGTATTTTAGTGTCAAGATTCCATACTGAACCACAACCAATTGAAACGATACAACAGCTTTTTTCCTTTCCTACTTCTGATTAAATGCATGTAGTGTGGTTTGCAGAATCCTTAATAAAATCTCATGGATCAAAAATGAAAAAAAAAAGGAAATGGTCTTCTCTCTTGATTTATTATACACATACAGGTGTACACGTCTTGCACTACGTGTTTCACACTGTTCACAGACATGATAAATTGATATTCTCACCTTTGTCTTGCTAGGAGACATATCTCTTCTCTTCTCCATCTCAATCAGAGCTTCTGGGCTGAAGACATCCTTGACAGGGGCGGTAGACTCTCTGTAGACAGCATTCACCTCCCACTCGGTAGACTGGAGATCATAGCTGTAAGATAAAAGCACAGCAGCAGCAGCAGCAAAATCGTTGAATAGCATGATGCAAACTCCATATTTCAAACTAATGTCACTCGCTCACTTTTGGAGGTCAAGCTACAAGCCGGTGAGAGAGAGAGAGAGAGAGTGATAAAGAGAGAGAGAGAGAGTGATAAAGAGAGAGAGAGAGTGATAAAGAGAGAGAGAGAGTGATAAAGAGAGAGAGGGATAAAAAGAGAGGGATAAAAAGAGAGAAAGTGATAAAGAGAGAGAGAGAGAGAGATAAAGAGTGAGAGAGAGAGAGAGAGAGAGAGAGAAGTCTCTAGGCTAGCACACCTGGAATGGTATTGCATACAGGTACATGTATGTGGCTTTTACTTAAAAAAAATTATTCATGTAAAATGGCAAATACATGTACATAGTAATCAAATATACCTTGCACTGAGAGGCTCCAGTTGAAATTATGGATTCTCTGAGGTGACTGGTATAGCACTATTTTCTGAGGGGCGCAGCCCCGAAGAAAATAGTAACTATGCCAGTCACCGAAGAATCCATAATTCAACTGGTGCCTCGAAAAGCGTGCATGGTATATTTGATTTATATCCTACCGGAGTAAGCTTAGATAGATAAACAATAATAAAACTAAAGAATCTAGACCTAGTCCTAGACGTAGACTCTATATGAAATGTATACAACTCACCATACTTGCCCAAAGTCACAAAATAGGCCTGGCCATTGCTTGTAAGTATTGTCTATAGTCTACTGTAGATCTAGATCTACATGGCACAAATCCAACGATGAAACCATTTAAACAATGAAAACTTGAAACCTGAACTTTTCCCCAAGTCACAAGAGAGGCTAATTTGTAAAATCAGCACTGATTTTCTTATTTACTATATAAATCTATATACCTACCTATTATGCCTGTAGTCTTGACTACGGGACCCCTTCGAGAATTTAACACAAATGAGTCACAATATTGTGCGCACCCCCCGTAATCCTATTGTCCCCTTCGCCACTCACGCGCGTCAACACGCTACGGCCATCTTCCTCTTTTGCGAGCAATCCCAAGTAGAAACATGTTGCTTGCAAGGTGAGGGGAAGGAGGGAGGGTCATAGGTAGGTATATAGATTTATATAGTAAATAAGAAAATCAGTGCTGATTTTACAAATTTACTGCAATAAATCATATATACCTACCTATTATGCCAGACCAGCGCCAACTCAAAGACCGGGAGGCATGTTTCAAGCAGAAGGGAATAGGATTACAGCGAAGAATACAAAGACACAGCGGCCTTCAAGGTGGCTGACGCAAACATAGCCTCACGTGCGGGAACATCCCTAAGGTAGCAAGAAATGAAGGAATTGGGCGAACGCCAATAAGCAGCCTTCAAAAAATCATCAAGCGCCACACCTTGAAACAGAGCCCAAGAAGTGCTGACACTACGAGTGTCATGAGCACGAGGCTTACTGTCGGAAAAAAGAGCCCCTGTGCCAGCAGCCCTAAAAGCCTCGACAATCCATCTAGAAATGGAATCAAGAGAAGCAGGAGAAAAAGGCTCTCTAGTGATCAGGAACAACTGATCATCCTTACGATAAGACTTATTAAAATACCAATTGAGAGCCACTTTGTCCTCGCGCACTGACGAAAACCCAGAAAGCAGACAAAGAAAAATCTCAACAGGGCCAGAGGCAGCTGTCTGATTCTCGGCAATAAAAGAAGCCTTAGGAATCAAACTAACGCCTTTTCTCTCCCAGCGAACATGACCAGGAGTAAGGCAGAGAGCATGAAGAGTACTACGCCTCTGCCCAGAGGCAAAAGCTACCAAAAAGAGCGTCTTAACCGTAAGATGATGAAGCGAGCTTCACCTAACGGTTCGAAAAGAGGTTTCGCCAAGGCCTCCAGGACCTTAGGCAGACTCCAAGACGGCACTAACCTAGAACAAGGAGGTCGCTTCAAAAAGAACGACCAAATCACACCACTTAACAGCGGGGAATTGGAAATCCCCGAACCATCTGAGAAACCCGAATGAATGGCCCCGATCGTTCCGAACGGTAGCCTCAGATAGCAGAGATGGATCTCCCTTTGTCAAATAGTGAGATTCGAAAATCCACAATTGAACCAATAGGAGCCGATAAGGGGTTTGATTTCGCTCTTTACGCCAAAGGAAAAAGACCCAAAGACGGGAATTATAAATCTCCCTAGTAGAAACTCTACGACTGGACAATAAAAATTCCGCGGCTCTATCACAGAGACCCGACTGACTTGCAGATTCCCCGACAAGGGCCAAGCAGTCAAATGAAGGGACTCTGGATTGTGGTGAAGAATCCCCGAGAGGGGCTGCAACACCAGATCCACTCTTAACGGAAGGAGGAACGGTTGAGCCGCCAGAAGGCTCATTAGCTCCGGAACCAACTCCTCCTGGGCTAAAAGGGAGCTATCACAAGCACCCGAGCCCGATCTTCCCTGATCTTCCGCAAGACTCGCGGAATCAGCTGGAAGGGAGGAAAGGCAAATCCTAGAAGATTCTCCCAACTGAGAGAGAAAGCATTGAGAGCCCAAGCTCCCCAATCGCGCGCACAGGAGCAATATATCGGAAGTAGGTGGTTCAGAACCGACGCAAAAAGATCCACTTCCAGTGGATCCAGGTAACTGCAAATGCGGCGAAAGACCTCTGGATGGAGCATCCATTCCGATGGAAGACACCTACTCCGAGACAGAAAATCCGCAATGAGGTTTTCCAGACCGGGGATGAAAGAGGCCACGGGTGTGATCGCCATGCGACAACACCACCTCCACAGCTGTGCTGCTAGGGCATTCAGGATAGCAGAACTAATGCTTCCCTGCAGATTGACATAAGCCGCCACAGTGACATTGTCCGTGAGGATCAGAACTGAACGACTGAAAAGTCGACTTCTGAAATGAAGCAGGGTTAAAAGAACTGCCAAAAACTCCAGGACATTAAATATGGGGAAGAGTCCCAAGATGAGACCAATCCCCCGCGACCGCACTGCCATTGCAATGTCCTCCCCACCCAAACCGAGAGGCGTCCGTCGAAACCGAGATCAACGGAAGGGGGGGGGGTACGGAAGGACTTGCCTCGCGCAAGAACCTTTCTGGCCAGCATGAGTTTGCGAGCTGCCGAGACAATGGTGAGAAACCTGTCTCGACTGGGCCGAGCCAACCGATTCCAAATGTCCAACACAGCCCCCAGAAAAACTGGGCTGCAAGTAGGAACTAACTCTGACTTTTCCCAAAATATTAGGAAACCCAAGTCTTGAGTAAGATTGACGAGCAAACGAGTCTCGTTCAACAAACAATCGCGCGACTCCGCCAGGAGAAGCCAATCGTCCAGGTAGCAAAAATAGCCGAAGGCCGCGTCGCCTCAGAGAGGCTGCCAGCACGGCTACAACCTGAGTAAGAACCCGAGGGACTGGGCGCAGCCCGAAGGGAAGAGTGCGAAAGCGATAAGTTTCTGAGAGGAAGGAAAAACCCCAGAAGATCGCGCGAAGCGCGATGAATGGGAAAGTGGAAATACGCATCCTCGAAAACTATCAAGACCGCGTAGTCCTTCCTCTTGATCAACAGGAGAATGGAGGCGAGAGTCTCCATCCGAAAATGTACTGAAGTTTTCCCGAGCGCTTGGGAATAACAAAAGTCGGAGAAAGGGAAAAAGACAGCCAGTCTCTTACCCTTTCTATAGCCCACTTCTTCAACAGAGATTCTCTGATCTCTGATGAGGCACGAGAGCGAGCTAGGGCCTGTGAGGTGACCGAGTTCCTATAGCCCCTCCGGGGAGCGGGGCGGACAGATCTATGAAGAATCCGTCTCGTCCGCCAAAGAGAACAAAAGCGTCCCCGGAGATGGCCTCCCAAGCGGGAAGAAAGGAACGAAGACAGCCACCAACCAAGACGCGGACAGAGGCTCGCATCGACTTAGGATGAGCATGTAAACAAGACAGAGACCTGTTATCGCGCATCGCCAAAAGCAAAGGACCCGAGACGGAACATCCGAAAGAAGCAGTGCAATGTCCGACTCCTTAACCCAAAGGGCCGTAAGAAACAAGACTCTGCGACGGTACATGACCGAGGCAGCTGCAGTGGAAAACTATGACCACTGCAAACCAAACATGACGCTTAAAATGCGTCCATAAACCAGCTTGAAATCCTCCGCAAGAGAAATACCCTCGGAGGAATCCCGCTGCCTGAACCCAAGCAAAGTCGAACCCTGCGCGCGGGCTGACTGAAAGTCAGGGAAAGTTTAGAACAAAGCAATCGCTTCTACCCCACAAAGGGAGAGCGACTAAGGCTCTGCCTGCCCCAGCGATTCGGAAACCGAAGCTTGAGAGGCCATTTCCAAAATTGGTTCCGCCTGAAATGATCGTGACATAAGATCACGAACAAAGGCCGAAACAGTCGGATTCACGCATGAACCGCCATAAGCCTCCTCACCCGACGGAGCCCCGAGGCTGCGAGAATAGGAGGCGCATGTGATCCCGTCACAGACAAAGAAGAATAAACCATAAAAGGCTAATTAATCTCGATGTCCGACTCAAAAAAGGAACAAAAGCAGGGGATGTGATGCCTGGTACAAGGGACCAACCGTGAGTCTGGGCAAAGCCCATTTCACACCGAACATCTCAGCTTGAGAGACCGGAGGGTTAGCTAAACCCGATGGGCAAGAGGCAGGCAAAGCCTTGCCTCTTTTAGCCCCTTCCCTAGGCTTCTGATTGGCCCAAAAAGAGCCTAAGTCGAAACCCGCTTTTCAGAGCGTTTATTCGGTTTCGTTCAGATCCCCGAAGCCCTTCGGGAACACGAACCGAACCCTCCGCTGAGGGACGCTCACCTCCCTTTATGGGAGAAGTGCGCTGAGGGTATTGAACCCAAAGACGCGCACCAATTACCCATATCGGCTGAGCAAGAAGATGCAACAGCCATGGGCCGGGCGCCAAGGCGCCCAGTCCAACGCGAAGTCAAACCCTGCGCGCGGGTTGACTGAAATTCAGGGAGATATCTGGACAACAAAGCAATCGCTTCCACCCCACAGAGGGCGAGCGATTGAGACTCCGCCTGCCCAAGCGATTCAGAAACCGAAGCTCGAGAGGCCACCTCCAAATCTGGTTCCACCCGAGTGGAATGAGACAAAGGAACGCTAACAAAGGCCTCAGCAGGCAGAGCCCCGCATGGTTCAACAAAAGTCTCCTCGCCCGGTGGCGCCCCAAGGGCCGCGGGAATAGGAGGCACATGCGAATCCGACTCAGACAAAGACGAATCAATCACAAAAGGCTGATTAGACTCAAAGCGAAACCCCTGAATAGGGACAGAAGTCAGGGTTGAAGTAGCCGGTACAAAGGACCAACCCTGATTCTGAACAAAAGCCCGCATCATGCTGAACATGTCAGCTTGAGAGGAGCTAGCTGGGTTAGCCAGGCCAGACGGGCAAGAGGCCGGCAAAGCCTTGCCACTTTTTGCCTTCTTCTTGGCCTTTTTCTTGGCTGGCTCGACAAGAGTCGTAGCCGAAACCCTTTTCTTAGAACGCCTAATCGGATTCGTTCGGATCTCCGAAGCCGCTTCGGAAACACGAACCGATCCCTCCGCAGAGGGACGTTCACTTCCCATAAAGGGATTGGAGCGCTCATGGCGTAAGCCTAGAGAATCGCCCAAATCACCCATATTGGCTAAGCAAGAAGATGCAGTAGCCATGGGTTGGGAGCTAAAAGCTCCCAGTGCGGGGGCAGACCGAGATGACTCGGTATGTGCCCGATGACTACTAAAGGCGTGTGAACCCGCTATTGGACCGCTAGAAAGCGGCAATAGGGGAGCACTAGTAGTCACGCACTCAGGTGAAAACACCTGTTGCTCCGAAGAGCGTCCATAATTGTTAGCTCGAGCATTCCCATTAGCTGGCAATGTAGACAGCCCAGGAAGTACTCGTTCCCCCATATGGCGTTTGCCGGGGGCTAGGGTTTGAGAACCCAGACCAACATGGACTAAGCCCGTGGGTTGCCCTGCAGTAGTGGGGCGCGTCTCCCCTAACGGATCAGAGCGAGTGAACGCTACCGTACGGGAAACAACCGCCCGCCCCCCCCCCCTCTGGTCTCAGCGACCGGGGGATTGGATTCGTTAGATATCCAAACCACTAGAATCTGACGTCACCCACCCCGAAACCACGGGCTTCGGAGTTGACAATCCCGACTCAGTTAACGCCACCCGTCCCGAAGCCGCAAGCTCCGAGACTGGCAAACTCTGCAAGGAAACACCACTAGGCAACTTACCCTTAGCCCTCCTCCCTCCCCCATGTACCCAAGTACTCGGGAGAGTTCTGGAAGGCCGAGTCGTCTTGCTAGACGACTCTTCGGAAGAAGCAGGTCTCCTTGACCTAGCTGCTTCTTCTTCCGAATCCATACCACTGCAATAAAACAGACAATAAAGTATACTTTTCGAAATAAGAAATACTTCAACTGAATGCAGTAAAATAAGAGTAAATTTATTTGGGAGATACGCACAAAAGATTTTCACAGCCAAAAAACCGTAAGAACAAACACCGAACCCAAAGGCTCGGTGACAAACGGAAACACCCGCAAACACACAGAAATATCTACGTGGGGCTGACCGTGAAAGGGAAAAAGAAATGCCAAGAAAAGGATATCAAAAATCCCTTGCAATCGGCAAAAGTGACTACTAAAACACACAGTACTATAATCTAAGCGAATATAGGTACCTAAAAGTGCTTTAAATGTGCGAAAAAGCGCACCTAAAAGATACTATACGACCTGATTTCAGGAGCGCTGTGACTATACGTCCTATCTCGTCGGGGGCGAGCAAGAAAGAGGAAGATGGCCGTAGCGTGTTGACGCGCGTGAGTGGCGAAGGGGACAATAGGATTACGGGGGGTGCGCACAATATTGTGACTCATTTGTGTTAAATTCTCGAAGGGGTCCCGTAGTCAAGACTACAGGCATAATAGGTAGGTATATATGATTCATTGCAGTAAATAGACCCCTACTCGTAAAGTGTATTGTAGATCTACCTATATGGCACTAATCCAACGCTAGTGCTGGACTAGCGGAGATCAACGTGCATGTAGGGTCATCTGCACTTCACTACGCGCGGATACACACACGTACATTGAGCATGAGCTAGTGGCTCTCTCAGCCATCTCTCAGCTCACGCAGAAACATTATCGCGATAGATTGTCGCGATATCGATAGCCTCGAAATATCCAGAAAAAAAAAAAAGTGACGTCATAATATTTTTATATCGAAAAATATACGGAGGTCTGACGTCACGCGATATCCATTTTTTCTTCATGGTGAAATTATTTTGTGTCACGTGAGACATTCCTGGCCAATCTTTGCATGAGAATTTTATGATGTAGGATATAATAAATATTGTATGAACATGCTAAAGTCTATTCATACTTAAAACTGAAAAACAACTGTAAAACTGTAAAATTGAAGGATTTTAAAGCTTATTCTCGTTTTTACAATTCCTGGCATCAATATGGTCATGCAACAAAAATGGACATAGTAAGTGCAGAATTTTTTTCTCTTTCTACCCATGCATCTGGTATAATTTTTAGAGCTCTGAATCAAAATTGAGCCAAACCACAAAATGTGGTCAATTGTCTTGAAAGGGTTAAAAGCAGGAGGAAGTTAACATGATAACAAATACAGATCTACCACAATCATTTTAGAAGTCAATCAGTAATTTCTTGAGTAAAAACTTGATGAAACCTACTTGTTGGCTTTGAAGATATCGTCCAACGCTTTCTTATCCACATCAGGAAAAGCTTCAAACAGCTGATCACGTTTTAGTTTGGTTGCTATGGTATTGGCTTTCACTGGACTCGGACTGCTCCACATCTATGGAATCAAAAGAAAAGATAATGATCCTTTTTCATCAGAATTTATTTATTATTCTTTAAATTTTTGTATTCAAATATATTCAATCAGGATAGCAAGAATCAGATATAGGTACAAAACTTGTTTTACATCCTGGACCTGAACAGATAAAATGGTACTATATGTACTTAAAATTAAAAATAATGAGAATCAATCATGATAACAATCAAATATAATCAAATATCACCAGTAAAACTAGTTGTTGTGAGAATAATAAGCATTAAAAATACATGCAGCAAATAAGAAAAAGAGAAACAGTTTATATCAATAATTCAAATTTAAAAAGCGGAAATTGATAAATAAAATATCATACATAGAAGTTTAATAGATCTGTATAATGACAAAGTTTTGTATTTAAGTATCTCATAGACAACAGATTACATATATATTTCTTTTACTTTTTTAATAGCGATTCAATCATGTTGTTTTCATTTTTCTTTGCTGAATTGCCATTTAAAATGTTAATTTGTCTACACTTTGCTGTTTAAACGGTTTAGACTGCTATTCTAAAAGAAATTATCATCCATGAATTTCTTCCTTTTCATGATATATTCTACTTTCATTACAGCCCTTTATTAGTCCACTTGTTATTTACAGTTCATTAATTCCAGTCATAACTGTCTTTCAAACCTTTTATACTTTTATTTACTTATTTACTTATTCTCATTCATGTTCATGTGATGGACCATACCGAATAAATGAATGAATATGGTATATGAAAATGAATGATACATTTACAATAAATGAAAATAATTTATGTATACCGGTAACTATTTTTAATTCTTTCATTTTAATTCCAAAATGAAATAGTGTTCAAAAACGTAATGTTTTGGAGAAAAATAAGTCACTTACCCCTTTCTTTTCCCTTTCTTGCCTTAACTCCTCCTCCGCCATGATCTGCGCCAGCTCCGGAACTTCCATCCTCTGGACCGGAGGGGGGTGGTACATCCTTGACTCTGCCCCTCCAAAAGCACCCAGCTCCCCGAGGTTCCTCACCGCCCCTCCAGGCTCAGGCTCCTTCTGTCGCTTCTTGTTCCACTTTGGGGAGCCTGGCGAGACGAACTTGGTGGGTTTCTTGTCATGGTGTGACTTGGCCAACTTCTTCAGGTTCTCCTCCTGCTGGAGTTTCCTGGCCAGCTCCTCGTCTAGGAGGTGACGACGGAAAGAAGACATTCTCATTAGCTTATGCATGATGAGGCAACACATAGGAAAGTGGCTCTTCAAAATAAAGTGTCAACAATGATATCACAGATGTTTCTGCCACACGGATTGATGATGTTGATAATAGCAAAGTGCTGGTGTTTCTGCTTCAGAACAATATGAAAGCTTCAAAAAAGCAGTGTTAAAGTTAAATGTAGTCTTACAATTAGAATAAATCACCATTAAAATTCCAGTCTGGTGTTAAAATACCAAATTCAAAGTAGGACAGTTGCAAATGTATGATCAAAGTACAATAATTGTTTGCACACTCTACAACTCAATACAAAAACAGCAAACTGTCATGCAAAACAAATATTAATCATGTATTATACTCGTACAGCTTCTATTAAGGACATGACTCATGATGGTAGCCACCACAAAAACAAAACACTGTTTAGGGTGAACGAAGGCCACGCATTTCCTGTACTCAATCCTGTCAAAGACAAGGTTGGCTATTGTTCAAAAACTAGGTTCAATCAAAGCACACAATATTTTTAATCCACTGCCTGGCAGAGGGGTCATGACAAACTATGAAGCTGATGTCAATCTATTACCTCTATGCACATTCCTTGCTAATTTCAGAAAACTTTTCTGCCCTACTTTGACAAAGGGAGGAAACTGTTCCACAAAATTCATACTTTACTTGTTAAACATACACAGAAACTTTTCCAAACACTTGGGATTCTTCTTACAATGAAAATCATGGAAGAGGTTCCTGAGCAGATGATCAGTAGTACTCTTATTGTCAAAACTTGGGTTTTATTTTTTTCCCATTAATTTTTGACAAATATCAGATGACAGTGGCTTCCTTTAGTTAACAACTTGGTGAACTAGGGGTACTTACAGTGCCACCAAGTTTATAAACATTTATTAGAAATACTATTATGAGATACATGTATGTCTTTTATGATACCTTTTAACATGTAGGATTGATACAAACAGCTTTAGAAATACTATTAGAAATACTATTAGATATACATGTACTAGGTAGTTTGAGATTTAAGTTTTTAATCATGATTCCTTATAACATGTTGGATAGTTACAAATAACCATAATACAATGAGTGAACATTGTTTTCATCGTTGGAAAGTTTCATAAGGTTTTGGGTTAAAGTTTTTGCGCTTCTCTCTTCCTATAATTTGGAATGCCATACCGAGCAATATATCCAGTTGCCATAGTCAACGATTATTTAAGAGATCACTGAAAAAATACTTCTTATCCAGATATTCAAAATGTAACTCCACTGATTAATACATGTATATACCTTCCGTTCCCTTCTCTGACATGTTTTGTTTGTTTAATTTCGCTTTTTTTTTCTTATCTTACACACTTACTTTATTATTGAAATTGAACTTAAAATAAATATAATAATACGTTAACTTACTTCAAAGAACTTTTTGTTAGAGGACTTCTAGACAAGGCCTTTATGGCTTTTTAAGTTTCTCTTTTTTCTCATTTTCACTCAAATACCTTGGTTATATAAATGCATTATGTCATACTTGTATACTCATTGCAATCACGAGGTTTTGTGTAAGAACATGATGTTTTTATTGTGTTTATGTATTGTATATTTTTATGGAAATGGAAATAAACGAACGAACGAACGAAGGAAATATTGTTACAAATTGTTACAAAAAATTTCCAATGTATAACTTCATAAATCATGAACCTGTTATGAATTATAAGAAAGGCAGACATTTTTTTATCCAAAAATATTAGATACAGAACAAAGGTTAGGATTGATAAAATCACACAGGGCACACAAAATATTGAAACAAGAGAAACACCATGAGTAAATTCTCAAAAAATAGTTCACAAATACATTGTGTACATGTCAATGGATAATTTCAACTTTCAGAAATACATGTACACCTGTACATGTATGTTAGTTTTGTCCCCTTATCACAATTCCTTCCCTTCTGAGCTGCAAACTTATTGAGCGTATGTGTATAAAAGGTCAACATTGGCCTGCATGTATCTATGTATAATTTGTGAAAAGGTCAACCCCATTTCATAGCCACAATCATCTCCTCTGTCATGCAATTGTCAAGCAAATTTTCCATTTGTTTTTAACAAAAGATTTCAAAATCTTACACCTTTTTTCTCCAACGAAAATGATTTTCACACCTCTGCCTGGAATAACATAGAAACATGCTAGTATTACAATGTAGGTCTTCTGGCACGAAAAAGAGATTCCATTAATCAAAACTCAATGACTGATATTTTGGGAAGTTCATCAAAAACCAATGAGTGTTGCTCACACAATAAATCATAGATTTGCTGATTTTAGTAGGAATTGACAAGACTTGAAGAAAACTTTCATAATTTTCTGCTTCTTAATGAGATTTTTCTCAAAATTTCACTGCCAAATTTTACTGCCTTTATTCAAATCAAGATGATGACAGGGTGGGCTTCCTTTGATATTGTTTACTATTCAGATTTGATTTGAATGATATAATGTAATAGTAAATCCTGCCCAAGATTTCAAGCAAATTAGATATATCTTAATAAATAATCCAAAAGCTTTCTTGTATCACACTATGCTTCATCTGGAATTTAATTATATTACAGACCTTTTGAATCCCCAATTAACAATGATACATAAAAAATGAAAAACAGACCAAAACTATCTTCAGTGCGATAGGTGGTTTTAACTGCCAAAATACCAATCTTGTGTTTCAGATTTTTAGACTCTGGAAAGCCTTTTTTTCCCCCTTGAAATTCAAAACAGGCAGATATCACACCACACTACTTTTATCATTATGACAAATGTAAAAATGAACCATTGTCTTATAAAATTGGTATCGTAAGGGTTAAAATTTCAAATTTCAAATGTCTAAATTGATGCCTGATTGTAATATATGTACATGGGAAATTTGCATCAATGTGCACTGTGTCTACATTGTTACAGTACTCTGACAAGTGTCGATATATTGTGCAAAGATATACAATGTGACAATAATTGATAGCAGCCAAGCAGCCACTCAGTTCATAAGCCAGTACAAATTTAAAACTTCCAAATTTAGAGGTCTGTTTCATTGAACACCAATCAAAAATAGATAAAAATAAGAATAATGAGAGAATCTGCACCAAGATCATTTAATGATTTCATAGATCTATACAAACTAAAAGTGATCACCTGTTAGATTTTGCTGGAAACCATAACAAAATAATTCATCACATCTTCAAATTTTTAAATTGATCATTGGTTAGAAACTGTCAGTCAATTACACTAGTGTCAAGTATTAAAATATTACAGTCTATATACCCGTTTAAAAAAATTACACTAAGTTTAGTATGTTTGTTACTATAAATCACTTCTCTTAAATTGGCAAAATCTAAATACATGTACATTTTCATGGATTCAGTAAAATTTGCCACTTTCAGCTGATTTTCATGCCATCTATAAATTCAGTTCTATTCCACTTTTAGAGTCATTGCAATTTGATTACTCTTCAATCCAAGTAGACACAATGTTTTTCATTATAATTTCTCAAATTGGAAATATGGTAATTGTTATGAATAAATATTTTTGAGTAACTTAAAACTCAAAAACTGAAGCCTGTGCTTTTCATCTTTTTATGCCACGAGAGGGCACCGTGATCATTACCCGATAATGTCGTTGTCCCACCGGGCGCAAACTTCGGACAGACTGTTCGCCACGCAACATGCACGCTCCGCCTGAGCTCGAGCTCGAGCTCTCGTGCGAGATCTGGTCGGCTTCGTGCAGTCCGAAATGTAATCCCAGTCGGCCGACGGACGCGGTCGACGCACAAACTTTGTGTACTTGTGAATGGGGCTTACGCAATCCTGAATTCCCCCGTTTCCCTTTAAAATTGAGTATTGTATCTCACCTCTTTGCAGCATTTCTTCCATCTGTCTCTCCTGGTCCTGAAATCTTTCATCCAGTCCTTTGGACCAGGCTGTGTGAAGCTGTTTAGCTACCTGGTAACCAATCTTCACCTTCAGGTCATCTGGAGACAACTTATCTAAAATATAGAAAGAGATGATTTAAGAGACTTGATTTAAAAATAAGGATGACAATATTGATGATGACAATGAGGATAATGATGATGATGATGATGATGGTGGTGATGATGGTGAGAATGAAGATGATGATGATGATGATGATGATGATGATGATGGTGGTGGTGATGATGATGATGATGGTGGTGAGGATGATGAAGATGGTGATGATGATAATGATGACAAGGAAGATGATGATGAGGATGACGGTGGTGATGATGGTGAGAATGAAGATGATGATGATGGTGGTGGTGATGATGAGATGATGATGATGGCGGTGAGGATGATGATGGTGATGATAATGATAGGGAGGATGATGATGATGAGGATGGTGGTGGTGATGATGGTGAGGATGATGAAGATAATAATGATGATAACCACGGTGAGGTTGATGATGATGATGTGGATGATAATGTCAATGATGGCATGATGATGATGATACTGATGGATATATATGATGAGGCTAATGATAATACATGTAGAACACATGATGCTGATAACTTAATCTTCATTTATGAACAATAGATATTAAATGATTTACCTTTGAGATGGTGTGGATGTACATATTAAATGATAAAGCTTTCACTGAATGTAATACATGTATTGCTCTATTATCTGCATTTCTAGCTTTCTGGCAGCAGTTACTTATTAACCTACAATGTCTGTTGAGTGAAAAAGTTCCGATAAAACACTATGTACAAAGGTACAATCAAGCACTTCAGATGATTAGCTTTGATTGGAAGTCATCGGTAGGAAAGTGAAAGATATAAGAAAGAGGGTTGAGGAACTAGTGAGAGAGACAGAGAGACAGAGACAGGCAGACAGACAGACAGAGAGAGAGAGAGACAGATTGCTCCCTATAAAATGAAAGAAGAATATCCTTTGAAAAAATATAATGTACATTACCTATATACCATGATACCATGTAGCATGTGTATTTAATACAAGGTTGGTAAATGGAAATAAAAAAGTATTGATTCATTTATGAATGACAAAGTCAACAAAAAATACCTATATTGTTAATAGGTATAACCATGCAAGAATCTTCTAGCAAATTAAGCCCAAGCATTGACAAGATGAAATATTTAATTAACCTTAAAACTTTACCACAAAAAGGCTAGTTTTCCCCTCAAAATAAAAAGAGCACATGCACTGTGAAATGTGTAAATGTGGAAGATATTGTCCATAATATAACAATCAAACAAAAACAATTTTCAAAATTTGACACTTGACAACTATTAAAGCTACATGTATGACAATAAAGGTATAGATGGCATTATTAAGGCAGTGATTAAATTCAGTGGACAAGACAGAAGCTTTTCTACTTACCAGGATCAAGATGAAATCCAACTTGGCCAAAGAGTTCCTGTAGCTGGAGAGCAAATGCAGCATCCATCTGAAGCACCATCCCTCCAAGGTAATCATACACCCCTTCACCACTGTCCGTGAACTTATCTGAAGGATCAACTGCTGCAGCCTCCCCATCCGCTTCAGGCTCAATGACATCGTACCCCGATTTCCAGGGTATATCTGAATCACTCATCTCATCCACAGAAGGCCCCGCTGGGTCTGGTGTATCCCTTACAAGGTTGTCCACATCACCACCTTCAGGTGGTTTGGTTGTTCCTATTTCCTGGTTATTTTTCTTGGGATCTTGACCACCAGACAAACCACCATGTTCATCCATTTTTCCATTATCATCTATGTCACTTATGGTGTTGTTGGGACCAGACAATGAGGTGCCATTTTTGTCATTGCCTTTTTTGAATTCTGGGAGGTCTTTCATATCTTTGGACTCTTCCTCGTCCACCCTTTGATTAGCAGGACCAGCCAAAGGTGTCGATTGATCTGTCTGTGGAGTTACCTCTCCTTTTTTTGCCCCTGTTGTTACCAGAAAGTCAGGCTTTGCTTCCGGAGTAGCACTGTCTTCACTCTGCAGAACAGGGTTAATAGTTTCTTCTCCAATAGGCTCTGGTGCTGATTTATCTGGTGCTGTTCCTGGAGTAGCACCTTGTTCAGTCTGCAGAACAGGGTTAATATTTTCTTCTCTGATCGGCTCTGGTGCTGATTTATCTTTGGGCACAGGAAGACTATCTGATGATTGATGCAACGGAACAAGAGTATTTTCTACAATCTGACCGCGTACTACATTATCCACATTGCGACAAGCAGCAGCTAACTGGAGCATTTGCCGATCCTCCATAAATGACTCTAATGGTGGTAATTCATCATAACTGGTGCTAGCAGTACTACAACTAGCACTCTTTGATTTGACTAATTTACTTGCACCAGAGTAAAAATTGTTTGAAAATTCCTCGAATTCCCCACTGTCAGTATCCTCTTCCTGTTCTGCTTGCTTAATTTGAACTTCCTGTCTGTTAAAGTCATTGTCTTTACTACCTTGTGCATCTGATTTCATGGAGGCATTCATTTCAACTGTCAATGTTGCTTTGCCAGTGTCATGTGTCTCTAAGGTTGCATCACTAGTTCCAGGTTGTGCTCTTTCTGGAGTCTGTTCAGTATGTGCCTTGAGATCATTGCTGAAGATGATCTGGTTTGCTTGTTCTAATTCACTGGCAAACCTCTGGCTATCACTAGCTAATTTGTTCATTGCATCAAGCCTAGAAGTTGACTGTTGTTTCAAGGCTCCAGATGGAACATTGTCACTATCCATTCTTTTAGATGTTGAAAAATTGTCAGGAGAGACACTTCCAGGTTCAATGGTTGCTTGCGCATCCACATTTGTTACTGACCTAACATCTTCTGATTGTGGCAAACTACTAGCAGAGTCTGATCCCTTTGGTTTATCCATGTTCTGCATTGAGATTTCTCCAGTTTGGTGCTGGGCATCACCAATTCCAAAGTTATTTCCAATTGGAACTTCTTTGGTTCCTAAAACGTCATTCCCAGAAACAGGATTGTCTGATGCTGTAAGCAAGGTCTGTGATGCATTTGCTAGAACTTTTTCTTTTGGGGCACTCCTTTCCCTACCTGGACTCACTCCTACCTGGTCTAACGAATCAAGTAATATGTTTGTTGCCATCTGAACATCTCCGCTACAAGTCTCTAACAGACTCTTCAGGTCTTTGGTAGAAGAAGCTGGAAAGCAAAGTTGCATCATGGACATCTTCTCCTCTTCAAGGTTAGTCTCTTCTACAATCTCTTCAGTCATGCAGCCTTTGTGAAGTTTTACTGAAACAGGAATAGGCGAGGATCCATCTCGGCCATCTTCATCACCAGTTTCATTGTCATTAATATTGTCTGCTTTCCTCAGTGGAATCGCTACTGCAGTTCTGCAGACATATCCTGCAGGAAGATCCCGAGGCTCCATAGTTCCACCAGCTATTCTCTGGAGGAACGAAAAATCATGGCCACTGGTTTCAGTACTTTTATCACATTGTTCAAACTTTATAGGTGCTGCTTCTGCTTTGCTGATAGGGAATGTTGGCTTTGGAATGTTTCTAGATGGATCATACTTGGACCAATCGGTGTCTTCAGAACCTGTTGGAGCACGGGATGTTGGCGGGGTAAAGACTGCTGCAAGGCGCCTTGATGGCTTACCTCCGCTCAACCTTCTTGACGTTCTTCGGAAGGATGGTGTTGGGGCACGGGAAGACTCTCTGGATTGACACTGGGAAGGACTTCTCTCCCCTTCTTCCTCATTCATTTTAGGAGATATTGCTTCACTTTTTGTTTTTGGTGCACATTCAAATTGGTCCTCAGCTTTTTCAGGAAAAGTAAGATCTAGAACTTCCAGAGTCTTCCCCTGGATGCTTTCAGAATTCTGAGCTTCTCTACAGTTTGTCATGAAATTCATTTTGAGTGTTGTACTTTGCTCTGTGTCCATTTCTCTGATAGGATTGTCACAAGCAGTCTTTTTATCTTCATACTGCACAGCATCTTGAGTCAAGTTAATGTTCTTGCCATTATCAGCAGAGTGATTGTGCTCAGAAACATCTTCTCTGCTCCTGTCAGTAACATCAACACTCATATCACTTTTCCCTGCAATGTCCAAGGACACATCAAACTTCCCTTGCAGATTTTCTGCAAATAGCATCCCATATGTCTTCTCATCACAGCCCAAAGCTGGATCCTGCTGCAGAGATGCAGCGCTAGTAGAGGAACTTCCTGTCTGGTCATCACTACCTGAGAGCTGTGTATTTTTCAATAAAGTTTCAGTGTCTGATACATTTGGCTTTTCAAAGGTTACTTCTTGTATGAGATCTTGCCTCATTTGTGGCATCTTTGGCTGAGATTGAGATTGTCTACTTCTTACAGGAGATGCTCTCTTCTCCTGTGGCTTGTCATTCATTAACATTTCACTGTTTTGATCTTTTTCACCTGATGTCCTCTCTTTCCCACTACTTGATGCCAGTTTTGAACTTGCCATTCCAATATCATTCATTAATTTCTTCATCGGATCTTGAGAAAGGCTTTCCTCACTCTCTAGAAATCTTATTGTTGCATCAGCTGGTTTGTTGTGTTGACTTTTAGGAGCAAAGTTTTGTCCGTGGTTCTGCTTTCCACCTCGAGTAGCATGTGGATTTCTCTTGTTCTCATAGCCCCGATTTGGTGAAGGAGAATGTGACCCTCCAACTCTTCTCCCCTCTTCGGTGATGAAATCCAGCCTTCATCGTCATGTTGGGGTCCATCTCTCCTCATCCCGCCTCTATCTTTGGGTGATCTCCTATTGGAATGAGATGGAGATTGTGTCCTATTGGGAGTGTTGTGTATGTGAGGACCAGACTTTTTTCTTCCTTCGGCCCCAGTGTAGTCTTCCTCTCCTTCTGTCTGGTATCTGTTTGCAGGATGTTCATTGTTGTACCTTCTAGGGGAGCCACCTTTCAGATTGTTTCTCTGATTTAGGTCCTTTCTACCACCTCTCTGTTGGTTCCAGTGACTCCCTCTACCATGTCCATTCTGCCATCCACCATCATGCCCACCTCTGTGTTTAACCACTGTTTCCCATCCTGCATCCATGCCATTGTCATTTCCTGGGGCATTGTCTTGGTAACTCTTTCCTCTATCTCCTTTCCTTGCTTGGTCACCCCAGTGTCCAGACATTCTAGGAGAACTTCCATCCTCTTCAGGATGATCTGGACCATCTTGGTTCAGCATGGCAACATATTCTGGTGTCTTCTTCTTGTCTGGCCCATTCATGATGCTTTCTACAGTGACATTGGGCTCATAGTTCTGCAGCATCCTTACAATTGCTACCTTTGGGACACCATGAGAGTTCCGTCTTTTGAAAGAAGGAGCAAAAATGTTGACAATTGTGAATTTCATGCAATGTACATGCATTGATGTATCTTTTCTTAAATCTGATTGAATCTAAACTGATTCTGAAGTCACTGCTTAACATTTTCAAAAGAAATAAAGCAGTCTGATTAAACTTTCAAATTAAGTCAGCTTTTAAATTTGGAGGAAATGCTCATTTGCGAGTTGTGAGCGCAATTTACAGAAAAATAGTGATTTCAATTACTGTCGATATGGCTTTGATTCAATCATCTTTCTCAAAGTTACAACACATGCTACATATTATGTGTATCTATTATCAAGTAAATTCCC
Source organism: Heliocidaris erythrogramma (assembly GCA_025617745.1). Taxonomy (NCBI): domain Eukaryota; kingdom Metazoa; phylum Echinodermata; class Echinoidea; order Camarodonta; family Echinometridae; genus Heliocidaris; species Heliocidaris erythrogramma. Next base: position 18,348,630 of record CM046867.1, read on the forward strand.
TGTCTATTTCTTGAATATAATCTATAAATATAGGTGTACTTTTCATTTTCCTGCTATTATTTAAAATCGCTCAGCCAGGGTGCAAAGCCTTACAAAGTTTAGAAGAGTCAATTATCTTATTACTTTTTCTCTAAAAAAGTCATTACTAAGAATATGATCATACTTTGCAATAACTTGTTACCACTACATCAAAATATGCCCTTTCCTATTTTGGATTCATGAAATTACTTAGTGACTATTTTCGGACATCTGTTATTTAAGATATCTTTACACATGTGTCTTCACAAACATTTATGACATCATATGCCCAGGGTTCTTTCCAGGTCATATATATTGCTCATACCAAGCATATGGACAAAGAGTAAATTCTCAGGACAAGGGTAACATAATTATATGTTGGTGCAAAATTTCAACTTGCAAAAGTGCTTCAGTCCTTAAAACTACCCCCAACCCCCTGTGATGCTTCAAGGCCATTCCACTCAGTGTTTATAACCAAATGAAAGCAAATCTCTGCAGAGAATCCTGATGAACTTTATTACTAACTTACTTGGCTAATTCTCCAGCCTTGTTCTTCCATGGTGTATCTGCTTCTCTGAAGACCACTTGGTATTGGTGTGTCAGTGCCTACATACCAAAATAATAAAGAAGGGATCTACATGACATACAAATAGAATTAACCCCTTCCCTGCTGTGGGTGGCAAATCCCACCTATGACATTGAAGTATTGGACAATGTATTTTGATTAAGAATGTCCGCTACTTTCATCCTGAAAAACAATCTGGGGGTTGTTTCATCAAGTGTCTTGTCAGTGATTTTTACCAACAAATTTGCTCTCAGCCAATCATACATGTATGCAAGGATTTCATTAGAAAAACTTATTATAACAGTTATTGCAACTTGTCATTGATGACAAGTTTTATGAAACAGATATTCCATTTCAAATTTATCAATGACGCAAAGCATTATTAGTCACAATGTCAACCTTCAAAGTTCATTTATGACAATAAGCCAGTTCGTAATTAGTTCATGGTACAAATGACCCTGATTTGTAAGTGCACGTACATTTGTGTTGGTGGAAACAATACATGTTTAACATGCAAAATCATACCAGTCCGCGCATCGTGGTGCGTACCTTTCAAAGCGTATAAATGTCAATTGTAATCAGTACAAATGACAAGAAATTAAAGAAATAGATCAATGAAAGTTTGACCAAAATCCGATAAGATATAAGGAAGTTATGAATTTTTGATGTTTGTAATCAATCAAACACAAATTGGAAACTCCATGACGTATCTTGCGAGCTCCTCTCCCATTTGCCTTGTACTATAAAAAGCATAAATTTCCACTCTTTCTAAAGAAAATATTGAATTATAAATGCACCCTAGATAAAACCATTCCACACAACTACCGGTAAGAAAATGAAAATTTATTAAATTTTCTGAAAAGAGCAAATTGGAGAGGAGCTCGCAAGATACAAAGGTACATGTACGTCATCTAGTTGCCAATTTGTGTTATGTTTGATTGATCACAACTTCTCAAATTCATAACTTTCCTATTTCTTGTCAGATTTTGCTCAAACTTTCACTAATCTGTTTCTCTAATTTTTGCGCATTTATTCAAATCAAGTAAATACTAGGGTGGACTTCCCCTTTAATAAGCTCACCATTGCAACATATGGCTTCATCTCCCAAGTCATGATGTTGGTGTTGTCAATGATAATGGGAGTGGTTCCTTTCTTCAAGCATTCTTCAGCTAAATTCACAGAAACAAAAACAATAAAATAAAGCTAATTGCACGGTCACTCCAAATACACTGACTGAATTAAGTTCTTGCAGATGATCTTACCTTTGTACCAAGGAGACACTGCAAAAATGATTTAAGAACACTCATTGTTTTAATACTGGTACCAGCTATGTTCATACGGGACTTGTAGTTTTGAAACTTTAAGAATAACAAAACTTTCAGTTAACGAAACAACGGCTCACTAACAATGAGGAGGGTTCACACGGGCCCAAAACAATAATGCTCATTGTTCTGAGACTACAAGTCGAGCGTTAGTCATTAACATAAGCAGAGATTGCTAAAACTGAAAGTTTATTCTGTCCACACGGTCCTTAACTACGAGGAGGACCCCCCCCCCCCCCCCTTACTGCTTGTGGTCTTGGCATTAACCACAAGCTCGCTTGTGGTTCTGGAACTATAAGTAAACTTAAAGTTTTGAAACTACGAGTCTGTTCATATGGTCTGAAACTACAAGATAATTACAAGATAACTTAAAGTTTGTAATCTACAGGCGAAACTTTAGCTCCCTTCATGTGAACCCGACTGCTGTTGGTTTTTTTCTCAACAAGAAGGAACATGCTTTTAATATGTTGCACAGGATTTAATAGGATGTGATAGTTTACCATAATTCTTGGCATTATTCTATGTTCATTGCACGACTGTCAAAATATATCTGATTTTTATTATACAAAACATTAAGAATATTGAGACAATAATGGATTATTAAGTGGACAATTCCATCAATAATCAATACATGTATAGGAGGAGAATGTAAAGTTTTGGGAGTGAAGGTGAGGATCACAATGAGATTCCAGAAGTACAAACTGTGAAATTTTAGCACTTTTTCATAATTGAGGGCATTTCTAGATGCATTCAACTCAACATGTCTGAGATTTTGATTCATTTCCGATTAACCTTGACATTAAATTCTAGGAGTTTTTGCTTTAGACCATTGGTGAATATTCGGCTTATTCTGTTTCCAAGTACAGACTTGCTATCACTCAAATTATATTTAGAACCTGTGTAAACCCACCTCTTTTTTTGTTCCAGTCATGCGCCTCTCCAACGAGTTTACCGTCAAACTCGTACTGCCCGTTTACCATGTAGAAATCATCAGTACTCAGGATGACTCCATCTCCCTTCAAACTCCTGAAAGGAAGGACCAACATTTTCTAAATTTTTAAGTATAAACTAACTATGGTCAGGAAGACATGGTATGGTGCAACAGAAACCATTTTTAGCACTTCATTTGGAAAGCCAATTAAACAAATATTTTACCTGATTCTTGAGGGTCTTTGTAATTGTGTATAAGGAAGAAGAAATGTTTTTTCTTATTCTTTATTTTTGATAGTTGCTGCTTCTTTACTATTCTATGTACATGTATACAGTATATTTTCTATGTAATTCTTCCCTCTCCTACTCTTATTTTTTTTATGAACTAAGTAATCATTATACTGAGTTTTTTTCTCTAAAGCGCTCTGGGTGAACTACATGTATGCATCAACCCTACATACATGTACTGATGTACATGTATGTTCTCACCCAATGAATTTACTTAGAGCATTCTTCATGAATATTCACATTTCTAATTTCAATATATTATTGATATCTGAGACTAGTCGAAAATTTCACAAAATTCAATATTCACAATTCAAAACTAGTAAAGGAATACCAGGTTTTCTTACCAGTCATGTAGCTCCTACTGTTTTAATTTTAAAATCTTTAGAATTTCTCAATATCATATTCTTTATTCAAATATATTTTTCAAGCTTACAAGTTTTCATTATCAATTATATTTTTTCATTGAATTAAAAATCTAATCCAAATTATTGGACATACAAATATTAAAAAACAATATAATACTTCACATTGTCAATATGTAATTTTGTACCTTTTTAAAGAATATGTTATCGTATTGTGTTATGATCCAATTTTTATATGAAATGTTGGAACTATCTAGAGGCATTTGATTTGTAAAGCAAACAGCATCAGCATTCAGGCTGCATGATTTGCTGTTTCCTTGCAGGACAGGAATTATTTAAGGACTAAATTGATCACATTTGGTTCTTGAAATAGGCAATAACATTTTTCTTTTAGCATTATATGGTTTTAATAAGGTGTAATGTCTTTGAAAACAATAGTTTATTTTTTCTTTTCTTTTTTTTTTTTAATAATAATCCACTCCAAATTTTATTAACCGAAATGGAAATTCTTTTTGCCCAATTGATCGTGGGCCCGGCATGCAGCCACTGTGCAGCGCCAGATCGACGTTGCTCTATCCTTTCAATTGTTGAACGCCAAACAAGGTAGCAACAACTCCCATCTTTTAACGTCTTTTGGTATGACGCGGCCGAGGTTCGAACCCACGACCTCCCGATTGTGAGGCGGACGCTCTACTGACTGAGCCAACACATCGGTATAATATACTGTACATGGTTAGGGATTTTGTCAAAAAGTTGATAGAATTGCCAATTTTGATAAAAACAATGATTTTAATAAACCTCTCAAAGTGTTGCCAATTTAAGGATTTTTACGCTTATTCTCATTTTAAAAATTCCTGGCATCAAATGCAGCACAAGTATGGCTATGCAACAAATATGGTTATATTGTGTGCAGAAATGTTTCCTCCTACTCATGCATCTCTTATATATTGACATGAAAGGGTTAATAAACCATATGTCAATTAATCAATCAAAGTGATTTAAAAAATCCCTTCCTTCCTTTTTCAGTCATTTTTACTTGTTGTTTCTGCATGCACACATGTGTTGAATGCAGGAAAACAAGAATATTTAATCCATTTTTCTTTCACAACAAAACACCGGTCTGGTTGTTTTGTTGTTTTTGTTTTTTGATGTTACAGATGCAATTCTGTTCTTTGTTGAAAGAAAATGGCATTGCTGCATTTTTTTCATTCCAATTTTAATAGTGAGAACTTGTACTAGGTGTAAAAAATGACACATTGTTAATAACTCAATTTAAGGTAAAACTCATAACAGACTTATGTTTTCACATTGTGAAGTTGAAGAATGTCAGATTTATTTGGAGCAAGTTTTATGAAATTTTCTAGAATTCAAATATTGCTCTGAATATTTAATTAGAATTTCAAAATTTGTAAGCATCATTAATTACTTCAGGACATAACAATACCATTGTGCAGACACCTGTCATTTCTGCTAAACTTTAGCTATCCAGTCAGTAATGATTCATGACTCTGGGCTAAAAGAGGTGCTCTGCAATTTCAGCTGTAATGCACAATGGCAAATGTTGTGCTATGAATTGATTACTGATATGTACATGTAAACTGATTTTGCAGCCTTGACTTTCATCAACTGAAAATATAATTAAACATTCAGAGCATTGTTAAGAATAGTATTCAAAGAAATGTCACAAACTTTACTCTAAATAAATTTGACATCCTTCAACTTTACGATGTGAAAACCTCAGTCTGATACATGTACATGTAACTGTTTAAGCTATTGAAAGTGTCAATTTTTTTTATTTAGTATTTGAATGTACATGAATGTGCAATGAAATAAGAATGAAGCTTACTTTGCGAGCGTGCTTTTGCCGCTTCCTGGACATCCCCTCATGAGACAGAGAACCTTGCCTGGTGGCAGTGGTGGTTTCTGCTTTGGACTTGGTGCAGGATACTCATTACGTTTCAGGTTGGTGTGCTGGATCAAAGGCCACTTTGGTGGACCAGAGGATACTTCCTGCATGTTTGTTGCGGTTATGGGCTCCTCTGGAGAATCTGGGAGTTCTGTTATTGTCACATTGGAGCGAGGAACAGTAGGTGATCTCAGGTGTGGCCCTTGGAATCCAAAGACGTTGCTGATGTTCGCATGTTGGGGATATGTCCTAGTTTTGGTGCCAGTGCCTGGAGGTATTTCCGCAAAGAAAGCTCTGGAGTAACCCTGATTTGGCCAGGGTTGGGATGATTTTTTAGGAGGTTGACTGTCTTTGCGATATGTCCTCGGCAACAGACCTGGTGTGATATTCTTCACAAAGAAGTGTGTGGGGCCCATACCAAAACCTGGCACGAAATTTGCATCATACGTAACGGGCCTGTGAGCGTTTTTCCCATGTGGGTTTGTTGCAGCACCAACATTTAGTGGACTATACCGTGAAAAGAACTGATTATTCTCTAGCTGAATAGGACCTTGCGGTTTGACAGCTGGTCTTTGCTGGGATCTAGACGACTGCATCTGTGGCACATTCATACCACCTTGTCCTATTTCGTTCACAACGGATCTCTCATCAGGTTGCCTCAATGGTCTTTCTACTGAGAAAGGATTACTCAACTGTTCTCTCCCTGGTGAGTACACTACATTAGATCTTTCTGTAGAGTTGTTTGCTTTAGTCAGTTGCATCTGTGGCGTACGCATACCACCTTGTCCTACTTCGTTCGCTAAGGATCTCTCATCAGGCTGCCTCAATGGCCTTTCTAGTGAGAAAGGATTACCCAACTGTTCTCTCCCTGGTGGGTACTCAACATTGGACTTTTCTGTAGAGCTGTTTGCTTTAGTAAGTTGCTGGCTCTTTAATAAGTTACTCCTTTCACTGCTTGCTATGCTCTGATCACTGTCTCTTTCTAATCTATCTCCTCTGTAACTTTCCGAATCCTCCTGGAAGCTGATGTGCTTGTCAAAGTCTTTCTCTGAGTCTTCATCAGATACATCATCTAGTTCAGCTTGCTCAGTAGTCAAATTATTCCAAAAAGTGACAGTTGCCTTCGGTCTAACACTAGCTGTTTCTTCATTTCTATTCTCGATTGTACTGCCAGGTGCATAGTTCTTTGTTGTACAGCTCAAGATAGGATTAGCACTAGGGACCCTTCTCTCAGTATCGCCATTGTTGAGGCTCAAGTTTTCTTGTGACTTCTCACTGAATTCGGTTAGAGGTGTCCCTTTTGAAAGAGCTGTTGGTCCTGCATCTTTTGGTTCCCCCGTTTCATTTCCTGCTACTTTACTCTCTGACTTGGGCTTGCCATCAACTGCAGGATAGGGTCCATCAGGCTGGTCTGCTTCATCATCGGAATGACTTGGTGAGCTGCTTGCCGAGCTACCGCTGCTACTAGACATTCCTCCCACAAGTCGATCATCTGTGGCACTGTATACTGGAAGGCGAGAATGCAGTGACTTGAACTTCACTTTGGACGATTCCGCCCTGTCTTTCTCCTCTTTCTTCTCTTCCTTCTCTTCCTGCACACCCACCTCTAGGACCATCTCGGCAATTGCACTGAGGTTTCCAAGCTCCTTTATTTTGTTCCTATCCCCAGTGTCTCGGTAGGCCACCAGACCTGCTGTGACCTTCTGGATGGACTCTTCTGAAAATGCATTCCGGTCAAGTTCCTTAGCCATTTTTATGGCAGAGTCCAGACCTTTAATTCTATACGGCAAGCTGATGTCATCAAGACCAACACCATTCTTGGATGATAGGGGAAATTTCACAGACCCTACAACAGCTCCACTGGAGGGCACATGATGGGGAGGGTACAAGACATTAGGGAGGTCATCTACGTCCTCTGACTCGTCAGTCTCGCTTCTACTGTAGCTAGGTTTCTCTGCCTGGGGGTTCAAATTAGGTCCATCAAGAGTCGGTACATCACCAGCAAGCTTGAAAAGTGTCTCCAATGCTGTCTCAACTGTAAAGATACATGTAAAAGGAAATATTAATTTATATCCAATCTATACAGTAGAGTTTGCTTGTTATTGCCAACATGCACCCCTAAACCTGCATTATCATTCCCACATGTACTGGTACATTAGGCCTACACCATGGTAAATAAAAGAAATGAGTACTTAGAAACATCATCATCTAACTCATTAGTTTCAAATTAAACATACATGTATCATGTTTACACTGGAATTATTTTCTCTTGGTTTTCATGATACAATATACTTTCAGTAATTGCAATAATATGTTTCCCCCACAAAGAAACTTGACAAACTATTTACTCTCCCAAAACAATGTATGTACAAAGTATCCTTAATACTTGGCAATACGAGAACATATTTTGTCATTGAAATCTCAATCTTTTTATACAATGAAATAAAAGAGTTGCGAAAAAAAAACAGAATTTCATCACTACATGTTCATGTACATGTACATGTACATGCTTTTTACCAAAGAGTTCTCAGTATAAGATTGGCTCCTTACTACATGTACATCCTATAAAGCATTTCATTTTCATTTCATTTCATTTCATTTATTTTCATTTCCAAACAATATAGATACAACATAATTCAAATAATATTTACAAAGTTAATACATGTACATGTAGCTTTGTTTTCTCTAACTATATTAACATGGGTGTATGTGAAATTAGTTTTATTGCTTTAAATTGTTGTAAACCAAATAATACTTAATAACCTTAGTTGTTTTATGTATGATACATATTTGTACATTGTTATTATCAACTACATTATTTTATTCACCCACAATATATCTGCATGGAAGTATCTGAATGTCAAAAATATTGTGGAATGAGAACAATTGAAACTGGAAACCCATACATTAACATATGCAAACTGATACAATGACAACAGAAATTACATATAATTTAACAATTGAAGTAATCAAAAAAGATTAAATCATCTACCATATCATGTTGTTGATGTTATTATTGATATTAAGGTATACATGTACATGTATATGTGGTAATAAGTATTTGTGAAAAGATGATTTGATTTATATCCCACCTAGACATACATGTAGAAAAGTGAAGACAAAAGCTGAAAATGATATATGCACAAATGAAATAATTCAATTAAAAAGTCTGCAAGTCTTCTTTTTTGCTTCAAACTTATTGTCTTTGGGGATTTCCAACACACAAACATCCACACATTGATACACGCCAACACATGTTTATCTTCTTGTAGGCTTGCCTTCTATACATAATGTATAAGGAGACAGATCCTTTTAATTTATGCATTTATGCATAAATTATGCTACATGTATTAATATCAAAATTTGGTTAAACAATAATACAACACAATAACTCTATGATGGGGAAAACCAGACAACAATTAACATTGTACTGGAGGTCAATGATTGATCTCTTACACATTAGCCTAGGCGTACATGTAATCGGGGAATCCCCAGACTCCTACATGTATCATTATTCAAGTAGTGGTATACACAGAAGTACATGTACATGCACATTGAGTGTGTGTATGTGTGTGTGAAAAACATATTTTATGTACAATGTACTTGTACTTTAGGATCATGCTCATTATGTCGTTTTTTTTTGTCATGTTTAAAACAGTTATGCATTGCAACATATTAGGTAGAGTTGAGATTGACATAATGCAATACCGATATTGCCTAAGACTGGTTCTCTCAATATTGTGCAAATTATTAGAAAGTTATAATAAAACACAAGTCTGCCTAATGCCTATCCCACCTTGTTTAACACACCCTACATTGTGTAATTTGCAAATCATATATTACGATTGCCTTCATTGAAAGGGATTCTCGTGATAATTGACAAAAAACAGAATTACATGTTATTTTTTTTAATGAATCAAATTAATCTTACACAGAATTTTCCAGACTACTAGAGAATGTACATGTATCTGCCACATCATTTTGACAGAAAATGTGCAGAGTAATGAGCGCATTAGCAAAATCAAGTTCTAGTCCTAACAACTTCCACAATCAACAGTCTTGGTGCAAATTTTTTTTTTTTTTTAATTCAATGAATAATTATGAGGTACATGTACATTTGTATGTGACATCCAGCAGGGTTTTGTTATCTTGTTTATTTTGCTGGTCCTCAGAGAATTATGTGATTGTGATGCTGATTTCTCTCAAATAATTACTAAGGATGAGCTTCAACTTGTTAAATGCCAAACTGCCCAACAATATCCAGGGTGTAATTTGTGTTTGGACTGAGAATACCCAGATTTTCTTTCTTGAAACAGAAATAATTACATGTATTGCAAAGACTGTTCCTGAAGAAGACATGTACTAGGCTTCATCTGACGATTGAACAGTGACTTTAACCCTTTTGAGACAATTGACCACCTTTTGTGGTCTGGCTCAGTAACTTTTGATTCAGAGCTCTCAAAAATATACCAGATGCATGAGTGGAAAAAGCAAAACTTTCTGCTGTATCATGTACATTTTTGTTGCCTGACCATATTGCGTTTGATGCCAGGAATTTTAAATACGAGAATAAGCTTTAAAATCCTTAAATTGGCAATGCATTGAGAGGTGCAAAATCATTGTTTTAATTTTTCGACAAAATTAGTAACCATGTATATTGTTTTCAAAGGCATTATACCTTATTAGAGCCATGTAGCACTAAAAGATAAACATTATTGTTGCCAATATGAAGAATGAAATGTGATCACTTTAGCCCTTAAATATTTCCTGTCCTGAAAGGGTTAACCCAGCATTTCTACTTTTAAGAGGAAAGTCCACCCTGATATCAAGTTGGTTTTAAAAGAAGCAGAAAAATAAATAGATTGATGGAAGTTTGAGCAAAATACTAAAATGTTTATTAACTCTTGTTAATGACAATAATATTTATTATAAGAACAACAATAATAATAAAAAAAAGTAATCATAATAACAATAATGATAATCATATTAATAAATAATATTACTAATAACAATCATCATCATTAATAATAAAATAATAGGGTTATTTGAAGACTCTATTTTTATAAAGTACTTTAATACATAATTAAAGCTTGTGCTTTTAGTGCTTTACATCCACATCATTGGATTCAATTGTTATTACACACCATCCTGTTTGAAACATACATAGGTAGACCAAAATTAAGAAGAGAAAAAGGGGAAGAAGATAACATTCTTCTTATGGGTACATATTTAGATCTAGTTTTTTTGTTGATAGCTCTCTCCACACAGAGTATATGGATCCCATGTACAGCTCCGTAGGTCAGTACCAGAATGATAAGCTCGTACTCGTACAGCTACATTTGTAGGTACAAACCGTCAAGGGTAGCATGCGCTGCGTGCAGATGGTCTGTAACTCTGTATGCAAAGAGGGAGAAATGATGCTTGTTTTGCTCAGAAAGGTGGTCATCGACTGCTACTTTTTAATATTAAAACTGGTCTTTGTAGAAGATTGATTAGTATGAAGCATGTGAAGCATGGTAATGACTATGAAGGAGTATTTATAGCAATTTTTGTTAGGCCTAGTTGCAACAAAATTGTATAACACGCCAGCAGCGGACTGTACCTGACCTGAAGAAGAAGAACATGTGGCAAAGGACAAGAACAAAAAGTAGAAGAAAAGGTAGAAGAAGAAGGACGAAACACTATTAACAAGAAAAGAGAGCAACCATCTGATCAATATATCATCCTATTAGTAAAACTAGTAGTACTACGGTACTCATGGTACTTGTAGTAGTAGTATAGCTAGAGTGCCCAAGTCTGCGCAGTGCCCATGTCTGCGCACACGCGTAACTGCGCGATTCTAATAAAACAAATCACGCAACGAACACAAACTTTTCATCTCTATCACAGCGATAGGTATTCATGCAAAAAACGAGTCAAAATAATGAAAAACGGTCTTATTTTAGACATTTTATTCACAAGCCTCAAAACGTTGTCTTTCACGTCAAAACTCCCGAACTGCGTGTAAAGTGAATGAGTGCGCAGACATGGGCACCATTGTTTTTTCAATGTTGAAATGACACGGCCACCGTTTCTTGTGAATATGGCATTGTTCTTGCTCTAATTTTGATGAGATTTTTTTCAAACTTACTCTTTAGAATATCAGGAATAAAATAAAATAAAGCTTTAGATGAATATTAAAGAAATTCTTGTTCATTTTCCCGTCAAAACCTTAGGTGCGCAGACATAGGGCTCCCCATCATACTATTATGGTGGTGTGACCATATTTCGTGCATGACCTAAGTTCGCGCACAGGGCAATATCTAAAACACTACAAAAGATTTCGAAAATCTGATAGCGCTATTAGATAGAGGAAGCTAAAATTACATATGGACTATATTTCCTTTTCAGTTGGGTGAGAAATTATGAAGATATTGACAAAATATCGGCAATTTTGCTACTTTTTGCGTCAGTTTCCGAAAAATATGAAGTTACCGACAACGGTCCAAAAATCCTCATTTTGATAGAAGATGTCATCAAAGTTGTAGGTAAAACGTGATACCAAATGATTGTATGATATTTTGTCTTACAAATGATGCAATTATCTTCCCTTTGCTGGACCGCTACGTTGGATAACTTAGATGTTAATTTACGTGCGCGAACTTAGGTCTCGTGGTTTTTATGCCCTTTTTTTTTCTTCAGTCATCAGTGTCTTGCGATCCGACACTGGGTTTTGAGATCGCGATATTTCCGAAATTCTTCGTCGATTAATGTTCTTGTTGAATCAAGTTTTAGTCCAGAATTTTGCTTTCCGTTTGGTATAAAACTTTATAAATAAATTATTGTAGAATATGAGAAATCAAGTATCGAATATCACATAAAATAAAAATTGAATGTGCGCGAAATATGGTCACCCCATCATACTAGTAAAAGAGTAAATCAGAACCCGAGAACTCGATGATTTATAGACTACAGCTATACATACCATTATAGTTACAGTCCTCCATTATCATATGAACTAAGACAGCATCCAGTTTGCCTTCAAACATCTCCTGCAACTGCTGAAGATTCTGGGTTTGTGTTTCTTCCTTGTCGACCTTTTTGCTGCCTTTCGCAGCCGCCCCAGCCACGGCGTTCTTCGCATGCTTCGCATGCTTTGCAGGGGCCCCAGCGACAGCGGCTGGTTTTCCGCCGTGTCTCTTCTTTCGCGGCATGTTATTGCTCTTTCAAACTTATCAGTTTCAGTTCTGGACATCAATATAGCATACCATACTTTCCAATAGACAGTCGAGTCGTCATTATAATTAGACTGGATACATGACAGGTTCTTGTCTGCTCACATTTTTCAACTTCGGAAGTTGGTTCCGGAGACACCGTCCATGTCGTTTTTAATAGTGTCTTAGTGAATAGCTCCATCTTGCGTTGGGCAAATCTTCACCTTTATCAAATCTCAACAGTATACCGTACCTGGTATGTCCCAACAAAAAAATATAATAATAATAAAATAATTAGAGTTTCAGCATCAGTAGCATTCAGAATCTTGAATTAATCTAAATATGGTTTTTAAGATTATGATAGAATAACTAATTATCTGCATCTCGGCGACAACCCCAATTACCCCGATCGATTTGGTTTAGTATGAAGAAATAAAGTTTTTGTAACGTACCGGCCGTACCACTGGTCCCTTTCATCCAAGTTTTGAAAGAAGAGAAGCTCACGAAGCACAATACAATATAATTGTTATGGGAATGCTTCATTTATCATCATAATCATCACCTTTCTCGTTGTTATTGTTGTAGAAAATAAAGTGCATTTGGATGTTCTTTTTCCAAAACGAAATAAATCATGAATATAAAAATGATAAGCAATTTTCAGTTTTAATTAAACATTGATTAAACAAAATTATGAGCCTTATTAATGAATGACTTGTCTTGATATTTCTATAGGAAGATATTATTTACATGATTATTTATCTTTGTTCAAGTGCCATGCATAGAATTTGAATACATGTATGTCAGTAAATCTGCCTATTGTGATCAAAATATCAGTTCATTCAATGAAAAAGAAGACAAATGAATGCCAAGAACAGCGAAATGACAAAAGATGAAAGAAGGGAATCATGCACTCACATGATTTACAAAATCCCTATTTCTTTGTCACTAGCCCACACTCCGGACGGTGTCTTCACTTCCTGGAAGAGAAATAGTTTTAGTTTCAAAATCTTTTCATTTAATATATATACTTTTCATATTCAGATTAATTTTGAAATCTATTGATGCTGAAAGTCCGGTTGCATTTTTTTTACTGTATTTATAACAAATATATATATATATATATCTATATATATATATATATATGGTCTCTACCGTTTTATACTCTCTAAAAAAATCGAGTGATCACTGACGTGACTCCCAGGGCGAGTGAAAATGGACTGAAAATAGAGTGACAAGCACATTTTTCTTATTAGAGAGCACTCGATATTCATTCAGTATTCACTCTTAAACAAGACTAGTGATCACTGACGTAACTCCGTGGGGAGTGAAAATAGAGTTTCTTTTTAGAGAGTATCATTCATTCGATCTAAGCAGTTCCGGCAAGGGGCTCCCCTATTTTTTTTTTCCAAAAAAAACCCGGTACGAAAAAGTAAAGGTGTCCTAAATCAATGAATCTGAATTTTTTCTACGCCGCGCCGTTGCCAAAAATCGAAGGTGCACTCTTGCTCTGAGCTTCTATCCATGAATGACATCAAAATTAGCATGACCCATCTCTTCCCTTCTTGCAGCTCAAAAGCTTCTTCGTTTTCTTCTCCTTCTTGAGCATCACTTTTTCTTCTTCTGTTTTTGATTGCAAGGGCGCTATGAGATTGCACACCGCATTATCCTGACGCCCCCACCTCTTCCCCCTCTCTCCCCCTGCCCCTCTCCCCAGACATATACTGAAGCTTTTCGTCTTGCACTCATCAGAGTGATTATCTTTGTGATTATCTATTTTTCCTTATTTATTCCTCAACGTGTAAATATATATAAATATGTTCTAACTCAATGATTTATTCATACATGAGGACCCCACTGGAGTGCAAATGCGCTGACGTTAATGCCCCTCCAAAGAAATTTCGAGCCATTCCTGAAGAATTTATTTGAAAAGAGGGGGCCGGCCGGAATGGGAAGGGGGGGGGGGGGGGATAGGGTGTGCACATGTTCAGTTGCGCTCCGCATTGGGGTGCACATTTGAGTAGGAGTCTAGCAAAGGTATGGGGGATATGTAAAAGCACTCATGATAAGGTCGAGCCCGGCCAGCGTTGCCAGGTTCAAAGCGATAAATATAAGAAGGTAGGCGTACTAGTAGGCCCTGTTTTGACCCTTTTTATGAAAATTTAAGTGAATTGAATAAAACGCTTTTGAGTTATCATAGTCAGAAGGTAAGAAAGGGGTTTTTCTTTATATACAGAGCATTAAGGTGGGGCAAAGCTTTATTAAAGGGCACTTTGGGGTTTTCATTTCAGGGGGTCTGACACCCCCTTCCCGGGAGACAATTTTGTCAGTTTTTATATTTTTGGAATGTACATCCATAGCTCTTCCTTCTAACAAAATTTGGTCCCTGGGCTTCAAGGGGATAATTTTACCCCAATTTTTAGGGGCCGTCTGACATCCCATCCCAACGGAAATTTTTGTCAGTTTTTAATGTTTTGTAATGTCCAGACATACTACTTCCTACTGACAAAGTTTGTTGCATGGGGGAGATGGGGTGAAATCGACCCGACTTTCGGGTCTCTTTTGGGGGCTAAACCCAACGGCTACAGTCTGTCTGACAACCTTTTTGTCAATGACTTAGATGGTCTAAGTAACTTTGCGGGGTCAAATATTATGGGTAAAATGGGGTGACTATTACGGGGCAGGCTCCCAGACATGCGATATTCAAGCTCTGCACTCTAGTCGACATAATGGCGCGAAGCATAACTCCGGGGTGAAAATTACAAGAGAGGCAAAAATGTACGCTTCCTATGTGTTTGGAAATGTTTTTTTTTTTTTTTTTTAGAGACAATGGGTACCAAAAAGGGTCAAAACAGGGCCTACTAGTACGCCTATCTTCTTAAATTGCAAAAATGTAAAATTAACTATACCTTTCACGGTTTTTGGAATTATTGATCTTATATCGTACAGAGGGCAAAATTATCGTATAAATACGATAATACGATAATTATCGTACACCTGGCAACGCTGATTTTTTTTTTGCCCGGCCCCCCTACAAAATGGAGCAGAACCTGCAGAAATGCAATCGGCAGATCCGGGGGGGGGGGGGAGTTGTCATTCATGGGGCCTTTGAAGCCGTTATTGAATAAAGGGGCCGGCCACACATAGATGTCAAGCTTTATTTTCTATAAGGTTAGTGCTAAATCACTCTTGATAAGGCCGCTTGGCCCCTTCAAAGAGCAGCAGAATAAGGACATTTTGGGCGGTTGGGCCAGTCCCCAAAATTTGGAAGCCCTTTATTTGTTTGAGGGGGCAGAGCTCTGCATCGGGAATTGCTGGGAGTACGTACGGGTCATAGGCTTTAACTCTATAGCGCCTTCTCTATCTAGCTAGCGCTCTAGCTCTCAGTCCTCGCAG
This sequence comes from Heliocidaris erythrogramma, assembly GCA_025617745.1. NCBI lineage: Eukaryota > Metazoa > Echinodermata > Echinoidea > Camarodonta > Echinometridae > Heliocidaris > Heliocidaris erythrogramma. The sequence continues at coordinate 18,364,607 of CM046867.1, forward strand.
AAATACGTATATTAATTTGTACAAGAGACACCTGTCACGTCGAGATCGAAATTGAGCCCGCGCTGTTTGTCAAAGCTTTGGCTAAATTTTTCTGCAAATTTTGTCCCACTCCTCCCTATTCAAATATTGGTCTGATGACGCTCTTTTTCATTATTCTGTTAGAGCCTATATCATTCGGGCTATAGGTTCACATGGCATTCCCACAAATTAAAGATTTCATTCCTAAGCTTTTGAAATAATGTGCCCACAATACTTAAAAATCCAAATTCCCTCACTTGATACTGATAACTCTACAATAATGTTAAAGCTCGGGCAATCCGAACTTTGTAATGAGGAGATTTGAGCAAAATTAGAAAAAATAACTGAAACAGAATGGTTGAAAGTTTGAAAGAAATCGGACAAAGAATAAGAAAGTTATGAATGTTTGAAAGACTGAAATCACTAAATATAATTATGCGAATCTCAAACTGGCAATTTTGGTCACTCGATTGTGACATATTCCCGTTGTCACTGAATTCCCTTTTTTATCCTAAGCGCCTTATGCCTTGGGGCAGTTCTCAAAATCAATGGAGATAGCATATTGTCATAGGTTCTCGGAAAAAAAGATAAAAAGATCCTACCGAGTAATGTTTTTTGTAAAATTGACATGTTAGTCATTTTGTGTTTGGAAACAAATGAAAAATTTGTCCGCCACTACATCCCAGTGGCATTAGAGATTCGGCCGCGATTTGAAATTCCCATAATTATAGTGATTTTAACTTTTTAAAAAATTCATAAATTTCGTATTGCTTGTCCGGTTTCATTCAATTTTTTCATATATACTATATACTATATACTATATATATATATAAATATACTTTTTTCATAAGAATGAGAAAAGTATACTTTTCTGATTTTTTCTGCATTCTTTAAGAGCAACTTGCCATATAGGTTGGATTCCCCTTTAATGTGGGAATGTAATGTGCTCCCAAGAGTCCCAATACTCAAGTATATAATGATGAGACAGAGTGCTCCATTCATCGATTCTGAATAGGGAGAAATCACCCATCTCCTCGCAGACAATCAGCCTTGATGATACGTGGCGTTCATTTTCCCGCCATAAAGAATAGAAACCATCTCAATTACGATAATAATTGGCAGATTTTACTCTGCATGCTCCGTGATTCGCGCACATGCATACATGCCATACAATTTTCCGGCAATTCTGAGGAGAAAAAGGGCTCACCTGTTAGAAAATGAATAAGATAGACAAGTGTAACAAGGTCGAGTCCGTATCTCAAAGAGTAGCGTCTGAAAACGAACACGTCATCGACGCCGATATTGAAGTCCTGAGTGTAGATGAAAACTGGGATGACCATCAGGATGACGACCACAATGTCAATGAGAGCCAAGCACCGTCCGAGAAGAAAGATTTGGAAGATAGTCTCGATACGTTGTCGACGATAAATGCCGAGGTAAAGGCGGATTCGAAGCTTCTGTTTAATGACTTTCTTGCTATCACAACCTTACATGGGATCAAATACGTCTATAATAACAACTACAGCACTATTCGAAGGTGAGTTTATAATCTACATGTATGTTAATTTAATCGATCGGGTCCGCTCGCTATTCATAAGGACCGCTATTCATATAGAAAACCGCTATTCATTTAACACGCGTTATGAATAGCGGTCCTTATGAATAGTTATGAATTGTGGTCCTTATGAATGGAAGTCCTTATGAATAGCGAGGTAATTTGTCTATGGTTTGCTCGCTATTTAGAAGGACCGCTATTCATACAAAACCGCTATTCATTTAGTCACGCGTTATGGATAGCGGTCCTTATGACTAGCGAGGTTACCCCAATTTAATATCCTCAGGTGTAACTCGGCATGGCAACATTTTGTAAACTCTTCGTTAATTGTACATTATGTCCGTTGTAATACGTTTGAATATTAATGAGTACAATATTGTTTATGTTACCGGTGATAAACTCGATTAGCATCTTGCTTCTTCTTTTTTTTTTTTTTTTGGGGGGGGGGGGGGTTGTTAGTTCCATTTACTAAAATAATGTATACACTGTATATTGATTATTTGTTTTACGTCAAATGAATTTGGGTAAGGAAGATGAAATTAAATTAAATTAAATCAAGTCAAAACTAATCGAATCAAATCAAGTATATGAAAAATTGCAGATTCATTTTGTTGGTTATTTCCATACCAAGGATATCGATATTCAATATTGTTGTCTCCCCCTTTGTAAATTCTTGTGACGTCACGTTTTCATGAGTGACGACGATGTCAGCATTATCGATTTTGTTATGCCGTTGATATAATTGGAAACCAAACCTGAAAGGAATATGTTATGTTATTTATATCACCCTCATCTCTTCATGAAACGCATATATTGAAGGAAAAAAAATCAAAATCTGATCTTTGCAATAGGTCAAACTATCTTTATTTTTTTAAAGCTTAGACTGTAAAAGCATTTTCGGCCTTTCGAGCACAACTTTCATGTATCTCTTGTGTATTGTTTCAGTTATGGATTACCGCTTTTTATATACATGGTATTACACGCTAGGAAAGGAAATGCCCGATCAAATACTCTTGATTAAAATCAGACGTATGGTAAAAAAAACATACAAGTTAATGGATAAACAAAATGAATAAACATAAATTTCATAATTTTCCTCATCATGTAATTACAGATCACAAGACAATATTCATTTTCATATGGAGGAGAATTGATTTATTAAGTTTATATCCCTCTGAACCCTTATTATAAAAAAATGAAACTGTGCAGTTTTCTGGGATGCCCATCACCCACACTTATGTTCTTCATCTTCCAGCTCAACCGTCCCACCTCCCTATATGATGAATTATCAGTTAAAGATCACATTACAAGAAAATTCCATCAAAATAAATATTGGCTTAATACTTATTATTGCATAGATGGCATAAATTAAACAAGGTTATCCAAATTCAACGCTTGGAAACATTTTGAAGTAATGATTATTATCAATTATAAAACGGTAAAATACAGCCCCCGATATAGCAGTTGAAGAGCTCCTCGAACGCTGCTGAGATGTGTGACGACACACCGGGGACCAGTCCTGTCTAAGCAGACGATGTCCCATAACATCTTACACATTTTTCAGTGCCTGTTTTGTCATCTCCTCTTCACTTATTTCTCTTACTTGACTAGCGTCAGTCTTAATGTTAGTCTGTTGCCTCACTCTTAACTTCGTGTATGGTATTATTTTGATGAAAAATGCAGCGTTAAAAAAATAAAGGAATCAGTCACTTGTAAACAAAATAAGACGCCATTGTATTTTCAGCTGCTTGCACCGGGGCATGTTCGGCGTTTCAAGAGGGAACGAATACCATCCGTGCTATTATTCGGAGGGCTTTTCAATTTGAAAGTGGGGTTTATTTCATTGATCATTGACCCTTCTCCTGTGTATTTACAATCAAACGGTTTTAGTTATCAGAATCAGTTTCACTTTCCCTTTTAGAATGGTGTGAAATAAGGTCATGTTTAAATATACAAAACTCTTTATAATTTGATAAATAATTGCATTGCAATTACGTTCATTCATTATAGGACGTCGTCTGCTTAAGTAGGATTGGTCCCTAGTGTGACGACATCAAAACATCGCTATATTTCTGGCGAATCCTCGGATATCCCACACTGTTAAAAAATATGTGGGTATTTTTACAGGAAATTTCCTGGCAGTCGAAACGCCAGGAGTGCACGTTATTTTACAGCCTCATGTAAAACTACAGTCTGTAAAAAATATTTCCGTTTTTTTACAGGAAAGAGACTGTAAATTTAAAGTCAGTCTCAAGGAAAGCCAGAAAGTCTGTAGTTTTACAGTTATTAGTGTATAGCCATGCTTTAATATGTTATCCTATTCTCTACCTTAATCTATCCTATCCTAAACATATCCTATCTAGTTAATTCAATTTAATGCAATCTTTTATATGCACCTTATAGTTTTTATTCCTTTTGTGACAGTTACTAAATCGGGCAACCCCAAACCATACGCTTACTAAAAATTCATGAATATTCATATAAGTGTTTTCCCACATATTTGGTAATTTAACAGGGTAACTTGTTAAAATATGAGAAAATGTTTTTTTAACGGTGTTTTTTATCGGGCGATTTAAAATAAATGCTGATTTCCGGTAAACCAACAAACTTGCTGTTCTTTTACAGGAAAAAGCCTGTAAAATTGAAATGACGGCAATAACTTGTAATTTCAAGGGCCAGGAAACCTGTAGTTTTACAGTTATTTTTTACAGTGCAGATGCTGAGAAGAGCTTTTATTTATGTTGTTTTTATAATCATCAGATACGCAGTTGACATAAAACTTATACGATTGCCATCTATAAGCTTCCCAGTTTCTAGTGATACATTAATTGCCATATTTGTGATTTTCTTTGGATAGCTACTTTAACAGGTGAATATCGTCAAACCATTATTGAGCTCAGTCTGAATTTAAAAAAAAGGTTAATTGATTAATAAAATTAAAAATTGAAGAGATCGTCAAAACCTCGTCGGTTGGGCTTCTGTATATAGGTTAAAAAACAAACCATAAGGCAGCCAGCAGAGTGTTATCTCAGTATGCATGGGCGGATTAAGGGGGGGGGGCACAATCGGCCCACGCCCCCTTTCTAAAACCCAAGTTGCATACCTTAAAAGTGCACAACCCCAAAATGTTCCCCTTTCGAATGTTCGACACCCCAAAAAATTACATGAATAAATGAATAATGTGATAACCATTTTTTATTGTAAGAGTTTTTCTCCAAACGGAACCCTCCCCTTTTACAAAATCCTGTATTTGCCCCTGTCGGAGTCAATAAATATACAACTAGTGTCATTCGACTGTTTTGAAAGTATAATACTCTGCCCTCGTTATATCCTCACCTTGTTACTGTCAAAATTTATCCTACATTACTCGTTTTAACAATGAGTTGATTGATATGTAATATAAATGAATGTTGCACGCAATTCATAGATATCTAATTTTCTATGCGTATGTACTGTGTTGACATTATCACCGTGATTATTTGCGCAGTGTATTTATAAAGGACTGGTCAGACTTGTCCCATAACGATAACGATAACCATGATGACGAGATTTTCAATTAAAGGTACACCCTACAACGTTGGGTGTACGTGTGAGTATGCTCCTGTATGTTATTGGTAGGACAGGTGTAGGGTGGACCTTTAATGAAAAATCTCGTTCATCGTTATCGCACAAATCTGACCAGCCCTTTAATCGACCAGAGGGAAAAGGGTGATATTCTAAAGCGTTGAAATCCATCCTGTTTACCCGACATGAAGGTGGTATAAATTCCACGCAACCTACATGCATGTACTCATGAAAAGCAATTACCCGAATGTGTTTACAATTGATATTATCTATCTACTCCATTATAATAATTTGAAGCGAAATGGATATGGTAACGTCAGTGACTCGTGGTGATTGGTGGCATGGCCCCGTCATTTCCAATGGGATTAGAGGGGTAGATGTGGGCATGGGTTAATCGACGGTTGACGAAATGGCCGCGCCGCTTAAGGGTAGAAAAAGAGGGCCCCAAAAGAGTTTGGGATGGCCGGTGGGATTCCTGAAATAAATAAATTTGTTTTGATTTGTTTTAATATGATTTGGTTTGATTAGATTTGATTTGATTTGTGTCTGACAATCCTAGAATGCGGGGGGGGGGGGGATAAATCAACATTCAGATTTCTATTCGGATATTTAGCACCGAAACGCCAATAAACGTACTCTTCAAAAATTTGCTGACAGCAGCTTGAGCACGAGAATTTTCGACAAAAAAAAATAGGAAATGAGATTCATTTCCAACAGTTATCTTTTGTAACCCATGGTTTAATTTACTTTAAAGTTAACAATGTGTTGCCAATTTCTGACTGACAATTCTGAAGTAGGTATATATCTACAGTGCGTCCCAGAAAAAAGTTAACAGTTGGAATAAGTCTCCCCAAATGAATATTAAAAAAAAAAAAAACATTTGTAGGAAATTTTAATACCTGTCGATAGCTTATAGGTCTCTCCTATCAAACGGCATCAAACATTAAAGAATATTTTACACTGTCTTGGGTGAGCAAATGGTGCAAAATCCATGGTTGACAACAATTTGTATTGGTTGTTGCTGGTATCAGCAAAGTTGAGAGGCTTGAAAAGGCTTAGAAATTTATTTTCATATTTTGATCACTAAAAGGCAATTTATGAAAGAATAAGCTGTATTTTTTATGTCTTGACATATCCCATAAAAACTTTATGGTTGACTGAAAAAGCCAGCATGAATTAAAAATTCGTCAAAATTAAGATTTCAAAACACTCAATAAAAATAGTTAATTGATCACTGAAGCATGAAATTGTTGATAATTTAGGTAAGTACATACATAGAACAAAACCTGTTCTTTCATAAGTTTTCTATTACCGGTATTGATAAAAATATGAAAATTTATATGCCTTTTCATGACTCTCAACTTTGATACCAGCCAGAACAAATACCATTTCTTGTCAAATCTGCCTTTTGCACCCCGCAAGTTAACAAAAATGGCCTTTGCTCACTCAAGCGTAAAATATCGCCAGATCTATAGGTGTCATTTAACAGTAGGGACCCTAACCCTAAGCTATCGACAGGTATCAGATTTTCCTTCATATGTTTCGAAATATTCATTTGGGGAAACTTTTTCTGACTGTTAACATTTGTCCTGGAACACAATGTATGGGACTAAAATAGAGATTTAAGAGGGAAGTCCAACCCGACATCAAACTCGCAGAGAAACGCTTATGCATAGTTCGGGAAAGACTTACAACCAAAATCAAATAGAAAGTCTAATTAAAGTCGTGATTGTTCAAATTCAATCTGTCTATAACAGCCTAATTTCATTAATAGGACAAATTCTTTCAAAATGTTAAAAATAAAACATCGTAAACAGTTACTATGCTTTAAAAAAAATCGTGAAGAAGCCTATCAACTCTGCATACTCAAATTTTATCAAATTTAGGACAATAGGAGGTGTATTTTGATTTGTTTCTTTATAACTACATGTATGTGTTTTTTTCAGATTCTCTTGGGTGTGCTTCATGGTGACGTCATACGTCCTTTTCCTTTTAACAGCCAGAGAACACATCACCAAATACCACGCCAGGTTGACCAAAGAAGAATTTTCAACCGAACGAAAAACTTCTATTGGTTTTCCTTCCGTTACCATCTGCAACTCCAACATCGCAAAGGCGTCGCTCGTCGACAACCCTCCCATGAACACCATCATTCGGGTCATCCTTGACGGCTCCGTAAATCGAGGGTGGGGCAGTTTTGTATTGAACGAAACTGATGATGTTCTCGAGGCGCAGATGGATGAAGTTTTGCTGGCCATCGCGCATCAAGCGTCTGACATGATTTTGGAGTGCGCGTGGAAGAGAGGAGCGAAGGCATGCGGAGCAGCGAATTTCACCAGGAGGATGACCAGCGCTGGGTTGTGTTACACGTTCAACGATGGCGATTTCGAAGGTGATGATGACATCGAAAGCGATGCGAGGCTTGAAATAAACCGGAGTGGAACGAAGGAAAGCTTTTGGGTTCGTCTTAATGCCGAAGTTGATGAATATGTGTCAACTTTGAACCCAGAGGGTACTGGATTTAAGGTAAGACGACGATATTCATATTCAGTTCACTTTAATTCAATTCAAGTTTAACATACACTATAATAAAAACAATGATAAATATACAAAGCACAATTTGAGGCATAATGAGATGGATGCAATTCCACCAGTTCTCTTTTAAAGACAGAAATCAAGATTTACCAACACACTCCCATTGCTCTCATTCACTGACACTATAAAATAATTGTATGAAACACAACTGCTCCAAGCATGGAATAATTCAGCGTTCATGTTAAATTATCGAAGATAAATCATTGATATCGTGATGGCAAAGCGACTAGGCATAGCCATTTTCTAATCGCCTCTCTCTTTCTCTCTCTCAGTTGCACAAACGCACACACTTTACTTCTTCCCTGCATGCTTGTTCCATTTCTATGTGAGTTTGTCTATTCTCTCTCTCTCTCTCTCTCTCTCTTATACACACACACACAGACGCACACACACACACACACACACTTTTTTGTTTTTCAAAATATTTTATTAGAGATTTCATTCAAAATAGATCATTACATAAAATAAATGTATAAATAATTTCAAACAAATACAAATCTTCATTTCGTTTTCATACCATAGTGTTAAATTATTCACAAAACAAGCATGGAAGAATGTTGGAATGAAATCACTAAGTAAATAATATATTGACAAACACTAACGTACGCCCTATACCCCTCCCTATTTCCCACAATGTATAATATTCAATGTAAATGATCTTTCATTCAAAATATGTTAAAGTTCTTTTCTTTTGTTATTTTCCTAATTCATATAAAGATCTCCTTTAAATGAATAAAGGGGTAAACAAAATGTATAATTACAGTATAATTAAATGAAATACAATTCTTCATGTTATATTCATATCATAAATAACAAGATGTGCATCTAACAATTTATATAAACCCTTCATCGGTATACCTTGTTACCCCTTTCACTACTTAACCCCCCCCCCCCTTCTCAACATTCACATTCACACTCACTAACATCCAACAAACATACTGAGATTTACACACGCACAACACTAGACACATCATACTTGCTCACATGCATTCACATCCTTATTCATTTTCAGTTCTTCCCATTTCTGTTAGTGTAAATGTAACTTCCCTGCCTTCATTGCTAGATTTTTTTCTTCCTCTATACAGTCAGCTCTATATTTTTGTACTTTCGTAGATGAAGGAACCTGGCCTTGAGCCCTAGAATGGAAAATTGCATATTTAATAAACATGACCAAAGAATTTACACATTTATTTCTATTTGAATTACCAGGTAACCCCATGAATATATCCCGCCAATTCATATTTTTCAATTCAGCCAAGCCAAAGTAGTCAATACAAAATTGCCATAACGGCTTCACTTTTGCACAGTTCAGAAATATATGAAAGTAAGACTCAGTCTCCTTATAACAAAATGAGCAATAATTGTCCGTCACAAACCCAAACCTCATCAAATGTTCTTTTGTATATATAGCTCCATATAAAAGTATAAATTGAAATTCCCTTTGTTTTCGAATGAGAGTTGTGTTCCTTGCTCGGATAAAAAGAGTACATATTTCTTTATTTGTAAAGTTGAAATTGCTGTGACCATCCTTTACTGTTAAGTTATACGAATCACGTAAATTGTTGATAAAACAGTTATAAATAGTTCTAGATTTAACTACCTGAAAAGTTGTTTCCTGCCCAACAACATACATGTTTATAATTAACCCTAATAGAGCCGGGTTATTTAGACCCATCTCACAGCCGGGGGGGGGGGGGGGGGGGGGGGGGGGGCTGATTCCGCCCCCCTAAGATCTCGGCCATCCACCGCGCATTTGCAACGAAAATCGGCACACACGTCGCCGACCACGTAATCTACATAACTGTATAGTCTCCGAAAAATGTCACAACTAATTAATTATGCTAATTTATGCATAAAATTAATGGTTTGCTCTAATTAATTAAATAAAGCCCCAAAACTGCAAATTTTTTGTATAGAGACTCTTTGTCAGATTCTGATCAAATAAACCAACAAAAAAAATTCGGTAAAATCCTTTTTTTCTTATGTATTTTATTGTTTTTTTAATTTCTTATGTATTTCTTTGTTTTTCGACTTTTTGTTTTTTATTGTTTTTTCGATGGAATTCGTCGGCGACACTATTTTAATCATTAACAACATAAAATTAATTGTTTTTAAACAGTAAAAGTAAAAATAATGAAACATTTATGAATTTTAGCTGGAAACACAATTTGCATTGGATTTGTACACGAAATCACGTTTTTGAGCAATTTTGGGTCCGACATGCACTTACGAAATGTTGCGTAACTCCGGAACCGCACGCGCGGACATCACAAATTTGGTCTCAAAAGTTGCGCAAGACTTGAAAGAAAAAAGTAGTAAAGCGGCGTGGTGACTGCTTTTCGCGATGCGAACATATTACGCGAAACGTCGAGGGGGGGGGGGGGGGGCGGAATCCGCCCCCGGGCCTATTAGGGTTAAAGTCAACAAAATCAATTTTCATAAATCTGACCGAAGGAGTAGCATTTGTCCAACTAGTTGGTATGGCATGAGCAATATCAATTATCTGGAGCAATTGATTTGCATTAATCCCAAGATTTTGAAAATAAACCACAGGCTTTATATGCCCATTGTCAAAAATGTGATTTACAGTGCGTATGCTTTTATTAAATAGATCAATATCACAGATCATTTTACCTCTTATACAAATATTATGATTATTAAATATAACCTCCCCTTCAGGGTATCTATATTTCCTCATATCTTGCCAAGCCTTCAGCATTTCTGAATAAAAGTGTGGCATTTTTAATGTTAATTTAGAAGTGTCAAAGTCGCATAAGAACAGAAATCTCCCACCAACTGTTCTGAAACAAAAGTCAAAATACAATTTCCATCCAGCATCCCTTTCTCCATATAATAAACACACATACACACACACGCACACAGATTCTCTCTCTCTCTTTCTCTCCAATTACCTATTGGTTTTGTTTTGTTTTTTGTGGCTATATATATATCTACTCAATTTTAGACACATTAGTATAATAACCGTATTTAAAACATTTCCCCCTCAATTAAGCTTCTTGTTCATCGACGGGGCGATGTCCCTCTGGTAACGGATGTTGGGGTCGCCATCATGCCTGGTGTTCGGACGCTTATTGCAATCAAAAAGCAAACGGTAATTTTATCAGTCAAGCCTTTACTATATATGGGCAGTTTCACGAAGGAAATATATACATAATCTTTAAAAATTAACTTTATTAATGTGAATCCTAACTTTTTGTGTAACATACACCTTTATCACAAACTTATCACAGACTTTATTGACTGTAATTTTAGAAAATTGATGCAATTTTTTTAAAAGTTGAAGCAAAATTATTATGTCGAATTCTCTGAATATCCTTGACGTTTCAGCCTTTCATGTGCATTTTACGTCATACCACGTGTTTCACGTGACGTTACAATAGTTTTTATCAATCTAATCGATCAAATTGTCATTACTAAGAAGTCTACTGCAGCTACCCCTGACTTGGAGGAACCCCCCCCCCCTAGCTGCAGTGACTGCCATCTTGTAGATCTCATCTCTTATTGTTTGATTAAAGTTTATTTCTGTGTTTTGATCAACGTGATACAATATAATCTAATATTACAAAAAATATATTAAAAAAATTTCAGGCTTTAACAATTTACTTCTAAACACAAAAAAATATGCATATGGGAAATCAACATTTTACTATCATTTGTTGATTTATTTATTTATTATGTGACGCTGATAAATTATTGAAAAGAGCGGATCAAATTAAATTTCTTTTTATGTATAACTCGTCTTCCATGTAACCTGATCCAAACCCTCTCTGTATCTCTCTCTCTCTCTCTCTCTGAAGGTACAGTGCATGTCCTATCCGTACGACACAGATTGTCGAGACACACGTTTGGACCATTACCCATTTTATTCGGAGGGGGCTTGCCTGACAGAATGCGAAACCATTGAAGCCACAGAGGCATGTGCATGCAAACTCCCACACATGCCCGGTAGGTATGATGTAGGAAAGGAGGTGGAATGAGTGGCGCGACACCGGGGGGTTGCACGACACAGTCATGATCCGGTGACAATTGCTCCTATCAGCGGTTAATATATCTTACACTAACCGAATTCCTAACTTCATCCCTGCATCAAACACTACTGTTTTATTCTCTAACACACCATAAACCTAACCTAAAACCAAATTGCAACCACATGGGCGGACCCGGGGGGAGGGGGAGCGAATCAGCCACTGCCCCCTTTAAAACCCAACTGGCATACCTTAAGTAGAAAATTAAAAAAATTGTCTCCCTAATTGTGTACTTTTCCGGCTCTGGCCCCCTCTTTTACAAAATCCCGGATCCGCTCCTGAACCCTCTCCCTAACCCCATACCTTTACCCACAGCCTGGATCAATAATTGTTGCCGGGACAAATGTCAAAGCACTCACCACTCAGGGCTCGGGGGGGGGGGGGGGGTCCCTCCACTTGTTTCGTCAGTTCCAGTAAAAAATATGGGGGTAGATGTTTTAAAAAATCCAATTTTATTGCCCTTTATATAGTAAGTTATTTTTGTTTTTTAGCAGTTTCTAATATTTTCTTTTTCTTTGGATTTTATACTTTCACTTTCATTTTGGGTTTTTTCTACTTCTCGTTAGGCCTATTGTTAGGCCTATTGTTGTTATTATTATTGTTATTATTATCATCATTAGTAGTTTACTATTAGAAGTATTGATGTTATTTTTTTTTGTTGTCATCATCATCATCACTATTATTATCAATACTCAAGCTTCTTCTTCTCTTAAAAACAGGTCCATATCCAGTGTGTACTGTTAGACAGTACGCAGAGTGTGCGCTGCCTGCCTTTGTAAAAGGTATGTGAATTCATCAACGAATACATTTATTTAGAATTATCAGACCGTCAAGCTTCTCAGTGATTCATGTTCATCGAGTTTAATAAAAACGTGTTCATATCATATCTATTCATTAAACTTTATTGACATACATAGATGTTTTGTGTATAGAGAAAATAGATGAAATTATGACGAGTATAATACCTTCATTAAGAGAAATCAGTGAACAAATATTTCAATGAACACATGAATGTTTTTAAATGTATGTAATATCTCCTTCTTGGACAGCCATTTTTAATACAAGCAATAATACTACATTCTTTGTAAATGCTAAAAATGGTTTCAAACATTTTTATTGGAGGGGAAAATGTAATGCTGCATTCAATAAAAAAACACAAATAATCTGTTACAATCTGTTTGACCTCTATGGCTGTGACCTTAATCTCGACAAAGAGACGAATGTAACAACTTCCAAGTGTCAGAGGGCATGTTACACCGAGCATTTCAGGATGACGATGAGTTATCTGAAGGCACCAGGAAAGAGAGACACACAACGGCTGCAGAATCAGTTTAATTGGACGAGGGAAGATGTGACGTAAGTCAAACACGTGTTCACGGTGGCGTAGCTTGGGTCCAGTTATAGGGGGTGGAGGCACAGGTCTTATTCGCTGGATGAATGTGATGGAATGCAAGGGAGCGGAGGACGGCATGGGAGCTGGTCGTGCATGCCCCCTTCTTCCCATGTTCTCTTTCCCCCTTTCCCTCCCCCTTTTCGTTCTCTCTCTCTCTCTCTCTGACACAAACACACACACACACACACTCAGGTATATACTTGCGTGTCTTTCCCTTTGTTTTCTCTATTGTTCAAATAGCCACACAAGCAGCAAAAAAGCCACACAAGCCTGACGGAATAAAGGCAATTAGTCACACAAGTATACCTCTGTTGGCACACACACACACACACACACACACAGGTTTACATGGCTTTACTTCCGAGGACAACTATTGTTCCTCTATTGTTACTCGTCCTCGGACAGTCGACGGAATAAGGCATAAATTCATTGTTCGACGTTCGAGGACTATTGTCCGCCTTCCGAGGACTATTGTTGTCATGATTTTTTTTTTGTTCTCTGTCCGAAAATGTCCTCGGACATAATGCTAAACAAACGCATCTCTCTCTTTCTCTGCGCCATCCCTTTCCCCTTTTACTTTTTCCATTTGGGGACTGTCGGAGCAGAATAAGAGCATTATAAGACCTTTTTTACTTTATCCGCATCAAATATGGCTGCTATTGTGCACGCATTTTCCACCTAGTGCATGAGAATTATCAACATTTTATGGTTGAGGAGGGCAGTTGGCTACTTTTGGAAAGCGCATGTAAATCGTTTTTTTAAAAGCTTCATGCATGGCAGGTAGCAAACGCATGACTTATGCTATAGCTTATCTATCATTTATTTATTTTAACAATATCATCTCAAAATTTCATTGCCCAAACACTTAACATTCCTTTCACAGACTCAAAACCATGTTAGTATTACACTGTATCACACGGTGGAAAGCGTTGTGTTCACATAGTGTGTTACACTGTGGCATGCCACACCGTGTTACAAAGTGTGAAAATAGTGTGTTTCGCCCTGTGAACACAATATACTCTATGTGTTACATGGCATGCATAGGCCCTACTGTGTTACACAGTGTCAAAATAATGTGTTATCGCACTGTGAAGACAATGTCTTACACTGTGGCATGCATACTGTGTCACACTATTGTGGAAATAAAGTGCTTACACAGTAAACATAGTTCAGGAGTTACACTGTGGTTTGTCACTCTTTGTCATACAGCGTGAAATTGTGTCTTACATAGTAAACACAATGAAAGTGTTACTGTGGTATGCCGCATTTTATCAGATAGTGTGGGGGAAAAGAGTGCTCACACAGCACTAAGTGTACCACATATTAAACACAGTGTTCACTGTGAATGTCATACTGTGTCACACTAGTAGTATGGAAATAAACAAAGTGATCACACAGCAAACACAATTCAAGTAAATCACTGTGTTTTGCAACTCTGTCACTCACAGTGTGAAAATAGTGTATCTACAAGTGGTATGCTACGCTGTGTTACACAGTGTAAAACTTGTGTATTTTTATACAGTAAACACAATCTTTGTGTTACACTGTTGTGTGTCTCACTATGTCACAGTGTGAAAATACATAGTGGAAATGATGAAATTGTTATACTGTGATGTGCCCTACTGTGTGACAAGTGTGAAAATAGTGTTTAAATAGTTACTATATAGAAGGGCAATATTACCCTGTTGAGCGTACATTTTGTGATGGTCATACACTGTCACACTGCGTGACACGATGTGAAAATAGCGTGTTTACGTTGTCCACACTGAGCGCGTTTCAATATTACACTGTGATTTCCACTGTGGTCACACCATGTTACAGTGTCTCACACTGTGACACGATGAAACCACAGTAAGAGTCGCGCCTCATAATTTCTCACAGTGTTTTCACATCTTCAACACGATTTGATTTTATTTCTGCGTTCAATAGCATGATACAAAATAATATAATATTACAGACAAAAATAATAAACACGTTTTCAGACATTACTTACTTCTAATTTACTTCTAAATACAAAGAAAATATAAGTACTATGTATATGGGAAATTAACATTTTCCAATTAACATAATTGTGAACACGGGAGACTTTCATCACAATCAATATGATTAGGAGACGTAGCTGTTTATTAATGAATGGCAAAGCTGCGGCAAATTGTGTCTGTATGAATTTTTAAAATGCAATTTCTACAGTAGACCGCTTCGGTAATGTATACAAATTTTATGCATACCTTTCAAACAAAGGTTGTTCTTCACATCCTGAAAGCTTGGCGGACATAGCAACAAATAATATATGCAAACTGGATTCCAAGCATTGAGGCCCATTTATAAAAAGCATGTTCATGGCATAGCTCGTCACTAGGTGCTCAGAGAATAGTGCATAAATTTGTATACATTACATTGCAGGCCACGAAACCTACATAGATATCACTTTGTCTTTTAGTATAATGACACCGTGTTACAGTATGAGCATCATTTTCTAGGTGGGGATGACAGCCTGAACCAGTCGCGTAGATACTGGGGTCATGCCACCCCCCCCCCCTTCTCCTAACAAGGTATAACGAGAAAGAAGATTAAAAACACAGAAAAGGAAGGAATTAAACAAAAAGCGGAAATGGACAACTCTCATATCATCCCTTCACTCAGTGGTCTTGTTCTCTTGCATTTCATCCACTTAGGGCTGTCCACCCCCCCCCCCAAGTTACCAGTGCCCCCTCATTGGTTGGACCTACGCTATTCCATTGCCCTGCATCACATTCCCCTTTGGTTTAGACCATAGACGTATTAAAACTTAGACAGAGGAAAAAATATAATCGATTAATCCCCGGCGATGAATCACAGATCTTTAAACTATTGTAGTGGCCTTAGCTAACAATCACATGATTGTTAGTTAAGCCACTAACTAACAATCACAAAAATAGGCGCTATTTTATTTTTATACCCAAAAGGACGACATGATATCATTTTTAAAAATAAAAACAACAAAGAACACATAGCATTTGAAAGAATGGTACATGTTTCAGAGTCATAATGACGGTGGAGTTTGCATGATTCCGAAACATGAATTGTACCATTCCTTCAATGGGTTCTTTGTTGTTTTTATTTACAAATTATTTTTTTATTAAATCACTGATGTATATTTTTTTACAGTTATGTAGGCTTACCATTTTACACGCATAGAGACTATTTTATGGTATTATGCGTTTCGAAGAACTGAATATTATTATTATTTTAAATTTGTTAGAAATAATTTTGGAGTATGACATTGACATAGTGGTGAGAAATAGTTTTTTTACATCATCTTAGACTAAGTCCGTTCTCTTTAATAAGGGGTATCTTTCCTTGAAATGTTAGTTCGAAAGTGAAGAAATATAATGCTGATTATAGCATAATTTCATAGATTTAAACCGTCACAAAATTATATGAGACAGGGAGAGGGATACTCACCCCTGATGTAGGATTTTATCGTTTATTCTCTCTCACTTTCTTCACGCACTTCTTGAAGATGATGTATCGCAGCTAAAAATGTAACGGTCATTTTTTAATTGACTGATGACTTCCCCATCTCCTCGAACGCAAATGGTTCGACGACCATTCCGGATGAATTAAGGCATCATAAAATTGAATTATTGATCTTGTCGTGGAAGGTTGATAGGTTGAACATAGGCAAACTTTCATTCCTTTACTAAAAGAACTTTCAAAAAATGTGAACGAGCATACATGTACGTTGGGAGAAACTCCAGCATTAAAAAAGTTCAGGATACGCTGAGCATTCAGACATCTTCGATCAAAGTTTACTCAAGTTGGCCAGTTGGGTCATTAAATATTGCTTCATAAGTAAACCTTTCCAAGCAGGTACATGTATATGTATATGTTGATATTCACGGTTTCAAGCCGCTGCATTTACACTACTTGTACTTTATTTTATATTTGATAGGAATAACATCGCAGAGCTCGAAATATACTTTGCCGACATGAACGAACATCATATCAAGAGCGTACCTGCCTACGGTGTTGCCGATCTGTGGGGTAAAGTTTTGTACAATTCGCTCGATGTATCTCAGTTTGTTTTTGTTTTGGTGTGTTGTTTTTTAGTCAGGGAAGTCGCTCTAAAATCTGTTGACCCCACCCCAATCGCCTACATATGTATTCAGAATTCAGTCAGCAGCAAAGCCCGCGTTTACAACCATGACAACGGAATTCACAAAGGCTTGGAAGCCGTTTAAAAAATAGAAAGTACAAGAACATTGTTTAAACAAAGGAAAAAGGAAAAAGAAGCACCTTTAAAAAAAATTAGGACCTCGAGGGGGAATGAAAAAAAACCCAAATGTCACCAGGGGTCAGGGAGAGAGGAGTTATCAAAACTTCGTTTTTTATCATTTCGTCTTCCCACCCCCCCCCCTTTAATATTGCTAGTTGTTCTTTAAAGTCATTCTTCAATCTTCCTTTACAGTCTTACCTTATTTTCTTCTCTCCTTTTTTTTTTTTAACTCAAGGGGATCTTGGAGGAATTATTGGTGTCCATCTCGGGGCGAGTCTTCTGACACTCTTCGAGTTCTTTGATTATGCTTTCGTCGAGCATATCCACAGGTTGATCTACTTTCGTTTCTTTTGGAGGAAGATCAAGTCATTTTGTAGCCAAGATAAGAAGGTTAGAGAGATCAGGACGTGATCAATCCTGTAACCAGTATACATCAGGGGAGCGTTTCATGAAAGGAAGTTGTCGGGTATTTTCTCCGACAACTGTTATAAGCTACTGAAATCCTTGCATCTGATTGGCTGAGAGCAAATTTGTGGAATAAAATATCTGACAAGTCCTTTCATGAAACGCCCCCCAGGACTGTCTTGTCGGTGATTTTTACTGACAAATTTGTTCTCAGCAAATCAGAGGCTAGGATTTCAGTAGTTTATAACAGTTATTGCAACTTGTCATTGATGACAAGTTTTATGAAACAGGTCCCGCGGATGACAACCCCTTACTCCTGTTTGATGCCCCTCGAAGAAAATGACATAATTATAGTAAACACTGGATTCAAGATTGTTAATCGTCTCGTTTGTCAGTTATTTCTTGAGGAAAAAAGACACCTTTATATTCAGACATGCAAATACCCGTTGGGATATTTAGGGACTCAACGGCCCATATAACTTCCTCCACATGAAGGTGATTAATACAGAGATTTTGAATGCAGATATGATAAAACATTCAGTCTGTTACTTCAACATATATGTTGTGCATTTAATATATGGAACATAATTATGTTGTGCTTTTATGTAAATACATTGCAGATTTCTAGGTTAATTTTGTTCAAATTTATCATTCTATAAGAGGTTGATTGCATTTTAATTCAAAATAATGTGACATTTTTTTCTGTAAATATTGTGGATATTTGGTTCGTTATAAACTTTCAATTGTAAATAATTATGTTTGAATTTTAAGTAATCGCATATGTTTTGTTACTGGGACTAACCTCTAGAGCAATATGCTTTTTTGCTAGTTTCTTTTTACCACAATGTATATTGTATAGTAATACAGTATGTCCCCCCACCCCCCCCCCCCCCAAAAAAAAGATACAAGCGGACTTTCAGTATCAAGACTTTCAAAATAGTGAATTATTCTGAATGTGGTTCAGAATTGTGAAACTATAACTATTCATAGAAAACCGCTATTCATTTAACATGCGTTATGAATAGCGGTCCTTATGAACAGTTATGAATAGGGGTCCTTATGAATGGAGGTCCTTATGAATAGCGAGGTAATTTGTCTATGGTTTGCTCGCTATTTAGAAGGACCGCTATTCAGCTTAGAACGCCAGCTTAGAACGCCAGCTGAGGCACTAGCGGCTTGTCTTGTTCAAAAACTCGTCTGCCCCCGACAAGGGGAATTAATTAATAAGGTTGAGGATTTTTCAATCTGTCGGTCAATTGAATCTGGTGTCGCCGAAACCACTAACCCGTCTCCGTGGTCTAGTGGTTAAGGCATTGGCGTTCTAAGCCAACGACCCGGGTTCGATTCCCGACGGAGACATTTTTTCAGCCTTTGCAAAAATTTCAAAAAGGGAGGACAGCTCTGCATGGGGAACTTTGATTGAGCTACGCAACGTTATTCTCGCATTTCTTTCACATTATATATATATATATACAACATTATTTCCTACGTTAGGGGGATCCTAACAATGTGGTTTATTCCGTCACAATAGAAATTCCACGTTACGGGGAAAGAAACCGTGCTTTAAGGGGAATGCTAACAATAGGCTGAGATAATAGGATTCCCCCTAACGCTGGAAAAAGAGTTATTATTATATATGTTTGTATATATTTGAAAGAAATGTTACTATAAGACGGTCGTAGCTTTTATTGTCCTCATTTATTTGTCGATCTTCATCAGGACTGCATAAGAAACACAAAAATAATGGCTGACATTTACATTGGAATATACATTTCAATTTCTTACAGTTGTTAAGTACTTATCATTATCATTATAATCATATTAATTATAATAATGATTATAATTATAATAATTATTATTGTTGTTGTTATTGCTTTCATAGTTATTCTTATCATTACTATTATTATTAGTGGTGGTGTAGTAGTAGTAGTAGTATAGCACATGTAGTAGTTGTAGTAGTAGTGGTGTTATATTGTTCTTATCATTAACAGCATCATCATTATTATACATTCGCATATCTTTTAAAGAATAAATCAATGTGTGAAAAGATACTTGCATGTCTTTTAAGTAAATAATATACTCGTCGTAACTATGTCTATAATAAATTTCTATGAATATTTGCAAACTATACAGATAATGAGTGTAAATGATTACCATGTGGGCAAGGTTGTCGTGGCAACTAGTCGGTGTTGCTTTTTAAGGTGACATGGGCTTCTTTGGGGATAGATCTATATGAAAAGTGCACAACATGTTAGCTTCACTTGTTGTTTCAATATATAAAAGTTTGCATTAATTACATGGATATATATAGCATGATACAATATAATATAATACGACACAATAATATAATTAAAGTATAGTGTGATGTAATTCAACATCGTATAATAGCTGTTTCTTTTAAAGCGCCTTACCAGTTACAATGTAACCGACCAAAGTGCTTACAGCATTATTACCCCAGTCACTGGATTCAATTGCGATTCTGCACATTACAGTGCACATTCTCCACTCCTATATATGGGGAGCATTCCAGCCAGTCGCCTGTTTCCAAGCGCGCACATGCTAATCCAACCACAATGACGTTCGCATCCTACCGGGTACCCATTAACACCTGGGTGGAGAGGAGCAATGTAGATAAAATGCCTTGCTCAAGAGCATAAGTGCCGTACCGGGGTTCGAACCCACTGCGACCTTTGCATTCCCAGTCAAGTGATTAAACCAGTCGATTACGACACCTCTACAATCCAATAATCCATTCTTTACTGCAAATGCTGTTTTCAAAACCAGACATATCACTTCAACTATTTTAAAAGTAGTAACCTGGTGGTAATCACCTGGTAGTCACCTGGTAGTCACCTCGTATACGCTCGTAGTCACACGTAGACACTGATATTGACTCGTAGTCGTAATTCATCGATGGATTGGTTCTCATAGACGATATACCCAGACATCGTAGCTAACTGATAGTCTTCAACTCAAGTTCATAAAGTTGTGGGTCAGGGCCACACCGGTCATACTTCGCACGTCACTTCATGCATCTCATCAGTGGACTCAAGGAGGTTATCCTCATGAACTCTTCACATTGACTCTAGATCTAGAGCGGGGGTTTCTTTTTAGTGTGTACACACCAATGACCGGTCCAGTGTAGGTAGTTCATTTATTTCATGTTTTAGTAATAATACTCCGAAGGTTGAAAATAATAGTCGTTGCTGGCAATATATTTTCTTTGTAATAATGTTAGAAACTTGGAATTATTTGATTACCTTTAATTGTATTTATGATATATTTGTTTGTTTGTTTGTTTTATTCTCTTCTGCATACATAATCAATACAAAACAAGTCAAAATATAACATGTAATATAAAAGGTATAAATTATCAAGACAAATGATATAGTAAAAACAATGACTAAGGTAAATTATCAAAAAAGGGTGTCAAATGATGTGGAATATGCATATAAGAAAATTGTATAAATTAAAGGTTCATCAAAATTTATAGATGCAAAAGTAGGACTGTCATTATAAGCGACAAAGTGCTTGAAAACATGACAGCCCCAGACAAAACTACTGGAACATAATAAACCAAGTAGCTAATGCAGAATTGAGATATATTCATGATTGCAAATCAATACTAATGATGAAAAACGATGATAATGGAGGCGATGGTAATAAATGTGGTGATGAAGATGATGGTGATGAAGATGATAGTGATGGTGATGAATGATGATGATAATGAAAAAAAATATATAAGGGTTGAAATATACACACAGAAATTTCACATTTGATACTCTGACAACAACATCTTGTTGTTGTTGGATATTGGAAATTATTTAATCACATATACTCTATTACATGTTGAATACAAATTGTTTTGCTTTGTCAATTATTCTCGTTAATACATTATTGAGAAGATGGCTCTGAATTAATTTTTGTGTATACTATATGTATTGCTGTGCCTGTGATACATGTACATTTCAATACAGGATCTAACTTATCGTCAGAATCGTTATTTACGGGACGGATGCAATATAATACAAACAAACATAGCATAGTGTAATGTGGAACGAGAGAGATATATTGTAAGAAATGTTCCTTGAACACAACGCTGGTGGTCACTCATAGGCATAGTTGTTTTAGTGGAAGGTATTTGAAAGAAATGTTACTATGAGACGGTCGTAGCTATTGTTGTCCTCCTTTATTTGTCAAGCCTTCGATCTGTGATCTTCATCAGGACTCTATATATATAGAAACACAAATTGATGACTGATATACATCGGAATATACATTTCAATTTCTTACAGCCATCATTTTGTGTTTTATAGAGTCCTGATCTTGAAGATTACAAATAGAAAGATTGTGACCACCAGTGTTGTGTTCGAGTAACATTTCTTACAATACACTGGTTTGGTTTAAACATGATAAGGGCATGGGAAAGTGAAAGAGGAAGACGGCTTTTATATCAGTCACACCACAAACCAACTCCAACCCGACTCTACACCGATCGATTCTTGTCCATTCGGGGTAATGTAATCTCTTGTTCGGTCTGTTGTTGGTCTCGTCAGTGTGACTGGGGTATGATGAGGACAGATCTTGGATGGATTAAAAAATGATCTTCCGAATTAAAATTATTGATAAATTACGCTGCGGAATAAAAAACCTACTATAAAAATCCTACTATAAACCCCCATAATACAAAACATAACAATTTACATCGGCTTTAATTTAGCATCTAATGATAAAAACGTTGTAGAAAACGTCGTTAGCCTCGCTTCCATAAAAACAAAACCGATAAGGCAAACCGAGGCGCCTCGGTTTTGCTGGCTCGCCTCGCTCGCCAGAAATTTTGCCTCCATATCGCCAAGGATTTCAACAGCGCCAGGGCCTCGACCAGAGGCTAATAAGGACCTTGCTCCTCCGTCAGTACGCTATGATCTTTTGGAATCTTTTGTCTTCCTAGCTCATTGAACAGCGCTGTCTTCGTCCTGGCTTGCGCTCATCTGGTCTCACTCTCAAGGTACCCATAACACATCTCAAGAGATATGGTGATCGTGCATTTTCATCAATTGCTCCTCGCCTGTGCCCTGTGGAACTCAGTCTCATCCTCTCTTCGTGAAACTGACAGTCTAGAACACTTCAAAATCTTGCCTCAAAACATACCTATTTATATTTCAGCAGGTGTGTAAATAATGACTTTATTGGAGGAGCCTGTGCCTTTGAATGTTGTTAACAGAAATATGACGTCATACAAATGATGTGAATCATAATCATCGTCAAAAATGCATGCACTGAGTGGCGTAGATACGAACACGCAATCCCCTCCTAATGGAAGAGAGAGAGTGAGAGAGAGAGAGAGAGAGAGAGAGAGAGAGATGGGAGGGAGGGAGAGGGGAGAGAGGAGGGGGAGAGGGAGGGAGGGAGGGAGGAGATGAGATGAGAAAGAGAGGAGGAGGGGGAGGAGGAGAGAGATGGCGCAGGGATATGGATAATTATGCGGAGGTTGAGAATATTACGTGGCAACAGTTTAAAGGAATACGCCAACAGGCGGCCGTGGAGAATGTCAGGATCGCGTAAGCCCTATTCTCTCGTACACAAAGTTTGTGCGTCGAACGCGTCCGTCGGACTAATGGGATTACATTTCGGACTGCACGAAGCCGACCGAATCTCGCGCGAGAGCTCGAGCTCAGGTGGAGCGTGCATGTTGCGCGGCGAACAGTCTGTCCGAGCTTTGCGCCCCGCGGGGCAAGGGCGTGATCAGGTAATTCGCCGGTGCCATCTCAAGGCATAAACACGTCCACAATCTGCGGTTCAGTATCCCTTTAAATATGTCCCCACTCATTTGCTCTGTAGGCCTATTAGCACTAATTTAGAAACCTTTTAAAACCAGTAGGTAGTCTTTGTCCCAACCGTTAATGTAACAACAACACATAATGTGGGTACCATTTTCGGTTGAATAAACTAGTTTTTAACACTGAAATTAATGGGATTGATAAAGTAATCAATACACATTAAGGGTAAAAACATGTTAAATACATCTGTTAGCATACTCAGGGGCGGATCCAGGATTGAGTAAAAGGGGGGGGGGGCACACAAATGAAGGTTTGTCAACTTTTGGAAAAGGTAGACCCGTATTTTTTTGAGGGGTGTCGACAAATTTTTTTTTCGCCAGACCTTCAAAATTCGCTCAGTGGGGGGGGGGGGGGGGGGGGGTTATGGGGGTCCAGTTTCCCTCCATAATTCCCTGACAAGCAAAAAAAAAAAGGCCTTTTTTTTGGCCGCTGACACGTGCCCCCTGTGCCCCCCTGGATCCGCCACTGATACTACATGTTATTAATTAATCGTGATACTCTCAACAACTTCATTTCTTTTCATCATACTGTTTTACCCTCTCTTTAATTAATCGCAATACTCTTTCAACTACTCACGTTCTTTTCCTTACAGTTGTACCCACCCTTTTATCAGTCTCTTTGAATTTCTGTACTTCCTCCTATAAATTAATTTTAATTCTCTCCCCCTCTGACGTTAGTCATTTCCCATGTAAACTTGTTGCCAGTCTTTGGTATTAGGAATGTCAATACACAGAAGAAAGGATGAAAAGAAGTATACTACATGTAATACTCTTCTTTTCTGTGTAAATACTCTTTCTCTCTCTCTCACACACACAAACCAATACACACGAAAAAGGATGGAAAGAAGATATTCATTCTTCATGATGTATGTACATTTCATTTTATTACAAAAGTTCACCAGATACATAAATGCAACAAAAGACCTGTCTGGAAAACTGGAACTCACATAATCATTACTACATTTGTGTATATTCAAAACTACAATGTCTGCAAAGACTGGCATGTATCCATTTCCACAGTAAATGCACTGGAAAGGCTCTAATATCCAAGATATAATCTTGTGAAGTCATACTTTTGCATTACTTGTAATGAGGCACTGTCTTTCAACTCACCACATTATATGCTGCTAAATACATTGAGTTTGGGATGGGGTTGAAGAAAATGTGTCATTCCTTTTAAGCATACATTGGAAACTCGTGATAAAGAGCTCTTATATAACGAGATTCCTGATATAACAAGGTTAATATTCAGGGCCTGTATTCAATTCAATACTTAAGAATGAAATTTGAGTAGTTTATTTAGATTTCGGCTGTGATAAAATACTTGAGCAATTTTGGTATTCAGTTGAATCTTTTGCCTAAGTATTTTACCCTAAGACTAAGACAGCTCCCTTGCAGACTTAAGCCAAGTACTTGATTGGCAGGTACATGGCTTTCATACATAAGCGTGCATATACTGTGACGCATTTATTGTGCATGATTTTGGACAGGATATGTGACGTCACAATGGATATCAGTAAGTATTTTGCCTTAAAGTTGTCTTGCTTAAAAAATTACCTTAACCCTAATAGGACCGGGGGGGGCGGATTCCGCCCCCCTCTCGACGTTTCGCGTAATATGTTCGCATCGCGAAAAGCAGTCACCACGCCGCTTCACTACTTTTTTCTTTCAAGTCTTGCGCAAATTTTGAGACCAAATTTGTGATGTCCGCGCGTGCGGTTCCGGAGTTACGCAACATTTCGTAAGTGCATGTCAGACCCAAAATTGCTCAAAAACGTGATTTTGTGTACAAATCCAATGCAAATTGTGTTTCCAGCTAAAATTCATAAATGTTTCATTATTTTTATTTTTACTGTTTAAAAACAATTAATTTTATGTTGTTTATGATTAAAATAGTGTCGCCGACGAATTCCATCGAAAAAACAAAAAAAAACAAAAAGTCGAAAAACAAAGAAATACATAAGAAATTAAAAAAACAATAAAATACATAGGAAAAAAAGGATTTTACCGAATTTTTTTTTGGTTTATTTGATCAGAATCTGACAAAGAGTCTCTATACAAAAAATTAGCAGTTTTGGGGCTTTAATTAATTAATTAGAGCAAACCATTAATTTTATGCATAAATTAGCATAATTAATTAGTTGTGACATTTTTCGGAGAAATTGACTATACAGTTTTGTAGATTACGTGGTCGGCGACGTGTGTGCCGATTTTCGTTGCGAATGCGCGTTGGACGGCCGAGATCTTAGGGGGGGGCGGAATCAGCCCCCCCCCCGGCTGTGAGATGGGTCTAAATAAACCGGCTCTATTAGGGTTAAAGTGATCTGAATACGAGTTGAGCCATTTTACTTAGCCAAGTTAAATGCTTAATAATTTACTTACTTAATGCACATTTTAATTTGAATACCGCCCCCTGGTCCCTGGGGTGGTATTCTGAGAATTATTTTATCTTGATTTTAGTGAAAAGATTTTATTTGTTATAACAAATTTTAAGTTGCAACATTTCATTGGTGTTTGCGCAGATGAATTCCACGTACGAAGCCACTTTTGCGCAGTCATTAACCAATTATGCGCCATAGTTTACATTTTGTTATGACAATTAAAATCATTTCACTAAAATCAAGATAAAACAAGAATCACAAATATCATTGAGGTGATTAATACCCCCGCCCCAATGTGTGTGCCATATTTCCTGAGCATTGCTCCAAAAATGAGTAAGTGGTTTGATCTGCAATATTTCCCGTTTTATTGCCATATGTCGTTACCATGGAAACGCAGTTTGCAACAAATATATCTTGCACATCTTTACCACAAAAACAATGTGTGGGCCTAATTTCATGAGCATTGCTTGAAAAAGTGAGGAAGTAGTTCGATCTGCAAGATTTCCCGCTGATTTATTGCTATAATATGCCATTGCCATGCTGTTACTATGGCAATGCAGCTTGACACATTAAAAAAATATTTTTTGCACATCTCCATCCCAAGACAAATGTGTGTGCCAAATTTCATGAGCACTGCTCAAAAAATGAGGAAGCAGTTCGATCCGCAAGATTTCAACCTGATTTATTACCATATGTCGTTACCATGGAAACGCAGTAGCCGACACATTAAAAAAATATGTCTTGCACATCTCCATCCTAAAACCAATGTGTGTGGGGAATTTCACGAGCATAGCTCGAAAAATGAGGATGTAGTTTGATACGCAATATTTGCAACAGACCACCAGCTCGCCCACCCACCCGCCCGCCCGACCGCCCACCCACCCGACCGTATGCTGATTCATATACCACCCTTCAGACTTTGTTTGGTGGGGGTATAATAAATCTCAGAATACCGCCCCTGTTAATTATGTTGTTTTGTTTTTCTACCCCGATATTAGGAGATTCCTGATATAAAAAGGTAATATCCATGGTCCCAAGGTCCTCATTATAGTGAGTTTCCACTGTATTTTCATATTGCAATTCATATTATGGAAAAGGAATGTGAGCCAGAAAAAGAAATGGGGCAATGAAAAAGCTTTTTTGATACTGGTTAAGTCATATTGATTTTTTTCAGGGCCTTCAAACAGGGGGTTGGGTGTACACCAGCTTCATCCTATGCTGATACGCCACTCTACATTATAGACAAATGACCTTTCTAAAGAGGTGGACACTATATCTTCTTCTTCTTCTTGTGTTTCTTCTCCTTTAAAAATCCTACGATGATTAGTACCACAAAATGCTGAGGTCTAGTACGGATAGTGTTCAAATTTGGTGGTGCCAGGCATCAGTAATAGCAATCAGAGTGAAGATGATAGACTTCATTTTTCTTTTAATATTTTTTCTTCTTGATGATTTCCGGCTTCCAGTTCAGGGGATGTGTTTCTTCCGTCTGAAAGTAAGGATTAAAAAAAAAAAGAGATTGAAAGGATTTTGAGAAAAAGGCCCTCAAACAGATGGTGCAAAATCATATAGTATTATGGCCAGTATGATAAAAAATTGTCACTGAGTGAAATATTTCTCTTGTAACTGGTCAGACGTCACTACGATCGGCAGCAGAACAGACAAAGACTGATGATCATATAAACTTTCAAAAATCAACCTCAGACAATTTCAATAACATTGTGCACCACCTTTTGAAATTTGCAAACATAACAATGACATGACATAATGGACCGTAGGTTATATAGGCAATAGGTACAGAAATAACTTCCAAATTGATTTCTTGAAAGTCTTTACAATCGAGTTTGAATTTGATTGTAAGGAATGAGGGGTTTCATTCTTCAATGCAGCATAACGCATAAGAATCTCCTTCATATTCGAACAGTCCCATATACTCACCGCCTCGTCGTCTTCCTTGTAGATCTTGATGGTCTTATCGCCCTCAGCAGTCAGCAGACGACTGCCGCTGTGGTCAAAGGTCATGGCGAAGATACCTGCATCGCTGTCAAGAGAGCCGGGTTGGGTCGGGGCCTGGGTACGCTGGAAGTTGAAGCCTGTCCTCCAGTCCCAAAAGTGTAGGGAACCATTGTCGCCTGATTGTGTAAAGAGCCATGAAATGATTGTGAATGGTAGTGTATAAGCCAACATTTTTGCGAAAACAGAAATTTTTGAGGATGACAGGGACAGGGACATGGACATTTTCAAAAGTTTGTATATGTACTGCCAGCTCGTTCTCACACGTCATTAAATTTGCAACCCTACAACAATTTGAAGACCCTGGCAAAAATAATGGCTCATACAGAGTTACAGAAAACTGCCCAGGGTAAGTGGAGCAAAAGACATATATTTGCTTCATCACATTAATATCATAATATACCAGGTACTTGTTCATACGATAGATACTTTTTAAGGGGCATACAGAAAACATCCTTATGGTCAACTAACTCATGCTCTTTCATTGACTGTATGCGCATGGGTATTTGCAGGTACTGCTAATATACATGGACTTGAAAAAAACAAATAACATTGTTTTGAGGTTTGAATGCATGAATAAGTTGGGCTAAACTGTGCATCTTTAAAATTTTGATCTTACATGTAGAAGCAAAAGAAAAGTGAAGTGAAGGCAACAAGATGTGTTGGAAAATGATAAAAAGAGGAAATATGAAAATACAATAGAAGGGGAATATGAACGGCTTTCAAACTTCCAGAAGGAATAGGGAGAAGGAGCAAGTGAAAGATTAAAAAAAAGAGATATAAAAAAGAGAAAAGAAGGAGAATCAAAGAAAAATAACAATGAGGGGTAAAAAGAAAAAGAAAAAAAAGAGAAGCAGAAAAAAATTAGATGCAGAAAGAGACAACGATAGCTAGATGAACTCACCTCCAGAAACCAAGACATTATCAGAGTTGACAGCCAAGCAATTTACTATGGCATTGTGCCCTCCCAGGTTTTGCATGAAGTTTCCATCGGGAAACTTCCACTGTTTGATGTTATCTGGGGAGGCTGATGCCATCATGTACCTATAAATTGAGAAAGAAATATCAGATATCAACTATCTTCAAAATTATTTCTGAGATTCTTGGGGAAAAAAATATATCATTATGATATGAACATGGTTGAAGGATACAGTTATTATATTTTGAGATATTAAATCAAGGTTTAACTCTGTTAGTCCCAGAAGCAATATCATAGGGCCTTTCATTAAGATGGTAATAGACAAATAAATTTCAATTTTAACCCTTAGTATAAAAGTTCTTCAGCGGAAGTTAGCTTAACCCCTTCCATGCCACCAGATTTTTGAGCAATTACCAAAATTGAACTTTCAAGAATTAAACATTAACTTTCAATGAGATTTTTCTTGAGCAAACTGGGCAAAGATATATTGCATAGGAATAAGCATTATATTGCAGGCACAGGTATCTGTATGAGGAAGAATTTTCAAGCCATTTCTCAGCCTAAACAAAATGTTCAAAACTCAAATTTTTGGGCTGGCTTTGCCGCCCACGGCATGGTAGGGGTTAAAGATTGATAATTTACACAAGCTACAATAAAATGATGACTAATAAAGATGTCAAAAATGAAAAACATGTAATAACGTCCACTAATTCATATTCATCACAGTTGAGTCTCTCTCTTCACTCATGTTCACTCTTATCTTTGTCAATTCCCAAAGTCAGCTCTGTGATAATATTTGATTATATACAGTGCATATTACAAATGTCTCGACGCGATGCCCAAGTGCATAAGGAATTATAAATTTCGATTTTAGCTGAAGCAGCCATAATAAGCATACAAAAACAGACAATAGAAACTTACAGTTTTGGATGTAGAACAACAGATCGGACACTCTTCTTGTGGTTGGTGAGCGTTGCTCTTGACTTTCCTGCGGCCAGGTCCCATAGTCTGATGGTAGAATCATGGCTGCCACTTACAATCTGTACACATACATGAAGAAGAAATAGATCTTAGCATCAGCACTAGCTTTAAGGAGGGGGAAAGGGGCACAACTGTCCAATGCCCCCTTCTTTATACCTTAATACACAACAAAATTTCAGCTGATTACAGTATTATGATAATAGTACATTTCCTAGTGCAGAACACACCATACAATCTCCATGCCTATTGAAACATTATAAAAAGAAGTTATTACACTTGGTGGCAAAATAGCAACTTCATAAGCCCCCACTCTGTCATCATGCCCCTCTCATATTTTGTTTGGCTTTCGAGCCCCTTTAACAGTCCAAAGTTGCCTGCCCTAAAAAGTAAAAATATTAAAAGACCTTCCACAGTACTGGTATCAAAATTCTGATTTAAAGCTATCCTATTGAGTGATTTCACCTTTTGGTATGCATTCCATAAACATGTTGCTACCTTCTCACATGCCCTATCCCCTTGAGATTAAATAAGGTATTTGCCCCAACAAATCAGGTAATTCAAAATAGGACTATACCTGAGGTTCTGCACTCTGGCACTTGACCGATGCTACTGTATTCGTGTGACCAGTCAACGTGTGGACACAGGCCTTTGACCGCATGTCCCATATCCTGATGGTGGCGTCGCGTCCACACGTGGCCAGGATATCGATGGTCGGGTGGAGGTCAAGAGCATAGCAGGCACTGAGATGACCGTGGTAATGTCTGATGACCTGTATGACACACAGAGGAAAAGGGGAACTTTTCAGGGGGTTTCTTCCAATTTAAATGCTCTATATGCCCATGACCAATCAAATGAATTTCTCTGAAACTCAAATTTTGATTGAAGATAGATTTCAAAGTACATTTATGAATTCCCTCTTATGGCTGAATGTGTATGAACATATCACAAAAAGTTGGGGAAAGATTCTTTTTCTTTTTCTCTATGTAAAGATTAAATTAAGCAAACACTATTCTACTTGTTCTTGACTTTTACTTGGTGAACTTAACAATCTATAATGATTGCATACTTTTATTAAAGGGGTACTCCGGCCTGAAATTCATATGAATTGAATAAATAGAGTAAAATTAAACAAACAAATCACTGAAAATTTCATCGAAATCGGATGAAAAATAATGACGTTATGGAATTTTTAAGTTTTGCATTATTTTGGTAAAACAGTGATATGCACGTCATCATGAATATGCAGTGAGTGAGCTGATGATGTCATATCCCCACTTTTTCTTTTGTATTTTATTATATGAAATTGCAATTATTCAAATTTTCTGCTCCAAGCCTATAACTAAAAGGACTGACTCCTTATTTAATGTGTAAGTTTATCCTTACTGCAACTTATTTTCTTACAAGGGAGATATTTTTTATAGACATGTATGAAAAAATGAAATAATGAAGATTTCATATAATATAGTGAAAAAAGGAAAGTGGGGACGTGACATCATCAGCTCACTCATTACATATTCATGATGAAATGCATAGAACTGTTTCCCAAAATAATGCAAAACTTAAAAATTTATTAACTTCGTTATTTTTTATCGGATTTCAATGAAATTTTCAGTGTTATGCTTGTTTAATTTTACTCTATTTATTCAATTAACATTATTTTCAGGCCGGAGTACCCCTTTAAGTTAAAAGTGAATATTTCCAATACATCCAAGATCCTACATCATAGAAATCTATATCATAAATCCAGTGTCTTGATTTACAGGGTATCTTTACACTCTATCAGCTCCTTCCTATCAATTTCTTTAATTTCAGTTATAGAAAACATTTTATATACAATGAACAACTGAGTAGCATACCAAGAAAGTTAGAAGCTGACTAAAAAAGACAGAATATATAATATACGGACGTTTGGGAATTTAACCAATTTTCGGCCTATCACCT
This sequence comes from Heliocidaris erythrogramma, assembly GCA_025617745.1. Lineage (NCBI taxonomy): Eukaryota > Metazoa > Echinodermata > Echinoidea > Camarodonta > Echinometridae > Heliocidaris > Heliocidaris erythrogramma. The sequence goes on from CM046867.1 coordinate 18,396,515, forward strand.
GTTTCTGTTAATAACCTTTAACCTACGTCAGTTATAACATTCCTCCCTGTTTACCAATCTTGACAGTCATGATGTTTATTTCAGAATGTCAATTTCTCCAATTAACATTGCTCAGAGGTTGATTACATCTATTCCTTGTTGTTTACATGAATACTGAGGGGGTTGATTACATTGTTACTGGTCGATTTCAGATCACCTCATTTTGCCTTCTCAGGAAGGGAATTTACACGGCCACATGTGACCCAAATTCCAGTCTCCACTGTGCAGTGTACAGTATACAAATAATGAATGTTTTTTCATTCGTGCAATGGACAGAAAATTTCATTCGGTGAAAGATGAAATGATCCATTCAACTCGGCTCCGCCTCGTTGAATGGATCATTTCATCTTTCACCGAATGAAATATTCTGTCCATTGCACGAATGAAAAAACATTCATTATTTGTTTTATATGACACCTAAAAATAGCTATCCTTCTCATTTGACATTTTATGAATTAAGAAACAAGAGTGAAGGCACTTACAATGTACTTGATAGTCGCATGCCCGCTGCAAAGGCAAGTCGGTTTTGCGTATGTAGTAGACGCGTTGGTGGTCGCGAGTGCAATGGACAATTTCGTATGGATCCAAAATTGCACGGTGAATGGATCAAATTTGCACGATTGATGACGTCATTGTTCAATGGGACAAATGATCAACATCAAACAACCAATCAAATGGCAAGGATCTAATTAGGTGTCATATAATGATATTTATTTCATCTTTACTCCTTCAGTAACATATTGAAAGGGAATAGAGAAAGCGACAGAATTCACATTTATGAATAATTGTAAAATTGACCATTTGTAGTTGTGTGTCCCACTCTGTATGGAGTTGTACGCTAAAATATAATGGAATCGTTAATTAAATCAGCATCACAAAGTTATTGGTTATGAGTCACAACAAATAGCTAACTATGGAATTTCTTTAATACTGACAGAATCTTTTGACTGTTTCTTTAATAGGGGAACAGGAAAAGTGCTTATTACAACTAGCATCTTTTATGTTTTCTTATTCTAAACAACTATTACCCAATAGCTTTGATTAATATTTTTAATATAATAGCAACATCAATAAGTATAACACAAGAAATGCCAAATAAAATGTATGTACATTTCTATCATTTTAACTTTTCAAAAACCAGAGTCAGTTTTAAAGGCCCACAGTCTTCGAATCTCTTGCCTAATGAATTCAAAGAGAGCTCAACTGTTCGTGCATTCAGGAAAAAATATGAATCTTATCTTAATTTTAAGGAATTTAATTTCAATCTAACTGCCTTTTATGTAATTAATGTGATTAGTTATGTTTTGTTTGTATATATGATTAATGTTATGTTAGTTTTATTTTTTTTTAAATTTATTTTCTTTTGAAGTGTGGTAAATTAGGGGATTAACCTTGACAGGCCAATGGCCTTTGTTAATCCCTCACATCCTCCACACTTCATCTTTCTTTTATAATGCCATGTACATAAATGTTTTTTTTTTAATGTTTTATATTGTTCAATTTATATTGATTGTTGAATATTTTCTATTGTGTGTTTTAAAGAGATGTGAAATAAAATTGAATTGAATTGAATTGAATTACAAAACATCAATAGAAAATAATTTTTTAAAAGGGGCTCTATTTTCTCTAGTGGGAGCACTTTTTGAAAATACCAAAGGAAACTCTCAGATGCAACTTCTATTCGGGGTATTCTCCCTCCCATCATGATGGCCTACCTTGTTCTGTTCCAGATCCCAACATTTGACCATCTTGTCCTCTCCGCAGGAGAACAGATAGGGCTGACGAGGGCTCACTGCTAGACCTCGTACTGCGCTTACATGACCCGTCAACGAAAGCTTCAGCTGCCCACTGGCCTACAATTACATGGGAATAGGAGATAGACAATTTATCTGTGATTACACAGAACTGTACCAAGATACAGTCAACCTTGCTTAAGTCAACGTCACATGTGTCGCATAGTCGCTCAAGTCAATGAAAATAAAAAGTCCCAATTTATCCCTATAGACTTACGTGTGTTAATCCTTTGTATAAGTCGATTTTTGTAGGTCGAATATTCGCCTATATCGATCAAATTCTCAGAACAGTACCATGAAAAAACACTAAATTTTTACACCGTGGAACTAGTACAGCCCCAGTGATATAAAAATTAAGGGACTGAGAAATGAATACATGTTGACTGACATGAAGAAAGAACGAAAAAGTTACAAAGGAAAAAGACAGAGAGACGGAGAGAGAGACAGACAGAGAGAGACACAGAGAGAGACACAGAGAGAGACAGACAGAGAGAGGATGAGACACAGACAGAGACAGTGGCAGAGAGTGACAGAGAGAGACAGAGACAGTGACAGGCAGACAGACAGAGACAACAGAGAGGGAGAGGGAGAGTGAGAGAAAGGAGGGGGAGAGAGAGAGAGTGAGGAAAGGAAAGAGAGATAGACAGATAGACATACACAAATGTACATGTAGGGGAAAAAATTATGAATGAGTGAGGAGAAAAAAGGAGAAAGAGAGAGAGAAGACCACGACTCTCCCAAACTCACCAAGTCCCAGATCTTAATGACTCTGTCGCCTGCTCCTGTGACGAACCACTGATTGCCTGGCTCCACTGCTATGCTTCTAACCCATCCAAGATGGCCACTGATCACTCGGTACAGCTTCCAGGGTGGATGCCATTTTGGTTTGGGCATTGTGGGAGCTTTCCTAGCGACAAGGGCCTGAGAGTTCTTGGTGCCAGAGGAAATAGCTACTAAGGCCTATTTGGAAATGTGAAATCAATTCATTAAATGGAGAAAAACAGGATTTTATATTAGGCAGAATTGATTATCATAATGTACAATCTACATCGGATCTATATCAAACAGAAGTAATTATCATTATGTACAATCTACATATGATCTATTTCTAGATTGTACTGCTACTAGAATGTGTGAACTTGACAGTTTAAATACATTGTACATGTATGCACCATCCCAAGGCTTGGTTCCTTACCTTCATAATTTCACCAAGTAAAATTTCATGAGAAGAATTGGACATTATCTTCCAAGGAGTTACCCGACCTTGGTTGTTTCAAAGCTATTTGGAAAACATAGTCCAAATCTTGGTGCAACTAATTATCATTGAAGATTTATTCCTACTGGATAAATCATCAAAACGGTTTGTGGTGGCCGTGGTACATCAAAGTGTAACCCTGTGCCACGTAGGTGTTAATTATGAGACGGGACATTTTCTATGTTAAACCAAGATCATGTAACTCTTTTGAGGAATAATCAAAATGTACTATTCCTCTCATTTCAACAACGAATTGACCAGAAATGTCTTTCCTTGAAGATATCACAATGAAAAGTATCTCAACGGGTGATAAGTATTTCTCTTCAAAATACACATTTAAATGGGGACAACTAAAAAAAAAATCACAAAAATAATATCCATGATACACATTAAATCACAGGAATTAACCTTTAAATCATAATCTTTTAAAAGAAACTGTAGTTCTTAAGAGACTCTGACTCGTGGCAAATGTGGCTTCAAGTTCTATTGTGGAAGCAACACACAAATGCATAAGATCATTTTGTTACCTAATAAAAAGAAAATTTAAGGGAGCGAGAAGAAGTGTCTTACTCTTGATCCCGGGGGCTGTATTCTCTCTGGAATTCCAGCTTTTCTCTGAATATCTTCAACTCCATGTGATATCCTTGAGGCTTGGACCCTAGAAGGTAAAATTTAAAAAAAGTTTAGAGTACAGGCAAAGGTAAAAAATATATTAATCTTAATCTTTCATTACCATATGGAAGATCATGACATTAAATATGGCAATTGCTTTTGAAATGTTTTCATACTACAAAAGTAACTAGAAATATTTTGAAAATTGAGCCAAACTTGAATTAAAAAAAAAAGAAGCACCCATCTTTTTCTTGCATCTCTGTTGGCTCAGTGTTCAACTACATTTAAGGGTTTGTAACCATCCAGTTCTATTGACCAACAAGCATGTGTAACAGGAAACTACATGTGGGATAGGGGTAATGGATTATGAGGAAGATGGAAAGGAAATGAGAAGGGGAATGAAATGGAGAATTACAGATAAATAGGGAAAGAAGAATGAAATAGTTACAAAATACAGAGAGACAAAGCAAGAGAGAGAGAGAGAGAGAGAGAGAGAGAGAGAGCGGGGCAGGGCGGAGGCAGAGAAACAGATGAATAGACACATGAGAGAGAGAGAGAGAGAGCCAGAGAGAGGAGAAGAGAGTCAAAAAGAGAGACAGAGAGATGCCAACGGATCAAAGAAATAGAGTGAAAGGAAGAGAGCGATGAAAGGGAAGGGATTATGGGAGGAGGGAGGGAGAGTATGAGAGCAAGAGAGAAATAGGAAAGGGAGAAATAGGAAAGGGAGAGAAAAGAAGAACAAGATAAAGAGAAGATGCAAGACTGAGATAATGAGATGTAGAAAGTAAAAGAGTACTCACTGAGCTTCTGAAGGGGGTAGCCCTCTCAACACCTGCTGAACTCCTCCCTCACTAAGGCCTGGTTGTCTTGCAGTGTGTTCAGACAGTGGTACTCCTACAGGTGAGATTATGAATAGGCAATTTGAGATCCAACTTTGGAGAATATGAAATAAGTAATTCCACAAAATATGAAATAACAATTCTTACAAATTACAAATAAGGAGATACAATTGCCCCAGAATTCACGGTGAAACCATGCAGATCTCTCAAGAGAGAATTGAAGAAAGACAAATACCTTACCTGGTGCATTAGGATATGGATGTCCAGGTTGGATATGGGTTGGAATCTCCTCATATCCTACAGCAATAAAACACAGACAATTCAGATTAGATACTTAATAACTCTTGAATATATACATATTGAAACATAAGTCAAAAAGGTTATGGTTAATGATAATCTAGTGATGTTAATGATACAGAATGTAACTTAGAGCTACTCTCCTACCGGTATTTATGTTGATACGTCATGATTTTCGTAATTCATATCAAGATACTGTAGAACTCTCATTTTTCTTATTACAACTGAACATTTATTTTCTCTAAACAAACATTACCAGTATGTAGTTTGACACACTTTTGGATAATATTGACCTCATGGGGGCATTATAGCAGTAAGATAGCTGGGATTAGCTTGGGGTTTTAATAAAAGGTAAGATAGTATTGTGCATGGGACAGGTGGGCATTTGAGTATGCAGAGTTGCAGACATTGGTATTAATAATATTTAGGTAAACAAAAGGTGTTTTCCCAAGTTGATAGCAGTGTTGTAGTGCCTTGATACTCAGTCTTGGCCTTAAGGCGCCTTAAGGCCTGTTTTTTCAATGCCTTGGCCTTGGACTTGAGGGTTCCAAGCCTTGATCATCTCAAGAAAATTCAAGGCATTTTCAAGGCATTTTCAAGGCATATGGAATTTTGCTATTTTCGCAAGTAAATTTTAACATATTTTGGTTGGTTCGTGCAGTAACACTAAATCATGCACATTTTTCAGCTAACACAGCATCTAGGTAATCATGACTTGAGAAATTAATTCATGTTTTACAAATTTTTAGATTAATATGATAGAATGATGATAACCTTAATACCGTATGCAATACAGGTGCCGAATGGAACAAATGTATTTGCATTGGTTTGCTTGTCTTTCTGTGAACATTTTGTAATTTTGAATGAAGTAATTGCAAAATTTGGTGAATTTGCATGGTCAAACCGTCAAAGGCTTCTCCTATATTTTTAATTCCATTGCCATATGCAAAAACTGGTACTATATAAGTTGTAGGTGTAGGCCTACATCTGTTTTGGTGTGCTTTGTTTGGCAGGGGGCCACTTGAATAGGGTGCAAAACTATAATTTGAGAAAAAGAAAGACAAAATTATGTTATATTATGGATTAATAATGCCCCAATACTCGGGGTAAATTGCATTAGATATTTTTTTCTTAGGGTATGAATTAATGATTTTGTCAAACTTATTTGCTTTGCTCCTTCACACAACATTCCTTCAGGATCTTGTAATTTCATGCCCCATTATAGTTTAGAAATGGTTTTGAAAAGGGTTCTAAATTGAAGAAAAAAAGAAGAAAAGAAATGGAATTCTTGCTACTTTTCTCCCTCATAATACACACGTAGGCCTGTAAGTTTCATCAGCTTCTTTTTAAGTACTTTGTCTATAATATAGAATAAATTTAAAATAGCACTTGCAAACTGAAAGGTTCAACATTTGAAAGAAATCTGAACTTTCATTTGCCTTACTAAATTCCTCGACCAGAATTTTCCTGTATTGCCATGAACTTGACCCCCATTTGAAAAAACCGTTAATCAATGTTCATAATTTGAAACGCTATAACGCTTGATTGCAGGACTCCTTTGCAAATTTTCTTGGGTAAAGTGCATAGAAATTATCTTAGAGGAATTAAAATATGCAAAAAAAGCTACTACTCGATTGCTTTGCTCCGTAGCTTGTACAGTTACATATATACATCTCTCTCTCTCTCTCTCTTTTTTCAAGGGGGGAGAAATTGCAATGTTTGCTCTGAGCGCCATAATCCCAAGATACACCACTGGAGCACTAGTTGCTATTGAACCTTGAATGAGACCTCACATTCACTATCTAAGCAAGAGACCTTAACATGTGAATTGGGCCTAACAGGAAAATCAACTGGAGAAAATGGACATTGTGGGTTTGAGAGTTATGAAATACCTTACCTTGCATGACTTATGAACCAAATACAGACTCCAAATCAAACTTTGTTAAAGATAAAGTCCTGATATTTGAGGCAAGAGCACTATATAAAACAAGAGCCCCAGGAGGCACGACGCTCACCTGAGGTGGATCAATTCACATCTGGTGCATGTTCTCTCTAGCACATGAACAACTTTCATTCTTCATCTATAGAGGTATCTTTATACACAATACCAAGTCTGAGCTTCCTACCAAGTTCGGTTAAATTCCAATCATGGGTTTTGGAGAAGCTGAAAATGTAAAAAGTTTATGGATGGCGGACAACTTGCCCCACCCCCCCCCCCCCCTCCAGTATGTTACCCCCACAGACCCCTATAGGGCCACCCAGAAAAAAATCTCCATATACAATACCAAGTCTGAGCTATTCCTGGTTCTGGAGAAGATGTTTGAAATTTACATAGCTTTTACACTTGGGGGCTCTCCCCCTGGGGGCCACATGTACCATTTTAGCACCTTTGGATCCCCTACCCCTAAGGATGATTCCTACCAAGTTTGGTTGAATTCCGATCATGTGTTTTGGAGAAGATCAGAATGTACATTTTGCCTGGCAGCGCCCCCCCCCCCCCCTCCAGTATGTTACCCCCACAGGGCCCCTACAGGGCCATTCAGAGAAATTTCATGAACAACATTCATTCTTCATCTATAGAGGTATCTCCATACACAATACCAAGTCTGAGCTATGCCTGGTTCTGGAGAAGAAGATGTTTGAAATTTACATAGCTTTTACAATTGGGGGCCCTCCCCCTGGGCCCCCCTAGGGGCCACATGTACCATTTTAGCAACTTTGGGTCCCCTACCCCTAAGGATGATTCCTACCAAGTTTGGTTGAATTCCGATCATGTGTTTTGGAGAAGAAGATCAGAATGTACATTTTGCCTGGCAGCCCCCCCCCCCCCCCTGCAGTATGTTACCCCCACAGGGCCCCTATAGGGCCACTCAGAGAAATTTCATGAACAACATTCATTCTTCATCTATAGAGGTATCTCCATACAAAATACCAAGTCTGAGCTATGCCTGGTTCTGGAGAAGAAGATGTTTGAAATTTACATAGCTTTTACAATTGGGGGCCCTCCCCCTGGGCCCCCCTGGGGGCCACATGTACCATTTTAGCAACTTTGGGTCCCCTACCCCTAAGGATGATTCCTACCAAGTTTGGTTGAATTCCGATCATGGGTTTTGGAGAAGAAGATGAAAATGTAAAAAGTTAACGGACGACGGACGACGCACGACGCACGACGGACGACGGACAAATTTCCATCGCAATAGCTCACTCGAGCCATAGGCTCAGGTGAGCTAAAAAATGAATTCACTCTTCATTAGTCAGCTCGCTTCGCTTACCAGCTACTTATGTCTGAGAAGATAACAATACATGTACAAACAATAGGTCATGAAAAGGGATATAAAAACCAGTATATATATATTTCCACCAGGTCTTTGTAGGAGCCCCTTCTCCAAAAAGATTTGGATTTTGCAATGACACCCCCCTCCTGAAAAATGTTTAGCCACCTCTGCTGTTATTTGATTCTTGAAGGCAGTGTCTACTTTCTTATTTTGGATGTGAACCTCCATGTTCAATGGCGGAAATATGCAGGAAATTTTTTCATCCGGGGACGGAATATAAAGATGAATGAATAAAATTGCGTAACACATCTCCTCCACTGTCCATATTTATATTACCCCTAATGACCAAGATATCAGTCACTTTGGAGTCAGTTTGACAGAGTGATTAGGGTATCACTGGGAAGCAGATTAAACTTGTTAGTATATATGAACTTACAGTAGAAGGGTTACTACTAGCATATCATAATGTCTCACATTCAAGCCTCACATTCAAGTTGTATAGCTGCTTGTCATACATTAGTTTACCTTGATCATACCCCTGGTTCCCTTCCCTCATCTCATGATGTGATTGGTCACTTGTTCTTTGGTGTCCTTTGGTTGCTGTCAGGTTCTGTATCATTCCGTACTGATCCTTCACTTTGCAGGCAACCTTAACCTTATCTCTGTTGGACACAAGTAAACAGAATATCACCCTCCTATCATGGATATCAATATTTGCCATTTTAGGCAAATAAATAAACAGATAAAATAATGGAGAGAGGGAGAGAGTGAGAGAAAGAGAGAGAGGGAGGGAGGGAGGGAGGGGTGTGGTGGGACTGCAGGAGAGGAGAAAGGGGGAGAGAAGAAGAGAGTGGGCAAGGCCATACGCATTTTTTCCTGGGGGGGGGGGGGGGGCAAGATGATCGCTTTCAAAGGAACCCATAACTTGAAGTCTAAAACCCGATTTAAAAAAAATATGATTTTGAAATTTCTGGGGGGGGCAACTGCCCCCCCCCCCCCCCCCGCTGCGTATGGCCCTGAGAGTGGGAGAGAGGAAGAGAAAGTGAAAGAGAGGACGATGGCAAGAGATTAAGTGGACAAGGAAAACTGCATATTATAGAGAGAGAAAGCGATGAAGAAAAAAAATATTTGTAACTGTATTATCAACTTTATTTCTCCATTGACAATGAAGAAGAGGGATAAAGAGTAGCTCACACATTACAGTTGCTAATTAATTTTGTGTTTGACTGATCAAAATGTCAGAAGTTCATGCCTTATTCTGAATCCTTTATCACTTTCTCAGCTGATCTGTTTATTTAATTTCTGAATTTAAATGTACTCAAGTAAAAGGGTTGTTGTCCCCTCTATAACAAGCACTGAACCTTTCAGGAAAACTTCTCTGCCATATTACATCAAAATGCAATTCTACCGACATTACTTGACATAAACCCTTATTAAACCAGCAGCATTCTAAGCCTGAGATAACTTTGCATCAAACATACTAAAAATGCAAACTAAAGTAAAGGGAAAATCAAATCTCCAATTTGGTTCAAGACTTACCCTTCAGGATCCCTGAGAGGAGGATGGGCATTGTCAGCTATGAACATGTCATGTGACCTCTTCAGTGATCTGAACACCAGCGTGTGGACAGAGTGCTTGCTGACCTCCTGTAATTTAAAGAATAGTTGCAGATTCTAGTTATCTGAAAATGAAATACCTTGTATTCAAACTTCATTACTGTAACCAAAAAACTGACTTTTTGCAAGCTGAAAAAAAATTGTGACTTCTATATTAATCTCTAAATCTCCTACATGTACACTCTATTCATTCAACAATCTACATTACTAGAATTCTACAAGTACACATTATATATTTTATTATTTGAATTGTCAAATTTCCATAATATGTTATTTTCCTTAGTTCATGCATATCATTATTTCATAAATCTGAGGTTTGTTGTACATGTACTAAACTATCATTCATGTATCATTATTATTATCTTTTTAAAAAAAATTGTACCATATGTTTATGTTAAATTATTTTATGATATGAAATATACGAGCATTTTCATATACATGTATTTCTCGTGTTACCTTTTAATATTCATTTTTTGCAATGTACCAATGCATTATATCAGTACTATGTATGTAACATAATGGTTGTCAGGAGCCCACTTTCCCTCTCTTTCTATCTGTCCCCCTACTACTTTCTATTTCTCTCTCATTCTCTCTCTCTCTCTCTCTATCCCCCTTTCTGTTTCCCATCTCTCTGAATCTTTTCATTCTTCTCTCTCTCATTCTTCTCTCTCTCACTTTCTTCATCTTTTGCCTCCCCCCTCTCTCTCTATCTAAATCTCTCTCCTTTCTATCTTGGCATGATTATGATTACATGACTTTTATTCAAATTTTTCAAATTGTAAAGATTAATGGTATACAGTAAACACTTATGCTCTTCATAATTATGTAGCTTGTATTGTGATATCTTTTGAAATGTATACTTGTCTTTCCATCAATGTTTTATTCACGTGCAATTCAGTTACTGTGTAACTGATACATGGAAATGAATCAATAAATACCATTTATCTATCTATGTTGTTGATAACTTTCAACATCAAAAATGTAATGGAAATACAATTTGTTCAGTCACACATAAAAACAAAACCCCAGAGTGAACGGATAATCACACCTCAACATCACAAATATGGCATATGGTCTTGAACATGATGAGCTTGCTTGCTGGTCAGACTTTGGCAGAAAAAGATCAATGTGAACAGAGAGTACTTGAGCATAAATTTCTTTTCTAAAAAAAAAGAAAGAAGCATTTTATAGTAGATACATGTACATGTACATGTATGTGTAATATGGAGAAAGATGTAGAAGATCCATTGTGATTTTCATGTCACTGCCTAAAGAGGATATTGGTGAGCATATCAGAATGTAGCCAGAGTTATCTGAAATATACAAGTGATGTTTTACACTAATTTTACACTATCTAATACTAAATCAACAACTTTTCTCTTGTTGGAAAACAAGAAGATTTGATTTAAACTAGAAATGTCCACTGCTGTGCAATGCGAATGTATACCCCGGCACTGGCAGCGATTCAAAGGAGGGACAAAGACCCTCCCCCCTCCCCTCCCTCAAACAAAAGGATGGCATAGATTGCCGCCAGTGGCCCACGGGGACTATTGTCAATACTAGGAGCAGCATCACCAACACAATGTGTGTAGATGAGAGTATAATGCATCTCTATAGAAAATTCGAAAGAAATCTGTCAAGAAATGTGACCTCAGAGCGCACCAAATATATCCACTAAAATATGACCTATGACCCTATGAAAAACGAAACACTGGGGGCAGCATCACCAAAAACTGTAGAGGTCTAGAGTAATCTATGATGGAATTTCATACAAAATCTGAAAGAAATCAGTCAATAAATGTGTCCTACAGAATGCATGCAACCAAAATATGACATTTGACCCTATAAAAAGCGGAACACTGGGGGCAGCATCAGCAAACACTATTGACGTGAAGACTTCACTAAGACACACCTCCATATAAAATTTCAAAGAAATCCGTCAAGAAATGTGGAAGTTAGAGTGCACAAAAGACATATGACCTTTGACCCTATAAAGGATGGAACAATGAGGGCAGCCTTATCAAAAAGTATAAATTTGTAGACTGTACCAAGATACATCTCCATACAAAATTTGAAAGAAATTCATCAAGAAATGTGGCCTTCAGAGTGCACTCATGCCATTCTCGAAAGTATGACGTTTGACCCTATAGAAGACGGGACACTGGTGGCAGTACCACCAAAAACTAGAGGTTTTTAGATTACACCAAAAGACACCTTCATGCAAAATTTGAACAGAATCCGTTGAGAAATGTGACCGCTAGAGCGCACACAATCTATCCCCCAAAATATGGCATTTTACCCTATAAAAAAAAGAACACTGGGGCAGCATCACCCAGAAATTATAGGTGTCCGGGTCTGTTCACAAAGTTGGGGCACCAAAACGTGACATTTTATCGTAAAAACATTGTAGTTTTAACACTATGACTTAAACCATTAAGTTGTTTTATATGAATGTACTTGGTGCTTCCAGGAAGCTTTTGAAGAACACAAGAAAAATTGTTTTGAGAGGCATTTTCAAAATATTGACAAAAACATACTGGTGTCCCATGTTACATCCACAACCACCTTTTTTTTAGATTACCAGCATATCTACATGCATGATACCTTACATAGCTAAATCCTAATGGGTACAATGTGTTATGGTGCTGACTTAATGAAGCAAAACTTTTAACAAAAGAATAACTATCTTCCCTGATCGAGCATACGATCTTTAACACTGGGAGTAATATGCCGAAAGATTTGTTTACAAATTAAAAAAAAAAAAAAAAAAAAAAAAAATTCCTCCCCAGTCAAGCTTCTTCGTATACTAACCATTGTTCCACGGCGGACCGTTTGAATATTAATGAGTCAGAAAGAAGAGGATCTTGGGTATTTGATTCTAGTTCGTCGTGACTTGGCCGTGAACCAGAATAGCCTGGTGGTTAAGTCGCTGCCCGGCAAGCAGTAGATGACAGGTTCGAATCCCGCTGGTTCCAATTTTTTCTGACTTGTGTTTTTCATTATAGATCGAGCATACGATCTTTAACACTGGGAGTAATATGCCGAAAGATTTGTTTACAAATTAAAAAAAAAAAAAAAAATATCTTCCCTGAGTTTATCATGAATGTTGTGGGTGTAACGGTTTCCAGTCACAAATTGTGGATGAACGGGACACCAAAGAATATCAGCAACTTTCATCAATAACTCTTGAAGTCAGTATACTCTCATTGCAGTTGTTGTTGCATTGAATTAAATAGAGAGCCTAAAGTAACCAGGCAAATACTTATCATCAAGAGCATTATGGATGTGCCGTTATGTCTCAAAATGAGACTTTGCGGATGTAAAACGGACACGATGTCCAGTTACATCCACACGCTGGTTTTTCATAATTATTTTCAAAATACATTGTGGAACAACATGTTTATGATTCTCAGATGCTTTTTATTTTCACCAAAGATAGAATGGCCAAGTAAGAAAATCTAACTAGACTTTTTCATCGAATAACAGGGGATTAAAGAAAAAATGCCTCAAAAGGTGCCCAACTTTGTGAACAGACCCGTCCAGATTTTACCAAGATACACCTCCATACAAAGTTTGAAAGAAATCCGTCGCGAAATGTGACCGCTAGAGCGCACACAAGAATGTGACACGGCGGCGGCGGAACGCTGCTGAATCCAAAGTATCCTCCGGCATTCTGCCGGGGGATACAATCAAAATGGAAATCTATCAAAACACCAAGCACATTTTTAAAAAGAATTTGATATTTGATTCCCAATTCCATAGCCTACAAAACCTTTAAATCCATTGCAAAATGAAAAGAAATTCAAGACTATACTTACACAAGACTAGAAAATTAATAGTAATTGAAAAAGAATCCCAATTGTTCTGATCTCACATTTTAATGCCAAGTGACTCGAATCCCAATGCACAATAATTGATCAAATTAACCTGTTGGATACCATTTTCCACAGATCGCAGCCAGAGTTATCCTGGGCTTAGTATTCAAAGGGTTAAAACAGGTCCAAACTTCACAGAAATGAATTATTAAAATTAGAGATTAGAGGTATCATAATTCCATCAATCGCACAGTGAGATATAATATCATGCCTCGATTCATTGATTGCACTTTCCATTCATGATTTTGATGGCAAGTTTTTAGAAAATAGAGATATCAAGACCTTGTCTGCACAAGTGCACATTCATATTTTTTGCAGAAACCTGGAATGAAAAACTGCCAAAACAAGGCATCTTTAGTTTTGAGAGACTGACCGCAGACCGTCCGCAAAGCAAAGTTTGGTCATGTGCAAAGTTGGATAGCTACATGTATAGCACAAGTCTGGACAAAAAACATGTCACAGTTACCAGAGTCAAGACCATTGCATAGCCTGGGGTCTGCAGTCTTTACACACTGTAATGAAACATATGCTTCCAATTTCACTTTCTGATAGTGATAACCACACCTTGGCATTATCGTAAAATAGGAAACAATCAATGAACCATCCATTTGAATTATTCTATCCACAAAGAAGCACTTCATTGTGTCGCACAAAATCAAATCAACATGAAAAATGTCTTCCCCCCACCATAGACTCTTCTTTTTTTTCCAGGTGAGCGACCGCAATCAACTATGAACTACCGTAGTTGATTATTATGTCACTTTGAAAGGAGGTCAGTGTAACACACTGCAGTAATATAATACTTTGATAACTTCAGTTGACTTGTCTTGTTGTGCGTAAATAAAACACCAATAAACAAACTAAAAATAAAATAAAGATGGTGTTGGCTGGGCTATCACTCCCGTCTCGAGGCCCTTGACACAAAAGTGTCAATGGTACTGGCCTCGATGATGTCCTGTGGAAGTCCATTCCACTGCCTTATACAGTAGTCCGTGGGAGAAATGAGTTTTGTTGATACTGGTTCCGACAGTGAGGAAGGGCAAACTGCTGGTCATGGCCCCTCATTTGGCGAGAAGAGATAGGTTTGAGTTGTGTCCTGACACAGTCTACACAGGCCAGGTTGTGGTATATTTTGTACAACGATGCTAGACATGCAGTTCTCCGACGATCTATCAATGATGACCACATCATAGACATGAGACGATAACACGACACCCTTGATTTGTTGATGTGTTGCGGTAGTGTCTCATGACGAGGCGAGCTGCATGTCATTGGACAGCCTCCAGCATTTTGATGCAGTCATGTGTGTAAGGGTCCCAAACAGTGGTAGCATACTCCAAAATCGGCCGGACGTAGGTCTTATAATATGCGGTCTCTTTAATTTTAGATCGTCCTGGACCCAGAGATCTTGCATTGTCTTGACTTGAGATTGCGCCACTCATAGCTACATTCCTATACTTCGTGTGTATAATGTAGGCAGTCATACACCTCATCTTTTTAAAACACCACTGCACAAAAGTCACCAATATTCACTCAAAATCGGCATTTAATTTTCAAAAACCGACCCCAAAATATCCAAGAAATACAATAAATTCAACTCACCAATGTTGGAAAAGTTATTTTCAAAAATCAAATCCGTAATTTACTGTTGATTCTCGCGAAACGAGCTATCGGAGTCATTGTGTACATTTCCTGGTCGCCGCGGGCGCTGACATCTCCCCAAAAGAGTTTTGTCCTCAAAAATTCGGTCCCTATGGCGTACACGGAAAAGTTCTGATTTTCTGTGTGCGCGATCGTAAAGATCGATGTGCGCTTGCGATCCCGAGTTTCTTCGTGGACAAAAATTGTATTGGCCGATTTTAGTCTAAGACATCGGCAGTTTGTAAACAACACGCGATCGCGAAACAAATCGGCGGGGATTTCTCCGGTTTTGGACAAGATTTTGACTTTGGATTTTGCTGAAAATATCAAAAGTTCTTCCTAACGGCCATTTGAGGTAGGAGTGAGATTTTTAAGGGCTGAATTTGAAAGCAAGTATTTAAAATATTTATCTTATTTTTTCCCCCATACCTTTAGTACATGCGACAGAAAATACCAACTATTTTACAGAAATGTACCCGTGAGTGGATTGCGCCTAATAAAGCCTGGCCCCTAACTAAGTTAGACTCACTCATAGCTACATTCCTATACTTCGTGTGTATAATGTAGACAGTCATACACCTCAACTTTTTAAAACACCACTGCACAAAAGTCACTAATATTCACTCAAAATCGGCATTTAATTTTCAAAAACCGACCCCAAAATATCCAAGAAATACAATAAATTCAACTCACCAATGTTGGAAAAGATATTTCCAAAAATGAAATCCGTAATTTACTGTTGATTCTCGCGAAACGAGCTATCGGAGTCATTGTGTACATTTCCTGGTCGCCGCGGGCGCTGACATCTCCCCAAAAGAGTTTTGTCCTCAAAAATTCGGTCCCTATGACGTACACGGAAAAGTTCCGATTTTCTGTGTGCGCGATCGTAAAGATCGATGTGCGCTTGCGATCCCGAGTTTCTTCGTGGACAAAAATTATATTGGCCGATTTTAGTCTAAGACATCGGCAGTTTGTAAACAACACGCGATCGCGAAACAAATCGGCGGGGATTTCTCCGGTTTTGGACAAGATTTTGACTTTGGATTTTGCTGTAAATATCAAAAGTTCTTCCTAACGGCCATTTGAGGTAGGAGTGAGATTTTTAAGGGCTGAATTTGAAAGCAAGTATTTAAAATATTTATCTTATTTTCCCCCCCATACCTTTAGTACATGCGACAGAAAATACCAACTATTTTACAGTAATGTACCCGTGAGTGGTTAGACTCTGCTCGCAAGCATGTGCATACAAACGAACGAGTGGTTTCCTTTACCACGATATAACTTAGCTACACCTCTACTCACACATATATGCACACACAAACAGGCTAAAATTAGGGTACATTCTTACAGTTACAATCACCATGATCACACATGTCAGAACTCAAGATCTACTCGACTACCATCATGACTACCTACATGGAAACATACATTTGGGACTTAAGGAGAACAACTCAATTTTCATCGGTCTTATATTATACTAAATAAGTCTTAAAACATTGTGAACATATTCAGTAATGAGAGCAAATTCATGAAAACTTACCTCCATTTTCTTTATTTCTTTTTAAATCGTCTTTTCTAGTCCAAATCCATAAATTTACGAAGCAAAAAAAATCGTCGCGTTGCCGGTCTTGCGTTCGGTTGAAGTTAGCAGTTTATTTCTTATACAATGCTCAAGCTCATAATTTTGTGCTCACTTATGCGTGCATTATAGATCCAATGGCATAACATCTTAAAGGGAAATCTAACCTTAATGGTAAGTTGCTCTGACAGAAAGAGGAAAAATCAGAGAAGCAGATTGGTAAAAAAGTTTGAACGAAATCGGACAAGCAATAAGAAAGTTATGAATTTTTGAAAGTTGTAATCACTATACTTATGGGAATTTCAAATTGGCTAAATACAGTAGGTAATGTCACAGAACTGTGGGTAATGTCCCTGTGATGAAGTTGTGGACAACCAATGAGTTATCAAATTTCTGTGATAACTCCTTGCTCCAACGCACAAAAAGACTAAAATGTCATTTTTTTTCTCAAAATGTATTACTCAGTAAAATCTTTTTCTTCATGAAGACCTAGTATAGCAATATGCTATCTGCAATATATTTTGAGTACTGCCCCGACTAGGCCCGAGGGTAAAGGCGCTTCAGAGAAAACCGAAAATTAATATTTTTGTGTACGACAAACAAGAGAATTGTCCACAAGACTGTCACAATCGACTCACCAAATTGCCAATTTGTGATTCGCATAGATGTAGTGATCTCATTTTATCAAACATCCATAACTTTCTTATTCCTTGTCCGATTTCTTTCAAACTTTCACCATCCTATTTTTATTTTTCTGCTTTCATACGTATACAAATCAACTTATTACCAAATGAAGGTTGGATTGCCCTTTAAAGAGGATCAGTTTGTTTATTTTGATACATGAAAGATAAGTTTATACAGTATTACATTTTTATTTGAAAATCTTATCTATAAATAGTGTCCACTTTCCTTTTTCATCGAGTGTACATGTAATATGTTGACCCATGTTTATTATTCCCAATTTATTCAGCATGCGCCATGTAGTGTTATAGTGGTATACTGCCATCTTGTGGCATGATTGTGTTTATGTGATATTTTCATGTAATCGCCACTGATGTCAGTGGTAATCGCCCCTTGTCGGCGCCCCGATGTGATCATGCCTATGCCTTAATAAACTTGGGTAACTTCAGTAATGACTGTGATTGGAGTCTCCTTTGTTGGCGATGATTCTTGCATCTCTTTCTTCTTAAAATTATTTGCTAGAAATATTGAATCTCTCTTAACTCTCACCCGGTACTCTCTTTCTCCTTCGATCCATCCTCCCCTCTTCCTCTCATTCCCCCCAACTCTCTTCTGTGACTTAGATATTTTCACTTAAAACTTTGATAAAGATACAGTATTATTTTTTAGTAAAAAATAAAAGTGGTGAAATAGTGCATACATGTACATTGGTCTCCATCTGCTTGAAAGGTATTATTCAAAAAAGGTTTAGTGCACAGAATTGTGTTTTTGCACTTCTTTGTTTTTCTTAGTGGAAAAGGAAACCTACCGTAAAACGGTGAATAGGAACAAAAATTAAAAGGGTATTTTGTCAGTTTACTCTCTCTAGAGAAGATGCCTATTATGCATTATACATAAATATGATGCAAAGAGTCTGCTTCAGTTCTCGGAGAAAATATTTTGTCAGGAATTTTTTCAAATTTTTGTTCCTATTTAACCTGGTGTTACTTAAAATACAATAGCTATGAATTTTATTTTGTTGAAAAAACTTCACTTGATGTGATAAACTTGTTGTCCAAACCCCCACAAAAAAAAAAAATGATAAGAGATTTTTTGTCACACTCACAGGCCCTAATATGCAAATTTTTCATAACATTAAACGGCTTCCTTCGAACCACTGTGCGATCACGTTCACATCACGTCACACAACCTTTCGTGAATACTAGCCCTAAATTCGTGAAGGGGAGGGTGTAACATTTGTGAAATACATGTACCCCCCTTATCGGTGAAGTGACGGGGCCAGTTTTAAAAAAGTATTGCAAATCTACGAATACTCATGTCTCCAACCCAACACTTCGTCAATAAGAGGGGGGGGGTATTTCACAAACGTTACACCATACCCTTTGTGAATTTAGGGGTTAGTATTCACAAAAAAGGTCATGTAACGTGAACGTGATCACACGGTAGTTAGAAGTAAGCCAGTTAATCTATATGACGCAAACATAATGATGCAAGTGCAAGAACCATAAACTTTGTACAGTGAAAAATCACTATGAGGACCTTGGGACCATGAAAATTACCTTGTTACATCAGGAATCTCCTTATATCAGGGTAAATAAACAAAAGAACATAAAGGCATGGGACCAGCAAAATGTCCTTGTTATATCAGGAATCTAGTTACTAGTTTATCAGAGCTCTTTATAGCGAGTTTCCACTGTACATGTAAAATGATAATAAAATTGTGAGTCACATGTACGTGTATTACTTGTAAGACAGGCACACATATCCTTTTCCTTTTTCTATTTCTGAAGTAGTTCCCTGTTCATATTTTTGGTTGTTTTCTTACCGGTATATTATTTTCTTTGTTTTTACTTAGTGGCAGGAATTATACATAACCAAGTTAAATTATTGGGGACAATCTAATGGGATATTTTTTTCTTCTTAAAGAAATTCAAGCTTAAGAAGCATACAGTGGAATCTCGTTATATTTGGGACCAAGGAAATTTCCTTGTTATGTTGAAACCTTGTTAGATCAGGGCTAAAAAACAAAATACAAAGGAGTGGGACCAGCAAAAGTTACCTTGTTATAAGAGTGTTCTTTATAACGAGGTTCCACTGTATAATTAAACTAGATGAAATTTTGACCGTGCGCAGTCAATATTTATGCCTCCGCCCTTGCCAGATCAGCACATTCATGTTGATTGTTTTAAACTGCTCAAGTTATTGCAAGAACAGTATATTTACAGGTATATAACATCCTCTGTGACCTTTGAACCCATGACCCCCAAATCTTATCAAATCACTGTCACCCAATTATATACATGTGTGCCAAGTTTGAAGTTGATCCAATAAATCGTTCGAGTTATTGTGAGAACCATATATTTCCAGGTATATGACCTCGTGACCCCAAAATCAACTCAGATCATCATCATTCCCATATGCATACATGAGCCAAGTTTGTAATTGATTCGCCAAATGGTCCTTAAGTTATAACAAGAACAATCCATTTTCATATATACACTAAAGGAAAAAAGAAACTTATAAAAGTTCAAGAGATCACCAAATTAAATTCTCTGCATGGAAATGTACCAAATTTGGATATAATGTTGATTCAATACATGGCTATAAATGACAGTCAATAACAAAAAGTTTTCTTCAATGCCACAAAAGAAATGTGCACTGAAGCAAAGGACTCTCTAATCCCCAAGTCACAAAGACAAACTGCAGCCTTGTACACCATATGCATGTCAATGAATGAAACAAAAGAATTTCAAAAGGGATTTGCACCCCTCGAGCAAGAGGATATTGATGTTCTGCCATGGTGCGCCCGTTCACCAGACCTTTCCCCAATTGAACATCTCTGGGAAGAGCTTGGTCGACGTGTGTCAAGGCGTGACAATCAGCCCATCAATAGGGAGATGCTCATTGCAGCACTGCAAGAGGAATGGAACAATGTTCCCCAGGCTACCATCGCGAATCTGATCGGAAGCATGCGAAGACGGTGTACAGCTTGCCAGCAAGCTAGAGGTGGACATACTGGCTATTAATCTGTTTGGATATGAACTTGCAAATCCCTTTTGAAATTCTTTTGTTTCATTCATTGACATGCATATGGTGTACAAGGCTGCAGTTTGTCTTTGTGACTTGGGGATTAGAGAGTCCTTTGCTTCAGTGCACATTTCTTTTGTGGCATTGAAGAAAACTTTTTGTTATTGACTGTCATTTAAAGCCATGTATTGAATCAACATTATATCCAAATTTGGTACATTTCCATGCAGAGAATTTAATTTGGTGATCTCTTGAACTTTTATAAGTTTCCATTTTCATATAGTGTACAATCTCTGTGACCTTTGACCTCATGACCCCAAAATCTAATCAGACTATTGTCCCTCCCATATGCATACATGAGCAAAGTCTGAAGTTGATACGCCAAATGGTTCTTAAGTATCATGAGAACGAATACGGGAGGGACGGACGGACAACCTAAAAAACATAATGCCCCTGGCACCCACCTTCGGTGGGCGGAGGCATAAAAATGGGGGAAAAAGGAAATAACCTGTTGAATACTAAGCCAGAAATCACAATATGATAGAGAGATGACAAAATTATTAGTTTTCAAAGTGAACAAACATTTAATAAGTCTCAAAATAATTTACAAACAACTGCAAGTATTTTGCAAATCTGCAAATTCCAATTTCTGGCATAACACACACACCTGTATATCTACTATTTATCTACTTATGTTGTGCCATTCTCTCAAAACATATTCGTGTAATGATCTTGTTACCAATTGAAACACTGCTCAATGATAGACTTATTCAATGACCATTTTAGTTCATGAATTAGTGACATTTTTTACCACTTTCCAAGTTAACAACAAACCTATGCACCTATCAAAAAATCCATTTAGCATATTTCTCTTCCTCTTTTGTGTGTAAATATTGCTTTTTCTCCACTTGCTGCTGCTCTTATTTAGGTCACTATTATTTACAGTGATAACACATTTCAATAATATATAATTTGAAGAAGTCCTCAAAAATTCCTTCACAGTTAGACTGCATGCTGCACATTCTTGCCGTCATCGTCAAGAAGAGAAAATGCTTCTGTGGAGGAGGCAGTTGTTTCCCGTTTCCATGGTGATACATCAGCATGAGAGAACTTTTGAGGATCTTGTAAGGTGTTGAAATCAGGAAGTGGCAGATTTTATTAATCATGACTTTCTGCACCCTTTCGTTTCGACTTGACGTTCTCTGCGTTTCCCCATGAGTAGATCAGGTAGGCCAAAACAAACGCTGTACATCAATATCAGAGAAGAAATGGAAAATATCACATTATATACACCAATTTAAAAGCACAAAAGAAAATAATGCTCAAATAATTTCTTGGTACTACAAAATTTCGCTATGGCACGAAAAAGAGACATGATAACGAAGCTTTTCGACCTGCACTCATCAGGTTATCACGCAGGTATATAACAAATTACTTGAAATCAACTACATGTATATTGTACTCGATGAGCCCAGACGTTGTAATTTCAGAACAATCGCAAAGCTTGGACGAACTCCTTTTGTCTGCACAGAAGGGGTTCGTGCGATTGAATGTAGGCGGCTTCCAGAAAGCGTAAATGCGCTGCGCTTCTGGCCCGGGACATAAATGAGAATTGATCGTCGGCATAGCTTTGTGCGCAAGCTGGATTGTTCAGCAAGTGGAGACCAGGAGTTCGTCCAAGCTTTGCGATTGTCCTGAAATTACAACGTCTGGGCTGCGTCCGGGTTCATCGAGTATAATATAGTTGATTTTAAGTAATTTGTTATATACAGTACCTGCGTGATAACCTGATGAGTGCAGGTCGAAAAGCTTCGTCATCATGTCTCTTTTTCGTGCCATATTGAAAATAATGCTATTGATTAAAGGGGAAGTTCAGTCCAAAAATAACTTGGTTTTAATAGAAGCAGAAAAATCAGACCGACAGATCAAAAAAGGTCGAGGAAACTGGACAATAAGAAAGTTATATTTTTATGAAAAACTAGAGAAACAATGAAAATCACTACACAAATTGGCAACTCACTCACGGGTTTGTGATGTCATTGGTACACAACTAACCAATTATTTTGTTTATATTCATAATACAAATCCTCAATTTTGTCAAAGAATATGCGTTTTCACATAACTAGAGCCAAGTTACGTCTATAGTAATGTGTTTTTGCATGTACATGTATAAACCTTTACAAAATATTTCACAAACTTCAAAATATTGATATTAATATTACATTTCCATAATCACTAATTTTTTATGTACATTGTATAAAATATTCATATTTTCAAGATTTTTACAGAAAAATATTTACTCCGTATCTGTTTATACATGCAAAAATATATTACATGTACTATAAATATAAGTTGGTTTATTCTGTTGCTGAGCAGAGGTGATATATCAATTTGAGGAGTAAAAAATCAATAGTTTACACTATGCTTACGTAGGTTTAATCAATGGTTTGAGGAGAAGATTGAGTTCTGGTAAAGGTGAAAATTAATTTGTGAGCTTTCTCATTTATTTTTATTCCCCTGAGGAAGAATATCACAATAGCAATGTCAAATGAAATGAATTTCTCTTGAAATGCCCTCATATTAAAAATATGACCAGGTAAAGATGAAAACTTTAGACAAAATGTTCCTGACACATGTGTGCATAGTCCCATTAACCTGCATCTGAGTGCAATGCTTTTAACTGTACGCAATTTGCAGCCATATTACCCAATTATTTTAATGATTGCAAAACTTCACAGTACATCTATACACGGGGTTTGCTTGCTATATATAAGGATCGCTATTTATAAAGGACCACTATTCATTTAGTCACATGTTATGGATAGCAGTCCTTATGACTAGCGAGGTAATTTGTCTATGGTTTGCTCGCTATTTATAAGAGCCGCTGTTTATAAAGGACTCACTATTCATTTAGTCATGCGTTATGGATAGCAGTCCTTATGAACAGCGGTCATTATGACTAGTGGTTCTTATGACTAGCAAGGTTTACCCCATACATGTATACACTACATGTAATTCTTATGACATACTAAACCTTTCCCAATAACTTCTAAACAGTTTCTATAAGAACATAATCACATGACCAGAACTCAACTTTATCTTTAAGATAAAGCTCCTTCATGATTTCTGGCCAAATGTCAAATACTTACGTGGTGTGACAATTAAGACCTTTGACCTAAATCTCCTGAAGATGTTGGGCAAACCTTTGCTGAAGGCTCCAGCAAAAGCTTTCTGCTCATGTGGAGAGAGGGTGTACGTGATTACTCCACGGAACTTTGCCAGTTCACCGAATTTCAAACCCATTTTGACGACACTGGTAGGACAATTCCTGGAGAAAGGGAGACTGCACATGGAAGGCAAAGCAGAACAGAGAGAGAGAGAGATTATTATGAAATACCTAATTAACTTTCTGACTACAGTACTTTGAGAAAAAGCACAATATATCCAATAACACATTGGTCTGATTGTTTCCCATGGGAATGATTGGTTTGGTTGCAGAGGCAAAGCAAAGGTTTATAATCAGGAATGGGGATTTTGAGGATTAGAAAACCCCCAAAGCAATTCATATCGGAGATTATCAGTGATAAATTTAACCTCCAAAACTGCCTTTGATAATTGAACATAAACATAACATAAAGTCATAAACATTAATAAGTTAAAGTGAAAAACTTGGCTGATTTTAATGATAGATAATCATAATCGTAAACTGTTTTTGATGGATAGCAGCAGCTGGAGGCAATAGGAAGTTGGTTAAGCGCGCATGGTCATTATTTTCATTAAAGTAGT
The DNA here is from genome assembly GCA_025617745.1 of Heliocidaris erythrogramma. NCBI lineage: Eukaryota > Metazoa > Echinodermata > Echinoidea > Camarodonta > Echinometridae > Heliocidaris > Heliocidaris erythrogramma. The sequence continues at coordinate 18,420,830 of CM046867.1, forward strand.
CACCCGAAGAAAATTCACGTCAACTGAAAATTAGTGACAAATTATATATGGATGGAAAGATTACAACTTGAAAATACACAAATGATGTGCTGAAAAGTCATATAAATATCCTGAAAAGGATTAAAATGTAATATCTAAAGACCCTTTGCAGACCCCCAAACCAAGCCAAACAACGGACGTAGCGAGTTCTGAATTGTGATGTCACAGCCTTGGCAGATATACAGGCAGGTGCGCACACAGCCAGTTTACTCTCATTTATTTACCACGTACACGTTTGATTTCCTCTGCTATTTATTGTCACTCTGATCTTTCACGTTGATTATTCAATATCATTTGACATATCACTCGGGAGTGTGTCATCTTGAAACGTTATAGAATATACATGTGCGTGATTATTTCAACTTTCATGAAGCAATAATCGGCTATAAAGCAATTTTGCGAGTTTGACCACTTCAGCTTAGTATCGGCTATCGCGGCTTATGCAGTTTAGTTCAGGGCCTGCATGGCTGGGGATCCGGAGCTCGTGTTGCACGTTTCATTGCCTACTACTACAGTATACTAGCACATTGTCTTGTGACTGATTTCTTTGCTTTCATATTTTTTGCAGAGAATAATCAGACTCACTCAGACTGTCAGACAGCCGCAGTTAAAAATTTGTCATCACACTTTCTATTTCAGATTTATCGTGGTTGAGGAAACCACTCATTCGTTAGCATACAAAAATAAAGTGCAGAGTCTATGGACGGGGATAGAGGTAACCAGTGCATGTAACACAATGAAGCGCTTCTGTATAGAGTGAATGGTGGTTTCCTCAACCACGATGCCAGACTTTCAGTACCAAATCCAAATATTACTTTTCTAGCATTTGAAGAGTGATTTTTGGATATCTTCTTTCTGTCAGACTTCAGAAGCTTCATCAGTTCAACATTTCATTTCCCCCGCCTGTGGCCGTGGCTCGATCTGGTTCATGCTGGTAGGCTTGTAGAAGATTTCTACTATTGTTCTTCTCCTTCTCCTTCAATCTCTCCTACATGTACCTCACCATCATCATCATCATCACCGTTACTATAAAATAAATCACTTTCTTCACCAATTTCTATGTCCATATTGAGCTCAAGTTCCTCGTCTACATGTACAACCGACATTTTGATCTCTAAGTCTCGAAAAATCAAATAGAATTGACCCCGGAACCGGAAGCGGTTCTCGGGAAAGATCGCCATTTTATTATTTCTCTGTGTTTGTTTTGTGTGTAGCATGCATTCAGTAGCGTACGGCGACGTATAGTTTCAATTATGGTTGTATCGCGCGCCGTCGCACGCAGCCGCATTTTAAATCTGCATGACAAGAGGAGGCATGGATACACAAACACTGGTGAGTTTGTAGCAGCTCCACGTCAGCTCGTATAAACTTGAACAGAAAGTGCGTTGTTCTGTCATTCCCTGGGAATCGTTTCGTGGTAGCAGCCGCTTTTGTTTGTAAACATGAATTCTTTCCACGGACACGCGCTTTGCGGCCGCGCGTCAACCGTGGAGGTCCACGTGGCCACTTGCGGAATCTTTCAAATTCTATTTTATAGCATTTCATTTAATTATACACAAAAATTAAAGAGGTGAAGAGAGGAAGTGAGAGAGGGGAGACTCGAGAACCTGAAAGAGAGGGAGGGAGGGAGAGAGAGCGAGAGGGGGATGGAGAGAGGAGATAGTAAGCTGAAAGAGAAGAATAAAAGGATGCCGTTGGGTGGGCAGAGATGTATGAAAGACTGAGAAAAGCTAATTAAGAGCTGAAAGGAATGGAGAAGATAAACAGAGAGGGAATATATATAGGGGAAGAGAAGCAGAGATAGAGACAGACTGCAGTGAATGTTTAAATGATACTAATCCTGCCCCACCCTCGTAACTGATCAAAATATATTTAAAAGTGATTTTTTTTAAAAAGGTTTAGATCACATCAGCAAGCAATGGTCATATTGACCATTAGGATCATATACATGTGTGTATACTGGGTATTGGGGATACAGATGCAATTTTGTTTCAAGTGGAGGTTTTTGTGGGCAAACTGATACTTAGGTATCACTGTTTAGATATTACGTTATAAGTTCGTTAAGATACAAAATGTAGAAAGTTATAAAAACATTTACAGCCTTGTTTTTCCTACTTGTTACACACTCCTCCATACGTATGACGACTGCTCTCAATATGTTGCGCACTATTGAGGCCGCTCTACATGATTACGCACCATTCGGACAAGATCGAAAAACAACGACGGGTGGCCGTTCTCTCCCAAAGACTTTTTCAATTATTGCTCCTCGCTGTTAAAGCACTTTGCTTAATATCCTTGCACCAGAAGGAATACAGAATGTAGAGAATGCATGATGAGAAGCCTTATCGCTAGACTAAACTCATTAACAACCCCCAAGCTGTCTTAACAACAGGTAAACAACGAGGTGGAGATCGATGATCCGATCGCGCCGGTACCACTACGAGCGCTGAGGGCTCCCTTCAGCATAATCGTGAAAAAAACTAAATGGATGCTCTGACGGGACTCGATAGGTGTTATCGAAAAAAAGGACCCAAAATTTCAGGAAACCCTCTTCAAAGGTCACAAAACAAACTGGTAAGTTTTAATCATCTATTATTCACCATAATTATTTAGATTTAAGTAAACTCCAAGATATGGGTTTCACTTAAATATAGCCAAAAATGCACAGTGATACATATTAGTACCGTACTCACTATTGCCTGCGTTACTACACAGTCGGCAATGGCGTGTACCACTCATAGCTACATGTTCCTATACTTCGTGTGTATAATGTAGGCAGTCATACACCTCAACTTTTTAAAACACCACTGCACAAAAGTCACAAACATTCACTCAAAATCGGCATTTAATTTATAAAAACCGACCACAAAATATCCAAGAAATACAATTAATTCAACTCACCGATGTTGGAAAAGATATTTCCAAAAATCAAATCCGTAATTTACTGTTGATTCTCGCGAAACGAGCTATCGGAGTCATTGTGTACATTTCCTGGTCACCGCGGGCGCTGACATCTCCCCAAAAGAGTGTCCTTGAAAATTCGGTCCCTGTGGCATACACTGAAAAGTCCCGATTTTCTGTGTGCGCGATCGTAAAGATCGATGTGCGCTTGCGATCCCGAGTTTCTTCGTGGACAAAAATTTTATTGGCCGATTTTAGTCTAAGACATCGGCAGTATGTAAACAACACGCGATCGCGAAACAAATCGGCGGGGATTTCTCCGGTTTTGGACAAGATTTTGACTTTGGATTTTGCTGAAAATATCAAAAGTTCTTCCTAACGGCCATTTGAGGTAGGAGTGAGATTTTTAAGAGCTGAATTTGAAAGGAAGTATTTAAAATATTTATCTTATTTTTCCCCCCATACCTTTACTACACGCGACAGAAATTACCAACTATTTTTGCATGTTGTATTCGTAGTGGTCAATATGACCACTATTCGTGGTGTGGCGTGTACCTATGAGTGGTTTAGATCGAACCTTAACTAGTGTACATACGAGTAAACGATGAGCTAAGAATTAATAATATTACTTGAAACTACACCTTTCGCATCTCATAGAATCGCCACTAATGAACTGTGGACAAGGATTTCCCTACCTCAGCAGCCTCCTTCAATGCAAGCAACCCTGGTCAGTTGACCGCATCCATCCTACTTCCACATGACACTGCCCTCCCTCACCCTGTGAATGCCCTGATACTGAAAGCTTCTCTACACATCATATTTAAAATACATGCCAAAATCCTAACCCTTAAACCTACAAATTTCCTGTAATTTTTCATCTCTTCAACCCTCCCGGACTTGACATCTACCTGACTGATTATCTGCAGTATTACCTGCTGATCTCTGAACAGCGGAGGAACTGAAACGAGAGAGAGAGGTGGAGGCGCTTTCCAACGAATAAAAAAGATAAGACAACTCCAGAGCAGCGACAACTCTCTTGTCGGCGAGCTTGTCGCTCATCTTGCCAAAGACGGTGTTGTGAAACACCTCGCGGACAAGTTAAGGGATAGCGCATGAGTTGTCGCTGTGCTGGACTGGAGTTATGACGCTTTCGTGAAATGGCCCCCTGGGCCACACCACGAATAGTGGTCATATTGACCACTACGAATACAAAATGCAAAAATAGTTGGTATTTTCCGTCGCGTGTAGTAAAGGTATGGGGGGAAAATAAGATAAATATTTTAAATACTTGCTTTCAAATTCAGCCCTTAAAAATCTCACTCCTACCTCAAATGGCCGTTAGAAAGAACTTTTGATATTTTCAGCAAAATCCAAAGTCAAAATCTTGTCCAAAACCGGAGAAATCCCCGCCGATTTGTTTCGCGATCGCGTGTTGTTTACATACTGCCGATGTCTTAGACTAAAATCGGCCAATAAAATTTTTGTCCACGAAGAAACTCGGGATCGCAAGCGCACATCGATCTTTACGATCGCGCACACAGAAAATCGGGACTTTCCGTGTATGCCACATAGGGACCAAATTTTTAAGGACAAAACTCTTTTGGGGAGATGTCAGCGCCCGCGGCGACCAGGAAATGTACACAATGACTCCGATAGCTCGTTTCGCGAGAATCAACAGTAAATTACGGATTTGATTTTTGGAAATATCTTTTCCAACATCGGTGAGTTGAATTTATTGTATTTCTTGGATATTTAGTGGTCGGTTTTTGTAAATTAAATGCCGATTTTGAGTGAATGTTTGTGACTTTTGTGCAGTGGTGTTTTAAAAAGTTGAGGTGTATGACTGCCTACATTATACACACGAAGTATAGGAATGTAGCTATGAGTGGGGCTCCCCATCAATTCATACATGGCATGCACCATCAGTCACTCATCAGGCATCACAATCCGCTCAATATCACAATCATGTCATTCTGTCATTTCAACGACACACACAAACGCATGTATGGGGCCACTGCACAGTCTACACAGAAACTTGCGCGCAGATCAAGACACGCTACACTCGATTGTAAAGTTGACATTTACAATCGCATTTGAAATAATTCAAAGACAAATCCCAAAGTAAAATTAGTCAATGGTATGTACAATGCATAAAAAATTAACACATCGCATGTTTAATGGAAGATAATCGACGCCAAAACCTGAAAAAGATACTTAACTTACCTCGTCCTAATTCACTGCGCAATAATTCACCCGTATATATAGCTTGTATACCGGAAGCTAGGCTATGACGTCATCACCAAGTCGCATACATTAAAATTACATGTGCATACTAATAATGTCATTATAATTGCATTTTATTTTAATATCAGCAAGCATTGGGACTCATCGTTTCATTAAAATGTCAGCTTTGAACTTAGTAAGATCAGTGAGGTTTGCTGTATTTTGCAACAGGACATTTTCGGCAGCATTTTCAGTTCAACAATTTGGTGCCGCTGGGTGTGCAGTCCCACGCTTAAGAAATTCTGTGTGCCTTCCTACTCTAGATCCTAGGGACAATCCACACAGTCGAGTCGAGCTGCAGCTGGCAATTGCAAGAAAATGTGATTCACTTACACAACGATCATTTGTGCATACATCTTCGAATTTGTTCGCATGGGATGCCAAAAATAAAAAAGTTTATCCTCCTCAAAAGCCTGGAGAACCTAGACGTCCTGCTGTATGTTGTAACTTTTATTAACTTAAGATTGATCGAAAATAATACTATTTTTAATTTTAAATTAAAAAAATACTAAAAATTGAATTAAAAAAATAAAAAGAAAAATAAAATACAATACTAATACTATAGAAGATAGACATGATAGAGACTGAAAATTCGGTCTCTCATTCGTTAGCCTAAACAAGAGGCTAACAATCTTATTTTGTTTTAGAATTTAAATTAAATTAATTGTATTAGTTAAGTCATGTAAGTCTTAAGTTAAGAGATGCAAATATTTTTGTAATAATTTGCAATGGCTTTTATTTTTCAAAATGAAAAAAATTTGAACATCAGAAGGCAGATTTTTTACCTTGAAAATTAAGTTGGAAAATGGTAACAAGTTATAGTTTCTTGCCTTCCTTTCTTTGCTCGCAGGCTTTACAAACCTGGTAGGAATAGGAATAGCTTCAATTGTTGGTTATTTGCTCTTTGACTCTGCATTTTTCTCCTGCAGGAAATATACTTCTCCAGGAAGGATATCAAACACAGCCAGAGAAAGATGTGGTATATTACCACTTTTGTAAGTCACTTTTTTTCAATCTAGGTTCGGAATAGAAAACAATTGTTTATGTTCTTTCCCTAACTGTCACTAACTCCCAATTAAGTTTCTAAAAGATTTAGTATGGTAAAGTACTATGTCTATGATAAGGGGGTTGTGTGTTTGGACACTAACAAAAGTTAATCTGTCAATTTTGTAATCACATTTTTACAAAAAATATCAAGTAACATTGCAACTCGGTGAATATTTGCAGTTCATACAATTGCCAATCTATCTGTAGTATTAGGATTTGCATGAAAAGTTGTTTGTTTACTGTGTAGACTAATATAGAAGTGGATCTGTCTGGATAACCACCCTGTCAGGAAAGACAACGTGTGGGTATAAATGTACCTCTTCTGGGGTTGTTTGATATTTAGATTATACGTAAAGTAGATTTATGTATCGATCTATATATTTCAGATAATCTAATTACAGACATTTCTGTAACTTGGCATATTACAAGGAATCTATTCTATCACTTGAATTCAGAAATTTCGATGCTTCAGGAAGTTCAGGATGTTAATGTCTATAATTTTAAACTATTTATCACATTATGTGGTGCTTTTTCTTTCATTTTCCGTCTTTTTTATTTCCCCCAAATAGATCAAAGGAATGATGATTGATGATGCTGTAGCTCAGCTTGAACATGTGAATAAGAAAGCAGCAAAGATAGCAAGAGAGGTATATTTTATACAATGTTTATATATGTATCTCCCAGTTTCTGTCCATTTGTGTCTCTTTTTGTCTGTGTAGCTGTTCCATTGTAAAGTAGCTTCCTATGTATCTGTGGAAATGCTTTGGTTTAGTAGTTCATTCACTTGCCTACACTTGAGATGTGTAGGGTTCAAATCCGAGCCTTGCAGAAAAGGCTTTTGATAAGGACTATATGACAACTGCTCTGGCAGAAATTTGACTCTAGTCCTTAATTACTTCAACCCTGGCCCTGGACACACCACTGTACCTAACCCTCACCCCAAACTTGATGTAAAACCCTAACCAGTAACAGTTGCTCTATCTTTGTGAAGATGTAAAACCTCGAGGAAATGATGCTTGGTAAGATGTCTGATCACCTTGATAAGACTTTAATTACAATTGCCACTCTGTGCCCAGGTGTAGTAAATAGGTAAATCTCGGAGGGGTGATGGCTCAGTGCCTGGGGGGGGGGGGGGGGGGGTTGGGGGGGGGGGGTACTCATGTATATTGGGTATATGGGGACGTGCCGCTGGGAAGGGTGACTTTTTGAAGAAAGATCCTTAGACATGGGTCCCCTTTTCATTAAAAAGATCCTTAGACATGGGTCCCATTTTCCCCCAAAAAATCCTTAGACATGGGTCCCATTTTCCCCCAAAAAATGTTGTCCCTACCCCCCCCCCCCCCCCCCCCCCCCACTGAGCGACTTTTTGAGAAGCTGGCGAGACCAAAAAAAAATCCTTAGACATGGGTGCCTATTTACAGCAAAAGGACCCTTGGCTGTGGGTATGGGTCTGGAGTTCTCAGCCGCACACCCCCGTCCGATTATAATCTGAGTACCCCCCCCCCCCGGGGCTCAGTGGTCCCGTACCTGGAGGACCTGGGTTCGAAACCAAGTGGATACGCTAGTGCCCTTCGGTAAGGAATTAATCCTCATTAGCAAGTCCCTCTGAGATGACTTAAAGCCATTGGTCCTCTGGTTACTTCCTTACAAGCATACATGCTTTCTTAGCTATCAGGTAAAATAAACCATCAACCTTTAACCTTTAGGTACCTGGCAGGAAGAAGTTCCTTGAATGCTTATTGCTTATTGCTTATGAATGCTTATCAATGTCAACTCCAGGGAAGCTTGGGTAATGGTATTGAATTTAATGAAAACATGAGCATATAGGAGCATTGCTTCAAATGTTGACAATAGTCCTCAACAAGATATGATCCAGATTTGTGCTATATGTTTAAATGGAAAAAGTTGAGTACATGTATCTTTCATGACCTCTAATTTTTATTATTCTTTTTCATTGTTAGGTTCTTCTTGAAGCCCAAGAAGAAGCAGTGAAAAATCACAATGTGGAATTCAAGTCAAATCTACATATAGGTGAGTTTATGAGCAACATCATGATGAAAGCTAAACTTATGGTTTAAAGTTGGTTATTTACTTTGTGATGTTCAAGAAGATAATCTTATGTGAATAACCAGATATTTGATATCATGCTTACATGTACATGATGTGTTTGTGGTTCTGATAATTAGAAACACATCATGTAAGCATGATATCAAATATCTGGTTATTCAGATAAGATTATCTTTTAATTAAATTTGTTTTCCACAGAATAAACTGCATAGATTGTTAATGATGCCTAATTGAAATTAGCAGATGATTTTACTAGCTTGTTTTTGTTGTTTTGAAGTAGTCTTGAAGTTTTGTAATGTAAATGTGTTTGGAAATAAACTGTTTTAAATTGTGTGTAACTATTGATCATGTAGTATTGAACCAGCAAAGTATAAAACATTCAGAAATGTGCTCTGCGTTAATACACTGAGCAGCTCTTGCCACACTTCTGGTAGGACATTTCATTGAGGTCCCATAAATCAGTCTTAGGCATTAGGAAATTACTGCTCATAATAACTAGGGTGTAAATGTGATGTAATGATTAACCTGCACATCCTAATCAGTCATACTGGGGAAGAGTTTTCAGAGGGCCATTGTGAGGAAGTTCAAATTTTTAAAAATTTCAAAGCATGGGTGACTGCTGAAAAAGCATATATGGGACAATATATTGTGAATGGCCCTAGGTACAGACAACTATTTAAGATTCCATCTATTTACTGCTTACCTGGCATAGCCATGTGTTTTCTACTCTTGTTCAGATGTAAAATTTGTTTGATTGATTATATTGGACGTTCTGTTTCTCCATCTCCGGAATTTCATTTTGTTCTTTCTTCCCAGCGGAAGCACTGGTGGGGAAGGGTAAATACCAGCATGCTATCAGGTACCACGCTAAGGGTAGGGCTAGTATGTTGGACCTGGTCTACTGCCATCTCTTCATCAAGCTCCAAGAAGGACCACCACCAGAGAAACCAAAGTTCACAGGCTATGATCAGGCCAAGCACTACCTAGAGTCCAAGAGGAACAGGACTATTATTGCAGGACTCTGAATTGGGACATTTCCTATCGCTTGTGATATTGTTGTATTTGATCATCATGATTTAATATTTTTGCTGGATTACAAACTGGGATGTTTTCTCAGACACCGGATATTGTGTTTTGTCATGGTCATATAAGAAGGGTATTTTTGCGGGACTGTGCACTAGGACATTTCCTAATCCTCATTGGATTGTTGTTTGGAGATATTCATTGTGATGATATGATTGGAACGTTATTGGTAGCATTCAGGACTGGGTCTTCCCCAAGGCAAGTGACACTGCTGTCTTTTGTGGAAGTAGAATTACTGGATTATATGTTCATATTGTTTCAAGAGACATCAGGACCATTTTTGCTGTACTCTGAACAGGAACATCTCCTCTTATTCCTGATATTTTTGTATTTGGTAAAAGTGGAATTGATACAGTATTGGTTATTTTGAAGAGCAATTTCAGTGGGACTGAAGAAGAACTGAAGCAATTCATAATACACTTGTGATAAAATGACAAAGAAAAAGAATTATTATTGAATAATGAATATCATGGGGAGAAATTAATTATTTGGACTCTGTGGACTCTGAATGGGATTCTTTTATGCATTTTTATGCACATCAAGGGGTAGTGTGGGGTTGAAATCAAAGCGTCTGCCCCTAACCCTTTTTTGAGGACACACACAAAAGATGGAAGGCTTTCTTGCAGCTAACAATTTCAGTCCCTGGGTGAAAAAGTGACCCCCTCCTTTACTGATTTAAAAAGAAGATTGTAGGATTACCAAATCATGTTCCTGGGAAGAATTAATGACTGGAAAAAGAGAGTAAGATATGTACCTCATAAAACCCTGAACTCTTCACTCTGGATATATTTATATTATTGCACCATTAATAAATCATATGACTGTACTAAAGTTCTGGGATCATGTTAATCCTTTAAGGATTGTAGGATGTACAAACATGTGACCTTTCTACTAAAATTATAACAGTTAACTGTTATTATTGCAGATGTGTTATCATTAAAGTCCAAGACTTCAAACATGCAATGTTTATGATTTCAAATTCCGTTGTAGGGGTGTAGGCATGACAGAATAGACCTGTTCACAAATATATTCAAAGTTTATGCATACTTTTAATTCAAAGGGTGCTCTTGACCTACTGAAAGCTTGTCAGAGGCTTGTCAGACATAGCGACAATTAATGTATGCAAACTGGATTCCAAGTATTGTAATTCATTCATTAATAACGAGTTATTGGAATACCTCGTTACTAGGTCCCCAGGGAAGAAAAATCCATAAATTTGAATAACTTTGTGAACAGGTCTATTTAGATCCCACAAGGCCAGTGTTCTTAATCGAGTTGATTAGAAAAAGAATTACATTGTAATATTCTCATATCCCAACACCAAAAATGAATGGTGTAATGATCTCATCTATCTGTACAGTAAGAACAACCTATCTATAAGGACAAGGAGCACTAATTTTCTGTACAAAATTTATTACACATACATCATAATATATACATTATATATACAGAACTGTAAGAAGCTGTAACTCACTATGATGAAAATTGATAACTACAGTAAGGAGACAAATCTATAGTATAGTGAAGTGACTATAGTGACAGCATGACCACATTTGATATTTACAAGAGTGTATTTTGCACTAAAATTTGCAGATCTTTGAGTTTGCCAATGACTACTCTTCTATAATTGGAACAATTTGTCCTGTGTCATACTTTAAAATTCCCTTTTTTCTGTGTTTACAAAATTATGAATCTTTTTTGAAGAATTTCTTGCATGGCTTCAGTAATCAAGTATCATATTGCTGAAGAGGATGTACATTTCCTTCAGAAAATCAACATTTAATTAAAAAATACCCCTCCCACCTCCCTCTGAATCCTCTGAGCTACATAAAAAGTTTGCAATTACATGTTACTAATACAAGTAGAGAAATGGGCCCAATTTTGATCATAATATAGAAGTGCAGGGATGATTCATATTTATTGCCTAAAATGAAATTAACTCTGGCAAAAGCCTTCACTAGATGAGTATAACTTTTCATCAGACACAATATACCAGTCGAATCTTAAGATTTGCTTTTCTAAGAAATTATACATACTTCATGAAGAAAACAATTACGAAGTTAAAATGGATTCATAAATCTGGTTTGGAGGAATTCTGAATTCGTTGATGTTGCCTGCAATTAGTTTCTACACACATTTATGATGGAATGCAAAAGATGAAATGAGAAGTGAAGGTCTACATGTCTGAATATTGAAAACAATATCTCAAATGTATTGCTCGACTGTGACAAGAGAAAGCAACTTTAAAAAATGTATAAATTGCATGTTTCCTTCTTAAAAATATGAAAATTAATGAATTAACATATTTATGATACAATGCATTATTAAGATAAATTATGTGTAAATGCTTCATAGCATCCCTTTGTCTTTTCTTCTATATTTAGCTATTTTCCCATTAATTTTTTACAAAACTGAAGATGACACCTTCCTTTTGTTACAGTAGGGCAGTTCATATTTCAATCAGAAAATGTTATCAAGAAGATTCATGTTTGAGCATTGGTTTTCAAAAGAAATGGCTCATTACTCTGTAGATGACCAATTTAAGGAAAACATTCCACACTATTTTCAAGGTCAAACAGGGAAATCAGTTGGTTTAACTCAATCAGCCCGGAAAGTCTCCCAGGCATATTGAGCCCCAAAAGATATGATACAAACCCTGAAACTTCCTGAAACAGAGAAGTAACAGAGCTTGAATGAGGCAAAAACCCTGAAAACTGGCATTCCTGTAGGTATAACATTCCCTTTGACTTGACTAAGCCCCAAAATACAATCCTAAATTCTCTCCAGTCTTGGCAACTCATGATTTCCACAGCTTGAGGAGACCATCTTCACTGTATGAGGCAAGCAAGTTGTTGTGGGGGTGGGGCACAATGCCTATTACATCCTTTTCATGGACCTACAATAAAAACCAAAGGAAAATACAACAGTTATGAATGAGCGATTTGTTACGGTCGTATTATAATGCTCCGGTGAAAATTACTCTGCAGTCAATATTCATCACTAACCGAGTTCCTAACTTCAATCCTGAACCAAACACTCCACCTAAACTTACAACTTCAACCTAACCTAAAACCCAATTACAATCCCAAGCCTACCCCTATGGCCCATTTTCTGAACTTCAGTTTAACTTAAACCGCGGTCTAAGTGTGGTTTAAACCCAGTCTAGACCTGCCGTTTGAACAGAAGTTTTTAGAAAATCACATTCTGAACTCCAGTTTAACTGTTTAATTAATTGTTTTATAAAACATGTTATCAACAACAACAGCCATGCCTATGACAAATTTGCTCTCAGCCAATTACATTTGTAGATTCTAGGATTTCAGTAGCTGAAAACAATTACTGTAACTTGTTGTTGATAAGTTTCATGAAAACGGGGCCCTGGTGCCACAAGCAGGCAAGGAGATAACATAATATTGTTGAAAGGAAATTCTCTAAGTCCCAACATTGTACCAGTTTAAACCTATGGCACAGCAACAAGCTTAAAACTCTAAAGTCGATTACAGCAGAGAATATCATACTTTATACTATTTGCTCATACTTAATTGAAAATAATTCTCATTTTCGAGCACATTATTTTGCCCCACCCCTCTCCCTTTTTTTTCTCTCTCTCTCACTTCACAGAATGTGGTAGAATGTACATCTTCCTGAAGTTCCTGTGAGTGTCCATTCAATCTCTCTCACTCTCTCTCTCCCACTTCTGCACCCCTCTTCCAAATAGAAGATAAGACTTACAGTGAGTGTCCTTTCTAGTTTTCCCTCTCTCTCTCTCCCAATTCCACACCCCTCTTTCAAATAGATGATATGACTTACAGTGAGTGTCCTTTCTAGTTTTATCTCTCCCAATTCCACACCCCTCTTTTAAATAGAAGATATGACTTACAGTGAGTGTCCTTTCTAGTTTTCTCTCTCTCCCACTTCTGCACCCCTCTTTCAAATAGAAGATAAGACTTACAGTGAGTGTCCTTTCTAGTTTTCTCTCTCTATCTCTCCCAATTCCACACCCCTCTTTCAAATATAAGATAAGACTTACAGTGAGTGTCCTTTCTAGTTTTCCAGTCGATGTAGAGAAGCAGTAGAGCACTAAATCCTCTCCCACACAGTAGATCCATTCTCCTCTGGGTGACAAGCAGCTGCATGTGAAATCTCCTCCCTCACGTTTACCAGAGCTAAAACTCCTAACAATCTAGTACAGAAAAGATGGACAACAATTAATAAATTGGAGGTAATTACTGATATTAATGATAGAGTGGACAATAGACAAGTTTGTGGTTAGCATGTGGTGGTGTGGTGTTCCACCTCAGACCTGTGTTCCATGGAATGCAGTGTTGGAGCAAAAATGAATAATGATTGCATAGCTTCAATGAGCACATATTCAGTATTTGTGTTTTGGGTTTTGCAATATGGTACAAATGACCTTTATCTACTCATGCGCAAATAGTATATACAAACTCCTAACAAACTCGTCTAATTAAGAAAACTGGGTTTAACAACCTGAACAAGATATAGGTGTTGGAAAATGATATTTGTAATATTTTACCACCACCAATAACCACCACTAGGTGATCACCAGAGATTCCTTCCATTAAATCGTGCAGAGAATTAATTTTGTCTTTTCCAAATTAAATTGATTAGAATTTGAATGAGAATCCTTTTGTTATTGTTGTTATTGAATGCAAATCATTACAGTAAGTACCCATAATTGGCATAATGGGTGAACTGTATTGTATATACGCAATTTCTGTGGCCTATTTCTAACCTGTGTCATATCGCATGACTGCAAAATCTTAGCAAAATGAATATACCACCTTTAAGAACAAACAAAATATAATTCCTACCTGTCCTTGCATGTTCATGATGACGACAGTGTTGCTACGGTTACAGACAACAAACTGTTCAGCATTCTTGGGGTATGGCAAGACAGAGTTGACCGTGATATCGGTGGCCGATGAGCCTCCCAGTGACTTGAAGGTGCTGATGCATTCTGTAGTCTTGATGTTCCACACCTGGTTGAATTTAATACAACATGAGTGATTACAATTTAGTACTGATCCTTTTCGAATACAGGTTAAACTTTACAGTGGCTTTCAAACCTTTAAACATGGGATTCTGGAAGAAATTACCCAAATTGAGTTCATGTTCTATTGGTCTTCATGGATGAAAACCAATACTAAAGCCCGGCGCACACTATACGATCCGACTGCGACCCGATTTTCGAACAAAGTGCAGTTTGCATTAAATGTGAAAGTTTAAAAAAGTGAAATTATCTCATTTGAAGTTCGGAATAATGATACGAATACTAATATCGAAATTTTGGTTAACTGCAATTCTTCTGGTTAGAGTAAAGGCCAAATCGGCTTCAAATGTTAGTCGATCGCAAGATTGGTATGACGTCACTACGATTTGGAATAGAATTCGCTTTTAATCCTACATGGGGGTTCGCAGTAGCCCGGAATTTCGATTTTAGTATTCATACTACTAATCGGAACTTTCATCACAAAGATTTTACATGTTTGATGGTTCATATCAAATGTTATATCAAATTTTCCCAAAATCGCATCGTAGTCAGATCGTGCAGTGTGCGCCGGGCTTAAGATATTTTGGTTAAGGTTAGGTTAGGGAGACCATCCAAATTCATCGACCATTCAGAATGCATCCGGAATGGTCCCCTAAAAATCCATAGTCTTGCTCATCCCCATTCTGGCCTGCGTTTAGAATGCGGTACTTAACTCCGCGCTATGGAGGATTACATCCGGAATGGGGTCAGAATGGTGTTAGAATTGTGTCAGAATGGGTATGTTCCGGAATGCTCCGAGAATGCGCCACTCAATCCAGAACACGCTATTGTTCACAGTACAGCAAGGAAGAGCTATTCAGCCAGCGCAGCCGGCGCGGCCGATCGATCGCTGATCTGTCTTTCTCATGCCGCGCGCGCCGCGATATCGATCGATGCCTCTTTGAAGTGATCGCGGACATACTTCGGAAAGCAAATGAAAAACACGCGAACCCGTCTAATATTATTTTGGGGAAAAATAACATGATTCTGAAAACAAATCAGTGACGTATCATATTTTAAACGACTTACAAAACTTGCACAACATGTTATTACTTTTGATCATTCTGTGTCGATGTAAATTTGTGTGTTTGTGAATTTCATCAACGATGTTTGAAAATGGTTTACAGTCATGATGACAGGTGGCCCCGGAATTGGAACACTATACGCATTCGGGCTGCTGCCGCGTGATTCCAGTGATGCAGAGAAAATGATGAAATTATGGAAACATAAAAATACGTCTGTGAAATAAGCTTGTCAATTCTTGAGAGGGGTGATTTCGTATTTGTTTGGTTCTTTTCTCTTTCAATGGAATTTGATATTGTGATATTATTTCGCCGAAATTCAATGGCCATATTTATAAGTTCTTAACACAAATGTCAAGCAGAATATTTTTTAATTTTTAATTTTTTGTATGATTCATTTGATATCATAATTATCATAAAATTTCACTCATTATCATCTTTATATTATATAGCTCTAGCGACCGGGAAAGAGGGAAAGTGAAGGGAAAGTCAAAACAAAAATCAAACATCCACCCCTTTCTGTGACATCCTACATTCGCATTAAATTTTCTGAGGACCCCCCCCTAAAAAAGGATGCAAGTGCCCCTCAACTCAGTGACTAGGCTACAAAGAATCGTCTTCGTATTTATCTTTTATTTGGAGGGGGTGGGAGGATTGGAGGGGGGTGGGAGGATGGGAGGGGGGGTGGGAGGATGGGAGGGGAGATATGCTGCTGAATTTCTTTCTACAGTAGCATGAAAATAGTCTGTCCGATATGCGTCGGGCTTTCTGGCAAGTAATGAAGTATACTGATCGCGTTATGGAGACGGGCAATCGGCGAAGGCCGGCAGTAGCCCAAACCTGGGTCCGCTTTACTGCGACAGCCCGAACGCTATGCGTTCGGGCTGCGATCAGCAGTCATTAGAAAGGTTGGATGCCTCATAAATCCAAGCTCGTATGTCAAAATTATACCATGAAATATGACATAACTTCATTTGAAGATGCTTTAGGTAATTACAATACTGTCCGGATAACTGTCGTCTTTCTTTTCGACGAGAATGATATAAAAAGCCTATTAATTTCTCGGATCCTGTACTAAAATTGTTCGGAGGCCGATGTATAGTTTGCAATACGCATGCGCGTCCGTATATTTTTTTTTTACATACGTTCGAATTCTCGCTCGAGAGAGACGAGAGGGAGGATTACAATTGAGTGAAAAAAGGTGACATTTTATTGATTCTATACATTTCTGAGGAAGAGCTGATCTGCAGAAGGTCTGTTTAGGTAAGTGGCATGACATATATGATACTTTGATTGAAAAAATAGTCCCTACGATACAACTATACATTGTCATTTGCCCATGTAAATTGTGAGACGCACGGAATAGCAGTGGTTTCCCTCAAAACGTCCCGGGGCTGAGTTTATAAGTATAACTTCCACGATAGCTGGATTAGAGGCGCACGCATGCGGTACAATGACATTGACAATGATTTTATTTCTGACGGCCTCTCCTGTGGGCATGGAAGAGATCATAAATAAAACGGCAATATCTGGCATAAGAAAAATACAAAGAATACGTACTGGGAATAATGAACATATGTACAGGCAATATGTCACAAAATAAAGTGTATTTTTATAAGCCAACCTACACCCATACACCACAACAACCAGTTGGAAAGAATGTACCGTAGTCTAGAATAATGCGTTATTATGATTAGTTAAAAATAAGATGTGATACTGGATACAAACTTCGATACAGCAACAGTGGAGTAAATTATTACATACTTGCATACAGAAGCAACTCCAAGTCTCCAACAAATTAGGGCGTTGTAGCGTATTTTGAATTTTGTACTACTAGTACAAGACGGAAAAAATCGGAACTTGAAAATATTTGATTGGTTGAATAAAAGGAGGTCGATCACCAAATAAGGCTAGTTTATGAATCATGCATGGCATACCCTCCTCTCACATTCGATATTTAAAAAATATATGAATAATGATGAGTTCACCAGCGATGATACTCGCTTGGGCTAACGCCCTCGCCCATTGTCCGTATTGTCTCCATAGTTTACGTAACGCAATTAGTATACTTGCCAGAAAGCCCGGCGCATATCGCATAGGCTAGCATGAGAAACAAAAAATCACAGCAGGTCATAAATCATTAACTGGGTCAATGACATTGAGAGACTCTTGGGAGCCATTGTCTGGCAGGTTGTTGATATCACTGCGGTTATTTTTAGTATGCGCGCGCGCGGGTAGATCAAACAAGCCTTTCCCCCGAAATAATTTGTAAAAAGTAAAGAGGGGGGGGGGGGGGGGGAGTTACATAAAGTCGCGTTGTATTGACGGATTGATGGAGCTATAGAAAAAGGGTAAAATGAGCTCAGAAAGAGGGGATCATGCAAAAGCAAGGAGAGAAATATCGTTAAAATGAGTTGAGTTAATTCATTTACTTTTTTGGAATTTGTTGATAGCCGATGCCTCTTGCAATTTTAAGGGTGCTAAAAACTCTATCGTGTTTCCTTATGTTATTCTTTGTTTTTATCAAGAATAATCACCCTTTTCTTATGGCTTTTATTCTGTCAGCTTTTCATTCAACTTTTCCGATGTTTCTCTTTAATTTGTCATTTTATTCTCTTTCTATCTGTCACGTTGACACGATTCCATTTTATTTCTCTCCTCTCCATGTTTCTATTCTGCTCTCACAGTGTTTGCCCTCTTATCTTACGCTCAAGCGGTGTGCTAAAAATATAAAAGATTCGGAAAAAGTATGAACCTTCAAAAGAATTAACTCTATTTCATATTTCGGACTATAAACCACCTTTTTTTCCAAATATGAACCTTCAGAAAAACCAGTTGCATATATCATAGGCCTATACGACGAAAAATATCTGGGCAAAAAGAAATGAATATCGTGACCATGGTGAATGGTAAAGGAGTAAATCGTTGGTTACTTTTATCCTTTTCACTTTTTTCATTATTTTATCTGGTGATCTCCTCTTTCACCTCGCGGTCGCCGCTCTATTCTGGCGTCTTTCGTTTACATTGTTTCATTATAAATAGACGGGTTGTCACCATAAATAAAGTATAAACAGGAAAAAAGGTTATATACACATAACTGATTCTCATCATTGTAGTTATTTAAGGGCAACAAAATATATACATACCTTAAACTTCCGCAATAATTCTTGCGATCCATACAGTTCCTTAAAAATGCATTGCCGTCTTAATATCGGAAGAAATAAAGCGCATTTGGTGCGCAAAACTGATTATCATTTGTTAATAATTATTATCAATCATATCGTGCATTTTCCATGTATTGATCATTCTCATCAGTGAATTTATTTAAGGGCAACAAAAATATATATCGGCCGTCATTTATTTCATCTGTCTATACTGTAGTAATATTAATATTATTTCATTGGACAATCGTCCAAATCTGTATCATCTAGCGAGTGTAATTTAATTTCATCTGACGATCATTACTTTATTTCATATGATGAGCTTCAATTTCTTTCACCATTAAACTTCCGCATAATTCTTGCGATCCATACATGTCATTAAAAACAAAAATCAGCTATTTGTTGCGTCCTGATATCGGAAGAAATATAAAGCGCATTTGGCGCTCAAAACTGATTATCATTTAATATTATCAATCATATCGTGCATTTTCCATGTATTGATCATTCTCATCAGTGAATTTATTTAAGGGCAACAAAAATATATATCGGCCGTCATTTATTTCATCTGTCTATACTGTAGTAATATTAATATTATTTCATTGGACAATCGTCCAAATCTGTATCATCTAGCGAGTGTAATTTAATTTCATCTGACGATCATTACTTTATTTCATATGATGAGCTTCAATTTCTTTCACCATTAAACTTCCGCATAATTCTTGCGATCCATACATGTCCTTAAAAACAAAAATCAGCTATTTGTTGCGTCCTGATATCGGAAGAAATATAAAGCGCATTTTTTTCACCCGGCGATCATCACTTCGTTGAATCTGGAAATCGTATTCCTTTTTCATCTAACGGTCGACGCTGTATCTTATCTGGTGACCGTCGCTTACAATATTCATAAATAAAGCGAATTCACTATAGTATATGGCATCAACATGAATCTTCAAAAATAATTCTTCCGAGCCTTACAGTCAAAGAAAGGGAAATACTTTGAAATGAGATTATACATGTATCATGCCGGCATGATCGATATCGCAATAAATGAAGCACCTTCGATCGCGCTGCGCATCCTTGGCTGTCCCGTTCATGATTTTTAATCACCGCATTCTGGGACCATGCCATGTCGACAACAAAGGGACATTTCCAGAATGCTCCCAGAATGCTTCCAGAATGCTTTCAGAATGCCCCTTTGTTCGGCAACACAAAAGACGCCGATCGGCCGGAAATTTGAGAACGCGACTAGAATGGGGATATTCCCGACCCATTCTGGAATGCTTGATGACCCCATTCCGGATGCATTCTGAATGGTCGATGAATTTGGATGGTCTCCCTTAGTAATAATGTTGAGTCCATGGTTGAAGTTGGGAATTCATTTAGTGTAGGAAATTAACCGCAGAGCAGTTGTCGCCAGGGCACGTGTTGTACAACCGCAAAAAGAATATTTTTATAAAAAAAAACTTCTTTCCGTAAGTTTTATTTTTTTTCCTGATGGACATTTACCTTGATGGTACCATCTGATGACGCACTGATGGCAAGATGACCGTCAGGAGCAAAGATAGCTTCATTGACAAATGATGTGTGTCCTCGGAACTCTTTCAATGTCTTGCCTGATTTCAGTCCATGTATCCTATATCACAGAAAGACAGATACATACATAAGAAATACTCGTCATCATATGTGTGCACACGCTCCATCCAAATTTTCTTTTACACAAAAGCTCTCATTTATCCAAAGAAATTCAATGACATATTGCAAAAGTTTTCTGATCAAAAGGAAATTTCTTCTTGTTTTAAAATCTATGTCCATAAGGTTTTCCTTCTTAACCCTCTAGCACTCAAACCGCCCGAAACCGCCTGTCTAGTTACTCCTAAAACCGCCCAAAACCACCCAAGAACGCCTGTGGACTCTGACCCATTTAAAAACGAATGTAGGGGATCGGGCACAATAACAGTGTGTGTGTGCTATCTTTAGATATAAACTGTTTAGAATCTGCATTACAACAAGAGATTTTGCATACAGCAGAGAGACTATTGCAAAAGATGGTTAACTGAAGGGTGGTGTGAGGAGTAAATGACTACAATCTCCAGACTCTTCAAGTGCTAAAGGGTTAATATGTAAATTATAGATAAATAATAATTTATAATATACAGTAGCATTACTAATCAAATGTAGTTTCCCTTTATTGTTGTCACATCTCTGTACCATTGTCAAATCTCTATAAATCTCTTCACAATTCTTGTAAACGTCTACTCTGAGGCGTTTTTCTTAGGTGGGATTAGCTGGCCATAGAACTAGAAATTGATGTAACAATACAAGAAAAAACAAACATAGGAATACATGATGATGATTTCAGATGTTGGGAGGAAGAATGAAGTGCATTATAATGACATCATCATAGACATCATTAAACAGAGACTGACCTAAGAGTCTGGTCAAATGAAGCACTGAGTATCTGAGTGGCATCCTTGGAGAACTTGACAGAAGTGACTCCTTTGCTGTGAGCATTCTCAAATCTCCTCAAACACTGCCCTGTTTGAACCTTCCAAACCTAACATAAAAAGATGACAACAGCAGATGGAGAAAATCAAACGAGAAAATGATCATATTTGTATTTTGATGAACCGTCTTCTGAGTATAACATAGGTTCTATTCTTTGGCAATTTGTAATATTTCAAGCTTTAACAACTTTCTGTCTCTTTAAAGTAGAACGTTAATGATTTTAAATATTGGCTTAATACTTATTATTGCATAGATGGCATAAATTAAACAAGGTTATCCAAATTCAACGCTTGGAAACATTTGAAGTAATGATTATTATCAATTATAAAACGGTAAAATACAGCCCCCGATATAGCAGCTGAAGAGCTCCTCGAACGCTGCTGAGATATGTGACGACACACCCTGGACCATAACATCTTACACATTTTTCAGAGCCTATTTTGTCATCTCCTCTTCACTTATTTCTCTTCCTTCACTAGCGTCAGTCTTAATGTTAGTCTGTTGCCTCACTCTTAACTTCGTGTATGGTATTATTTTGATGAAAAATGCAGCGTTAAAAAAATAAAGGAATCAGTCACTTGTAAACAAAATAAGACGCCATTGTATTTTCAGCTGCTTGCACCGGGGCATGTTCGGCGTTTCAAGAGGGAACGAATACCATCCTGCTATTATTCGGAGGGCTTTTCAATTTGAAAGTGGGGTTTATTTCATTGATCATTGACCCTTCTCCTATGTATTTACAATCAAACGGTTTTAGCTATCAGAATCAGTTTCACTTTCCCTTTATAATGGTGTGAAATAAGGTCATGTTTAAATACACCAAACTCTTTATAATTTGATAAATAATTGCATTGCAATTACGTTCATTCATTATAGGACGTCGTCTGCTTAAGCAGGATCGATCCCGAGTGTGACGACATCAAAACATCACTATATTTCTGGCGAATCCTCGGATATTCCAGATGCTGAGAAGAGCTTTTATTTGTGTTGTTTTTATAATCACCAGATACGCAGTTGACATAAAACTTATACGATTGCCATCTGTAAGCTTCCCAGTTTCTAGTGATACATTAATTGCCATATTTGTGATTTTCTTTGAATATCTACTTTAAATGCCCGAGTTCATGCCATTCTGGGTAAAAAAAACCCAAGACAAGTGAAAGCTGCTTTGCCATCTTCCATCAAATAAACATATGCTTGAAATAATGAATATGAGTTATATAACAAATAAATTGCATCTAATAATACAATAAAATATTGGAATTTACATTACAAACAGATTTTCATACCTGTTTAAGCAGGTTCTTATTTCTTATTTTTGTTAAATCTGTTTTAATTGTCATGGTACTGACCAAGAATGTGTGACGGAGTCAAGGGCAAAAAAAGAGTAATAATCACTGCTTTACATGATGCTCTACAACAGTGGAATATCATTATAGCAAACTCCTCAGGACCAAGGGAATTACCTCTTAATACTTGGGCTAAAAAATAACACAATACGAAGCAGTGGGACTGACGTTTCCTTGTTATAAAAAAATCTTGTCATAATGTATTCTTCATAAATATGTTTCACTGTATTCTAGAAACATGTAAATGGGGAGGGGGGTATTCTGAAAAATATGTTATTTTTTATGCTCATGATAGTATGTTAATTGTCATAACAAATCAGCACAAACCAATAGTCAATGTCTTTCGAGAGACATCTCTGTTCAAGCACCAATAATAAGTGTTTATTCTATGCAATGTTAATTTGTTACAACAACTACAATACCTTTCACCAACATGAAAGACGATATAGTTTTCAGAATATGGCCACTTGCAGCAATAAGTATCAGCTACATGTATATATGACAAATGACATACCTTGATCTTACCATCCTGTCCTCCAGTGGCTACCATTTCGCTGTCCCGGCTGAAGCACATGCATAACACAGCATCATCCATCAGCATGAATGAATCCTGGAAGCAGTGAAAGATATTGATTTTTTCATTACATGTAGGCCAAATGATATATCCAGAGGTGTTGTTTTTTAAGTACACAATGACATAACAGTTTCCCACATATCCACAAGAGCAAAGGAGGAAATAAGAACATATTACTTTACAAAATGGCCTCTCCTACTATGTATTGTTAATACAGTCAAACCTGCTTTAGTGACCACCTGCATAGAAAGACGACAATTTTTGTTTTCCTTGAAAATTGTTTCTTATTGAAACATTATTAAAGGAACCTGTGCTTAAAGACCACCTGCTCATTACGGGGTACATTTGTCATAGAATTATGTAACTACTGCCATCTCACCTCTGCCTGGTACTTGAGATCCTTCCTGATCTTTCCTGTCTGAAAGTTCCAGACCTCGATGAAACCATCGACGCTACCGGTCACTAGGAACTGACCATCAGGTGAGAAAGCTGCACATTCGACATGAGACTTCTGACCAAACTGTAACGGACATTTATATCATCAAATTATACTGATTTCACATATCGCCATGATGCTCTTCTGACTTGCGTCCACTCTCACTACAAGAGTTTGGGATATAAAGGGCAAGTTTTGACTGAGAGTGCTATTCTTCATGTACATGCAAATCAAAGTTTCTTTAGCTATCGAGATTTGATATATCATACAAATCTAAAAAATTCTACCAATCTGACTCATCCAAAACTTCATTTACACTTCATTTACACTTCTGATATCATCAAACAGCAGTTCTTACATAATCATGAAAGTCCAGCTCATTCCAAACAATTAAACTTTGTATTCCATGCAATGTAATTTGGCACTGTTTGTGTTTCACTTACATGGCTGTCAACTTTTATCAAAACAAATTTGATTAAATTAATTCATAGTACAATAATGAAAGAATACCCCCCACCACCAACAACAAAAAAGTGAAAGAACAACAATAAAAAAAAACATCAGAAAAACACAAAGTACTGACTTAGGAAACAAACATAAATGCGTAGTCGAAAAAGGTCCATTGCAAGTATCCCAACAGATCAGGGAACCAATATAAATTTCTACTTATATTGACCTGTGACCCAGAACTCCCAAAGTCTAACCAGTTCATCAAGCCTACCTTGATTGTCTTGCTGAGTTGTGTTGGATACTTCTCCTCTTCCTCATCCCTAACAGCCGCTTTACCCTTGAACAAATCGATGGTCACACCTGGAGGTAGCAGACCCTGATGCTGCTGCCATTTAAGAGCCTGTCCTAGCAAGGCTAGGAGACGGGATGGAGGAACCACGCTGACCTCCCCTGAGAGGGCCTGGGCGATGGCTGCTCGTCTCCTTTCCTTGCTGCTCCCATCAGGATATGCCTACATTTATAAGGACAGAAGGAAAAGAACCTTTAAGAATACAAACTGCCTGTTCATTTTTTCTTGGAAGTATTATTCAAATCCTTTTCGTAAAAAATGAAGTGATTGAATTATGAAGAAATTTATTATAAACCGCTTCAAAGGGCAAATTAGAAAGTTTCTTTGATATAAGATTAAGTTGTTTTATTGTCAGATACTGTCTATACATATTCCTAAAGGCTCATTCACTACGGTAAACCTGAATATGCCCCTGAATATGACTTTCGTCATTGCCGTGCATGGGTTTGAATCCCGTGCGTGACCTGACAAAAATGATTATCGCTGCGTTGTGTGTAAGCGTACCCCTCCCCTCTGTTCCCAAAGCAGGCTCAGGTTCAGGGGAAAACACTCTGTTCCTCCGACAAGAACGTTAACCGGAGGCCCTGTGTGTAAGAGAGTCACACCCTATGCATGTCAATATGCTACACTTCTTGCAAGGAATAGGACTGTGCAAACCCGGTATTTAGTGTGCTTGCAATACACATCAGGTATGTCTTTGTACAGATCTTCGTGATAGGCTGTATAGCCCTTTGAGGACTGACAAAAGAAGAAGAAACTGCTGCGACAAAATATGACATTAATAGCATAATGCGCTTCTCATTTCTGTGAGAGTAATTAATCATACAGTGCCTTTCTTATACGCAGCTACTTTTCCCATCCCATTCATTTACACTTGTAAAAAAAAGCTGTCGTGATAAAACGTCACGGTTTACCATGTCATGTGTGTATGAGCACTAAGGAACAAACAGTACAATACCTGTACTTTTCTGTTAGTCAAGGTAACTGTTCTTTGGTGAATGGTACCCTTTAACCCTTTCAGGACAGGAATTATTTAAGGGCTAAATTGATCACATTTTGTTCCTCAAATTGGCAACAATATTTTTCTTTCAGTGCGACATGGTTCTAATAAGGTTTAATGTCTTTGAAAACAATATATACATGATTAGAAATTTTGTCGAAAAGTTGAAAAATTGCCAAGTTGGATAAAAAACAATGATTTTGAACCTCTCAATGTTTTGCCAATTTAAGGATTTTAAAGCTTACTCTCATTTTTAAAATTCCTGGTATCAAATGCAACATGGTAATGCAACAAAAATGGACATGTGTGCAGAAACTTTTGCTCTTTCTAATCATATATCTGGTACCGGTATATTTTTTAGAGCTGACAATCAGAAGTTATTGAGCCAAACCACAAAATGTGGTCATTTGTATGGAAAGGGTTAATATTCCACTTACCTCACGAGGATCAAAGTAGGATCTGGCAAGGAGGTTTTCCAAATGGACGTATCTATCAGCCTGGTTCTGTTTGAGCATTATCATTGGATCTGTTTGTCTCAGTAGTGACCTAGCAGCACCAAGCTCACGCAGCTCAATCAGTTCAAGAACAATCTAAACAAAGTCAATGCAAAATCAAAAGCAATTATGACTAAATACAATCAATTTCTTGTATACAAATTATAATAGTTGAAAACTATTATATATTCTTGTGACCTATCTTACAAATAAAAAATAACCATTTTTTTCAGTTTTGAAACAAAATGTAACAGGGACTGAACAAGCACAGGTAAATTCACAATGGGTTATTTTCAAGGTGCATCTTTAGACATTTTTCACAGCAGCTACTTGTTTTTAACCTAACTTTTCAAAATACAAAATGTAAATAGGGATAGAACATAGGGTCGGTATTCAATGTGAAGCTAAATACATTATTTAGTAGGAAATGCTTTTCATGATAATGATTAACAGTTCATCATCTTCATCATCAACAGTAATCCGTTCCAAAGACAGGTTCAGCGACGCTATCATCTCTATCATCTATCATGTACATGTATCAACTGTCCCTCCAAGTGTGTTGATCTTGAGCCAACTTCTTCACTCTATCATACCCCTCTCCATCACAATTTGCAATAAGATCATCACAGAAAATATTGCAAGGTTCACCATACCTGTTCATAAAGATCAATGAGTGTCTTGTCAGGGAGCTTGAGAGACTGTATCTGCTGCAGGACAGTGTCCCAATGACCACTGTTGATGTCTGTGATGAACTGATCAATACTGTCCACCGTGTTGAGGGACACAGCAGACTCCTCCTGAAGGGTGGCCAATGTCCGAGGTAGACCTGCTTCCTTCAGGTACTGCTGAATCAGTCTCACCACACTAAAAAGAGAATTTCATTCAGCTTTACAAGTAGGGCCTACGGTTGGGTATTGTATAAATCATTACATGTATTTCTCCACACAGATATATAACTCACATTTCTGTCTGTCATTTTAGCAATATATATCTACATCAAATATACTTACTAGCACCAGCTCATACATAAGAAAATACAGCACATTTTGCATACGGACAAATAATGCTAGTAAATTGTTTAATTACATACACTGTATGACAAAACCACATTTACTTACTCACTCTTTCATTTAGTTAACTTTTAAGTATTAAATCTGTTAATAGCAGTTAACATCGTGCCTCAGATCTAATTACATTTGTAAATAGCAATGCAATGCTACTATTCATATATATATTTATGTGAGCCTCTCACAAATTCTCTATTTGGTGGTCATGAGAAGCTACATTAAATCATTTTGGACACAAATTCTAGATGCACACAAAACCAGTCTATTTTGAAAGTGGTCTAGATGTCCAGTTATGATAAATGCAATTTTCAATTATAAGCATCAAACTGTGACCTTTATGTCAAATATCCAGAATAGCATATCAAATGAATGAGTTCACAAGACAAAGTCTTCACAATTAACATTAGCTTGTATTCTTTGACATGGACTTAAAGGCATTCATTTGACATGGACGTAAAGGTATAGATTCAAATTCTTGCTCAAATTTTGAAGAGATTTTATATGTTTTAGATCTACTTTAAATTAGCAGCGCACTTCCTCTATATCTAGAATATCAGGTTAACATAAGATTGATCATTTTAAAAATTTCTTTTAATATCAAGTCAAAGACACACTGTAACTGGTTCACCATCATCGGGGGGGGGGGGGGGGGGGGGGGGGGGGGGGGGGGTGAGAGACAAAAGCCCAAGACTGTGCTACGAGCCATTATCTTTGTCTCAAAATTTGCTAAAACGTCAAGATTTTCACACTTCACGCGGGAAGTGGGAAACTCGCCTTTCCCTGCGCCCACCCGTCCAAATAATTGAAAAGCAGTCAGGGCGTAACTAACATGTCGTTATCTCTCTCTCTCAAATTTGCTAAAACTTCAAAGTGAAGCGGCACGTCCCGGGATGGCCACCACCATCCCGCACCGGACCAACTCCAGAAATATCCAAAAACCAAACTCTTTCTTCTCTCATTCGCTTTCCTCTCAGTATCTAACAGTCATTTCAATTCTCTTTCCCTTCAAAATAACTATTTCGCTCTGGTGAAAGTCAAACAGTCTCAAACTCTGTTGAATTAAAAGTCTCAGAAATAAATCAAGTCCAAAACGCGAGTGAAATAAATGACGTGTCAGTGAAATATATTCATTAAGAAAAGAAATCATAACGATGACGAAAATATAGCAAGGCTTATAACTGAAGACTGTACCCGACCTAACTTAAAAGCGAAAATTAACAGAAGGCTCTCTCTGACCTAACTTAACAGCGAATATTAACAGAAGGCCCCGCATCCAAGTGCCTCCTTGATTTTCTACGTCTCAACAACCAATAAACCACAATCTTCTAAACCCTAATCATTCATTTTGTCATTACGTATCTCATCTCTGACCAAATAAAACTCTAAAACAGAATCACTACATCAACCCCTCCGAGGAAGTCAATCAATTTCAAATACAAAAGAAGCACATGCTTTCTACCATCTCAAGAAAGGCGTGGCTTACAAGTACAACCCCAGAAATATGTCCAGGAATGCCAAATTGAATATTCGCAAGAATCTTGAACTGAAGTCCCTACAAGCCACAGATTTCTGCCTAAAATGAAAATAAAGACCTGTCATGCCTGTGCTACGAGTACGAGCCGTTATCTTTCTCTCAAATTTGCCCAAACGTCAGCAGGAGAGGGGAAACTCCCCTCCCTACACCCACCCCCTAAAATTAAATCCTAGCTACGCGGTCATGGCGGTTGTACTGCCGCCTTACAATCATAAATGATGTTATTGACCGGATATACCGTACACTTTATTAACTATTCACTCAATATATTAAATCTTCTTCACTATTAGGGATCCACATTGGTTCATAACGAAGGCAATATATTTTCATTCATAGTTTTTCGTCCTAAAACAGATCCACAGATTCAATCAAATAATTAGAAACTCTAAAATACAAAGGAAAAATCATTAACTTACTCAGCAGATTCGATTTCCAAAGACATTTTCACTGGTTTTACGGCCGATCTTGCACAAAGTTGCAGAAAGCGAACGCCAACTTGTGTACCGGTGGCATATTAATATGATTATTCATGATACTATTAAATATTCATTTGCTCAGTCGAGATTAGTCTTTATTCGAGTCTCCATTACAAATTCACAATGTTCAAGAGAAACAATTACTTCTTCTCTCGTATAATATATATATAGGCCCACATGTAAATGATTAAGAAAATAGACTAGCATACAGTGCTATGTCAGCATGCTCTCATTTATAATTCACCAAATGCAGGGCTAAATCTGTAGTATGGCACATTGGAATGGGGAATATTGTATTTTTTTTCAAATCCTTGCAAAATAGGCCTAATGATGGAATAAGCAACCCTTACAAAAATCCTGCCCCATACACTGGTGGATTTAGGGGGCGCAATACCTAACAGCTGGTGCCCCCAACCCCCTGTTGAAACCCAAGTGACATGACAGCTTGAGTAAACAACTCCAAGCCCACTCCTTTTCTTTTGCTTGTCAGATATTTTTTCCAGTAAAACGGCACCATGAAACAATCTGAAGACCCATTTTTTGTTACTTTATGTTTTCATGATTCTGTGTTTATTAGTTTGTTTTTGCTTGAAAGAATTTTTAAAAATATATTGTGCCCCCTCTTATACAAAAATCCTCATGGCATCCGCCCCGTCTGCATACCCCTGCAGTTTCTAGAAATTATTTAAATGATGTTTCAAAATGATATCGTAGGTTTTTCCCATCTGATTGCTGGATTATGGATAATTCTTGGATGAAAATGAAATCTAGTACAGAACTTTGATTTAGAAAAAAAATCTAGCCAAACATGTCATATGGGGTGTTGTAAGAAAGTGCGATTGATTGCAAGTTGCAACTGATCAGTATACTGACCATCAAAATCATTGTTGCAATTGGATCTTCTTGAATGGGCAGACACTGAACCATTCAGAATGGTTGTTCTAATTTGCTTTACAATTTGCAATTGATTGCAACTTTCTTGCAACACCCCAATAGAGAACATGGGTTTTCAGGGCAGAAACAGATTTTTTCAACCACGTCTATTTTTTCTTTTTTTTTAATTGAATGATTTTATTCACCAACAATGACATCATGTGTACAAGTGATACATTAAATATTAACTTACATGATTGAAACATATGATAATAGCTGGTAAATGGGACCAGAAAATCGCACAACTGCCTGTCGAGCCTGCCCCCTCATCAAATATTGACATAGTAGAAGATATTTATTCCATTACAAACATAACAATTACAACCACATATACATGACATGGTGTTACATGTATAGATATACATAAGGAGAGAGAGAGAGAGAGAGAGAAAAAAAAGAAAGATAGGACAAAGCATAATACTTATTGAGTTAAAAGATGTTCTGTTAATGATTTCCTTAAACTGGTTATGGATGATTTTAATTTTATAACAGTTGGTATTTTATTCCATGAATCACTTCCTAAAAAAGAAAGAGGAAATTAATTGTCCTTGGGTAGTCCTTATAATTTTGACAAATGTACCTGTTGACCTATTTTTTGTCTCGTTGAATAATTGTAATCACAATTATCTATTATTTTTCTATATTTTAAACCATCTTAAGGAAATATTTTTGGTCTTAGCTCACTATAGATCCAGGGGTAAAACAAACAAACATAATTTTTTACACAACATTGTGTATTGCCTTTGAAATAGACTACGAGAGCTAGCTAGACGAGGTAATTTATGAATATTCATGAATGGTATCCTGGTTCGGGTTGAAACAAAAGTTAAACACGCGATCGTTCCAATTTTATTGGGCATTCATAATACTTACATATTAAATAAATTATTGCTAAATCATTAATTTTGTGGACAGGAAGCCGAGGAAACAATAAACTTACAACGAAATGGTAAGTGTTTGATCGTTTGAAAACCCTAAACATGTCTTGCGTGAAAATTGTTAATGTGTGGTCCCACGTACTCTAATAAATGAATTGTAACTTTCGATTAATAATATCCAAAAATATTTGCGTGAGAGGGCGTGCCGTTTTACTCTCATTTGAGATTCAAACTAACAAGGGACTACTTAAGTTGGGTTTCAATTCAAATAACTCTTGAGATTCTAAATTTATGATGCTGTCAATTGTTCTTCTTTTAGTGATGATAATTTAACTGTATTGTAAATATTACTTGAATTAATTTAGGCTTAGCCTTGGCCGGATAAAATAAATGAAGAAGAGGATAAAGAGGAAGAAGAGGATAAAGAGGAAGACGAAGATGAAGAAGAGTTTCTTATGTTTTGTCATGTTTTATATTACTTCACAGATATCGATATTGAAATTGTTTCCATTACTCCAAGATAGAGCTTTCATGCACACACAAAAGTAGACCGAAAATTCTGTCTCTCGTTCGTTAGCTCTTCACTTAGAGACAGAAACGGCCGTATCACTCTGCTGTGCAAACCGAATACACATTGACTTACACACTATAACAGTTTGAATATGGCTGGAAGATTTTCAAACGGAGAAAACCTTGGACCCTGAATTACCTGAAAAAGGAGCATTAAAAGGAATAAAAGTCAAATTGGTAAGTTGAACATGTTCGTTTAAGTATAGAGCCTAGGCCTAATCTATTTAACTTACACAAATATTTTTAAAAATCGTAATATTCACATTTTAACAACTACATGCCTACTGTTCCTCGGTGATCAGTGAGTTTGCACAGGCGAGTGTACTGAGCGTTTCTGTCTCTAAGTGAAGAGCCGACCCTATCCAAATAAGAGGCTAACGAACGAGAGACAGAATTTTTCGGTCTAACACAAAAGCAGAAAGGCTCCAACCTATTTTATAGAGACCATCATGAATCTTTTTTTCTAATTTAAATGTCACTTAATAAATTATTGCAAACTCGTAAATCATTGATTTTTTATTTTATGATTTTAGTACAGTGTAGTGTACAAGCAGGAGCAGGCGCATGATGACAGTATCTGGTGTGTGGCATGGATGAAAAGTGACAGGGATGGAGTGGAGAACATCGTCACTGGATCAGTGGATGACTATGTCAAATGCTGGAACTGGTAAATATGCTTATTGCTGTGGGAACCCTGTGGTTATAAAGCAGCTCAGTAATTTTATTCAAATAATATTGGAAATATTGGGCCACATGGCAAAACATAAAAGACAAAATAAAAGAAAATCATGCAAAAGAGAAGAGGGAAAGAAAGTGTGAAAGCTGATGACGGCATTTATAGACCACTCACACTTATGCATGGTTATTGTAGGTAACCTCGCACCCGTACCTTCCTACCACAAAGAATTGGCTCCCATAGCAAGTTTGTGATCTCTAGCACATATGTGTGCTGGAAAGGAGCAAGAATGCTGGGGCAAAAACAGCCTGAAAATTTCACTTGAGCAAGATAATAAATATCCTATTGAAGAATCTGGCATGAAATCAGATATTCTATCTATCATCCTAAAATGCAGAAGGAAGTACTTTCTCAAAACTTTGCCTATTACCGGTGTATTGGTGTTTGCACCTCTTCAAGTTAGAGGTCGCGACCGAATTTGACATAGCCCAACATAGTGATGCTTCCATGAATGTTTAGTGACTGGGTAATTAGATATCATTTCAGACATTGCGTCTGATTCAACTATCAACAACAATGGGGATGAAAGTTTCAAAGCAAGTATTCTTTCCTTTGAGAACATTTTTATTTTAGTAAATATTTAAGAACTACAAAGAAACCTCAGTCTGTTCAAGTAATATTATTTATTAATTGAATTGTTTTTCCTACTTTTTTTTCATGAATACCTTGTAAAAGTTTGATGATTTAAACTGATATGATATTTGTTTCTATTCAAAAACAATAAATGCTATAATATTATGAACCTGAACACTAATTTCAAGTGATGCTATTATTTCATATTTGGGTCAATCCACGTCAAATCAACCAATTTTTTGACAATTTGTCACCCGACCCCCTTCAAATTTTTTTAAACTCGCACCAAATGTTCCTCGGAGTGTCTGACGGAAAACCCCAAAATATTTTGCCCCAAGGTCAAGTGGTTACTACGATACAGCCTCGCATAGCAACCGATGCGCGTTCCAAGAAATGGGTTTTATGAAATTTGGGTTTTTTAATTGACCATTGAAGCCAGAATTTTCCTGGTCATTGGTTCAAGGTCATTGTTGAGAGAAACGATATGAATGTTACATATTATCAAAGTACATATTAAAGACATCCAATATGAAAAGTTACACCTTGAAGAGCTTCTGTTTTTGTAAAAATATCGCTTACTCATTATGGTACCAAATGATGCACTGTGTACACGTATCCTATGCTTAATTACTTTATGGCTATTTTTAGAAGCATTTCAAGGTCAAGTCATTAAGAGGTGATCAAAGGAACAAACCAAATCTGAAAGAAAAGCATAGATACTATATGAATTGAATATGGTACATTGTAATTTTTCATAGTTCTTGAAATATTGCGTAATTAAAGGCCTTCTAAAATTCTCGTTCACAGACAAAGACACACGGGAAATGGCAAGAAATAGGCGATCTGGTGGTATATTTTATTAAAATATGTATTACAGACTATTACTACAGCAAATATGACAGGGCTGGGGCTCTCCATTTTGAAACTGTCGTCATGTGAAACGTCCCCCGAATCCCATTTTCATTGTTTATGACCACTTTCAGAGGTGAAAATTAGCCGTTAAACCTTTCGGTACCAAAATTTCTTTGGTAACCCCCGATAATATTGGTAAATGTCTATTAATACAGAAAATTTCATGGTATTCCTATATGGGACGAAGGGTCATCTGTGACCTTGAACTTGGAACATTTTTCATTTTTTCCAACTTTGAGGGCGGCCTTCACAAAAACGGCTTGCCCAATTCCGCTGATTTTTTGTTGGATTATTGCCCAAGTCAAAGTCTTTAACTGTACAAAATTCTAGTTCCTGATCTCATAGAGTATTAGAGATATGAGGCTCTAAACATGCCTCCAAAATTTCAAAAATGAAATTCGACACCATGTTCGGTGACCTCGTACGCAGAAACGAAAGGTCAGTTTTGCGTCACAATTGATTTTTCTTTTAAAGAGCATAAAGTTCTTCCAATTTACAGATAATGAGCTGTACTGGATGAAAATTCTGGCTTCAAAGGTCAATTAAAAAAACATAATTTTCATAAAACTCATTTCTTGGAACGCGCATTGGTTGCTATGCGAGGCTGTATCTTAGCAACCACTTGTCCTTGGGGCAAAATATTTTGGGGTTTTACGTCAGACACTCCGAGGAACATTTGGTGCGAGTTTAAAGAAAATCGAAGGGGGCCGGGTGACAAGCATTGGTTGATTTGACGTGGATTGACCCATTTGTAAGCTCATTTTCATTTACCAGGGAGAATGATGAACTGAAATTAAAATGGACTTTGGAAGGACATCAACTTGGAGTGGTTTCAGTAGACATCAATCCAACAGGAACAAGTAGGTGTATTCTTCTTCTTTTTTTTTTGGGGGGGGGGGTTGACTAAATGGGCCCTCTGTCTAATGCACTCTGTATTGTTTCTCAGAGATGCCTTTACAATGTAGTAATGATTTTTGTGGCAGGATTGCAAAATTGTATGCAAATTAAACCACATCCCCCCCCCCCCCCCCCAAGAAAACGGTCTAGAAACACCTTTCTTGGATTGAGACACCTGGCTCAAGTTCTAATTTTCTTACTTAAAAACCAAAGTTTTGTAATTGTGATTCATTTTACCTTTTGCAGTAAAAAAAATTCTCAGACAAATGCCCATAGCTTTTTGAGAAAGGAGACACAGGGAATCATGAGGATCTTAATTTTGCTAAAGAATGAGTAGATTTGTCTTTTGGAAAAAAATAAATGGTGATGTGATCCATTGCTTCCTCCAGATAATTTTTGAAAGCTGGATGGTGATAGACTGATCAGTAATGAGGATTCTGAATTCAGAAATTGAATTATCTTTTATTATTTATACTCTGTGATATTGAGAATTAGTTCTTTTTATATAACAGTAAAAATTAACTGTTTTGAAAAGCTAGACTGTTAATTGCAGCTGGAAGTGGCTTGACTGAAGTTTTTGTTGTCGATTTGTTCAAACTTCAAAAGGAATACTTGACTACTGTTGTACCTGTTGTCAGTGCTATGTGCTTTGCAATGTCCTCCTGGAACTACATGTAGTTTGAATAATTTATCAGATGAACGTTCAGTACTGCTCGATGAAGTGATTTATCGCATAGATATTCAATAGTGTTTAAATGAATGATTTGTCATATGTAAGACAAGAAACCATCTGCAAGTATTATAATGATGGCCATTTTTGCAGCAAGAAATTTTTGGAAATTTCACAAAATCACTGTTATAATTCAATAATTTTCACCAAAAAAAAACTCTCGCGGATCTGGACCACTTGCGAAATGTGTGAAAGTTTCTGAGTTTAGGGTATTCTCTATTTTGATTCCACAGTTGCGGCCTCAAGTTCTCTGGACAGTCATATCAAATTGTGGGATTTAGAGGTCGGCAAACAGATGAGGTCAATCGATGCAGGACCAGGTAAGTCAGTTTATCCATCAATAATTGTTTTGTCCATATATGTCGGGCAGTGGAATCTTATGATTTGGAAATTCAGTTTTTTGTTTTAAAAGTTTACACAGTTAACCTTGCATAACTCAAAGTTGCATAAGTCAATCTTTCCCTATAAAGTCGAAGCAAGTATTTTGACCAAACTATGCAAGATATGTGTTATTTATAGCTCTTAAGTCGAATTTTGGATAAGTCAAACTAATTTTTTGGTCCCAACAGGTTCAACTTATGCAAAGTTAACTGTAGTTCATTACAATTTTTTGGAGTACATTATCATAATATTTTAGTGATAATTTGCTGTAATGTAGCTATCTGTGAGAAAAAACAGCGAAAGAAGATGATATGAAATAGAGAGGGCATCCATGTTTGTGTTGGAATAATAGTTGCGCTGATGTTGGTGATGATGACGCCATTTGTTAGCTTCAGCATGGTCACTATCATGGTAATTATGATGTCTCTGATTACAAAAGTACCAGTGGTTATGTCGCGTCTGGTTGCCATTGTTGCTATGGTCATTGTTGCTATAGTGATGATGATAATGAGGATCATGATGAAGATAATGGTGAGAGATAATTGTGATGATGATGATAATTATGATGATGACGATGATGAGAATGATACCGACTTTTGAGTGAGCAGTGATAATGAGATGATAGTGGTATATTGATCATGGTTGCTATGGTGATGGTAGTGATGGTGACATCTCTCATCATTCATCATTTCAGATGCGGAGGGTAAGGGAGGTAAACCCTGTGCCCGATCAGCCCCTGTATACTGCAGGAGGAAAGGTCTGATCTCTCTTTTACATGACTAGATGTTCAGGCATGCACCATGAAAAAAAAAATTAGGAAATATTAATTTTAGATCATGAATCTGTCATTTTTCTTGACCATGATGACAAATTCTTATTTTGTTTCACATATTATCATAATTCCATCATACTCTCTGGTAAAAGAAAATTAGGTCTCCCACTTTCCCATATTGCATGTACTTACATTTACAAACATGACACTTGGAGCATCTGTGAAGTAGTGTTCCATTACATGTAACTTCAATTCAATGTCACAAGCGGAGTCCGAAGTCCACATGCAAACCAAAGATTATATGTCTTTCATTTTCTTTGACAGTTATCATTTTTTATCATTTTATATATTATTATTTCTCGCAGTGGATGCGTGGACGATAGCTTTCTCTCCCGATGGCCGATTCTTGGCGTGCGGCAGCCATGTTGGTAAGATTAACCTGTTTGGAGTGGAAAGTGCTAAGAAGGAGTCGCAGCTCGACACCAGAGGAAAATTTACTCTCAGCATTGCCTATGTAAGAATCCAGAGTGTACTTTTATTAAATTAGATGCCTGTGGTTGGATAATTCAGCGCAGTGTAATGTTTGTAGTAGTGTGAAGAAATGTTTATCAGTGTCATAATGAGAGTACATGTGGGCTGCACCGTGCATCATTATTCTATCCATGGACAATACATTCACATATTTTGATCAGCTTGAAAACATTGGGGAAATGGTGATTTAGATTTTTATTGTATTCATGAGGAACATTTTTCAGCAGATAATTGTTATTCGAAGTAGTTTGATAATGATATTTATCAAGATAAGAAGCATATGAAATATATGAACATTTTTGAATGTTTTATGTCTGCTGTAATATGATTTGATAAGTTTTTATATTACCATGTATTTCCCGTTTTTGTGAATAAAGGTGATGTTTAAAGAAAAAAAAATCCTGAAAGAAATGTCATCTAACCATTCCCCCTTTTCTCTTATTTCCTAGAGCCCAGATGGAAGGTATTTAGCCAGTGGAGCTATTGATGGCATTGTAAATATATTTGATATTCAGTCTAGTAAGCTACTTCACACGTTAGAAGGTGAGTCAAAAATACCATTCAATCACAGTGCATGAGTTATGTCTCAGTGCTGTACAATCTCATACCTTCATATTGCATCCATAAACACATAACTTACAAGGTTCACAAGACCAGTTGTTTCTAAAACTGCCTCATGCCAAAACAAAAGCAACTCTTGGAGATTGTGCATTTAGCTGTGCTGCTCCAAAACTCTGGAACCAATTTATAGAACCATTATGTTTATGGAATGTCCGTTCGCCCATCTGTCCGTCATGCTATCGACTCGTCTATCGCGTGGACTCGGGCGGACGGCTGTAGCAGCCAGTAGCAGCCAGTCGCTGCTCAAGCTCCATTGCTGCAGCAGACAGTGGATATGGGTGCTCGCGGGTACCGGGTAGGCGCTGCTCCCCAGACAAAATGTTTTGAACAGATGTATGTAGATTTTTTAATGTTATCCACAAGTCTTTCCTTCCGTATAATCTCAATCATTGTTTTATGTTTTGGAAGGGGGATGAAAAAAAAACCCTTGCATGTATGTGGACGTTGCCGTTGGTCATAGCGGGTGTCGCTGTTACACGTCCCATAACAGCAGTGTTTTCCCATTTTCCGACCTTTGTTTGAACCGTTAGTATGGTCAAAATATTGAATAGTATGTTGAAAAAGATATCCAAACTTTTATTTAACAAACAGTTCAATAGCGAACAAAGGGTAGTAGTTGCACAGTGAAACAAGATGTACAATAGCAGCTACACACCGGTGGTCACCGTTGTTTGTCCAACCCTCCGATTACATAATCGGGTTTAAAGGTCTGTGCATACATTACGAAACTGGCCTATTGTAGTTGTTGCCTTGTTAACACTGTATCTCAAGAACCATTTGTTCCATTAACTTAAAACTTGGTACTAGTATGTATCAACATAGGAAGATGATCTGATTAGATTTTGGCAAATGTTGGTCAAAGGTCATGGAGGTCATTTACCATGAAATTTCAGGTTTTTGCCTCGTTAACACTCTCTTGAACAATTTGAGCCATTAACTTCAAACCTGGAACTAGTATCCCAGGTAGCAAGCCCATATGAGGTGCATGTGGGCCCCATGTGGGCTTGAATATGGGGCCCATATGGGTTCAACCTAGGGTCCATCTGGGTAAACCATGTGGGAAAAGCATGGGCTACCCCATATGGGCATTATCTGTTGGTTCTCATATGCGTCCTACTTGAGTATGTCCATATGGGCCCCCTAAGATTTGCACCCAAGACCCATATGGGGCCCATATGGGTCGTCCCAGATGGCCCATATGGGTTTCATCCGGGGCCCATCTGGGTAAACCATGTGGGAAAGGCATGGGCTACCCCATATGGGCATTATCTGAGGGTTTTCATATGGGTCCCACATGGGTATATCAATATGGGCCCCCTAAGAGTTTGCACCCAAGACCCATATGGGGCACATATGGGTCATCCCAGATGGCCCATGGCCTGGGGCCCATCTGGTTAAACCATGTGGGAAAAACATGGGCTATCCCATATGGGTATTATCTGTGGGTTCTCATATGGGTCCCACATGGGTATATCAATTTGGGCCCCCCTAAGAGTTTGCACCCAAGACCCATATGGGGCACATATGGGTCATCCCACATTGGCATTATCTGTGGGTTCTCATATGGGTCCCACATGGCCCGTATGGGCCCCCTAATATTTTGCACCCAACTCCCATATGGAGCCCATATGGGACGTCCCAGATGGTCCAAATGGGTTCAATCAGGGGCCCATCTGGGTTAACCACTGGGTAGCCTGCTATTATGAAATAATTTTGTTGTACTCAAAGGTAAATATTTTCGTTCTCTTTCATTCAGTTTTCATGAAACTGTTTGTACACCAAACTTTTGTAGGCTGCACCCCCCCCCCCAAAAAAAAAAGAAGAAATTGGAAGGCCTGCATGGCAAATACGCTATTTTCTTTTGTCTTAGTTTATATTCAAAATGCATTTTTTAAAACAAAAGAACATAATAAAACAATTTCTCTGTTAAAACACATTCAACAATAACTTCTTATTTGAAGTTCGAACAACAAATGTTTCTATCATACGTCCACTAGAATACAGAAAGATCTAAAACTTTACTTTTACCTGCATATTAAACTCTAAAACCTGAAGCCAAGGCACATATTTAATGCAGACAGAAGTCCCAGTCGTTCTGAAGGAAGGAAAGGAATTCAAATGTACGAGAGAAGAGGAGATCAAAAAAGAGAGAAGTATTATAAGGGATTTTAACCATCATCAAAAGCAGAACGATTTTACAGCTAGGGAAACCCAACCTTAATGGCAAATTGTTCTGAAAGAAAGCAGAAAAATCAGAAGAGCAGATTTCTGGAAGTTTGAACGAAATGGCACATGAATTTGGGAAAGTTGTAATCACTATGCGTATGGGAATTTCAAATTGGCCGAATCGACATGGTCACTGCGATGTACCGTCGGTCAACTCCCCCATTTTGCTCCAACACACAAAATAACTAAATGTCATTTTCTTAACATGTACAACTCAGTAGGATTATTTTTCTTTTTGGATGACCTTTAGAAATATATCTACAATATATTTTGAGTACTGCCCTGAAGGAAAAAGGCGCTAAGGAGAAAACATGAATTTAATGATAATTTGGTGTATGACAAATGGGAGAGAAGACTGTGAATATGTCACAATCGATTCACGAATATTTGAGATTTAACATTCATAACTTTCTTATTATTTGTCCGATTTCTTTCAATCTTGCACCACCCTGTTCCTCATATTTTTTCTGCCTAAATACAAAGGTTGGATTGCCCTTTAAACACGAGGGGAGCTGCTCACTCAAGTTCACCATCAGACTTGTGGATGTCACCGTCTGTATTAGGGAACTCCTTAGCTTCACTTTTCCCCTGCCCACTCGCTCTTCTCTTTTTCCTCCCTCCTTTGAGGTCACGTGCATTATACAGAATGGAGGTGATGCTGTTTTTCACGTCCTCCTTGGTCGCGCTCTTGCTTCGTGCATTTTGACGAACAGCACCTGGGGGAGAACATGAAAATGAAATGACAGCAAAATTATCCAAAACTGATAAAACTCAAGTTCCTTTAGGAAAGAAAAACAATATAAAGTCTAAAAATCATGTGCTGTGTATGACTGAAAAAGGTATTTTATTAGTGCAGTATGCATGTCCAAATTTTATTTGGAAAATGCATTGCTAGTAAATCAAAATGCAAAAAATATATTTTGAAAATATTACTAAAAGTCATTTATCATTATTTCATGAGATTTTGTGGATGTCAATATTTTTTGTTAGCACCATTACAGTAATTGTTATTGTCATTATTATCAATCTTATCCCTATTATCCTTATAATTGTTACCATTAGTATTATCATTATTATTATTGTCATTATTATTATTATCCTTGTTTTTGACACTATATCATTAATATCATTACAATTTCTATTATAATTATTATCATCACGTTATCACTGATAAATTTACAGAAGTATCTGTGTTTTCTTAACTTGAAAAGTTAGATGCTGAATCTCATATATGTATCTATGAAATGATGAGAAACATGAAGTTTCCTACACCGATATAAAGCTAATACATTATTTTTAAGCATGTTAAGAGAGCTTCTTTATTGGATACACTAAGTTATGAAGACTTACGTAGTATAACATCATTGATCTTCAGGTTCTGGAACTCCTTCTTTCCTTTCACTCCCGTCCAGTTATACTGGCAAGCGATTTCCGGTTCAAGAAGATTGGATAGAATGTTCCTCGCCGTAGTGGGGACGTCTTTACCATCGAGCACACTTAAATATCTGCGTAAGAAAAGAATATATACTGACACACTTATAATTTGGCAGGTAAATTCACAGGAAAGCAGGGTATCAAATATCACATATGAATAACTCCTTAAGAAAGCACATTCATGTAAAAGAAATACAATATTATATTCAAATCTGAAACAAAAGTCAGCTCATTGATGATAAGGACAAATTATAAAGCTGATTTTTAAATGTTTCCACTAATTGTGTATCATTAATCTTACCATTTGTTTCATAAACTCAGGATCGTTTAACTGCAGCTCCAGAGCCTGGAAACCATTTGCAGTTGCTACCAGGAGTTCAATGTTCAGATCCACCTCAAATGGATGCCTACATAAATCCCCAAGGAGCAATGAATTGTTGTCCACTTGTTTTCTCAGCTCCTTGATATTGGCAGACACTTCAGTCAGTATCTTTATCACTGTAACCTCAAAACCTGAAAGAAATCTGAGACCATGATTAATGATAATTTAAAGACTGTGTATGCTTTCAACCAAGAGCGTTGCTATACTAGTTTTAAGGGAGGGGGTAAGACCGAATTCGCCAACAAAGTAGCTAAGATTTTCTAGCAAACAAAACAAAAATAACCATCCTCAACACATTTTCAAATTTCAAGGCAATAGCTTGGGTTCTGCCCAGGCTATCGGATTTCCAAATTTGCAGGCATAATGCTCTTTTGGCTCTCATCTTGCAAAAATAAATAGTTAGGCTACATTTTAGGTCGTCATTTTTTAAATTCGGTGACGGCCAATAAGAATGTGCATTTTGCCAATAGAAAATATTTCTTTATACACCTATCCCCCCCCCAACTTTAGCAACACCCCTGCTTTCAACATTAATCTGAAAGCCATGTATCAGTCCAGGTTTTAGCTAAAAGCACACTTGTTCTTGCTTCTTCCTGGTGAGCGACCACAATCAACTGATTGATAAAAAATACTTTCAGTTGGTTTATGTTCTTCATAATAAATCATATTAGAACACTCATTTTGCCTCAAAAAGACTGACATTTCAAGGCACATAATCATATTGAATAAAATAAAAATAGATAAGGATAATAATTATTAAAAGATTATCATGTTTCCACTTGTGTAGGATATAGTCATAAATCATAATTATGTTTTCAATACTTGTTCACATTACTTGGCATGAAAAATGCTGCAAATTGTAAGGTCCTATCTCGCATCCACTACAATTGTGAAGTTGTTGTTGCTAATTGAGTTTCTGCAGACATGATCAAATATGATTATTTACGTCTGGGACCGACCTATTACTCATCTTCCTAAAGTTTCACACGATATCCTCAAATATATTATTTCTCATTTGAAATGACTTTTGGACTACTACAGAAGGAACTTGACTGATGTAATGTCCAACATTTTAATATACATTTATAGAGAAATGTGTTTCATTGATACTGTAATAACTATATTTTGAATTTCCGAAGATTTGATTAAACTGTGAAATGATATTTGGTTGCTTTATCGTCTACAGTCTGTACTGCAAGAAATGAGCTTATCTGTTCCCAACAAATATGTTAAGAAATTATAGACACCATTATTATTTTTTTTACCTTTAT
This sequence comes from Heliocidaris erythrogramma, assembly GCA_025617745.1. Lineage (NCBI taxonomy): Eukaryota > Metazoa > Echinodermata > Echinoidea > Camarodonta > Echinometridae > Heliocidaris > Heliocidaris erythrogramma. The sequence goes on from CM046867.1 coordinate 18,463,567, forward strand.
TGTTGCTTAATGTTTCGCTGATTTCAGCTGATGTCGGTTGAGAGCTTGTTGTTGCTCGTGGTTGATCCTCTTCATCATCAGAAGAATCCGCAAATCGAAACAAGGAATGAACATGTTAAGAATGATATTGAAACCCATCTACGTGAGCCGTCTACAATTGAGAAATTTATTAATAGTTGAGAAATAAACCAAAATATTTGATAAACGTTATACAGACAAACTTCATTGTTGATTGAGAAACCAATTATGTTTCTGAGGCGGGGACTTATTGATATCATTGCATAATTTACCGCGTAGGACATCTTGTCTCTCCTTTATCTGTATCAAGACAAGAAGTGTCTTCTGCCATCTTCTCCTTCTGTATTATTTTCTCCCAGTCATCTAGATATAAGAGGAAAAAATTACAATTGCAAAGGGTGACAATACATGTGTTTCAGATTTTATGTCCAGTAAAAATCAATTCAAGCTTTTAAAACTTGTTTTTGCCCAATAACAACTGAAGATATTGATTCCAAGCGTAAGCAGTAAATTCATCAATGAATAACTGTTCTTGAACATCATTATTCAAGGATAAAGGCGTATTCACTCAGTTGTTGATTATTAACTCAACTAACGACAATGAGAAAAAAATCATACTTTAATAAACCTTGAAAGGACCATCACAATCAAGTTTTACCTGTCAAAGTCACTTAATGGGCCAAACTGTCCTGTGATATTTATTCTCCTAAAATTGCATTTTTACAATTTTTGTTCTACACAAAGTTCTTTAAACAATGATCGATATAAGTTTTGCTTGTTGGTCGAACATGTACTGAAAGTTATCGTTAATTGTTGGTATTTTGAAATAATATAACATTCTTTTTTGAAAACTTCCAAAAATTTACCTATTGATTTTTTATTGTGTAGTGTAAAGGGTTATTTACCTGATGATGTCATCAGTCGTACTGGACTGTAGTGGATCCAATTAACCTATCGACGTCAGTTTGCTCCCTAGCCAGCTTCCTCACTTACTTGGAGTTTGGCCAGTAGCATGAATAGACAGCGGTTCCATCTATCCCTTCTTTGAAAGACATCCATGTTGTTGACACATCTGGAAGTCCATCAGAGAAGCTAACAACTGCATACTTCTTTTCCAAACCGTTACTCTGCTTCCTGTCCAGTAAGAGTTTACATTGCACATTTAGAATTCAGCTGTTGTCCATTTCAACAAACATGACTTCAGTCTGTCATTGAGAAATTGTACTTGTAATGTCTAGGATTCAGTGTCATTCTGTAAAAGTTGCTGCCAGGATGGTTGTGTTCTAATTACTATCTTTTTTTTTGTTGCTTGCTTAATTTCCTAGAAGCATATTGACACTCGTACTGATGTTCTTCTCAAAGTATGAAACATTATCCAAACCATTTCAAAAGTAACTTGAATTGCTGTCTATTGGTCATCACTGTGTACCTGAATGTCATAATGGAGCTGCAACATATGTCTCCGAGTTATTTTCTTTGTCTTCTTTGCCTAGAAGAACATACTTCTTTTTTATATCAGACACGCTGGCAACTGCATGGACTCTGCTTAACCTGGACACGTATATACCAACCAGAGTTGAATCCGCTGGATAAACATAAAACAGATCCATTGAATGAAATTTCTGATACACTACTTTGCGAGTTCCTCCATTCAGAAGAAAATTTCTCGCAAAGGCAATAGAATTATTCATGAGGATAAAATTATCCCCAAGCTTAGTTGTAATGACATAGCCTTTCCCAGGAGGATGGTATTCTTTGAGCTGCTCTCACAGCTGATGATTCCCATATGGGCATCTACCTCAGTTTCGCACACGAGTTTGCCCAGCATATTCCCAAATGAAACCCATATGGGCATTTAGTTAATGCTTCCCAAATGGGTTTTTCCACCTTATTACCATATGATGCCTCGACGGGTCATTTACTTATGTTTCCCACATGGGTGTGCCCAGCTTATTCCCATGTTATACCCATATAGGCATTTACATATTTTACCCACATGGGTGTACCCAGCTTATTCCTATATTTTACCCATATGGGTTTGCCCAGCATATTCCCAAAATGAAACCAATATGGGCATTAACATAAGTTTCCCACATGAGTTTGCCCAGCTTATTCCCAGCTTATTCCCATATGATACCCATGTGGGCATTTACAAATGTTTCCCACATGGGTTTGTCCACCTTATTCCCATGTGATACCCATATGGGCATTTACTTAATGTTTCCCTCATGGCTTTGCCCTGCATATTCCCAAATGAAACCCATATGGGCATTTACTTATGTTTCCCATATGGGTTTGCACAGCCTATTCCCATATGATACCCGTAGGGGCATTTTAAAACGTTTCCCCTATGGTTTTTCCCAGCTTATTCCCACACGATTCCCATATGGAAATTTTACACAGCATGTTCCCATATGATACCCATATGGGCATTGACAAATGTTTCCCATATGGGTTTGTGCAGCTTATTCCCACATAATTTCCATATGGGCTGGTCCAAGTACATAGATCCCCATATGGGTTAACCATATGGGTCCCATAAGGGATACTTAAGGGATTTATATGGGTTCTCTTTTGCCCAGATGGCCCGGGTGGCCCGGATTATGCCCATATGGGTCCCATATGGGCATGTTCCCTGGGATGTATCACCTTTGTGATACAAATTGATTAGATTTTTGTTCACGGAGGTCAAAGTTGACGGTCATAGATGTGAAATTAATGGGTTTTTTTTAGCTTTGTTATCACCATATCACAACTATTTTCTATTCATGACTAGGAGTAGATAAAGTGATCAGACTTTGGGTTATAAGGTGTAAGATCTAGCGTCAAAGAGGTCAACTAACTTGTAATTGTAGGCTTTTTATTCTGGTTATCACAATATTTGAATTTAGGCGGAGGCATAGAGGAGACGCAATGGCATTCATCTTGTTATTCTCATTCACTTCTTTCAGGTCACGCTATGCCTATCAGGTCACTGTGCTTCTCTCCAGACTCCCAGCTTTTAGCAACTGCATCAGACGATGGCCAAATCAAGATATATGATGTGTGAGTGAATTATATATTTTAGAGACATATATATCCGTATTTCCGATCATAGGGGGAATCCTAACAATGCGGTTTGTTCCGTCACAATAAAAATTGGGCGTTAAGGGGAATTTCGACGGGCGTTACAGGGAATGATAACAATAGGCCGAGATAAAAGGATTCCCCCTATGGCTGCGAATAGAGTAATATATATATATATAAACAAAAATTTCTGCTTGGAGAGAAGTAAATAAAACTCAGATCGAGATTTGAGATAACAAATTTTCTCTCATAGGGCTTTGTCAAGACTTTTAATTTGTCTTCTTTTGTTTCCTTTTCAGAGGGAGTTAATGTTCTATACTGTTATTCTTTTCTCATGCCACAGGCAACTAGCCAACCTTGCTGGAACCCTGTCTGGCCACAGCTCATGGGTGACCGGTGTCCACTTCTGTCCAGACAACACACATTTTGTATCCAGGTGAGTTGCCAAAGTTGCAAAGCCCACTGGACATTGCATGATCCAGCTGCATTCCGAATTGGGGAAAAAGCAATATCATTAGGATATGACATGTCCAAAACACTGTTTAGCTGTGATGTTTTCAATGCCGATTGGTTCAGATACCTTCCTCAGACATGGAGGTGATAGAGGAATTAGGCAAATGGTGTTTTCGCGTTCTTCAATCCAGTTGGTAGATTGACTTTCTGCTGTTATGTGCTTCTTTCTCACTTTTTTTTTCTCTCCCTAACTCTCTGTTCCCCTGCTGTGTTACCTCCCTTTCGTCAGGAATAATTGTTTTTTAATAATAAATTGAGTAGGAAAATCACATTTCTCTTCCTTTTTTAATAAAGCTATCTTGAAAATGAAGCAGTGTTAGGTTTTGTTTTTGAAAAATGGTTTGACTGTGCTTTCTGTTAGATCTTGCAATTTTCTGTCATGAGTCTAATAGAGTTATTTGACGGATATCATATATGTCTCTTTCTCTCTCTTCATAGCTCATCTGACAAGACAGTGAAGGTGTGGGACTGTGGAACAAGACAATGTGTAGCAACCTTCTATGATCACTACGACCAGGTAAATACAAGATCCAATCACAGCCTGCTTTCTGAAAAGTATGGTCTGAATGGATGCAGTCCAGAGCCAGTATTTCATTTAAAGGCCAAGTCCACCCTAATAAAACGCTGATTTGAATAAATAGAGAAAAATCCAAGAAGCATAACACTGAAAATTTAATCAAAATAGGATGTAAAATAAGAAAGTTATGGTATTTTAAAGTTTCGCTTAATTTTGCAAAACAGTTATATGCACATCCTGCTCAGTATGCAAATGAGGGAACCAGTGATGTCACCCACTCACTATTTCTTTTGTATTTTATTGTATCCCCCGGCAGTATGCCGGAGGATACTTTGGATTCAGCAGCGTTTCGCCGCCGCCGCGTCACATTCTTGTGTGCGCTCTAGCGGTCACATTTCTTGACGAATTTCTTTCAGACTTTCTGTGGACGTGTATCTTGGTAAAATCTGGACCCCTATAGTTTCTGGTGATGCTGCCCCCAGTGTTCCGTCTTTTATAGGGTAAAAGGCCATATTTTTGGGGATAGTTTGTGTGCGCTCTAGCGGTCACATTTCTCAACGGATTTTGTTCAAATTTTGTATGAAGGTGTCTCTTGGTAAAATCTGGAACCCTATAGATTTTGGTGATGCTGCCCTCAGTGTTCCGTCTTTTATAGGGTCAAAGGTCATACTTCAGGGCATGGCGTGACTGCACTCTGCAGGCCACATTTCTCAACGGATTTTGTTCAAATTTTGTATGGAGATGTATCTTGGTATAATCTACACATGTTTAATTTTTGGTGATGCTGCCCTCATTGTTCCATCCTTTATAGGGTCAAAGGTCATTTTTCCATTTCTTGCACTCTTACTTCTGCATTTCTCGACGGATTTCGTTCAAATTTTGCATGAAGGTGTCCCTTGGTGTAATCTAAAAATTTGTACTTTTTGGTGATGCTGCCACCAGTGTCCCGTCTTTTATAGGGTCAAAGGTCATACTTCAAGGGATGGCGTGAGTTCACTCTGCAGGCCACATTTCTTGATGGATTTCTTTCAAATTTTGTATGGACATGTATCTTGGTATAATCTACACATCTTTACTGTTTGGTGATGCTGCCCTCATTGTTCCGTCCTTTATAGGGTCAAAGCTCATTTGTCCCTTTTGTGCACTCTTCTGCATTTCTTGACGGATTTCATTCAAATTTTGTATGGAGATGTATCTTGGTATAATCTACACATATTTAATTTTTGGTGATGCTGCCCTCATTGTTCCGTCCTTTATAGGGTCAAAGGTCATTTTTCCATTTCTTGCACTCTTACTTCTGCATTTCTTGATGGATTTCGTTCAAATTTTGCATGAAGGTGTCTCTTGGTGTAATCTAAAAACCTATAGTTTTTGGTGATGCTGTCACCAGTGTTCCGTCTTTTATAGGGTCAAAGGTCATACTTCAGGGCATGGCGTGAGTGCACTGTGCAGGCCACATTTCTTGATGGATTTCTTTCAAATTTTGTATGGAGATGTATCTTGGTATAATCTACACATCTTTACTGTTTGGTGATGCTGCCCTCATTGTTCCGTCCTTTATAGGGTCAAAGCTCATTTGTCCATTTTGTGCACTCTTACTTCTGCATTTCTTGACGGATTTCATTCAAATTTTGTATGGAGATGTATCTTGGTATAATCTACACATATTTAAGTTTTGGTGATGCTGCCCTCATTGTTCCGTCCTTTATAGGGTCAAAGGTCATTTTTCCATTTCTTGCACTCTTACATGTACTTCTGCATTTCTTGACGGATTTCGTTCAAATTTTGCATGAAGGTGTCTCTTGGTGTAATCTAAAAACCTATAGTTTTTGGTGATGCTGCCACCAGTGTTCCGTTTTTTATAGGGTCAAAGGTCATACTTCAAGGGATGGCGTGAGTTCACTCTGCAGGCCACATTTCTTGATGGATTTCTTTCAAATTTTGTATGGACATGTATCTTGGTATAATCTACACATATTTAATTTTTGGTGATGCTGCCCTCATTGTTCCGTCCTTTATAGGGTCAAAGCTCATTTGTCCCTTTTGTGCACTCTTCTGCATTTCTTGACGGATTTCATTCAAATTTTGTATGGAGATGTATCTTGGTATAATCTACACATATTTAATTTTTGGTGATGCTGCCCTCATTGTTCCGTCCTTTATAGGGTCAAAGGTCATTTTTCCATTTCTTGCACTCTTACTTCTGCATTTCTTGATGGATTTCGTTCAAATTTTGCATGAAGGTGTCTCTTGGTGTAATCTAAAAACCTATAGTTTTTGGTGATGCTGCCACCAGTGTTCCGTCTTTTATATGGTCAAAGGTCATACTTCAGGGCATGGCGTGAGTGCACTCTGCAGGCCACATTTCTTGATGGATTTCTTTCAAATTTTGTATGGAGATGTATCTTGGTATAATCTACAATCTTTACTGTTTGGTGATGCTGCCCTCATTGTTCCGTCCTTTATAGGGTCAAAGCTCATTTGTCCATTTTGTGCACTCTTACTTCTGCATTTCTTGACGGATTTCATTCAAATTTTGTATGGAGATGTATCTTGGTATAATCTACACATATTTAAGTTTTGGTGATGCTGCCCTCATTGTTCAGTCCTTTATAGGGTCAAAGGTCATTTTTCCATTTCTTGCACTCTTACATGTACTTCTGCATTTCTTGACGGATTTCGTTCAAATTTTGCATGAAGGTGTCTCTTGGTGTAATCTAAAAACCTATAGTTTTTGGTGATGCTGCCCCCAGTGTTCCGTTTTTTATAGGGTCAAAGGTCATACTTCAGGGCATGGCGTGAGTGCACTCTGTAGGCCACATTTCTTGGATTTCTTTCAATTTTGTATGGAGATGTATCTTGGTATATCTCTCAACACATTTCTTTCAAATTTTATATGAAGATGTGTCTTAGTGAAACCTACACATCTAATTTCTACACCATCCTTTTGTTTGAGGGAGGGGATGGGGGAGGGTCTTTGTCCCTCCTTCAAATCGCTGCCAGTGCCGGGGGATACATTTAGCATTGCGCGGCCCCAGCAATGCACATTTCTAGTTTATACATGAAATACGAAATATTTTAATTTTTCATTGTTATAATGTGCAACAAGGTTTGATTCCTCGCTGAACATGTGTAATTGCCATTGTTGCAACCTACACACAATTCAATGAGAGCTTCTTAATTGGGAAGTCTGCAGAAATTAAAATATTCTATATTTCACATAATAAAATACAAAAGAAATAGTGAGTGGGCGACATCACTGGTTCAGTCATTTGCATATTGAGCAGGATGTGCATATAACTGTCTTGCGAAAATACCATAACTTTCTTATTTTACATCCTATTTTGATGAAATTTTCAGTGTTATGCTTGTTGGATTTTTCTCTATTTATTCAAATCAACTTTTTGTTAGGGTGGACTTGGCCTTTAACACTTTTGTCAGAAATTGAGTATTTGAGTCATTTTTTTTCCTTAGACAAAATACTTGCAAAAGTTAGTATTCAGTTAAATTTTTTTTGCTGAGAATTTAACCCCACGTCTAAGAAAGCTAGCTGGCAGACTTGAGCCAATTGTCACCAATGAGTCGGGCATCACCGCAAACTGCTTTGTCATGGCCAGGTCATTATTGTTGTCTCGCCCACCGGAGGTGAAGGCGAGACTAAGGGATCCAAATGTCGTCCGTCCGTCCGTCACAAACGTTATGACAGATAACTTTGCAACCGTCACTCACTTTTCAACCAAACTTGGGTTGTAGATGCACTGAGGGGACCTGCATGTTATGGTGCCGTTGGAGGTCACATGATAAGGTCAAAGGTCATTTCAGGTCAAACGTTAAAGTTTACCTGCAAGACTCTCTTATGACAGATAACTTTTCAACCAAACTTGGGTTGTAGATGCACTAAGGGGACCTGCATGTTATGCTGCCATCAGAGGTCACATGGTAAGGTCAAAGGTCATTTCAGGTCAAACATTATAGTTTACCCGCAAGACTCTCTTATGACATAACTTTGTAAACGTCACTTTCCAAACAGTAATGTAGATATATGCAAGCATAACTTATGCAGATTTATGCACTTGGGGGACCTGTTGCATGGCAACAGAGATCACGATATTTCTAGTTATCGCATGTGGGCGAGACACATTATCGCTAATGCCTTGTTTTTTATTCAAATGCGATATTATTTAAGTGTATATTACATGTCACAAGTATATGGTAATAACTAAAGTCAGTCTGCTGGGTTCTAAAATTTGTTTTGTTTTGTTTTCTGTCATGCAGGTATGGCAAACAAAGTATAATGGCAATGGAGCTAAGATGGTGTCAGTATCAGACGACAAGGCAATACACATCTATGACTGCCCCATCTAAGAGAAGCGCGATCATGATCATTTTGCAGGAGACTGCATTTGGCCTTTTCTTGGTCAACCGTCGATTGGAATACCATCCCTCCTGCACATAGAAATTTAAGTCTTATTCTGACTACCCACATTATGCTGTGCCTGATATTCAACAGGTTAAAATGAAGCCTTGTTTTTAGTTATAAGTATTGCTAGTGTAAATAAAACCTGATGTAAGCATCAGTGTGTATATGTATATTATAATGTATATATCATTAAGGATGGTTCACACAAGTCATTAAATTTGATATTCTATTCCTAGGGGTGTTCTAGGGTTTGGAAGAGCTTGGGAGCTTTTAGTCCAAGTCCACCCCTCAATCTCAATGTAATATCTGTTGAGATCAAGAAGTGTGTTAACTTTGGGTATAATTACATGTATATGAACTTTAACGCCTTTCTGGCTCTCACCAAACAATATATACATGTACACTTGCTTCAGCAACCATGGGTGAAGTTAAATTTTGCTTTTGAAATTTAAAGTACACCTGTAATTGAATGAACTTTTACTACTTTATGTTGTGAAGTAAATATGAGAGCAAGGCATTATTGTACATGCGAGTCTCAAAGGGATACGGTAACTTTGTGGGGCTTGATTTAGTAAATTGTTAAATTTTTATATCTGTCTTGTATAATGATATTCAGAAGGATATTTAAATAGCCAGGCATAGAAAGGTTTTCAATTAGATAATGCTATTATTAAGATATCTATGACTGAATATGGTACTCCCCTTTACGAAACTGTATGGCCATACGCTTTAGTCTAACACCGAGTCTGTGGGGGAAAATGAGTCTGGCATTTCCGGTCACTTGCATATGTTTACTTTTGTGAAGGATATAATGATTTTAAAATGCTTTTTTCCCCCCTGGGCTTCATTTTTACACCATATTACATACACTGATAGCATGTAAGGCCAGGCTGCTCAGATTTTATCAAGCCTCTACAAAGTTACCAAATCACTTTAATCATGGCATGAACAGTATGAGACGGACCTGTTTAACGTTCAACAGGTTTATGCCTCCTCCTTCACCTCCTAGCCAGTCTTGGTGGACAGGGTGGTGTTCCAAAAGACATGATTCCTGGAAAAATTTATTTTGCCCCCCTCCCATTTTTTTTCCTGACAGTTCTGGATTTGCCCCTATGCCATGGCTTTAATGAGCAGAAATGACAAAATGATTGGTTTTTGAAAATTCAGGCATCACGGAACGCATAATTTGCATTCTACTTTGGGATGGTTGAATAATGTTTACCTGATTTCCCAGTATCGAAGATTGGCTGCATGGATCTTCATACAAAAGAAAACAAGTCAGAAAAAAAATTGAATCATAAGGGATTTGGCCCAAATTCACAAAGGAGGTTTGGTTTAAACCATGGTTTAAACCCCCTCCTGGTGTTTTTAAGCGTATGTGCGCACGGAATCCGATCCAATCATATATGCGCGCGCATGGACAATGTGCGCTTATTTACGTCTATTTCATTACGCTTGTTTAGGTTTAAATCTCCTTTGTGAATTCGGACCATAATCTTCTGATTTACCATACAGTGACTTTACCACAGGACCTTGGAGGTTTAATAAAGCATTCATTGATTAGCATATCGATTTACTGACATAATGTCTGATGTGCATGTAGAGTGGTTTTACCATCAATTATTGTTGGGATACTTTTCTGATTATGTACTAATTACCATAGGCGGATCCTGGGGGTGACATAAAATCCAACAAGAAAAGCCTTTTCACGCTGAAACATTGTTACTTTCTGGGGCATAATGCCTAAGGCTCCCTCTTTTCTGCAAATATTTCTTTCTTCTCATAAGTGTCATGATGATCGTAACACCCTTCTCCCTACAGCCAGCGGGATACACCTTATCGTGTTCCCATGAAAACATCTTTATTTTTTAAACTTTATTTTCTTTAGTGCTTCCCCTCTTCCCTCCTTGACAATTCTTGATCCACCCCATTTGTTAGGGAATTGTTTTTTTTCTCATTTTCCTGAGAGGGATAGGATACGTAAAGTCATAATCCTCCAAAATCTGCGCCCCTTCCCACCCATTTAAAATCCAGGATCTGCCCCTGACTTTACATGAAGTACTGTAAACCAGAAACATTCGCGACATTTCACTTTTCACAGCGACAAACTTTGATTCGTGAATATCATAAAATCAGTGTTGTGTCAGTTGTCATTCAATAATTTTGTTGCATGGAACTTACACAAGTCTGAACCACTCAAAGAATTTGCGAACATTAAAATGCAAAAGTTTCTGGTTTTCAGTACATATTTGGTTTGTTCAAATTCACAAGACATTTGTCTTCATGGACTGTACTTTTGACTTATGTGAATAAAAATATTTTTCATTTATATATCAGTGGGTTTATCCTTTTATTCATTTTAATCAATTTTGTTTCAGAGTTGTGTGTGATGCAAAGAAGAAGAAAAGTAATACTTGAAATACATTTAATACCAAAGATACATGTGTGTTTGCACCATAAAGCACTGTCTACCTTGCTTTATATCTTCATTCTTCATTGCTGCAGCTTGCCTTGTGGAATGTATATGGTTGGAAATTTGAAACTACATGTAGTTTGAGAGTGAATACAGTCACTGGGAGGATATTATTTGAATGGACTTGAGTAGAAATATATGAATTTATAGAATCCAGTTGTCTGAAAATGTGTCTGGTATTGAGTGGGTTCATGTGATGAGTGGTGGTGCCAGAGTGTTATAAGGGGCAGTGGTCTCAAAAACTGCTGACAATAAATAAGGTTCCAACCAACATTCTCTGAAAGCGGTATGTCTCCAAAATCTGCAACACACACACACATACACACACCCACATTGACATACATTGTACCCCACAAGTACTTCTATTGTATTTTGTACCCCACAAGCATGACGGAATAAAGGGCATCATTGTGCTCTTGTTCTTTGTACCCCACAAGACTATGTAAAACCACACACACACACACACAAAAAGGAACGTTCAAAGTAAGACTCCTACCCCTACCCCCTCCCCTGTAATGTAGTCCCTCAATGTGACCGAGATTATCAAACTTGTAAATCTTCATTTCATTATGGTTCAACTCGTTTCAATGACTAAGGCGAACAAGATACTGAAAATGTGTTTAAATGTTGGTACCTCTTCGGTACCAAGAAATATGAAAGCATGAACTAGCATTTCTAATTTAACCCTTACTGAACGGGTGGGGGGGGGGGGGGGGGGTCTGAAACTGCTACATTTCACGTTACACCACTTTTTTTCAAGTCTTGCGCATCTTTAGACATCAAGATTTCAAAAATCGGTCATACCGTTACTGAGTCACAGGCCTTTTGTGACCTCATGTCAGCCCGAAAATGGAGATTTTCTGAGTTTTATGTACAAAATGAATGGGAAACTGCATTTCCTCCTGTTTCTCCTTTATCACCTATAATTTCTTCTTTAAGCTGTAAATATCATTTATTCTAACCGAATTTCGGTTCAGATAACACTGAAAAAGCAGACGTAAAAAAAAACCAAAAAGTGAAATTTGAAAAATAGAGAAATACAGTACATAAGAAATTTGTAAAACAATAGAATACATAATTGAATAAATTTCTAAATAAGGTTTAGAAACAACTTCATTAAAATTTTATCTCCAAGCCCCTTTACTTGATTATCAGTGAAAATTTAAATTTATGCATAAATTTGCATAAATTATATTAAAGAAAAAAAAAAGATTTAATAAAAATAGTGATAAAATAGTGATGAATTTGTGTTCTTTACGCAATTTTCAAGGTCCGTACAAAATTTTGGATTGATGGGTCATGTCACTGACACCCCCCAGTCAGAGGTGCTTAAAATAGCCCAGTACAGTAAGGGTTAATAGCAAATATCAATTTCTATCATAACTTCTCACTTCAAACATGCAGTTGTATAATACATGAGAATTAATTTTCAAACATCAGCTTTCACAAACATGACAAAACAAACTCTATGGTATACTTCTCATTTCAGTTTGTTTTATTTACATCAAATCTGATATACATTTATATAATTTTTTTTTTTTTACATGTACATGTAAACTGCTCATTTCGTGCACTCAAATTGACTTAGAAGGTATGGACATCACACATGTTGATAGACTGCTGCACACGAAAGTTTGAGAAAAAGTAAATGAAATACACCAATGAAATCCCTTTCCTCCCTTAGTAGAATATTTACATTCATACTAAACTTAATGCTCAAACAATATTCATGAGAACAAAAGAGAGGAGACATTATTTCAGATACCAAGATATCATATAATTGCAAAATGAATACTCATAAAGATAACATATAAATCTCCATATTAAATACTGACAAAGATTTCATTCATTGCTAGGTAAAGAGTATTGAGATTAAACAATGTCAACTTCCAATAACACATCTGACAGGAGGTGTTCCAACAAAAATTAAATTAATAAAATAAATCTTATAATTTTGATGAAACAGCCGTCAAAAGGGTGAACAATGTCATCTTCCAAAGCTCACAGAGAGGATTTTCAGCAAAACTGAAGCAAACACCACAATTTATTTGTAGAATGTGCCCTTTAAAAGCAGTACATCATAATGTAAGACACTCGGTGTCTTCGACGAAAATATGTTTTCAATTATTTTTACCTTTACAATGCATACTTAATCAAGGATTTTAACATTGTAAATCTGTGATATTAATAGCTTTCACAAACAGAACATAATACACAGTGACATATACCAAAATAAACTAAATAATACATCTTATACATATACTCAACCAAGAACGTATTTCGACACTTTTTGATATAACTAAAAAAAAAATTTGTTCATTCAAAAAGCAGTATATGCAAATTTTCCTTATGCACAGTTTGATTGGTTATTGGTGAACAATCGATTACGTTTTCATAACGAAATCATGGTTTAAAAAAAAGAAAAAGTTTGGTATAGGGTGAGAAGGAAGGGTCAGAACGAAGCATCAGAGAACCAAGATGCAATATTTTTGAAAACCTCTGTCCTTCTGGAATCATTGATGTACTGAAAGCTGTGAAGCAGAAAGTGAGTGTAAGGACAGTAGCCTCTTATATACCAATTCCAGTGCAAAACAAGAAGTGCTGAACTCCTCCCACCTTTTAGAGTGAGGAGGGTCAATTGTCAAATTGAGACAGGTGCTCTCCCTTCAACGAATAGAAGAGATTTTAGTGAGAGATTCTCCTTCTTGTCTATTGCTACATAAAGATGACAGAAGTTAAGAATGAAAGAAGCAACATATAATGCACTCCACTCCTTTCATATGATACAACCCATAAGAATTGGATTTGTGTGCATGAAAATGTTTGCATTCAATGAGCATTTCAAAATGGGCTTCAAGAATGCCTGAGACAACCAAATTTGTTCCTGACAAAGGTAAAACATTTTCATAAACAGGTTGGCATTTCTGAGGCTACATGGGCAGAGGAAATTGTTCACCAGAAGGAGAAAAAAGTCTCGGAGGATCATCCAACATTGTCGACGATCTCGTTGATTTCACCGTACTCGCAAAAGGAACGTAACAAAGAAGTAAATTTGCATGGTTCTGGCTCGCTAATGGATGAGATATGTGTGACACGCAATAAGAAATCTAAACAAGATAGAAGAAATAACATGGAAAGCGAGGAACTACAGGAACTCAACAGGGAGGAACTTGTGAAAATTGAACTGAGCTGGGCAAGAGTCTTTGCTGCTGAGTATACACTGATTGGTGACGAGGTTCCAAGCGAGAACACATTGCTCTGCATTATGACATTTTGGAAGAACTGAAAATAACAAGGCCAACTGGTTAGCTACTACATTCTCTTTCCTAGTTTAATCTCTTCTATTTGACTGATAAAGTGTAAAAAAATGATATCTAACAAAATTACACAAAACGACCCCCAGCATTGCAGCGAATCTCGCACCTATAGCTCAGTTAAGATGTGGCGAGTTCAAATCCATATCAGTTCCTTTGTTTTTGAAGTGAGGATAGAGTTTATTTTGTCAGGAAAAGTGATAGTGGCAATACATAGTACTGTAGGGTCAGGTTTTCTGTCATACTCCCGTTGGGGTACAGAATCAAAACCATTTGGTCTGATATTGTTGCATTTTTTAATATTAATTGTTTAACTCAATGCTTAAAGTACTAGTGATTTGGGTGTGAGTATTACAACAGTGTACACGGTACTTATAATATGTTGGTCTAATTCATGTTATCTAGGTGGCATCCTTCATAATGCAACGACTGAAAACATCATTACCGATACGTTAGAACTGGAGGCCATTAATGGAAAACGAGTCAAGTTTGGTAATTGGATATTTCTATACTTCTATCATTTAGCAATATGTATGTATGCAGATCTTAGGAATGCCCTTACAAATGGGCATCTAGTTAAAGTATCTTAAGTAGCAAAATAAAGTGCCCTTAAAATATGTCTGCACTAGGCAGGCATAAATGAACACCCTTACCAGAGCCCCTGGTTAACCATACAAACAAGCACTGAGGAGATGCATGTTGGGAAATCTGGTGACCAGACGTGGGGAGCTATTGAGTACGTGCAGACAGTCTTCAAGCTTTTGCATATTCTCTGAAATGTAAACATTCACTTTTTCAAATTGAAAATCATGACAACATTTGGTAGCTAGCTTTACCACCACTGCCAATGAGTATCATGATAACACTGACATACATGTATGGCTTTTTAAGAGTTTATTCTCACTCTCTCCAAAAACATCCCAATATGTCCAAGAGCTCTCTTTCATTTTTGAAAATTAGTTGAATTGTAGTGTCATATCGATTATGGTAAATGTGTCATGTCTGTCATTCATCCTACATTGAGTTCATGTTATGCACCAAAAAGTAATGCTGGCTGTAAAAATTAATTAGGTTACCTATATTTCTTGTTGGGTTTGTAATGACATAGTGATCTTCATAATTTTAAATTACAGGCAACGACTACACCATAGAGGTACCCATTTCTCTGCTGAGCAGTCCACCACAACAGCAACTGGTGCGACAAGTAAACCAAGCTCATGTACAAGATCCAAGAGCCTCTCTACAAAAACTTGGGATTGTGTTCAACAACCTCACAATCAATATTCCAAACCATTTGCCAACAAACATTAACAGGCGTGACATCATGGCAGGGCGCTATCCCCTTGAGACAATAGGGGGGAATCATACTCGGCAAGCCATTGCTGAGTTGAAGGAACAATTTGTCAATGTGCCTGTCATCGTGTATGCTGACTTAACCAACGCTCAGGCACTGATGGTAGGATACGAACACAATCGGCTCCACCTGAACAGCACACCGATGACTTTTGAGGAGGAAGATTGTTGGAGATCCTGATGAGGGTCTGTCTCAACAACACAGGACAAGGTGGCGACAGCAAATGCAGGAATCTTGGGCCTCCCAGTAAGTTAAAACACTAAGACCATGAAGCCAAAACTTGAAAAAATAGTAAGCAAACAATCAACCTTGGTAAAGGCGATGGGACAAACTATCGCTTCCGAGGCGTTCTGGAAGTAGCTATCTTTCTGAAGCGAAGCTGAGGAAAGATAGCGTATATACATCCAGATCACCGAGGAAGTGATAGTTTGTCCCTTCCACATCTAAAACGATTTTTACAGTATAACTAGAAGTTTCTTTGTGAGAGCCCGGCCCGAAAAAAACACTTTACCGGCAGCCACACACTCACACAGCAGGAAAGGATCGCGCACATACGCGCCGAGTTATAAAAAATATACGACCGGTGTCATGCGAAATAACCGACCTGCCAAAATTAGTTGAATTGTAGTGTCTTATCCATTATGGTAAATGTGTCATGTCTGTCATTCATCCTACATTTTGAGCTATGTTTGAGTTCATGTTTTGCACCAAAAAGTAATGCTGGCTGTAAAAATTAATTAGGTTACCTATAATTCTTGTTGGGTTTGTAATGACAGTGATCTTCGTAATTTTAAATTACAGGCAACGACTACACCATAGAGGTACCTGTTTCTCTGCTGAGCAGTCCACCACAACAGCGACTGGTGCGACAAGTAAACCAAGCTCATGTACAAGATCTTAGAGCCTCTCTACAAAAACATGGGATTGTGTTCAACAACCTCACAATCAATATTCCAAACCATTTGCCAACAAACATTAACAGGCGTGACATCATGGCAGGGCGCTATCCCCTTGAGACAATAGGGGGGAATCATACTCGGCAAGCCATTGCTGAGTTGAAGGAACAATTTGTCAATGTGCCTGTCATCGTGTATGCTGTCTTAACCAACGCTCAGGCACTGATGGTAGGATATGAGCACAATCGGCTCCACCTGAACAGCAGACCGATGACTTTTGATTCTGCTTAAGGGTTAACTAATCATTTCCACACTAGCTGATAATGATTGTCATCTGCACTGTCTTGCACAAACCAAAAAAATTGAGGAGGTAATGAATTTATGGGAATATCAAACACATAATTATCTTCCTGAAATGCTGACATCACATACAAGTGCCTATTGTAAGAGATACAGAATAGTGTCACAATACAGTATTCAGTTATAGTTACTTTTTTATGTCACTTGTCATGTATAGCATGTGTGAATAGTACATCTGTACATGGGTTGTGACGTCTTATGGTACCATGATGGCAATTTGCTAATTGCTTGAGGCCAGTGTCATGTGATTTGCAGTACGTGTTCCGGTTGCCAAGAATATTCCATTGTTCATCATCATCAGTATATAATGGTTTGATCAACACTTAAGTGTGGCCATCAAAGGGGAGACATGACAATTATGATTTGATCATATTGGCATGTAGAACACAATTTATGTATTTCATATAACATATTTAACCTACATTGGTCTGTCATGTAGGTGTTTGCATTATGTCATTGATATAATAGATGCTTGTTTCAGTGACATGCTTTCCTTTTTGAAAATAGTAATACATTGTCATTATAGATATGTAATCAAAATATTTTATTTATTTTTATTTTTTTGTTGCAAATAGGTATTCGTACAACTCCAGGGGATGAGAGAAGAAGAACGCTTCAGGCTTCTCACAAGAATTGTTGCTGGGGAGCTTCCCCTCAGTGATGTCAAAAAGGAGGCACAAATGATAAAGGGGCTGTCCATGTTACGCAAGACGATGCAAACATTGACGAGGACAAAGACATGGGCAGACTGTGTGCAGAGGTACCCTATACACAGCCAGGATTCTGCCCTCGAACAGTTTATTGGTGAGTATAATATGGCTTTATTGAAATGGACTCTAAGCTTACAGAAATAATTTTAGATTATGTCCAAAGTACTCAAAAGCTGTACACATTAGAAGCCTCTTTATTCTTCCACTGCTCTGGAGCAATTACCCAGAGTGGGTCATAGCTTTAAGGCTTATTTAAAAAAAAAATTGAGGCATATCTTCTACAAGTTCTAATGAATGGTACTCATTTGTTTATTTTAGTTAGAACAAGTAAGTGATGTCATGTGCAAAAAGTTCATAGTCAACATATATATATCACAGCTGGTATTCTCTCTCTTATAATAGCATTGATAATTTTTGTGAGATAAAATATTTATATTGTTTTCTTATCCCATGGAAGGACTTGAGAAAGTCTCTTCTGCAGGAATTTGTTGACTTCTTAAGGGAAGCAGAGGAAACAGTTGAAGGTTCATGCACCAGTATGGAGCAACTGAGGACAAGTCCTGTTGCCTTGACTGTCTTAGAAGTGGTAAGTTCTTGTCCTTCTAAATCAATCTGCAGCACCCGATAATTTGCACCTATTTATTTAGCAGTATACGTGAGTACTTGGTGCTTGCATATGTAATGAATTGAGTTGTTCCGATTTTAAATTTGTCACATAGAATAGCATACAGGGCTTTCCTTCATGCTGGTCAAGCATATCTTACACAGAGCTAGCTAGGAAAGTTGCCTCTGCCTAGCTCGATATATATATACAAATACCTCTACCTCTTGTACAATTTCTTGTAAAGAGCATGGAAGACAAGGTAAAATAAAAGATACAATTTCCAGAATATCAATTATCTGATGATTATCTTCCAATGCACCTATTTATGTTACGCTTCCAAGGCGCTCTGGATGTAGCTATCGCTGAGGAAAGATTGTGTATACATCCAGAACACCAAGGAAGTGATAGTTTGTCCAATCGCCTTAAATCAAAAGTTGATTATTTGCTTTATATTCCACATTCAAAACGATTTTTACAGTATAACTAGAAGTTTCTTCGTGAGAGCCCGGCCCGAAAAAAAAACACTTTACCGGCAGCCACACACTCACACAGAGCAGGAAAGGATCGCGCACATACGCGCGAGTTATAAAAAATATACGACCGGTGTCGAGCGAAATAACCGACCTGCCAAATAACTGATATCTGGGTTACGGTGCATGCGCATCTGATATCTGGGGTACGACTCGTGCGCAGACATCAGGTAAGTAAATCACAGATTAGAGTTAGGGTTAGGATTAGGGTTAGGGTTGAAATGACTGATTCTACAAACCAATCAGTTATTTCGCAGGGGTCAGTTATTTAGCTTGACACCAGGAACAGGGGTGCCCCATTGTAAAAATATAGAAAATGACATTAACTGTGCTGGGTGCATATGGCTATAATAAAGGGACCCAAGGTGTCACATGATTGAATCTCACATGCAATAATAGTAACATTTTATAATCTTCAAATTTTACACAGTACAGTAATTGAAAAAACTTGAGACATGTGATGTACATTCAGCAATCTGCAAGGAAATTTTACATACACCTGTACAGCTAAAATATTTTTTTTTGTTTCCCCTACGCATGTTTGTTCAAAATGTGCTCTTTGGAAGTGCAGTAGAAAATGCATTGTATGTGAGGCAAAAATTCAAATGGTAAAACACCAATTTAAGTCAGCAAAAGTGTAATTTAATTACTTCTGATGATGGCCTTCAAATGTTTCATTCTAAGTTTGCATACAGTTTTCATTGAAATACATGAAGAGGGATGATCAACATGCCCCAAATGTCAAAAAGTAGTTCTCAGCTCTTAAGTAGTTCTCAGCTCTTAAGTAGTTCTCAGCTCTTAAGTATTTCTCAGCTCTTATGTAGTTCAAATGAGGTGGATCCGTGTTATCCCCAACTACTGTTTGTTGATCATATTGTGTGTGCATTAAAATGTGCAATTCCAACATCTAGTTAATTAATTTCTCAATCCATTCTTTAAATAATTTCTTTCAATATTACACTTTGCGTGTATACTGTTTTTGTTCTGTAACATAAATTGTTTCAATTCACAATATGTGTTGGTGATGGACACAAGACCAACTTTATGAACTGTTCACTTGATATCAATGAGGTTGCAAAAGGTATTGTGGTAATATCTTTTCAGGTTAAACACATCCGTGTGAAATACAGAGTACACACCTTTCTTGCTGGTCAGCGCAGAAACATTTGGATGCTCATAAAGCAGTTTATGGGTTTATGGGAGCAGAAGGCAATCAAAGGTCAGCCGTTAGTTAATTTGAAACCCAGCCACCTCCGTTTCCTGGAGCCACTCACAACCCAGGAGGCGATCAAGGACACACTTTCAAGAATCCTGGCAGGAGACATGTCTTACAAAGATGCAAGGTAAGAAGAACCATTTGAAACTGGCTTTTATGAGGCTGACATCATAGGGGAGTAATGGAGGCCACTGAAATCTCATGTCTTTAATTTATGCACATAATGTCAGGGTTTGTTAATTTTCACCAATAAGTAAACAATACGAAATAACTTTCTCATATTATTTTCGTAGTAAGAAGTTTCTATAATTCATATTGGACATTATCACTATTCCATTTATAAAGTTATTCTGAAGTCGTGTGCATTTAAGTGACTTATGAATTCTTAAATATTTTTCTGATACTGATTTAAAGGCAAATTAGAGTAGTGAGATGAGACCAAAAGGTCACTGAAAAGATTAGCTGTTGTAGTGTTCGAGAATGAATATACCATACAATGCATGTATAATTGAAGAATTGGTTGGAAAATGCTGTAGTTTATTAAAAATATTAAGTAAAGTGTCATCAGTTATGACAGTTTTTTCCTAATAGATATATTTCTTCATTTTTATTTTTGTTATAACTTTGCCAAATGATATAGTATGGTGAAATTCAAACTATATTCTTTTTATGCAATAGATGAATAATCCAGATAAGGTAGAACCCATTTTAATGATATATGAAATTTCACTCCCAGTTCTCTCTCTTTTACCCTTACTGTAAAACAAACATGAAATCTCTTCATGAGAGTAACAATTCAAAAGTACATGTATCATTACTGTATTGAATATGCAACTACTCTTTCAAAGTAACTATTTGATTCAGTTTGCTTTGATAACAGATGACTTGTTAGGTTTTACTGTGTATGTATTCTTATGCCAAATATTGCAGATTCGCATGGCCAATGGGAAGACCTGCATGCAGGGAGAATGGGTGGCAGTTCTCTATGGGCGGAAAGCATCTGTTGGTAGAGTAGTTGATTTAACTTCAGAAGACAGAGCAACAGTTCAGTTTCTGAAGGGCAAAAAGCTGAACTGCAGAGACATCCAAGATGTTACAAGCAAATTTATGATTTGTCTGGTTGATGTGCAGCATGATATTGACAAAGTTATAATTCCAGATAAGGCCAAAGAAGGAATTATGAGACAGACAGGTACATACAAACATACATGTAGAATTACCTACCTGCATTCAATCATTTGAAAGATGAGCAATATTCATCAACATGCTAAAACCTAGTTTTAGGAAAGGTATCAAAACTGATCCACTACCATTTGGATTTCGCCCACAATACAAAGAAACTTGTAAAATCAGCACTGATTTTCTTATTTACTATATAAATCTATATACCTACCTATTATGCCTGTAGTCTTGACTACGGGACCCCTTCGAGAATTATCACACATGTGTCACAAAATTGTGCGCACCCCCCGTAATCCTATTGTCCCCTTTGCCACTCACGCGCGTCAGTACGCTACGGCCATCTTCCTCTTTTGCGAGCAACCCCAAGAAGAAACATGTTGCTTGCAAGGAGCGGGGAAGGAGGGAGGGTCATAGGTAGGTATATAGATTTATATAGTAAATAAGAAAATCAGTGCTGATTTTACAAATTTACTGCAATAAATCATATATACCTACCTATTATGCCAGACCAGCGCCAACTCAAAAAACCGGGAGGCATGTTTCAAGCAAAGGAAATAGGATTACACCAAAGACTACAAAGAAGACACAGCGGCCTTCAAGGTGGCTGACGCAAACAAAGCTTCACCTGCGGGAATATCCCTAAGGTAGCAAGAAATGAAGGAATTGGGCGAACGCCAATAAGCAGCCTTCAAAATATCAACAAGCGCCACACCTTGAAACAGAGCCCAAGAAGTGCTGACACTACGAGTATCATGAGCACAAGGCTTACTGTCAGATAAAAGAGCCTCTGTGCCAGCGGCCCTAATAGCTTCAACGATCCATCTAGAAATGGAATCAAGAGAGGCAGGAGAAAAAGGCTCTCTAGTGATCAAGAACAACTGATCATCCTTACGAAAAGACTTAGTCTTATCAATATACCATTTGAGAGCCCTAACAGGACACCAAACTTTGTCCTCACGCACCGAAGAAAGGTCAGAAAGCGGACAAAGAAAAATCTCAACAGGACCGGAGGTAGCTGTCTGATTCTTGGCAACAAAAGAAGCCCTAGGAATCAATCTAACACCTTTTCTCTCCCAGCGAACATGACCAGGAGTAAGACAGAGAGCATGAAGAGTACTGCGCCTCTGCCCAGAGGCAATAGCTACCAAAAAGAGCGTCTTAACCGTAAGATGATGAAGCGAAGTAGTACCTAACGGTTCAAAAGGAGGTTTCGCCAAGGCCTCCAGGACCTTAGGCAGACTCCAAGACGGCACTAACTTAGAAAACAAAGGTCGTTTCAGAAAGAACGAACGAATCAAACCGCTTAGCAGCGGGGAATTGGAAATCCCCGAACCATCCGAAAAACCCGAATGAATGGCCCCGATCGCCGAACGGTAGCCTCGGATAGTAGAAATAGATCTCCCTTTGTCAAATAACGAGATTAAGAAATCCGCAATTGAACCAATAGGAGCCTTAGAAGGGGTTTGATTTCTCTCTTTGCACCAAAGGAAAAAGACCGAGAGACGGGAATTGTAAATTTCCCTAGTAGAAACTCTACGACTGGACATTAAAAAGTCCGCGGCTCTATCAGAGAGACCCGACTGTCTTGCAGATTCCCTGACAGGGGCCAAGCAGTCAAATGAAGAGACTCCGGATTGTGGTGAAGAATCCCCGATAGGGGCTGTAACACCAGATCCGCTCTTAACGGGAGAACTAACGGTTGAGCCCTTAGAAGGCTCATAAGCTCCGGAAACCAATTCCTCCTGGGCCAAAAGGGAGCTATTACAAGCACCCTCGCCCGATCTTCCCTGATTTTCCGCAAGACACGCGGAATCAGTTGGAAGGGAGGAAAGGCGAATCCCTGAAGGTTCTCCCAGCTGAGGGAGAAAGCATCGAGAGCCCATGCTCCCTGATCGCGAACACGGGAGCAATACTTCGGCAGCTGGTGATTTAGCACCGACGCAAATAGATCCACTTCCAGTGGACCTAGGCAAGTGCGAATGCGGCAAAATACCTCCGGATGGAGCATCCATTCCGATGGAAGATACCTGCCCCGGGACAGAAAATCCGCAATGAGGTTTTCCCGACCTGGGATGAAAGAGGCCACGGGTGTGATTGTCATGCGACGACACCACCTCCACAGCTGAGCTGCTAGGGCATTCAGGGCAACCGAACGAGTGCCTCCCTGCCGATTGATATATGCCGCCACGGTAACATTGTCCGTGAGAATCAGAACTGAACGACTGAGAAGTCGACTTCTGAAATGGAGCAAGGTCAGCAGAACTGCCATAAACTCCAGGACATTGATATGAGGAAGAGTCCCAAGATGAGACCAATCCCCCGCAACCGTGCTGCCGTTGCAGTGTCCTCCCCACCCCAACCGAGAGGCGTCCGTCGAAACCGATATCGACGGAAGAGGGACAGAGAAGGACCTGCCTCGCGCGAGAAACACCTCGCTCGTCCAACAAGCGAGAAGAGACTTGATCTCTACTGGTACTGGAATCCAGACCAAAAGAGAGTCTTTTCCCGGCTTGAAGAACCTGAGGAGATGTCTCTGAAAGGGTCTCATGAGGAGCCGGCAGTCCTCTAAAACATCGACTAGACTGGCCAGATAACCTAGAAACTGAAGCCACTGTCTGGCCGAGACTCTTCTGGCCAGCAAGAGCTTGCGAGCCGCAGAGACAATGGTGAGAATCCTGTCTCGACTGGGTCGAGCTAACTGATTCCTTATGTCTAACACCGCCCCCAGAAAAACTGGGTTGCGAGTGGGGACTAACTCTGACTTTTCCCAATTTATTAGGAAACCTAAGTCTTGAGTAAGAGAGACTAGCAAACGAGTCTCTTCCAACAAACGATCGCGCGACTCCGCAAGGAGAAGCCAATCGTCCAGGTAACAAAACAACCGCAGGCCGCGACGCCTCAGAAAGGCCGCTAGCACCGCTACAACTTGGGTAAAAACCCGAGGGGCCGGGCGCAGCCCGAAGGGAAGAGCCCGAAACCGGTAAGTCTCCGAGAGGAAGGAGAACCCCAGAAGATCGCGAGATGCGCGATGAATGGGAATGTGAAAGTACGCGTCCTTGAGATCTATCGAGACCGCGTAGTCTTCCCTTTTGATCAACGGAAGAATGGAGGCAAGAGTCTCCATACGAAAATGAACCGGAGGAATAAATTTGTTTATCCTCTTTAGGTTCAGTATCAAACGAAGTTTTCCCGAGCGCTTGGGAATAACAAATATTGGAGAAAGGGAAAGAGACGGCCTGTCTCTTACCCTTTCTATAGCCCTCTTTTCCAAAAGAGACTCGATCTCCTTCAAAGCATGAGACCGAGACAGGGCAGACATGGGAGGTGACCGAATTCTTATAGCCCCTCCGGGGAGCGAGGCGCAAAGATCTATGAAGAATCCGTCTCGCACGACGGAGAGAACAAACCCGTCCCCGGAGATGGCCTCCCAAGCGGGGAGAAACGCGTGAAGTCGGCCACCTACCACATTCGGTCGAACCAGCGCTCGGGGAAAAACATCAAAAACCAGGCTTGGCCTTCTGCGAAGCCGTCGCCTTACCACGAGAACCTCTCGAAAAACCCCTGCCACGACTCCCTCTCCCACGAGACGGAGCTGGCTGAGGCTCAGGAGGCGGGACCCTAGACACACGACTGCGTTGGCCCAAAACAGGACCAGCAGGTTTACGCCGAACAGGGGCCCGCGTTGGCTTAGAGCTAGTGTGAAACTGCTTAGTCATATCCGAGATCTGCTTTCGCGCATCGATCTCTCTTTGAAACACCGTAGCGAATTTACCACCAAAAAGCGAAGGACCCCGAGACGGAACATCTCGGAGAAGTTGAGCAATGCCCGACTCTCTAACACCCAGTGCTGAGAGAGCCGAGGTCCTGCGACGGAACGTAGCCGAAGCAGCTGCTGTGGAAAGCTGCGACCACTGCAGACAAAAAAGAGTATGCAGCAAGTCGTCAATAATCAGCTTGTCACCATCGGTAACATTCAACTCTACCGCCCTGGACCTAAGGTCGGAGAGAAGCCCTTGAAAAGCCGTCAAACGCATCCCTGATCTAATGTGGTTTTCAATATTAGACCAAATCTTATCGTCCGCCCTGAAAGCAGCGGAGGTAAGCGGATTAGTCGCCCGCAAGCGACGACCAACCTCCAAAATCTCAGGAGAAAGAATCTTAGCCTTGAAAAAGCTGTCTTGGTCCTGAGAACAAAAGGCAAAGCTTTTGCCTTACCCCTGACCGCATTAGATCGCTTAACCAACACAGCGGCCTCAATGCGGTCATACTCCAGCTTGAAAGCCTCCTCGAGAGCAATACCCTCAGAGGAGACCTGCTGCTTGAAATTCCAACGCGAAGTCGAACCCTGCGCGCGGGTCGACTGAACTTCAGGGCGATATTTGGACAACAAAGCAATCGCTTCCACTCCACAGAGATTGAGCGATTGAGACTCCGCCTGCCCAAACGATTCGGGAACCGAAGCTTGAGAGGACGCATCCAAATCTGGTTCCACCCGAGTGGAATGAGACAAAGGAACGTTAACAAAGGCCTCCGCAGGCGGGTCCCCGCATGGTTCACCAACAGTCTCCTCGCCCGGCGGAGCCCCAAGGGCCGCGGGAGTAGGAGGCACATGCGAATCAGTCTCAGACAAAGAGGAATCAATCACAAAGGGTTGATTAGACTCAAAGCGAGATCCCTGAATAGGGACAGAAGTCAGGGTTGAAGAAGCCGGTACAAAGGACCAACCATGACTCTGAGCAAAAGCCCGCATCATACTGAACATGTCAGCTTGAGAGGAGCTAGCTGGGTCAGCCAGGCCAGACGGGCAAGAGGTCGGCAAAGCCTTGCCTCTTTTCGCCTTCTTCTTGGCCTTTTTCTTGGCTGGCTCGACAATAGTCGTAGCCGAAAGCCTTTTCTTAGAACGCTTAATCGGATTCATTCGGATCCCCGAAGGCTCTTCGGAAACACGAACCGATTCCTCCGCGGAGGGACGTTCACTTCCCAAAAAGGGATTGGAGCGCTCATGGCGTAAGCCTAGAGAATCGCCCAAATCACCCATATTGGCTAGGCAAGAAGATGCCGTAGCCATGGGTTGGGAGCTAAAAGCTCCCAGTGCGTGGGCAGACCGAGATGACTCGGTATGTGCCCGATGACTACTAAAGGCATGTGAACCCACTATTGGACCGCTCGAAAGCGGCAATAGGGGAGCACTAGTAGTCACGCACTCAGGTGAAAACACCTGTTGCTCCGAAGAGCGTCCATAATTGTTAGCTCGAGCATTCCCATCAGCTGGCAACTGAGACAGCCCAGAAAGTACTTGTTCCCCCATATGGCGTTTGCCGGGGGCTAGGGTTTGTGAACCCAGACCAACATTGTTAGCTCGAGCATTCCCATTAGCTGGCAACTGAGACAGCCCGGAAAGTACTCGTTCCCCCATATGGCGTTTGCCGGGGGCTAGGGTTTGAGAACCCAGACCAACATGGACTAAGCCCGTGGGTTGCCCTGCAGTAGTGGGGCGCGTCTCCCCTAACGGATCAGAGCGAGTGAACGCTACCGTACGGGAAACAACAGCCCCCCCCTCTGGTCTCAGCGACCGGGGGATTGGATTCGAGATATCCAAACCACTAGAATCTGACGCCACCCACCCCGAAACCACAGGCTTCGGAGTTGACAATCCCGATTCAGTTAACGCCACCCGTCCCGAAGCCGCAAGCTCCGAAACTGGCAAACTCTGCAAGGGAACACCACTAGGCAACTTACCTTTAGCCCTCCTCCCTCCCCCGCGTACCGCTGTACTCGGGGGAGTTCTGGAAGGCCGAGTCGTCTTGCTAGACAACTCTTCGGAAGAAGCAGGTCTCCTTGACCCAGCTGCTTCTTCTTCCGAATTCATACCACTGCAATAAAACAGACAATAAAGTATACTTTTCAAATTAAGAAATACTTCAACTGAATGCAGTAAATAAAACTAAAGTTTATTTGGGAGATACGCACTAAATAAATTTTCACAGCCTAAACCGTAAGAACAAACACCGAACCCGAAGGCTCGGTGACAAACGGAAACACCCGCAAACACGGAAATATCTACGTGGGGCTGACCGTGAAAGAGAAAAATAAATGCCAAGAAAGGGAATCAAAAAATCCCTTGCAATCGGCAAGAGTGACTAATAAAACACAAAGTACTATAATCTAAACGAATATAGGTACCTAAAAGTGCTTTAACTATGCGAAAAAGCGCACCAAAAAGATACTATACGACCTGATTTCAGGAGCGCTGTGACTATACGTCCTAACTCGTCGGGGGCGAGCAAGAAAGAGGAAGATGGCCGTAGCGTACTGACGCGCGCGAGTGGCAAAGGGGACAATAGGATTACGGGGGGTGCGCACAATTTTGTGACACATGTGTGATAATTCTCGAAGGGGTCCCGTAGTCAAGACTACAGGCATAATAGGTAGGTACTGTATATATGATTTATTGCAGTAAATTTGACTTACAGATAAGTGCATTAGACATCTCAGTGAACGTAAATTCCTAGTTACATGTACTCTGGATTTTCACAAATTGTTAAAATAGTTATTTTCTTCTCCCCCCAAAATAGAATTTACCGAAAGGTGTGTAAATAACTGCATTTTAACTGTATTCCTAATATTACATGTAAATATACCATCTTATAAGCATAAGATTTATATCAAAATACAGTTTTCAAGGGGGAAAAAAACTGTCAAAATTTCCCCTATTGCCTCTCTCAGAAATTTCCTTCCCGACTGCAGCCTCAATACAGACATTTTCACTCGAGCGAATCATGACGGAGCCGATCCCTTTATGAATATTCATGAGAAATTCTTTTTTTGGCTCTGGTATAAACAAAAAAGCCGAAGTAGGAAGTCCGTCCCGCCCGGTCGATCAATCGATTTAGACCGCCGGGTGAACAATCAAAAATGCTTTTGTTTGTGTTTTGCGACCCATCCCTGGCATCTACTTGAAAATCTCCTTTAGTGTGTAGAAAGATATACTGAAGATGATGGTACAACTCGTCAGTCAGAAAAAGTGCACACAGATTGATAATTTCCATATTAATTTTTGATAAATATGACAAACGCCCTCTTGAGTCCAACCTTAGACAGCTGTGTGTTATCCTATGGGAAATTCTGGATTTTTGCAACTTGTGCATTCGAATATCAATTTAAGTGAATGTAATTGATGTTTCTTCACTCTTCTCTCTTTCCCCATCCCACTCGCTCTCTCTTCCTTGTCGCCTCTCAAACTCTTCTCTCTTTCCCCATCTCTATTTCCTTATCCCCTCGGGCTACCAAGCTCCACCCTCGGGCTACCAAGCACCCCAGCCATTTTCTACAACAGGCCTTGAGCCGATTCCAATTTTACGTGAACTCCAAGCTCAAAACCAGCGCATGGAGTATGAGATCCAGCAACTCAGGGGAGAGCTACGCAGACGAGACGATTCGATGCTAGCCAGGTCATCACCCAGGTATGTGGAGCTCGAGGATGGAAAAATTTTGATTGGGTCAAGTATAGCCAGCACCACAATGGACAAGGCAGCGTATGAGCGGGCTTACTTCGCGAGCTCAGGTCCGAAGGATCTTGTGGTGCGGCTTTTGGACATGGTCATCCCTCGTCGGGACCTTGCGAACAGTAATTTCCATGGAGGAGCCGTATTCACTGGTCGGGAGTGGGTCGAAAAGGACTGCATGAGGAGGAGGCCCGACTTTCGGGCCCTTATCCAACAGGCAGAGGTGCAGTATCCTGGAAGCACAACGACACTGACATTCCAAAATTCTCTTCGCGTTGCTGTGAACAATAAGTGTCGAAAAATCTCGTACCGCCTTAAAGTTCAAGCCCGCAGATTGACAGCAATGTAAATTTCAACAAAATTATAGCAAAATCCTGACAATATCTTGGCACTTTTGATCAATTCGTTACTTTTTTATCCAAAGTGTGTATTTTTTTAACATGAATTACACATTGAAAAAAGCGGGCAAAATTAATACATGTAGGTACCATATACCTATGCAGGGAATTCTGATATATTATATTTTTTGATATATATAGTTCATGTAATGAAGAATGAATTATTTTACGATTTCATTTGACTTTTCAAGATTTTTCTTGTTTGTGTAAATGCATATATGTACATTTACAGAGACGGCCAAGTTTTATGTTTTATTTCGTGATATACTGACTTCGTGTATGTCTTTAAAAATTTATTGTGTAAGTAGTAGGGCTTGTGATGGGAAAAATTGTTTCAGATGTATTATATTTTTTTGCAATATATAGTTTATGTAATGAGGAATGAATTAGTTCATTTGACTTTTCAAGATTTTTCTTGTTTGTGTAAATGCATATATGTACATTTACAGAGACGGCCAAGTGTTATGTTTTATTTCGTGATATACTGATTCATTGACTTCACCTGCCAAATAATCTAGATCTCTACATGACTTGTATATCGCATTCCAGAAATTTGTTTTAGTAGATGTATTATCATGAGCTATTGTAGATTCACGGTGTGCAGAATTGTATATGTTTTGTAAATGCCTAATAGTTATGTTGCATTCATACAGATTTTAGTAGAACACTTGTCCTTGACCTGGAATATTGTTCTTTGAATAAACATGAACATTTAGTACACCATGATTCAGATTTGTTTATGTATATGTACTTGATGATGATTGATGATTGGAACAATGATGGTGACCATGATGGTGATACTTGATGAGAGATATGATGATGATGCGTAACTGAAACAATAATGCATGATAATGATGAAGTTGATTGGAAAACAATTATGATGATGACAATTGATGATCGGAATGATGGTGATCAAAATAATCAGCAAATGAGCAATAACTAAAATTGTAGCATGACCATGCAGGGTCTAATAGTACATAGGCGGAGTATTTTTCCGTAATTGAAATTCCGGGCCTGTAAAGATTACATGTACATGTTGACTACATAAATCTGAACGCTCATCAATTTGTAGCTCCATTGATAATGAGACGTTACAGTCAAAGATGATTACATAAACAGCGTAACGGGAATGCAACATTCATTCAGGCTATATAAGTCCGCTCATCCTCAAAAGGCGTCCATTTTGTGTTTACTCGCATTATGAGATCGCGATAACAATAAATCTGCTTTTATTTTGAAAGGCCTGAATTTTGCCCTGAAATGTGCGCTGTGCAAGTTATTCCCCCCCCGGACCATGCATCTGTTTTTTTCTAGTTGCGAATTTTGCTGAAATGTCGGCTTTTAGTGGAAACGGGCTATAACTCCGTAATCGAAAAGAATAATCAAACAATTAAGAAGTTTCATCATCTAATAAGTCCTATGAATCAGATAAAATATGACTTTTAAAATGTATGTTGTTATCCTAACAATACTGATATAATTCCTGATGCTAATAAGGAGGGATAAATTAGAAAAACAAGTTCTTTCTTATTCAAAATCTCAGTACGCGTCATTTTTCTTATGTATAAATGTTGTCTAAGGTCGACAAGTTGAAAAACAAGACGAAAATAAAAATTTAGTTTGCGTCGCAACTCTTGAAGACGAATCGGCGCGATTATTTCATCCCTGGGTCAAGTAAGTCAAATCTTTATATTTATTTGCGCCTCGTATATGTAACTCTTGAAGACAATGCGACACTATAAATTTCATTGTAAGGTAAAGAATCAATTCATCATGTAAATCAAATCATCTCGATTTATTTCGCGCCTCGTTACTCTTGAAGGCGATACGACGCAATTATTTTCATCGTTAGGTAAAGAATCAAGATTTTTCTCGTTTGTGTAAATGCATATAATTATGTACATTTACAGAGACGGCCCAGTTTTATGTTTTATTTCGTGATAAACTGACTTCGTGTATGCCTTTAAAAATTTATTGTGTAAGTAGTAGGGCTTGTGATGGGAAAAATTGTTTCAGATGTATTATATTTTTTGCGATATATAGTTTATGTAATGAAGAATGAATTATTTCATTTGATTTTCAAGATTTTTCTTGTTTGTGTAAATGCATATATGTACATTTACAAAGACGGCCAAGTTTTATGTTTTATTTCGTGATATACTGACTTCGTGTATGTCTTTAAAAATTTATTGTGTAAGTAGTAGGGCTTGTGATGGGAAAAATTGTTTCAGATGTATTATATTTTTTTGCGATATATAGTTTATGTAATGAAGAATGAATTAGTTCATTTGATTTTCAAGATTTTTCTTGTTTGTGTAAATGCATATAATTATGTACATTTACAGAGACGGCCCAGTTTTATGTTTTATTTCGTGATATACTGACTTCGTGTATGCCTTTAAAAATTTATTGTGTAAGTAGTAGGGCTTGTGATGGGAAAAATTGTTTCAGATGTATTATATTTTTTGCGATATATAGTTTATGTAATGAAGAATGAATTATTTCATTTGATTTTCAAGATTTTTCTTGTTTGTGTAAATGCATATATTATGTACATTTACAAAGACGGCCAAGTTTTATGTTTTATTTCGTGATATACTGACTTCGTGTATGTCTTTAAAAATTTATTGTGTAAGTAGTAGGGCTTGTGATGGGAAAAATTGTTTCAGATGTATTATATTTTTTTGCGATATATAGTTTATGTAATGAGGAATGAATTATTTCATTCGATTTTCAAGATTTCATTGTAAGGTAAAGAATCAATTCATCATGTAAATCAAATCGATTTATTTCGCGCCTCGTTACTCTTGAAGGCGATACGACGCAATTATTTTCATCGTTAGGTAAAGAATCAATTCGTCGTGTCAATCAAATCAATTTATTTCTCTTTAGTTTGCGACTCGTACATGTAACACTTGAAGACGATGGGAGGTAACTATTTTCATCGTTACGTGAAGAAGCAATTCATCATGTAAAACAAATCATTTTATTTGATTTGCGTCACGCAACTCTTGAAGATGAATCGACGCAATTATTTCATCCCTGGGTCAAGTAAGTTAAATCTTTATATTTATTTGCGCCTCGTATATGTAACTCTTGAAGACAATGCGACACTATAAATTTCATTTAGTTCGCGCCTCGTTACTCTTGAAGGCGATACAACGCAATTGTTTTTATTGTTTGACATGAAGAATTTATTCTATACCTATCGGAAACATCTTTTTAGTTTGCACCTCGTTACTCTTGAAGACGATGCGACGTAACTATTTTCATCGTTAGGTAAAGAATCAATTTCGACAAGTAAATCAAAAATTTTTATTTATTTGCGCCTTGTACATTGAACTTTTGAAGATGATGCAACACTCTTATTTTCGTCGTAATGTAAATAATAAATTCGTCATGTCGATCAAATCATTTATATTTAATTTAATAGTTTGCACCACATATCGACTGTAAGATAGGCTCCGTTTGGCGCTAAAGGTAAACGCACGTGTGTTTCAACACCACAAATAGACTTTGTAAGCTGGCGTTCCCTTGACGCCGCCGGAAGGATCGTGTGTCCAGCTTGAGCCAGAATTGCTACTCAAGACTCAGAGGCTGCTTTTATGGTTCGGTGGTTTCAGAAGTGCTGTAATCATGACGCTATTGTGTACGAGACAAAGACACGACACAATAGTCTTAAGCCTGCGTTCCCCGCACACTCGCGGCATGGCCGCGTGTCAAGCTTGAGTCAGAATTGGTACTTAAAAGATTAGAAGGCATTCCCGACGGGGGCGGCTGCTCGCGATAATAAATCCGACGTCCCTAAGTTTATGACTAAATCTAGGTTCTCTTCCACTAGTCAATATGATAATCCAGGGTCCTCAGAACTATACCATTCATGCATTATGCTTGACAGGGTCTCCCGAGGTTGACGGGGATAGTGATGACGCGAATACTGATTCGGATATGGTCTGGCATTTCGTTCGAGAAATTAAGTGTTTCTAGTAGATCTGTCATTTAGCGTAATTTTGGTTGACCGTGAAATGTCATGGTTACAATGTATTATTATTATGATGATTATTATCACTATTATTTTATTTTATATCGTATTGTTATATTTTCTTCGAAATGAAACAAGATAAAGTCAGTTTACCTCAACACAGAATCAAAACCCTTACCCCCTTTTCTTTGGTAATTTTCACATTTATACGTGTACATTCTTCTTGCTCATCAGTTTCACCTTCAACAACTCCAAGAGCAAACACAAATAGCTGATCTCCACAAGAGGAAAACAAACCTTCCGCTAATGCAGCCCATTTTTCGTAAGTTTTTGCCAAACTTGTCTCACTATCTACCTTTGAGAATGGCCACCCTTAACCCTAACCCTATGTTTAAAGGATATTTTCGATTTATCAGCCCCTGTGATACCCTGTAAATCACCAAAATTACTATATCTCTGTTATTCACTGGCCAATCTCCATGAAATTTTGGGAGTGTCTTCCTTTGAGACCCCTTTACCATAACCTTTCACAAAAATATTGTTTATGTTAAACCACTATTCAAGATAATGGTCAAAACTATGTTATCATAGCAGCATCACACTGTTTTCTGAAATCATTGAGATCTCCAGATATTAATCTGTCCTTTCTGTTGAAAGAATTGAGGGATAAGGGCAAATAATGTGATCGCGTGCTTGTGTATTGTCAGTCGAGGAAGATTTTTTCCGAGGTATATTCGAAGTTTGTAGATCTTCTACCAAAGTCACATAAGCCATATGTACAGATGTACCACACAAACACTGATAATGACATCCAATAAAACATCAAGGATTTTGGTGATGCCAACGGATTAGTAAGAGTTGTGGTGGCAACTATAGCCTTTGGAATGGGAGTAAATGTTCATGGCTGCTACAATGTGATCATGTATGGAGTTCCAGGACAGATGGATGACTACGTCCAGATGGCGGGGAGAGTCGGCCGAGATGGAGAGAAGAGTGTGAGCATAAGTTTGAAATTTCCTGGAGACAGTGTTATGGAATAGGTATTCCACCATATAATATATCATCTTTCCCCCCCCCCTCTCCCTGGAAAGTTAATTATCCTCAAATGCCTTTCTGTTGAACAGATTAACCTTCAGCCTTTATTACATGTACCTCTACCACTCCCCAGTCCTTTATCCTCCATGCCTTTCTGTTGAACAAATTAACCTTCACATTAATTACCTCGCCCCCCAGTCTTGCATCTTGCATCTATAAAGGACATGTCGGAGGCTGAGGCTATGAACTTTCACTGACATCAAAAACGACATTGACAACGTCTGAGACAACACGAAGACCCTAAGAGAAGGATGACCAACTAGATCGCAGCCTCGTACCATATCCCACGTACTCCGAGACACCAACCACCCCAGGCCCGATGACTGCCGCACTGCGACGCTGAGGACCCCGCCACGACACTGACACAGACATCGAAGCTACACACCCAGTGAACAACTGATGACAACCACCACCTGCCACCGGACCTACCCAGACGATCGAGGAGCTGAATATTTCTCAACATATATGATGCTTTGCTTGACTTTTGGACAGTGACTCTATTTTACTGACTGACCAGTTTTTGCAATTTGAAAATTTAGTTGTTTTGGATTGAAACCCTTTCACAGCTAAATTATTCAGGAACCGGTAAGTGAAACCACATTATATTTATTGTTCCACTAGCAAGAGAGAGAGTGAGTATTTATGTTCATTATTTGAGTTTGCATATATGGTTTGAATTTACGAATTGCATTTGAATTTGCATTTACCCTTTCAACTCGTTAAATTTGATTTGCTAATTATCTCAACCTCATAACCCATAGTTTCATTAACACTGAAAAAGTTAAATTTGTCCACAACATCGTATAAATATATTTGTAACTTCTCTTTTTTTTTTATTGCTGTTCAGATAATCTCCAAAGCTAAAACTAGAGAAGTCGTGGTAATGGAAAAAGGCAGAGTCAAGGATGTGTCCAGCAACTGGCTCACGCAGATACTCATACCTGGACCCCTTAACAACGTGGGAGACCTGGTAAATGTATAAAGCCCGAGCATGGAAATAGGTCAATTTCATTCTGTGGTTCTAGAATGGAATTCATTGCCCTTAGATATTAAAAAAATCCCTGTTTTTGAAGGAACATTTTTGTGGGAAGTTAAGGGAAATGATGCTAATGGAATATCTGTAGAGTGATGTATATCGGTGTTATGTACATATTCATATTTCCCCCTTTGGTATTTGTGAATCTAGGCCTATCTTGTACATGTAGTTTTATAGATATTTTTATAGATATTTTTGTTGATGTGCTGATCTAGGGTACCAAGTGTTACATTTGGGGTAAAATTTTAAAATCATTGTACCTTGGTAATATCATAATAGACTTTAACTGTCACAAAACACACACTGTAAGTATTGGGACACAAAGAATCTCACTTTTTTTTTTAAACAAACTGGTTTGTATTCTAAAGTGTATAAGAAAAGTAAGCAAAAAACCCTGATAATTCAAGATGCTGAGAAAAAGTTTTCAGAATAGGGCCCCCCAAAAAAGTTTGTAAGTGGCCACAATACTAACCATCCCTCCCCTAACTAACCTTTCCCTATCTTAATATTTCCATCCCTTGAGGTCCCCTTAAAGGGGAATAAAAGGCAACAAACAGCCTATAATCATGTAGATAATTGTCAGCCTATTACAAATATCTTGAAATTACTCCTATTTGATTATTTAAGAAGGAGAACAGTGTCTCCAAAATTTGCAGTTTCCAGTTTCCTTCCTTGACATTATTCCATGGGGGCTGCCATTTTCTTTACAAAGTAATGTCAGAGCAGTTTCATTTGTGAGATACCCACTGACCTATACACTAGCTACCGTGACACTCATAATCAGCTGTGGGATGCATGGCACTGGATTTTCTCATAATAAACCATTTTTGTAGTCATGTACATTCAAATGAAGATACTTTTATCCTTCATATAACCATTTGTGTCAAGATATTTGGTTCAGCTGTTTCTTTTGTTAAGCAGGATTTGGCATGCACTTGTAAGTTGCTTGTCTGACAAAGGTTAGTCAATTCTTCAAAGAAGTGACACAGACCTACAACAGCTCTTAGATATCACCTGTGCAAGACAATGGGGGTACCAAGATGGTTGTCATTTTGCATGGGTGGCTTTAGTTGTACAATTGTGTAGAGGTAAATGGACATGTACCGCAATGACAGTTTTTTTCAAAATGGCAGCCCCCATGGGATAATATCTCGCAAGAAATCTGCAAACTTTAGAGAGACTGTTCTCCTTACTGAATATTTGGACCAGGCTGACAATTTTCCACACGATTATCAGCTATTGTATGTTGAGATTCATTCTCCTTTATTTAATGTTATAAGTAAAGCTTATTGGATTTATTGTTTATGATCAAGATATGGTCGTTTGTTAGAAGTAGTTCGGTTAAGAGAACTTTGTTTATGATATCATTTTTGTAAACTGTTTCATGGGCATAATCGAATTTTGTGCAGATTGGTAACCCCTTGCAAATGTGTGCTATTTTTAAGTGTGGATTTTTTTAATGATAATAATCTTGTCATAAGTGGACTACATCCCAGAAAGTCTGGAAGCCAAAAATCAATTGGTTTTTTCCCTTCTGATCTACTTTCTTGCTATTGATTGTATCCTGTCAAATTGTGGACAAATTGTTGAAGTGGGGGTCCCACACAATTCTTTTTATTCCCCAGTCAAATTGTGTCGTCAAATCAATTTTAGTTTTGTCTGTTGACAGATACTAAAAAAAAAAGCATCAAAGTAGCAGAAAGGTGTCGAGTAAGTTGATTTTTTTTAATCTATAGTAGTAGCAGTCCATATATTGTAATTTTCTCCTTTAATGTAATTTTTTACTTTTGCAAAATTACACTTTTCATAATAATTTAACCACTGTTACATACATTTGCATATATATGATAACAGTGTGTATGAAAATATCACAAAACAGCACATCTATGTGATGACAATTGATAATTATATTTAAAATTACTCATTGTGATTTATTTTTGTTTTGCAGAATCAGAACTACAGCGGCGACAGTCGCAGCTGACCTTTGCCGCCGACTTGGAGTTTCTGCAAGGTATAGACGCCAGTAAGTATTGTATTTTTGAAGTTTGATATATAATTCATACTCTGATTATTAAATGATTTGAAGTTAGTCAAAACTCAAAAAGAACTATGGTCAGGACCATATGGGTACTAGTCATTGGTATATCATGCACTTACCTTTTGTCAAATTGTAAAATTATGGTTCATGGTGACCCGCTTGATTCTGCTAACAGAATATAATGATACATGTATGTATTTGCCTGTCATTCTCACATCTAATAGGAAAGTGAACGTCTGGATACTTTAGAGGATCAGGTGAAAATGCTAATGCCCCTCGTCAAGCAAGTTGACATGCTGGAAAATGCATACAAGCGAGATGCAGGAACTGCAACTCAATATTGGAGGCGAGTTACAAAAGGCCGTGAAGAGTTTCATTTACAGCGGTCATGAATAACTTCTGCTCCATTAGGATTTTACATAAATACCTACAAACTGAAATGAATTTCCAATGGTTTTATTAAATTAAATTAAAATGTAACATTTTCCCCGACTTTCATTACTGTACCACCTATACAACAAGCAAACAGGCATTTAAAATACAATATTCAATGGCATGTGATGCTGCTTATTAAGCCAAGTATATTTTATGCATTATTGTATCACATGATATCTTGGTGAGCCTTTCATTTTAACAGTGACCTATGTCACTTCACAATTAAAAGAATAAATGCTTTTCATCCATAGAGTTTTAACGTACAGGGGTTCGAAACCGCCAATAATAATTAAATAATGTGACATTGCCAAACTATTGTACAAAATATATTACAAAAATACTCTGCTATACAGCATTTTATGTTGACTAATCTACCTTGATTACCCTTGTGTGTTTAACAAATTTTAGGCAAAACAAATTTATCAGTTAGTTATATTTTAATAAGCCACTTCGGAGATGCAATCTGAGCATGAGCAGATAAAGGTCATCTGTACCAAATTCTAAAACCCACTGACACTAATATTCGATATGTGCTCATGAATGTCATGTAATCATTATTCAATTATGCACTAATGGTGCATTCCATGATATCCAGGTGGAAGTATTCTTTTTAAAGGGGGAAACAAAAGCTATTCATGAGGCACCTCTATCACTCCTAGAGTTATTTTTCTGAAGTGCACATAAAGGGACCCTCCATGTCTAAAATATCTGGATATTTGGGGTCATTTGTACCATGCGCTAACCCCGAACTGGCTTATTAAATAGATATTACCCAGAGGATGGAGGCATTTGAAACACTCAACAAGAAATTGGATATTATCATCAACAAATTTCCCACGCCAGCAAAAGCACCAGCCCCTACACCAACAAGTCCTGGAATA
Source organism: Heliocidaris erythrogramma (assembly GCA_025617745.1). NCBI lineage: Eukaryota > Metazoa > Echinodermata > Echinoidea > Camarodonta > Echinometridae > Heliocidaris > Heliocidaris erythrogramma. The sequence goes on from CM046867.1 coordinate 18,502,110, forward strand.
TCTACCGGATCCCCTATGGTCAGGATGGTATGTAACCAATTTTAATCGAACAAAATGTTCAATATCAGTGGATTAACAGCTGATGAGTGTTGGTGCTGTATTGTTTATTGTTCTTCTATCAAAGCTCTGTGGAGCATTTAAACCATGAGAAATTTCCCTGTATAGGCTCTTGTCAGGTTTCATGCATTCTTATGAGTGCTATTAACTAACAAGTTTACATGAGTAGAAAACTAATTATTCAATGCTTCATCTCATTCTTTTCACATCGTGGTCTGTGCTGATTATGTACACAAACGATCCATTGTTTATAATTTCATGTATTGAGAATTATCTGATTGTGAAATTTAGCGGGAGCATAATTATGCACCTCATATATATTAAAGCATGGAGACAATTCTGGTTAAGAAAATGAAAATATATTGAACATATTTTGGTAATACAGTATCGAAAGTTTTTTTGAACCGAAGTTACATTAACAATTTGATGATTAAACTATGCAAAATGTATTTATAGATTAAAAAAATAAAAGTAAATCAGAGCTAACATGACTGCTCAATGATTTTCATTCATAATCAAGATCAAATACATAATATCTCTGAACAATATTTTCAAAGATTTTCAGATTTACCCAAACATGTTTGTGCTTTAATAATTAGCTTGTTTATATTTTTGCCGATTTACTTTAAGACTTCGAACATCATCCCCTCGGAATCAATCCAGAAAGCGGTACGCCGTCGTAAGGCATCGTTGGCCATTCGGACACTAGCAGCCAGTGCATTTCCCCATGTGTTGGAGTTTGACGGTGGTAGGGAGGGGAGAAAAAAGTGCACTGGACAAGTGCCTGGGTGAAGGAAATTAGAGAGTGCATTTTCTGATATTACAATTACTTTTAAATAATTCCCCTAAACAACTCTCTATAATCGGTCTAACTGAAACATGGTTGTCCCATGATGTTAACCAACCCTTTTCCCTCGATAATTACAATCTCATTTTCAATAATAGGCAAGGGAGAGTTGGGGGTGGCGTCTCAATATACTTGCTTAAAAAGTTCAATTACATAACTCATAATAATATTTCTGTAAGTAATAACGTTGTAGAATCACTATTTATTGAGATCATAATTCCTGGGAGAAAGAATATTATAGTTGGCGTGGTTTATCGTCCCCCAAATTCTAATGTTAATGATTTCCTAGTGTATTTATCTGGCTTGTTTCATGATCCCATTTTCATTAACAAAGACTGTTTTATCATGGGAGATTATAATATAAACTTATTGAATAATGATACTCGCGTTTCTCATGACTTTCTTGAAACATTTTTAGCCGCCTCGTTCTTGCCCCTTATCTCTAAACCTACCCGTGTCTCAAATAATTCAGCCACCCTTATTGATAACATATTTTCTAACGTCATCCCTCATCCTAACTCGCATATTATTCTTTCTGACATTACAGACCACTATCCCATTATGACTTATTATAATATTTCACAATCTGCCTTTAACCCCCGTTCCCATCACCTCCGGCGTAAAGTCACTCATGAAAGTGTTGCTCGTCTAGGAGCTAGTCTTGAAAACACAAATTGGTCGTCTGTTTATAATGATAATGACGTTGATTCAAGTTATGAAAATTTTTGCCATATCTTAAATGAAAAGCTAGATAATTGTATTCCTTTACAAAGAGATAACCGTAATAACTACAAGAAATCTCCTAGACTCCCATGGATCAGCAAATCGCTTCTACGTTCAATTAACAAAAAGAATACTCTATATTATAAATATAAATCCACTGGTACAGATATATCATGCAAGAAATACACTACATATAAAAATGCTTTACTGTCAATTATTCGTTTTGAAAAGAAGAAATACTTTGTAAATCGATTAGCATTACATAAACATGACATGCAAGGAACTTGGAAAATTTTAAAACAAGCAATGAATGTATCGAATAATAATAGTAATATTACTCAAATAAAATGTAATAATGAATTTATTGAAGACCCTCTCACCATAGCTAATATTTTTAATAATCATTTTACCTCGATTGGAGACAACCTTGCGCATAATATTCCTCCATCTAATAAAACTTGTGCAGATTTTTTAGGTCCTCGTATTCCAAATTCCATATTTCTTAATCCAACACACAAATCTGAGATTATATCTTTCGTTTCTCACCTAGACAATAAGAAAAGCTCTGGATATGATGGGTTTAACAATTTCATTTTAAAACGTATCATTCTTTTGATAGTTGACCCGTTGGTTCATATATTTAATTTGTCATTATCAAATGGTCAATTTCCCACGCCTATGAAAATTGCAAAAGTTATTCCCCTTTATAAAAAAGGAGATGCACTAGATGTTAATAATTATCGCCCCATATCTCTTCTTTCTGTTTTTTCAAAAATTTTGGAAAAAATAATTTACACTCGAATGGTTTCATTTTTTAAAAAACACAACATACTCTCTGACACGCAATTTGGTTTTAGGGAAAAACACAGTACTGTACATTCGTTATTATCTTTTCTTCAAAAAGCAGCCCATTCCATTGATCATTCTTCACATATGATAGGTATTTTCCTGGACTATTCCAAGGCCTTCGACACGATAAATCACGACATTTTACTTTATAAACTTGCTCATTATGGTGTTCGTGGGATGGCCTTGGAGTGGTTCAGGAGCTATCTTTCTAACCGCAAGCAATTCGTTTATTTGAATGACCAGTCATCTGAATTATGTAGCATAACATGTGGAGTGCCACAAGGAAGTCTACTTGGTCCATTATTATTTATCATATACATTAATGATTTCTCTAGATCATCTGATATTTTATCATTCGTTCTTTTCGCTGATGATACAAATCTATTTTTTTCTCACAAAGATCCCCTTTCACTTGCTAAAATAGTAAATAATGAATTGAATATGGTTTTACAATGGATACGAGCTAATAAATTATCGCTTAATTTTCAAAAAACAAAATATATGCTGTTCAGCAATTCTATAAATGTTTTACCCCTTAATATATATTTTGGAGAAACTTTACTGGAATCTGTATCTTCCATTAAGTTTCTAGGAGTAACTGTTGATAACAAATTATCATGGAAAGATCACATAGACAAGACATGCAAAACAATATCCCGCAACATTGGTGTCATAAATAGAGTCAAATCACATCTCCCGTTAGAATCTTTATTAATACTATACTATTCTATGATCCTACCTTATTTAAATTACAGCTTGCTAGCCTGGGGCAGTGCACATTCGACCTTTCTGGAAAGAATACTATTATTACAAAAAAGGGTCATTCGCATTATTTGTAATTCTAATTTCCGTTCTCATTCTGATCCTTTGTTCCTTAAAACTAAGATATTAAAGATAAATGATTTATACCTTTTTCAATTAGGACAATTTATGTATAACTATAACAAAAATTGTTTACCATCCATTTTCAATGATATGTTTTTTAAAAATCAGTCCGTCCACACTTACCCCACGAGACACAGTGTTGAATTCCATCTACCCCTTTTAAGAACACACTTTGCCCAAAGCACACTCTTCTATAAAGGCCCACAATTTTGGAACAACTTAAATAATGATATCAAAAGTTCACCATCTATTTTTTCATTCAAAAGAAAATTAAAATCATTCCTATTACAATCGTACACTGTCTCATGATTAATTTCCAAGATTCCAACCTACTTGTTTCATTTTGTCTTAGGTCATCAAGTTTTTCACAATCTACTGTAGGTGGGTGCTTCTATCCACCTCTCTCCGCTTCCTTTATTAATTTTGCTTCATTTTGAACTTGTGTATGCAGCCTTCTCTCTCTCTCTCCCTCTATCTCTCTTATTACATCTCCGTCTTTTCTCAACTATTATATTTTGTTGTGTTTGTTTTGTTTTGTCTTGTTTTCTCTTGTTTTGTCATGTACCGTCCTATCATGTATATCGTCCGAATTCCACCAGGTTCATATCCCATAGAAATTATGCGTTGCGTCTCTGTTGGCCTCTTAACATATTTTATAACCTAACAACGAGTGAAATTCAGTGATCAGTTTTGCTTTTTTTTGTCTTATTTTTTACTATGTTAATATTCTTTGAGGGATCCATGATTTACAAGCAATGCTTTTTAGTGGATTCCTCCATTTCCGCAGAAAGTAGAAGAAAAAAAAAATGCAATGTTTGTTTTTTTTTTTTCCTCTTAATTATAATACTGTTATTTTCCATTCATTTAATTGTCATAATTACTGGTTATCGTGTTATTTTGTTAAAATGCACTTTGATATGTACCTTTCTGTTGGAAATGAAAATAAAATTGAATTGAATTGAATATTCCGCCTTTTACTAAATGACATGGATTGTATTGCAACTGCCACTCCAATAACCTCATTGTACTTTAAATAAAACCTGTTTTATTTAAATTTCTTCTGAAGCGCCACAGAAGGGGTACTGTGCAAACTCCAGCCTTGTCCCCCATGTCTTGTCTAATCAAATTCTTGATTTTCATTCCATGTTATTTTGAAAGAAATTGACTAAAACTATTTAATTTGGATACATATATAAATCTTTCTTCAACGTATGCGTAGTATTTTCAAATCTCAAAAGCCCTACATAGAATCCATAATCAACATTAACTGGGAGGATCCATGATGTTTTACAACTTGTGTGTTTCATCAATAAGCCTTAACATTTTTCTATGTTCCTGTGACTTCTGTCTCTCTGTGTTTACCTAGTATCTGTCTTCTATTTCGAAACAGGAATAATCTTGGTCCATTTCCCGTCAGATGAACATGTGTCTAAAAACGTGAAATCATACGTCACGAAAGTAATAGGGGAGTATTGCCGGGACTTGCAGAAAGCAAGGAAAAGGGCCGCCAGGACCCATACAAAAAATGAGGACACAACAGATGACCTTCACCAACTCCCAACCCAACCCTGCACAACACCTGTCCCCGAACAGCTCGTCGTAGTCCAGTCGGCAGCAGGGGACACAACTGCCGAGCTGACAGTATTATAAGTTTTTTCCACATGTAAATATGCAATGTTTTTAAAATGCCTTGTATTGATTTGACTGGCTTCAATAAATCTAACAACAAATATCCAGATGAGTACAACAAATATCCAGTGAGATTTGCGCTGGTTCAGAGAAATGAGAAATCTAAACGAGATAGAATAAATAATGTGGAAAGCGAGGAATTACAGGAACTTGTGAAAATTGAAAAGACCAGCAGGATGGGCGCACAACCCAGAATTATCTGTGCTTGGCCCAACTCTCGTTCAGATGATCAATGTTGAGCAAGAAATTCCACATGTAAGTTTGCATCACACAAAGCCCCCCCCCCCTCCAAAAAAAAGGAAAACATTATGAAATAACATAACATATTACATTAACTGATTTTCCAGTGTTCTCCCAGTATGTTTCTTGGCAGTACCATTTTATTCCAGTTTTGATTTTTGTTAAAATTAGGCCAAACATGGTAAAAATAGCAAGGCAGGTTATACTGACACGTGCAGCCATTGTACTTCCTGTCTCTCATTGCTCCACTTTTGATTAAAACAACTTGATACCACAGGGGAGCCTTCAGTTCTTACCCGACCAATGTACAGGTAACATGTGTTTAGCTCAAATTTTTTTCTCTTTGCATCGAAAAAAAAACAGATTTGCCAGTCTACGCTTTCTGACGTTGGTCTCGAAGAGCCAGGCATATCAGGCAGATCATCATGCAATAAGTGATGCATACAAGCTAAAGGATCATCCAAAACTGTCAACAATTTTGTTGAATTCACCGTACTCGCAAAGGAACGTACTGTAAAAAGGAAAATTTGCACGATTCTGGATGAGATATGTGTGACACGCAATGAGAAATCCAACGAGATAGCATAAATAACATGGAAAGCGAGGAACTACAGGAACATCACAAGCTCAAGGCGTGACAAGTCTCAGAGGATCATTCGACATCGTCGACGATCTCGCTGATTTCACCGTACTCGCAAAGGAACGTGAATTTGCATGGTGTGGTAATGGATGAGATATGTGTGACACACAATAAGAAATCTAAACGAGATAGAATAAATAACATGGAAAGCAAGGAATTACAGGAACAACAAAATTGAATTGAGTAGGGCAAGAGATCTTTTCTTGTTTAATCTCTTATATTGACTGATAAAGTGGAAAAAAAAATGATATCTAACAAAATTACACTTTCTGACGTTGGTCTCGAAGGCATATCAGACAAATCATCGCGCAATCTTCAGAAAGAAGTGATGGTTGCAAGAGCGGCTATACTCATGGCTCAATACCTCTCCTCTCCACAAGCTAAAGGCATGACAACTCTCGGAGGATCATCCAACACTGTCGACGAACTCCTTGATTTCACAGTACTCGTAAAGGAACGTACCACAAAGAAGTAAATTTGCATGGATCTGGTTCGGTAATGGATGAGATATGTGTGACACGCAATGAGAAATCCAAACGAGATAGAATAAATAACATGGAAAGCGAGGAACTACAGGAACTCAACATGGAGGAGCTCATAAAAATTAAACCAACATCGCAAAGGAAGGTACCACAAATTACTTTAAAAAGAATTTGCATTGTTCTGGTTCGGTAATGGATGAGAAAAATGTGACAAGAAATGAGAAATCTAAACGAGATAGAATAAATAACATGGAAAGCGAGGAATTGCAGGAACACAACAGGGAGGAACTTGTGAAAATTGAACTGAGCTGGGCAAGAGTCTTTGCTGCTGAGTATACACTGATTGGTGATGAGGTTCCAAGCGACAACACATTGCTCTGTATTATGACATTTTGGAAGAACTGAAAATAACATGGCCAACTGGTTAGCTACTATTCTCTCTTTTCTTGTTTAATCTCTTATATTGACTGATAACGTGCAACAAAAAAAATAACAAAATTACACTTTCTGACATTGGTCTCGAAGAGCCAGGCATATCAGACAAATCATCTCGCAATCTTCAGAAAGAAGTGATGGTTACAAGAGCGGCTATACGCGGGGCTCAATACCTCTCCTCTCCACAACAAGCTAAAGGCATGACAAGTCTCGGAGGATCATCCAACACTGTCGACGAACTCCTTGATTTCACAGTACTCGTAAAGGAACGTACCACAAAGAAGTAAATTTGCATGGATCTGGTTCGGTAATGGATGAGATATGTGTGACACGCAAAGAGAAATCCAAATGAGATAGAATGAATGACATGGGATGCGAGGAACTACAGGAACTAATCAGGGAGGAGCTCGTGAAAATTTATCTAATTCACCAACAACTTGCCCTTGACCCAGAGTCCCTGGTTCTTCCAACAAAAAAACAAACACACACACACACACACAACAAAACCATCATTGGCCATTCGGACACTAGCAGCCAGTGCATTTCCCCATGATGTGTTGGAGTTTTCGACGGTGGTAGGGAGGGGAGAAAAAAGTGTACTGGACAAGTGCCTGGTGAAGGAAATTGAGAGTGAGTGCATTTTCTGATATTCTCGTTTTCTTTTTTTGTGCCTTTTACTAAATGACATGGATTGTATTGCAACTGCCACTCCAATAACCTCATTATACTTTACATAAAACCCGTTTTATTTAAATTTCTTCTGAAGCGTCACAGAAGGGGTACTGTGCAAACTCCAGCCTTGTCCCCCATGTCTTGTCTAATCAAACTCATGATTTTCATTCCATGTTATTTTGAAAGAAATTGACTAAAACTATTTAATTTGGATACATATAGAAATCTTTCTTCAACGTATGCGTAGTATTTTCAAATCTCAAAAACCCTACATAGAATCCATAATCAACATTAACTGGGAGGATCCATGATGTTTTACAACTTGTGTGTTTCATCAATAAGCCTTAACATTTTTCTATGTTCCTGTGACTTCTGTCTCTCTGTGTTTACCTAGTATCTGTCTTCTATTTCGAAACAGGAATAATCTTGGTCCATTTCCCGTCAGATGAACATGTGTCTAAAAACGTGAAATCATACGTCACGAAAGTAATAGGGGAGTATTGCCGGGACTTGCAGAAAGCAAGGAAAAGGGCCGCCAGGACCCATACAAAAAATGAGGACACAACAGATGACCTTCACCAACTCCCAACCCAACCCTGCACAACACCTGTCCCCGAACAGCTCGTCGTAGTCCAGTCGGCAGCAGGGGACACAACTGCCGAGCTGACAGTATAAGTTTTTTCCACGTGTAAATATGTAATGTTTTTAAAATCGCTTGTATTGATTTGACTGGCTTCAATAAATCTAACAACAAATATCCAGATGAATACAACAAATATCCAGTGGGATTTGCGCTGGTTCAGAGAAATGAGAAATCTAAACGAGATAGAATAAATAATGTGGAAAGCGAGGAATTACAGGAACTTGTGAAAATTGAAAAGACCAGCAGGATGGGCGCACTACAGAATTATCTGTGCTTGGCCCAACTCTCGTTCAGATGATCAATGTTGAGCAAGAAATTCCACATGTAAGTTTGCATCACACAAAGCCCCCCCCCCCCTCCAACAAATATCCAGATGAGTACATGTATTCATTGGTGTCTGTTGATTTTGAAAAGTTACTGAGCTTTTCAGTGAGATTTGCGCTGGTTCAGAGAGAGAGAGAGAGACAATGAGAGGCACAGGGAAGTGGAGATGAGAAAGAAGACACGATAGATGATGAGAGGGGATGCATGAGGGACAGGAAGGGGCGAAACGCGTAGTCTTATCTACCGGGGTCCAGAGCCTGCTTAAGGGCACTGTAAGTTGTAGGGTTCTAGATGCTCTCTGGTGAACTCTGAGGTTATTTGAGGGAGCATATTCCCTATAACCTAATCCCCCTGAAGGTGAGAATGTGTTTTTTATTGGATTTTGTAAACTGAACATCTGACGACATTACAATCAACTTGTGCAGCTGACCATCCTGTATCTGTTGAGTCTATGACTATATAATAGGAATATACTCACAATAATCACATTTTAAAGATTTTTTCTAACAAAAAAAGAAATCTCATTAATGAATGATCTGTTTTTCAATATAATCTTGGCTGTTTTTTTTTTATTCACCAGAATGCTCATTCAAATCTTTAATTTTGAGCATATTCTTGTGAGACCCTCAATAGTTATTGCCTTGAAAAATAATGCCAATAAATTAATAAAGCAATAATGGATTAATGGCAATAGATAAAATAAGTTAGAGGGCCTCATATGCTCAAAATTAAAGATTTGAGCGCTCTTGTGAATTAAAAATAAACTAACTGTCAAGATTATAATTAAAGACATATCATTCATGAATGCGATTTTTGGCTATTAGCTAATAATATATGCCCAGTAATCCTCAAATTGGCAAGAATCCTACCTCGGGTATATATATTTATATTTCTTTTTATACTCGTGAAGATATTCTGAGTCTTTCGCCAATATATCATTGTGTACTCTGTAACTGAAAGTCGGCTTAGATGTTTCTTATGGTTCAGATCGTTTGTTGATGTTGCCTTTTCTATCGAGTCACACAGTACATGTACTTACAAACTGGTTAGGGAATTAGTTAATGTAAAGTTAAGTCCCAGTCTTATTTTTTTTTGTTATTGTTAAACTTCACACTTTTAAGGGGATGTGTAAGGATTGAGATATTGAATAGATTTGATTTGGTTGATAGGTTGATTTAGATTCATTATTCTAGATAGATGAAATGTTTGGATATTGTTTAGACTAAGTATTTCACATGCTTTAGTTGAGATACACTATGAACATGGCGAACAAAGAAGGACAAAATATACAGCTCCTCATTGTACCTTCCACACTTGCTCTGGTAGACAATAGAATATCCCTTCACTGCTATTATGTAAAAATATGTAAAAATATGTAAAACGGGTTTCACATGCATATTCACCTGTTCTACGTATTTCACATAACAGCAATAAAGGGATGTTCTTTTGTCTACCAGAACAATTGTGGAGGGTACAATGGGGAGCTGTATATTTTGTTCAGAGATAGATTCTGAATTGTGAGCAGTAGGGATGCCTCACATACTGAGGAAGAGTCTTCTTATCACTTTGAACACGATTACAAATAGATTTGATTTGGTTGATAGGTCGATAGGTCGATAGGTCGATTTAGATTCATTTATTCTAGATAGATGAAATGTTTGGATATTCTTTAGACTAAGTATTGCACATGCATTAGTTGAGATAACTACATGTATGAACATGGCAAACAAAGAAGCGGACAAAATATACAGCTCCCCATTGTACCCTCCACAATTGCTCTGGTAGACAAAAGAACATCCCTTCATTACTATTTTGTAAAATAAGTAGAACAGGTGAATATGCATGTGACACCTGTTCTACATACTTTTACATAATAGCAATCAATGGATGTTCTTTTGTCACCCTTATTGTGAAAGGTACAATGAGGAGCTGTATATTTTGTCCACTTCTTTGTTCGCCATGTTCATAGTGTATAGACACTTGTAAAGATACCTGCCCTTTCAGATATATATAAGCTTTCTTTGAGTTTATCGCGGTTAGGTATGTGAGTACAAGGCAGATAATGGACCAACATTTTGTAAATCTTGCGTTTTCTATTTTTGTCTTATGTTCAGGTATCATAGAATACTGGTGAGATTCTTGGTTTGATTAAAAAAAAAGAATTTTTTTGAAGCGATAGTTGTTGCTCTAGGATTATTTGTAGCCCACATAATAGGGAACAATTTAATTTCTTGAGGACTAGGATTGTCTCAAAAAGGAGATGAAAGGTATTGTGGAAATACCATTTGTGGTTATACAGCTCAGCATGTATGTATTCAGCATTTTGCTTTAAGCCAAATTTGGGTTGTCATTTTGATGACACTTGTTTCATCTTCTGATTAGATTTATCATTTAGGATAGAAATTTTTTTGGATCTAATGTTGGTTGTCTTCATTTGGATAGAGCTTATTTTATCTTATGTTGTGATTTTCTGTGTTGGATTGAGAGGAATAGATGTTGATAAATATATTGTTGGATAGATTTGAGATCTGGTATATGAGTTTAGATCAGATGATTTTATTTAAAGGCATGTTTTGGAGTCAGGGCAGGTGGTATGATTTTGCTCTAGACAGGGATTATATATATTGATGTGTTTATAATAGTTGGTGATAGCATATTATGTTGATGGCAATTGCCACAACCAATCGAGACGTAAAGAAATAAGATCTGAAAGATATTATGAAGTCTACGTACATTACAGTGACAAATCTCAAGATACAGTACTAAACAGGCATACATGTATCTGTGTTCAGCAGTGTGTGCATATGTACATGAACTTAAAACCAGCAAGATATTCTTATGTAGGCCTATAGTAACAATATTATTTAATATACAGTCAATTTGTGTAAATGAAGATACATGTATCAATCACTCTTTTTATTTCCTAATGTGTGTTGATTTTGTTTATGTACAGGTTTACCTGTCATTCCTGATTGTAGGGCACATGCATGAGGACATTGATCAGCTGTTCTCACAGATATCAGTTAAATTGAAACAAAAAGAGGCACCAATCTTACCAGAGCACCTGCATATCCTCCCCCAAACAGAAGAGCTGTATGGTCTCCATGATATAAAGTCATGGATAACACCAATGCTTGCTAATCTGAAAGGCCACTCAAAGCCTTTACATTTCCAATTCCTAGGAGGAAGGAACAGTGTAGCCATCAGCTACAAGGGTCAAAGCATTCAAAAATGGCTGTAGTTTGTGGAAATCAGACCAAGTACAAGTTGGCCGTCGATCACTGCTGGCAAAGACATCACCACTGCTACAGCCAAGTTTTGAGAAGCACAACTTAGAAGACATGGCAACAAAGCTGGACCATTGGGCCATCCTCTTCACAGATGAAGGACATCTACCTTGGTGGAAGAACTTCATCTCATATTTACAGAAAATGGAGAGTTGTGAAACGGCCAAATCAAGGTACATGTATGTACCTTTAAAGGGAAACTAGAGTTCTGGGAAAGGTGAAAAATAATTTGTGAGCTTTCTCTTTCCTTTTATGCCAGTTTGGAAGAAAATCATAGTAGAAATGTCACATGAAAAGGATTGCTCTTCAAATGCTCTTATATTCTAAATATGACTAGATATAGGTGAAATGTTCGGGCCACACATTCATGCCCTGTGTGTGTAGTCCCATATACCCATTTCTGTGTGCAGTACGCGTTCCACCTGAAAAAAAGGACCCCTTTTACGCGTTTTCTTGGACGTGCATGTGTACACCCATATATCTGAGTGGACCCCCCGTGCCTTGATCTGGGCCCAATCCAGGCTTTCCTTCCTGACTCCCAGCATCACTATTTTGTTTTAATTTTTTTTTCTTTAAAGTAAAATCTCCTAAGACTAATGTTACATGTGTTTCTTATCGACAGGAAATTGATATAGCTGCAGCACCTGTGGAAGCCAATATCCCACCCCTAGTGCCAGCTCCAAAGAGTCAAAGACAGACGATATAGGTCAAAAAGAAGGTGAGGAAATAAACAAATAACAAAGAAATTGCTGCAAAAATTATGTGAACGTTTTTTACAGCCGAACTACTCCTCCACAGGCAAACACCCCTTAGGACAACTACCTCCTAGGACGATTACCCTCAGGACAATTTCCCCCTGGACAACTACACCCTAGGAAAATCCCCCCCCCCAAAAAAAAAAATATTACCCTGAGGACAATTGTCTTTGGGGGTAGTTGTCCTGGGGATAATTGTCCTTGCGGATAGTTGTCCTGGGGATAGTTGTCTTAACAGTTAAGGGGTAGTTGGGCATCCTTGGGGGGAAATTGGGGGTAGTTGTCTGGAGTGTAATTGATTGTCCAGGGGGGTAGTTGTTCTAGAATCTTTTAGAGCATATAGGAGCAGATTACAATTGACTAGGCTTTACATGTACATGTATACTGAACTACAAAATAAACGTCGCACATGTATGTGTTTGAAACTGTTTCATTTACAATGAAACATTTTTTATTCAAGAGTGAAAATTGAGAAAATGTTTTGCTTTGTTTTGATTAACAAGTACAGATGTGCAATAACGACTCTCGTCGTTGATAGCGCCAATTCTGACGTTGTTGGGCCCACAGGAGGATAGAGCCTCGAGCAGGACGCCAACAAGACAAGTTGAAGCTTCTCAGCCGACGACGAACAGTTGCTGCAGAAATTGGTCTGTTGTGTGTGCCAATAGTCTTTAATAGTCCTTAAATTTTGCCAGGCTATTAATCATGGGTCTAAAGGCTTTCACAATTTTGATTGTCAGAAATTTACTCAGAATTTTAAAACAAATGCAAAAGCAACCTTTTCATTCTTTAATTGTGGTCTGCAAGTGGAACATGAAGTTTGACAAAATACTGCCTTCTTTTTTTTGGGGGGGGGGGGGGCGGGGCCAGAAGGGGGAATTGGAGGATCTAAATCTAGTAGATTATGGGTAATTTTTTAAAGGTCCTTCCCCCATTAATAATAATATAATAATATGTTCCATTTATATAGCGCAGCTACTATATGAATATACTCTACTGCGCTTAATACAAAGTATCACATTATTACCCAGGCTTTAGCAGAGCTGCCATGATAGGCGCTAAAGCATTCACGGAATTTCTTCCTACCGGGTACCCATTTACTTCACCTGGGTGGAGAGTGGCAAATGTAGATTAATGTCTTGCCAAAGGACATTAGCGCCGTGGTGGGATTCGAACCGCGAACCATGTGAGCCACAGTCCGGTGACGTATCCACTAGACCACGATAAATAAAAGTATAATTCCATTTAACAACAGTTTTAATCAAGTTATTTGTGAAGTATTATGTAATGTATGCATTTTTTTCTCTCGGTCAGTATCATACATTTTCTTTTTTTTTCTTTTCAGGCAGCCTCAGTTATCTCAAAGACCCGAGCAAAAGGAGGGGGCGTAGAAAGAAACTTCGCCAACCAGTTTCAGTACATTTCGTCATGGACAATGGAAGAGTTGAATCAGACGGCTGCATCCTTCTTAAGCACGCAGTCCAACACAGCACCACCCCAGTCTGATAGAAACAAATCACCCACCCCGCCAGCATCCCCTCTACCATCGGATTCCTCTACATCACCAGCATCCCCAACTCCACCAATATTCCCTATGCTGCCAGCTGATGGGTCCTTCACTTTCATGGAAGAGTCTCTTTTCTTACCTTCTGCTCATTAAAGTATCCTCGGATCCACTAGCCCATCAGTCTCACCCCTTCCAACGACATCATCCCTACCACCAATGTCACCACTGCCATCGAACCCCACCATACCAACAACACCCCAGCCCCTATGGAACTCAAACGTACAAAGTACATCGCAGCAGAGATTTGCTGCTTCCCTTCAGTCGACACCTACCGTTTCACTCCAATCAACACCAACAGTTTCAGTCCACATCCTTCAATCACAGCCCACAATAACCATCTCAGAAGAACGCTGCAATGATCTTGTGGCAAGAGTAGAAAGAAATGAAAAGGAGCTGGAGAAAATGCAACAGTGGATGAAAAACTTGAACAAAGCTCTTACCAAGCCAAAGATATCAACTGCAGCTAAAAGCTTTCCTGAGATCCAGGAAAGGCTGGAATATGCCCGACTACCATCAGGTGCAAGAGTCGTAAAGATCCGTAAAGGCTTCCTTGAGACTATGCTTCCATTTGTGCCAGATCACCGTGAAGTGGCAAGGAGACTTGTAAATGGTTTGTTCTTAGAGACGGAGAGGCTTGGCTCCAACGTGAGAGGTTGCAAGGGAGAGCGGATGGACTCAGAAAGGATGAGTGCTTTCCAAGCAGCCGTCTTTGAATTGTGTCCTACAGGCGGTGAGCAGAACCGAAACTTTGAACGGCGTCTGAAGAAAATAACTCCTTAGAGTGATTGTTAATGTTTCTTAGAGAACTTCTTATTCTTGAAATGAACTAAATAGTTGAAGAGAATTGCTTGCTGGAAATATTTTTTTCCCAAAACATTTGACTGTTTAGAGCATACATACCATACAATTAAGATCTGTTCCATTAATAATATCAATTCTTATCACGTAACTTTTATTTAGAACTGGGCAGAAGAGATATGTGCTTCACTTGATAGGTTTTTCCTTATTTTGTATTGCTGTTTGAATATTTGAGTTAATTCTATGTGCTTTTTCACAATGAGTTTTGACAATTATTTCTTAAAACTTATGACCTAATGTTACTTCCAGATACTTTCCCCCTTTTTTATTTTATATACCACATTTGGGTGGATGATGTGGCATAAATAATTCCTATTAACAACTAAATTGACATGAATGGGGAGAATGGCCATCATACCATCGGTGCTACATGTAACAACCCCTCCTTTCTCTCCCCCCGCCCCCTCTCTCTCTCTCATTGCCCCCGAGTCCCTCTTCAGCCATCGTACTTCCTGTCTCTCATTGCTCCACTTTTTATTAAAACGACTTGATACCACAGGGGAGCCTTCAGTTCTTACCCGACCAATGTACAGGTAACATGTGTTTAGCTCAACAATTTTTTTCAACAATTCTTTGCATCGAAAAAAAAGAGATTTGCCAGTCTACGCTTTCTGACATTGGTCTCGAAGAGCCAGGCATATCAGGCAGATCATCGTGCAATAAGTGATGCATACAAGAGCGGCTAGCTATATGCAGAGTCCAGTACCTCTTCTCTCCACAACAAGCTAAAGGCATGACAAGTCTTGGAGGATCATCCGACACTGTCAACAATCTTGTTGAATTCACCGTACTCGCAAAGGAACGTACTGCAAAAAGGAAAATTTGCACGATTCTGGAGGAGATATGTGTGACACGCAATGAGAAATCCAACGAGATAGCATAAATAACATGGAAAGCGAGGAACTACAGGAACATCACAGCCTCAAGGCGTGACAAGTCTCAGAGGATCATTCGACATCGTCGATGATCTCGTTGATTTCACCGTACTCGCAAAGGAACGTGAATTTGCATGGTGTGGTAATGGATGAGATATGTGTGACACACAATAAGAAATCTAAACAAGATAGAATAACATGGAAAGCAAGGAATTACAGGAACTCAACAAAATTGAACTGAGCAGGCAAGAGATCTTTTCTTGTTTAATCTCTTATATTGACTGATAAAGTGCAAATAAAATGATATCTAACAAAATTACACTTTCTTTGGTCTCGAAGAGCCAGGCATATCAGACAAATCATCGCGCAATCTTCAGAAAGAAGTGATGGTTACAAGAGCTGCTATACGCATGGCTCAATACCTCTCCTCTCCACAACAAACTACAGGCATGACAACTCTCGGAGGATCATCCAACATTGTGGACGATCTCGTTGATTTCACTGTACTCGCAAAGGAATGTACCACAAAGAAGTAAATTTGCATGGATCTGGTTCGGTAATGGATGAGATATGTGTGACACGCAAAGAGAAATCCAAATGAGATAGAATGAATGACATGGGATGAGAGGAACTACAGGAACTAATCAGGGAGGAGCTCTTTATCTACTTCACCAACAACTTGCCCTTGACCCAGAGTCCCTGGTTCTTCCAACAAAAAACAAAAACCCACACACAACAAAACCATCATTGGCCATTCGGACACTAGCAGCCAGTGCATTTCCCCATGATGTGTTGAGTTTTCGACGGTGGTAGGGAGGGGAGAAAAAAGTGCACTGGACAAGTGCCTGGTGAAGGAAATTGAGAGTGAGTGCATTTTCTGATATTCCTGTTTTCTTTTTTTGTGCCTTTTACTAAATGACATGGATTGTATTGCAACTGCAATAACCTCATTATACTTTACATAAAACCTGTTTTTAAATTTCTTCTGAAGCATCACAGAAGGGGAACTGTGCAAACTCCAGCCTTGTCCCCCATGTTTTGTCTAATCAAACTCATGATTTTCATTCCATGTTATTTTGAAAGAAATTGACTAAAACTATTTAATTTGGATACATATATAAATCTTTCAACGTATGGGTAGTATTTTCAAATCTTAAAAACCCTAGATAGAATCTATAATCAACATTAACTGGGAGGATCCATGATGTTTTACAATTTGTGTGTTTCATCAATAAGTCTTAACATTTTTCTATGTTACTGTGACTTCTGTCTCTGTGTTTAACCTAGTATCTGTCTTCATATGTCACTTCACCACCAAAGTAATAGGGGAGTACTGCCGGGACTTGCGGAAAGCACGGAAAAAGGCTGCCAGGACCCATACAACAAATGAGGACACAGCATCAACAAATGAGG
Source organism: Heliocidaris erythrogramma (assembly GCA_025617745.1). NCBI lineage: Eukaryota > Metazoa > Echinodermata > Echinoidea > Camarodonta > Echinometridae > Heliocidaris > Heliocidaris erythrogramma. The sequence goes on from CM046867.1 coordinate 18,519,351, forward strand.
ACACAACATCAACAGATGACCTTCACCAACTCCCAACCCAACCCTGCACAACACCTGTCCCCGAACAGCTCGTCATCGTCCAGTCGGCAGCAGGGGACACAACTGCTGAGCTGACAGTGCCAAAAGTCTTATCCACGTGTAAATATGTAAGGTTTTTAAAATTGCTTGTATTGATTTGACTGGCTTCAATAAATCTAACAAATATATCCAGATGAGTACATGTATTCATTGGTGTCTGTTGATTTTGAAAAGTTACTGAGCTTTTCAGTGAGATTTGCGCTGGTTCAGAGAAATGAGAAATCTAAACGAGATAGAATAAATAACATGGAAAGCGAGGAACTACAGCAACTCAACATGGAGGAGCTCATAAAAATTAAAACATCGCAAAGGAAGGTACCTCAAATTACTTTAAAAAGAATTTGCCTTGTTCTGGTTCGGTAATGGATGAGAAAAATGTGACAGAATAAATAACATGGAAAGCAAGGAATTACAGGAACTCCAACAGGGAGGAACTTGTGAAAATTGAACTGAGCTGGGCAAGAGTCTTTGCTGCTGAGTATACAATGATTGGTGACGAGGTTCCAAGCGAGAACACATTGCTCTGTATTATGACATTTTGGAAGAACTGAAAATTACAAGGCCAATTGGTTAGCTACTATTCTCTCTTTTCTTGTTTAATCTCTTCTTTTGACTGATGAAGTGCAAAAAATTGATATCTAACAAAATTACACTTTCTCATGTTGGTCTCGAAGAGCCAGGCATATCAGACAAATCAAGAAGTGATGGTTGCAAGAGCGGCTATACGCAGGGCTCAATACCTCTCCTCTCCACAACAAGCTAAAGGCATGACAAGTCTTGGAGGATCATCCAACATTGTCGACGATCTCGTTGATTTCACCGTACTCGCAAAGGAACGTAACACAAAGAAGTAAATTTGCATGGTTCTGGTTCGGTAATGGATGAGATATGTGTGACACGCAATGAGAAATCCAAACGAGATAGAATAAATAACATGGAAAGCGAGGAATTACAGGTACTCAACAGGGAGGAACTTGTGAAAATTGAACTGAGCTAGGCAAGAGTCTTTGCTGCTGAGTATACACTGATTGGTGAGAAGAGGTTTCAAGCGAGAACACATTGCTCTGTATTATGACATTTTGGAAGAACGGAAAACATGGCCAACTGGTTAGCTACTATTCTCTCTTTTCTTGTTTAATCTCTACATGTATATAGCCTACATGTATAATATAGACTATAAAGTGCACAAAAAAAATGATATCTAACAAAATTACATTTTCTGACATTAGTCTCAAAGAGCCAGGCATATCAGACAAATCATTGCACAATCTTCAGAAGGAAGTGATGGTTGCAAGAGCGGCTTTACGCAGGTCTCAATACCTCTCCTCTCCACAAGCTAAAGGCATGACAAGTCTCGGAGGATCATCCAACATTGTCGACGATCTCGTTGATTTCACAGTACTCGCAAAGGAATGTACCACAAAGAAGTAAATTTGCATGGTTATGGTTTGGTAATGGATGAGATATGTGTGACACGCAATGAGAAATCCAAACGAGATAGAATAACATGGAAAGCGAGGAACTACAGGAACTAATCAAAGAGGCGCTCTTGAAAACTGAACCGACATCGTAAAGGAACTTCCCACAAATTACTTAAAAGAAAATTTGCATGGTACTGGTTCAGTAATGGATGAGATATGCAGGACACGCAATTATCCAAACGAGACAGAATTAACATGGAAAGGGAGGATGAACACAAATGAAATAAAAAAGACTAATAAATTGTTTCTTTTCTGAATTTTGCAGCTCCAAATGCCTGGTGGCCGAACGTGCATTCCAGGAGACTGGATTGCCGTATTCTACACAAAGACAAAAGTCCCTCCAGTAGGACGAATTTTGGATGTCAACACTCCCAATAAGTGTGCAACTGTGCACTTCCTGAAAGGGAGGAAACTGTCTCCAGGGGATATTCAATCAGTGGCTTCCAAATTTATCATTTGTAAAGTAAAGGTGGAGAATGACATTGACAAAGAGCAAATCTCTGTCATTGATACCAAACATATGCTTGGAGAGCAAAGAAAGAAATACCTTGAATTATCTCAACCAGTTGACTGTTGAATTCTTTAAATTAATTCCCATAGGGTTAATACAGGGACAACCCAGTTAACATAGGCGATGGGTTGAATGCTCTCATGGCTTTATAATGAGAAAGATCAGACATACATTATTGGTACAATTTTCATTATCAAGATTTTTGTGTTATGTATTGTAATGCCACATATGTTCAATTTGTTGAGCTCACATCACTAAATTTTTGATGGATGAAATTCATAGTGTTTATCCAAGAGATTAATTGATATCACTAATTCTGTCTTCCAGTTCTTACAGGAAAAAAATGCCGTTTTGTTTTTGTATTGTATTCACTATAAATGTCACGCTCCTCGCTGTCAATGTCACGCTCCTTGTACAAAATACACACAATTTCTTAATTTCTAATTTTGTTAATCAATTGTTATTTCTTGCTTTTCACGCGAAACTTGTAACTGTATTTCTTGTAGCACAGCTAAATCTGCTTTTCAAGGTAATATGGAGTTTGGTAAACTGGATATATTATTTCTTGGAATATAGTTGGGATCGAGACAATGGTTTATGTTCTGAACATGCGCATGCATTGATTACTAGGGTCATAATTACTTGCTCAAACAAAGGGGAATCAGCGTAATAATTTGAATACTTGCTTCGAAGCACTCTTTGCTGTCTCCTTCAGAAAGGAGAGTTAGTAATGTTTGGGAATACCAGTCCTATTCTGAACTCCTCATTGCCTTGTCAGACCTTGATCTTGGTTGTTGGTCGCATATGTTTTAATGTGTAACTGAATTATTCCAGGTGTTGTGATTGCACTTTAACCCTAATAGAGCCGGGTTATTTAGACCCATCTCACAGCCGGGGGGGGGGGGGGGGGGGGGGGGGGGGGGGGGGGGAGGGCTGATTCCGCCCCCCCCTAAGATCTCGGCCGTCCACCGCGCATTCGCAACGAAAATCGGCACACACGTCGCCGACCACATAATCTACAAAACTGTATAGTCAATTTCTCCGAAAAATGTCACAACTAATTAATTATGCTAATTTATGCATAAAATTAATGGTTTGCTCTAATTAAATAAAGCCCCAAAACTGCTACTTTTTTGTATAGAGACCCTTTGTCAGATTCTGATCAAATAAACCAAAAAAAAAATTTTGAAAAATCTTTTTCTTATGTATTTTATTGTTTTTTTAAATTTCTTATGTATTTCTTTGTTTTTCGACTTTTTGTTTTTTATCGTTTTTTTCGATGGAATTCGTCGGCGACACTATTTTAATCATAAACAACATAAAATTAATTGTTTTTAAACAGTAAAAGTAAAAATAATGAAATATTTATGAATTTTAGCTGGAAACACAATTTGCATTGGATTTGTACACGAAATCACGTTTTTGAGCAATTTTGGGTCTGACATGCACTTACGAAATGTTGTGTAAATCCGGAACCGCAGGCGCGGACATCACAAATTTGGTCTCAAAAGTTGCGCAAGACTTGAAAGAAAAAAGTAGTGAAGCGGCGTGGTGACTGCTTTTCGCGATGCGAACATATTACGCGAAACGTCGAGGGGGGGCGGAATCCGCCCCCCCCAGATTTTGAATTGATTATAGTTGTAAAATAAAATACTGGCTATCATGATACTGAGCGACACTGATTTATTTCAATTTCCAGGTGTGCTTCCAGTGGAGGTTGTGTCCCAATGCCAGTGGTGAGGGAGTCTGTCTGCTGTAAGCAGATGAACCAGATTGTTGCCAAGATGGACTCATTTGAAGATGCTGAACTTGACTGCATCATAGAGCACCCAGGGTTTCATCCAGTGTGTCTGGACCAGTATGTGATGGAAACCGTTTACTATCAGTATCAGAAACTGAAAACAAGGCCAACTGGTTAGCTACTCTTCTCTCTTTTCTCGGTCTCGAAGAGCCAGGCATATCAGACAAACCATTACGCAATCTTCAGAAAGAAGTGATGGTTACAAGAGCGGCTATACGCATGGCTCAATACCTCTCCTCTCCACAACAAGCTAAAGGTATGACAAGTCTCGGAGGATCATCCAACATTGTCGATCTCGTTGATTTCACCGTACTCTCAAAGGAACGTAACAAAGAAGTAAATTTGCATGGTTCTGGTTCGCTAATGGATGAGATATGTGTGACACGCAATGAGAAATCCAAACGAGATAGAATAAATAACATGGAAAGCGAGGAATTACAGGTACTCAACTGGGAGGAAATTGTGAAAATTGAACTGAGATGGGCAAGAGCCTTTGCTGCTGAGTATACACCGATTGGTGACGAGGTTTCAAGCGACACATTGCTCTGTATGACATTTTGGAAGAACTGAAAACAACAAGGCCAACTGATTAGCTACAATTCTCTCTTTTCTAAAGTTTAAAGAGTATTTCGGAAGCCGGAAAAGCACAATGTTTCCGAACTTAGACGGAAAAAACCCGAACGCCGCACGAAAGCGCTTCGTATTGCTGACGTCCTGCGAAGGAGGAAAATAAACAGCAGCAGCGAACGCGAACGTGTGTGTATTTGCCCTGCGTATCTTTGTTCAAAAACTGAAAGTAAACTTAAATCACACCGAATGACTGAGCCTGGCGATGAACCCCTTGAATTGGAAATCGAAATTGAGTCTTCTCCATGTTCATCAGGAGATTCGGATAATGACCATGGAGAAGTAGGAGAAATCGAAGTCGAAGATAGCGAAGTTTCGAGTGCAGAAGAGGAGCTACTGCAGACGCTGCCATATATGGACGAACCGGAACCTCGCGACCCCGACAGGGCTGGCAGAGATGGGGATGGCGGTGGCGATCAAGCCGCAGCGGCAGAACTAGACATCTCGAGACAGAAAATTGGTAAGCTTATTGTTTGATAATTATTGAATTTCGTGTATGCATCATGCCTCTAATTTAGTAGAATCATATTTTTGTAGGAACTAGTTCAGATGTTAATTAGTGATCATAATTCTCTGACTAGATCCACTCACTGTCTGACTAGTAAAAAGTAAAATAGGCTAGTATCATGGGGGAATTAATTACCGTCCGGCTAACTTCTAGCTCTTGTATTTCAAATAACAAAAATTAAACAGACACAATTTTTGTACCATTTGATAAAGGAACTATTATATTTTAATAATCTTGTAAAATAAAAAGCGAAAATATTAATTCATCATTAAAAATCGTTCTAAATGACCCTTCACGTCAAACGTTCAATTACGCGTGGGAAAAATCGGTATGCATTACCGCCCGAGTGATTTTAGATATATGGATAGATATTTTTCACGGTGATACCCGATGTCCAAGTCAGACGCTGTGCTCTGCACAGCGTCTGGTCGGGCTTCAGAAGTAGCAGTCATCTCACATTACAGAAACCACAAAAATTAAACGAAACCGTCATCAAGTGGAATGCATCTGAGTAAATCATCAAAATATTATCTTTTTTATGAATAAACTATGATTTTAGATTATGGATAGGTCTATATTTTTCACGGTGAATACCCAGCGTCAGACGCTGTGCTCTCTGCACAGCGTCTGGTCGGGCTAATCTAGTAGTAGTTGATCTAGACCGATAAAATCTGCACTGCCAATAGACCTCCAAGAACACTACATGTATTTCATCCCTCATTTATAAGTTGTTGTCTTTGGTCTCTATCCATGGCATTGCATCTAGCCGATGTAAAACTAAAAGCTGTCATCGTTTTCTAAGTCCAAGTGGTGATTTAAGCAAAAATAAACACCATGACAATCGACAGCTGGCGTCCTTTCTTGGAATAATAATCCTGGCCGGTTGTTTTGAAAAAGCATGGTTGGTCGGCTTTTTTTAAGAAAAAAGGGCCTTCCCGGCCTTGTTCCTTTTAATTATATATCCAAAAAGGCTGTATGCTAACCATGTGTTATTTTTTTCAAGTCACTGTTAAGTGTTAGATTAATTCTTGTTCGTGAAATAATGTACTCGGGGCCCAACCACAGGTTTCCCAAAACTTCCCCAAACAATATTACCCCCTAAAGTGTGTACCGGTAACCCCCTAAAAATAACCAACAATTTTTTGCATGCTTTCTGCAAAAAGGGATCCTTTTTACATGTTTTTCAGGTCACATCCGTGTACAGCAATGTATTTTTTAAAGAAAAAATTACAAACCCAAATAAATTTTTTTCTCTTAAATTTCAGGTGCGTTTGTGGACATTGCCAGATCTTGCAATCTTTCGAGCTTGGAGACTGCCTCTGTTGTCAAGAGATAGATGAGGTGTCAGATGAAGCCAACCGAAATAATGTGATACGCATCACCACAGTAGTGGATTTTCGATGCTGCTATTTTGAATGCAGCAACACTATATATCGCATGGCAGCACTTTACAGAGCAATGGAGACAACAGGCGAGGTCATTTGGAAATCGCAATAATGAGTAAGTACATGTAAATCTTACATGATATTTTCAAGTTGAAATGTATGTGCTTGTAATACTGATGAAAGTTTGACTTTGTCAATTTAAGCTGTGAACTCTTGAGGTGATACAGGTTTGAAGTGGAAATGCAAAGAATAGAAGTGCGTAAAAAACACAAGTTAACACAAATTTGCAACATCATAACTGGCAGGAAGTATGTAAGCTGCATTATTACTATTAGGGTTTTCATTTGTGACCTGCCACAACTCGACAGCATGGGCACAGAGATAGACCCGTTCTTTTTTTTTCTACATGTATGAGGGGTCAAGATTTTCTAAAATCAGATTTTTTGCATGTATGAGGGGTCAAGATTTTCTAAAATCAGATTTTTTGCATTTCAAAAACTCTGTAGTTTTTTCTTTCATGTGAAAAATTATCAATGATAAATATCTAACAAAATTACACTTTCTGATGTCGGTCTCGAAGAGCCAGGCATATCAGACAAACTATTGCACATCTTCAGAAAGAAGTGATGGTTAGAAGAGCGGCTATAAGCATGGCCCAATACCTCTCCTCTCCCCAACAAGCTGAAGGCATGACAAGTCTCGGAGGATCATCCAACATTGTCGACGATCTTGTTGATTTCACCGTACTCGCAAAGGAACAAAGCGATTTTGGATCACTATTGGGAGGTGGGCAAGGAGTTTCGAGAGTCATGCCCAGATGAAGCATGCAGCATCTTCGACTACGAAAAGTTTAGGGCATGCAAAGAGAAACGGAAGTTCATACATTACAATTAGCAGTAAATTTACACTTGATGCCACAAGAGCAAGAACTACATTGAAAAAACATTTGGAAGAAGCCAAGGCCATATACATGTATATGCATGGATGTATGACATATATGTGTGTATGTGTGTGTCTGTTGACATAGATGTGTGCATGTGTGACTGACGAATCCATCCATTTAATTTCATTTTATGTAAATGTAATATATTACTTTTTTTATTTGTATTATGTTGGGCCCCAAGTACAAGCTCTGATACTCAGGGGTCCAAACCTTTCATTGTATTTTATATTTTGTATCAATATTTATTTTGTCTGTTTTATGATTGGTTGAATTGAAATTGAATTGAAATTGAAAATAAGCTCTAAAGAAAGTGCAAATTAAAGACAGAACACAATGTAAATAACAAAAAACGGAATCGAGCAGTAAAAACTTGGGCAGGGAAAGTCAAACACTGTATTCAGCAGCAAAACCAGAGTCACTGACAGCGATGGAATAAGAGCTGTGATTGAATTGAGAGAGGAAATGAAAGAAGCCGAGGCAAAACTATGTTCATAAGAAATTATGAAGTGTACATGAAGAAAACCATTTCATAAATGGCAGAGTTCCTATTCCAAATGCCCCATTTGAAATAAGATCCTATCTTGCTCATTTTATCTACTTCACCAACAACTTGCCCTTGACCCAGAGTCCCTGGTTCTTCCAACAAAAAACAAACAAAAACACACACACACAACAAAACCATCATTTCAGCTCCTTGATTTCTACGTTCACATATTCCATAAGTGTGAAACAAGGATTAGTTTGGTTAGAGTAAAGGAGGTAAGGTCCAGGGATATCTCCATTATACATCCATTGACAAAGCATGGGTTACTCTGTACGGTGGAAAGACATGGGTACTTGGGGAGACAACGAGAGCCATCATGACCAAATATGACATCTATGTGCCGTTTACCCGCGACACTCTTGGGTGGTAACGAATCGAACAGTTAATTAACTACATTCTACTTCTGTGAAGCACTTAGAGATTTGAGCGTTATCCATAAGCAGTATAAGAATCTGAAATTATTATTACAATTCATAAAATAACATATTCTTGATGGCCTCAACGAATTCAATGAGTAAAAATATAAATATGTATGTATATAAAGCTCTACATAACTTACTGAAGGTATTCAGGATTCAAACATTATAACTTGTGGTACATTTCATCAACCTACACTGACATCACAAATTCCTGGGCAGTTTTGAAAAGCTCTTCAGCAGCTCATCCGCAGCGATCCCGGAGGTGCATCTCCCTGCCATCACCTCCTCCTCCCAATTCCTGATCTCTGCCCTGAGCTCCTGGCTCTCCCTGAACTCTTCCATCATGCGATCCTTGATGTGCTGCCACATCCAGACCCTTCTCTGGCGTTGTCGCTTGGTGGTGAATTCGCCGGCCTCCACCATGATGCCGCGATACTCCTCCATGGTGTCCCACGCCTTGCTCAGGCCATCGCCAGTCTTGGAGGACACTTGTTTCACCTGGAAGGAGAGAGAGTCAATCAATTAAAAGCTTAACACTGGAACGTGGTTGTACAACATATGCTCCATCGAGAATTCCTCAATCAATTTTCGTACAAGAAGCAAATTCTAAACTTTAACCCTTGACCTAACACTATACCTAACCCTAAACCTAGACTTAATTCAAAACCTAATTGTAACCTGATCCATATATCTTTGATGAATAACACCTGGAGCAAATTGTCGCTAGAGCATATCGTCTGAAGCCAGAAGGGCATTAACTCATTTACTATAACCCAGAGTTAACATTCTTCTGGCTCTGAACAAGCGATGTGTTGGAGCACACATCAGGAATGGTGACTTAGAAAGTCTGGTGTGAACATGTTTTATATACAATTATGCAGTGTAACTTCAAAATGAATATCCCCACAGGTGGTAATCCTGACCAATTTTTTCAGTCAGTAAATGAAACAAATTTGCAAGCCAGTATTCTTTCAAAAATGTTTGCTGACAAATCAAAAATAGCAAATCTTCACACTACTTACTGCTACAATGTACTTGGTGTATAATTTTTATAAAATCCATCAATAAATATACAGAGCTTTACCATTATTAAATATCCTGATATAAAACTCTGTTACCTTCCTTGACTATGTTTTCACCTGCAGGACATACTTTTTTTAAAGCAAATGCCATACAAGGCTACTGTTTTAGGCTGGGATGACTATATCACTATATATTATATAATATATATTATTAGTGGATGGCACATGAAAAAATAATAACAGTTGGATTCTTAAAAATTGCAATCCAGTCAACAAAGTAAGGACTTATAGGTTGTCTGACAAGATTTTAGATGGTCAGTGACACTGGGGCAACTGCTCACCCTAGGCGTCCACAGTGGAGACCTCTTGTACATGAGCTTGACAGCGCTGGTATACTCGCTGCGGATCCTGCGTGCTGGGACAAGGAGCTCTCCATCAGCCTTGTTGATCAGGATGAAGTCCGCCCTCTCTACGATCCCTTTCTTGAGCCCCTGAAGCTCGTCGCCCCCAGCTGGTGGGATCAGAAGAACCAGCATGTCCACCATGTCAGCAACAACATACTCGGATTGGCCGACGCCTGTAGGGTACAAGATGAATTATTGGAAAATTTCTCTATCATTTTTGTACAATTGCAAGCTAGAAAAACAGTCAACCTCGCTTAAGTCGATGTCGCACGTGACGAATAGTCGCTTAAGTTGATGAAAATAAGTCCCAATTTATCCTCATAGACCATACGTGTGTTAATCCTTTGTACAAGTCCATTTTTGTAGGTCGAATACTCTGCTAAATCGATAAAATTCTCAGAATACCATGAAAAACATTAAATTTACACCGCGCAATCACTGTCGAAACTGCCACACACAGATTTTGTTTACAAAAATTCCCAGACTTGCTGGCGCGATCTCCGCGTCCTCTCTCGCGCTCTCATGTGAAGAACAAAATGTGTTATGTATATTAAAATCATGTTTATGACCGACCGGAAGGATGCCATACCTGCCTGCATCACATGCAGTTTTATTGCCTTCACGGCCATATGCATATAAATGGATGTAAGGGAGGATTTAATACAATGGAATTAATCACTGGACGTGTCTGGTTTTATCCTTTACTGTCCAACTTGTAACAGGAGTTAGGAGTAATATACTGGGTACATGTACATGCCCTTACCAAAGAAGACTGCTTATTAAGCAGTCCCTAGGCAGTCGGTAAGCCTTCGAAGACATCCGACTGCTTAAATAGATGGCAAAGAAGCAGTCATTAGCCTTCACAGACCTTCTCATGAGTAGATGAAGACATATGACTGCCTAAATAAGCAGTCTTTAGAAAATAAGCCTTCAAGAGAATTTTCCTACAAGCAGTCAAAGACAAAGATAAGCAGTCGTAAGCAGTCACAGTTCGGAAGGCTATTGGTTAGGCAGTCGAAGACACAGCTAAGCAGTCGCAGTTCTGAAGTCTTGTTTGTCATGCAGTTACATGCATGAAGGGTTAATACTAAGGAAATTTCTGAATGAAATTGTGAAGGCTTAATACCTCTAAACATTTTTGAGCATGAAATTGTGAAGGCTTATATGAAAGGTACATGAAAGGTACAGTACATGTACCGGTATGTTATTTTCTCGATGTTGGCACAATATAAATCATGGTAGATTATATGATGAGAACTACTCCCAATCGATCAAACTGCCGGGCCGCCGGCCACAGTCCACACCGCGGCGTCCCTGTGTAATGTATACACGTGTAAGTTTGATTTTCATCGACTTCCGCACAAGTCGAAAATCGCTTAAGTCGACGCATTTCACTCAGTCCCGTCATGATCGACTTACGCGAGGTTGACTGTACCTTGATATCTACATGTATCTCAGCTTTATTGCTAACGAGATATGGGCAATTCTAGTGTAACGGACATGACAGTCAGACCATATTTGGTTATTTACTTAAGACAGTTATAATCAAAACCAAATGTCCTTACTAAACATATTTAACTGAATCAGTCACATTTGACTATCAGGGACATACACAACAAATTTCACAGTATATCACTGAATAGTTAAAGAAAAAATGACTCTTTGTAACTGTAACAGACATGACACCAAATGGATAAGGATTTTTCACTCCTGTGAACAGCGAAGAAAATCTGAGTTTTAGGGTTCTAATTAAGGTATTAACAGACACTTTACTCTTAACAAAAACACATACTGTATAACAATTAGATTACACATTTTCTTGTTAGAGCTAAAAAGGAGCATAACACTTTTATCCACTTTTTATAAACCCCTATGGCATTTGTTTAAAGTGTTGATTGGAGCATGTAAATTTATTTGCTAACTTTGTTCCATTCATCACACTTTACCACCAAAAAAAATCTGAAGTGCTCGTGGCGTGAAATAATGAGACCCAAAGATAGGATGTTTTGACAAAAAAAGAGTTTTCTGAAGAAATCTTGCCTAAATATGCTTCACTCTTAATTCTTTTATAGCATGACTATTGAGCTCTTTTGTTTGATGCTAAATTTGTCAATAGAGAACAAATATTTCTTGAGTTATTGCCAATTTTGTCATTTGGGGCAAGGGAACATTTTCTGTGGAATTGCCCATATGAGTTTGTAAGTGTGCGTCTCCCCCCCCCCCCCAAACATGTTGGCTCGTAATCCGATATTTCGAACCTGTTTTTATCATAAGTGCGCATGCGCGAAAAGTGGAGACGAAGAACCGTTTCCGCCGTGTCACAACACAGTAAATGTAAACTTTTATGTTACATGTGCATAGTTAGCTGATGTGTTTTATTTTGAGTAAATTACTCCCACTTCACTTCTTGAAGAGAATAGTGTACCGGTACAGGCAGATCGTTTGTTTACAAATCGTATTTTGGCACGCTTTATCGCCAGGGCGCACCCTACAGCTCCATGCACGGTGACCTAACGCACAGACAGTCGTGATGTGTCCCCCGGTTAGCAGGGGATTCAAACATAGTATGGAAGCTCGGTCGTAAAAAAGATCTTTCCCCTTCCCGCCCCCCGCTAAAGGGGGGATAGTCTGAATGCGGGATATGAAAATGTTATGCTTCTTTATTAATGGATTCACATGTTATGAAGTTCGACATAAGAATTTAATATACTCGACTGCGCTTTGATGACACCTATATATGCCTACACTACAGTATATGAACAGAACTAATCTACTTAAAAGCCTTTGAAAACAAATATATCTTCAGTAGAGATTTAAAAATGGGGACTTATTGTGCTTTCCTTATTACAAGAGGAAGTTGGTTTCAGAGTTCTGGAGCAGCACAGCTAAATGCACAATCTCCATGAGTTGCCTTTGTTTTGGCATGAGGCAACTTTAGAATGTAAGTTATATGGATGCAATCTAAAAGATAATAATTGAGACAGTCAAGTAATTTGGGGCTTAACCATTCAAAGCTTTGTAAACAAGCAAAAGTATGTTGAATGTGATTCTGTACATTATTGGCAACTAATGTAACTTCATCAAAACAGGAGTGATGTGGGAAAATTTTGAGGAATTGATCACATGTCTTGCACAGGCATTCTGAACTCACTGCAACTTCATGGTGTGTGAATCTGACAGGCCAACAATAATCCATTACAAAAATAAAGTGTACTACTAATAAAAGCATGGACAAGGCTTTCAGTGTTTTTCTGATCTAAATATTGACGGATGTGACACAAATTATATAACATATAAAAGGCAGATTTGCATGTGTTGGATATCTGTGTCTCTATGTTTAACCGAGAATCTAGCCATACACCCAAGATTTCACACAGTGCTTGCCGGTTTCACTGCTGCATCTCCAACTGTCTAACCCGCCTACTCCTGTCCTTCACTGCAAAAGCAGTGAATTCGGGAACCGAGAAGGAACCAGCTTTTGGTCCGCTAGCGAAGGTTCCAACTCGGGTGGGGGCTAGTCACAAGACCAATAAAATAAACAAATTCCAAATAAAAGATAAGGAAAATTAATAAACAAAAGCACTTGGACACAATGTACATAAAGTGTCATAAAATATTTTATTTACATATCCATTAACAAATAACTAGAATCAATTTACAGATATTATTAATAAAACTCTCGATCGATTCACTCTATTAAAAGCCCATGTTTAGAACCTATATAAAACAATACTTAAAATAACTTAAACTATCAGTTATTAAGGGGAATACTATAAGGGATGGGAAGAGGTAAGTCGGGGAGGGATCGTTAGTACAGTGGCCACTTACATGTAACGCGATGTCTAAATATGCGATATCGCGACTTGTACTTGTGCACTGTTTTAGCTGCTGGTGACGACGCGGACGAGGATGACGACAATGCAAGAATAGAAGGGACGATGACATCGAATACTGGAAGAAATAGCTCAGGAACATGATGAGTAAAAATGACACTCGGTACCAGGATACTGGATACATACAGCATTGCACACGAGTGACAGGAACATGATCATACACTGGATCACTAAGATTCCAAAGGGTCAGTGGTACCCAAATGCAGATGTCTTATATTAGTTCTTGTTGACTTGGAGTGTAGATGATGACTTGGTTCAAACTACGATGGTCAAACTTCAGAGGACCTCGATATTGGTTAGGGTCAGTTAGTAGGGAGGGGTAGTAGGGGATAAGTTGGGGGGAGCCAAGTTCATACTGGTATCATCTCATTGGTCACTACACATTTTAGGGGTTGGGCTTTAATCAAAGTTATACATCTAATTGGCCAAGAGTTTATTAGTTGACCACTCCTATGGCAACAACAGTTTCCAAGCAAACATACATTTAAACAATGGAACACTAAACTTATTCAATCTCCAAATAAACCTTGTAGAAATAAAGAACTACAAAATCTATTCAACATTAAAGACAATGGAACAAACACTCCTATTGAGCCTTTGTTAAGGGAGGCATGATTAAAGCCTCAAGCTACCCTCATGTATCTCACTTAACACAATGGTGGATTTAAAGCACTAAATAAAGTGTTGGCTATCAAGGATTCAGGATGTAGTGTTAAAAAAAAGGATTAAGCTAGTGAAATGGAATCAAAGAGAATAGGGCTTAAATCTTATGGAATAAACTTGAATACAACAGCCAGGGCATGTTAGAATTATGTGTGCAATATAAAAAGATCAAAATAACAGGATAGGATAGAGGCTAAAAGCTTTATGAATAATCTAATATTTACAATATAGTGTGCATTTTCATGCATGCTACATATGTACATGTAAGTGGGTACCTGGTAGGATTTATTCCTTGAATGCACCGAGCGCTATATGGTTGCCATGCTAAAGCCAGGGTAATAATATGCAGGGCCCTCAGGGAGAACATTAGTTAGTACTGATGAGGCTACCCTGGGTAAACAAAACATTATGATCAATATTCAGTTTTGCTTCTTGTCTGGATGTTCCAAAAATGAGAAAACTCTATTTTTTTGTCATCAAGCATTAGCTTATGTTGCAGCATCCAAGAACGAATGTTTCCTATACAGGTTTCCAAAATTGAAGTATTACATGTATGTTGATCCTTATCAGGGCTAAAAGAAATATGCAACTACAGTCAAACCTGTCTATAGTGGCCACCGAAGGGAAACAGAAAAAGTGGCCGCTATAGACAGGTGGCCGCTATAGACAGGTCGGCGGCCATTTTTAATTTTTTTGCACATACACTGTTACACGCAACAAAGTTATACTAAACTAGTGTACATGCATCCATATATATCACTTAGGAAAAGAAGCTATAGATCAACAGATTTGACGTATAACATGTCATATGATATATAAATGCCAAAATAATATGCTTTGTTGTCAATAAATGAGAAAAACAATAGATATACGAGCAATCTGTGTAAGATGAATTTTCCCTCAAATTACCACGTACGTACCACCCGCGGTAGACGCGGCTGAGTGCTGTTCTTGATTTTTATATAGTCTAAAAACGATGTCTAAACTCTAATCATGCTTTTGCTTCCTGTCAAAAAATTACAATAATAAGTTTATCTTTTGAATAAAATCGTGCAATCAATTTTCATTCAATAAATATTTGCCTTTTGAATGGTTTAAAAGAAGTTTTAACTGTTTTTGAGGACAGGCGATAGAAGTGCTCGCTTGCATTCGTCGAAAGTGCGAACGTCGACAATGGCCTGGACGGGGGCCTGGATCGCCGGTGGACGATCCGAGTCGAGTTTTCACGCCGTTTTTCAGCAGGACAATCTCTCGTACATGAAATCGTTATTATTGATCTTTAAAAATAATAATACTTGGTAGTATTTTATTATTTTCACTTTCTAAAAAAACTCACTCCTTTATTATTTTTTACAAAAGTTGTAACGCTTTGAATTTTTTTTTTTATAAATCTTTTAAAAATCAAAAATTATATTGAAGTGTACGAGCCTGTGCTATTGCGCAATGGCGATCAATGCAATGCGACCGCGATAGCTTAGGAGAACAACACAACTAAAGGGCAGGGGATTGCAGCTGGATGGTGCGAAGATTACGTAAACGAACAATACTAGTGCTTAATTCTTACTAAAGAGACTTTTAATCTCTAATTAGTCGGCAATGTGGTGAAACTATTAGATCTTCATGGCCACTGTAGAATCTATTCACGACGTTTGTGTGAGAGTGTGACTGAGCTAGGACTCGGTAAACACATCGCGCCTATGGCAAAAACTACTTTTTTGTGCATGAAGCTACGGCTTGACTCGATATTAGTGGCCGCTATACGCGGTCAGATATTGTCCGAGGGATACATAATGGGTGGCCGCTGGCCGCGTTAGGCAGGTGACCGCTATATGCAGGGTCTACAACACAGTAATTTCCTGCGGGGGATTTTTTGGTGGCCGCTATAGACAGGTGGCCGCTAAGACAGGTTTGACTGTACGTATCATCAGCATAACAATGACAAGATACATTTGGAAAACGCCTTTGAACAAGATTGATCAGGTTACTAGTATACAGTGAAAAGGGAAGGGGGCCGAGACGTGACCCTTGTGGAACTCCATTTGGAACAGGAAAATTCTGCGATTCGACATCATTAAGTATTACTTTTTGTTGTCTGTAAGATAAGATTCAATCCATGAAAGAACAGTCACTTAAACCAAAAGAAGAATGCAGTATATTCAACAATATTACAATGATAGTATCGAACGCGGCACTTAGATCCAAAAGTACCAACAATGTTACTTTTTGATTGTCCATGGCCAAGAGAAGATCATTTTTTAATCTGATCAAGGCTGTTTCTGTGCTATGAAACTGTCTGTATGCTGACTGCATACATGGGAACAATGAATTATGACAGAGTTGTTGAATTTGCTGTGTAGCAGCTCCTTCAACTAATTTTGTTATTACTGATTGGTCTAAGATTGAAATTCAACTCCATACCAGGTTTCTTCAGAAGTGGCTTAACTAAAGCTACTTTCCAATCCGAAGGGAAAAGGCCCATTGAGAGAGACAAGTTAACAATTTTTGTAAAGACTGGGAGCAGTGATTCAGTGCAATGCAATAAAAGCTTTGTAGGCATTGGGTCAAGAGAACATGATTTCATACTCAAGCCTTTGACTCAACCTCATTTTCAGATAATGTTTTGAAAGAAGTAAAAAATTGATAAAGTGAAATCTGAAGATCTGTACAATCCAAAGTAGGGGTGTCGTAGTCGAGTGGTTTAAACACTGCACTGGAGATGGGAAGGTCGTGGGTTCGAACCCCGGCGCGGCGCTACTGTTCTTTGGCTAGACATTAATCTACATTTGCCACTCTCCACCCAGGTGTTACATGGGTACCTTGAATGCTGTGAGCACCGAATCGGTAGCCTAGCTAGAGCCGGGGTAATATTGGAGTGCCCCGAGCACCATTCATGGTGGATATGAGCGCTATATAAATATCCAATATTATTATTATAAAGGAGCATCATCAAGAGTACAAATTCTGTCATCTACATTTGTCTTAAAGTAGCTATCCAAAGAAAATCACAAATATGGCAATTAATGTATCAATAGAAACCGGGAAGCTTACAGATGGCAATCGTATAAGTTTTATGTCAACTGCGTATATGATGATTATAAAAACACAAATAAAAGCTCTTCTCAGCATCTGGAATATCGGAGGATTCGCCAGAAAAAATATAGCGAAGTTTTGATATCGTCACACTAGGGACCAATCCTGCTTAAGCAGACGACGTCCTATAATGAATAAACGTTAACTGCAATGCAATTATTTATCAAATTATAAAGAGTTTGGTACATTTAAACATGACCTTATTTCACACCATTCTAAAAGGGAAAGTGAACTGATTCTGATAACTAAAACCGTTTGATAGTAAATAAACAGGTTCAATGATCAATGAAATAAACCCCACTTTCAAATTGAAAAGCCCTCCGAATAATATCAGATTGTATTCATTCCCTCTTGAAACGCCGAATATGCCCCGGTGCAAGCAGCTGAAAATACAATGGCGTCTTATTTTGTTTACAAGTGACTGATTCCTTTATTTTTTTAACGCTGCATTTTTCATCAAAATAATACCATACACGAAGTTAAGAGTGAGGCAACAGACTAACATTAAGACTGACGCTAAGTCAAGTAAGAGAAATAAGTGAAGAGGAGATGACAAAACAGGCACTGAAAAATGTGTAAGATGTTATGGGACATCGTCTGCTTAGACAGAACTGGTCCTTCGTGTGTCGTCACACATCTCAGCAGCGTTCAAGGAGCTCTTCAGCTGCTATATCGGGGGCTGTATTTAACCGTTTTATAATTGATAATAATCATTAATTCAAATGTTTCCAAGCGTTGAATTTGGATAACCTTGTATAATTTATGCCATCTATGCCATAATAAGTATTAAGCCAATATTTATTTTGATGGAATTTTCTTGCAATGTGATCTTTAATGTCAGAATGGATTCTCACTATCTTAATATCACAGAAAAAGTTTCCTAAATGATTTGCAAATTGTCTTCTATCAACATGAGGAGGTATCATAGGATTAAGCCTGGTCATATTCAACAAAGACTTAGTGACATTAAAAAGACTTCTTTGATCAGAACTGTTCTCCTTTATCATTTCAGAGTAATACATACATGTACGACAGGCCCTATTCATAACATGTCTTGTTACGAGCAGCTTTAAACGTATCGTAATCAAGAGGGTATCTTGTTCTTAACCATCTTTTCTCTGCTTTCCTTCTTTTTCTTTTTTCTGTCCTAACATCATCCGTACACCAAGGTACCTGTGGACGAGGAGTTAAAGCCTTGGTTATCAAAGGTGCATGTTTGTTCAAAATTGAACTGCGAGTATCATTGTATAAAGAAAGCGATTCCATAAGATCAGCAGTAGTGTCTGTGCAAAGGGAACTATTAGCAACATCACTCTTCAGTGAATCCATGTCTATACAACGAAAAGATATTTGTTTAGAAGTCAAAGGTGATTTGCATGAATTCAGCTGACACATAACAGGGAAATGACACTATGAACATGACGAACAAAGAAGCGGACAATTTATGCAGCTCCTCATTGTACCCTTCACAATTGCACTGGTTAACAAAAGAACATCCATTCATTGCTATCCTGTAAAAATATGTAGAACAGGTGTCACATAATAGCAGTGAAGGGATGTCCTTTTGTCTACTAGAGCTATTGTGGAGGGTAGAATGAGGAGCTGCATAAATTGTCCGCTCTCTTTGTCATCGTGTTCATAGTGTGATCTGATATCAAAGAACCAGGCCAGGGTCGGCCCACAATTATGTCATCTGTCTTACGAGATAAAACCAAATCTAAAGTATGACCGTGAGTATAAGTACTAAAGTCAACATGTTGAGTAAGTGAGTCAAGTAAAAAAAAAAAAAGAAAAGAAAGTGAGTCAAGTAGACCCATAATAGATCTTGATTCTTGATTATCAATGATAGCAACATGAATATTGAAGTCACCAGTAATTATAACAGGTACATTACATAACTGATCCTGTATAAACTCATTAAATTCAGATAAGAAAACAGACATTAATACACGGTGAACATCAGAATATGGTGGCCTTTAGATATTAATTAACTTTGAGTTGAAAAGATGTAAATGATATAAGATATTGTGTAAAACTCAAATGACACCTTTCACCTGCAACAATCTGACATGCATCGATTGAGTCCTTGAAGAGAAGAGCAGTTCCGCCACCAAGGTCGAGCAGCACGAGGACAATGAACAAAGCGATAACCAACAGGGGCAATATCATGAATGATGGCAGAATCATTTTCTGTCAACCAAGTCTCTGTTATAGCATATACATGTAAGTCAGCCTTACTGTAACAGACAACATCATACACAGATGCTGACTTACTCCATAATGAGCGAACATCCATGGTACACAACTTCAGGTAAGATTGTCATGTCATGCAAATATCTCACCGTATCAAGAACACTGGCTACGACTATCATCTAGGGGCAGATCCCCTGACATCAGTGAATGAATACCCTTACCTTGGCCTTACTATCACACCCAAACTTTCTTGGAAGACGCATGTAAACAAGGCGACCCTCAAAGCCAACCGGATGTTAGGACTCATCAAAAGAAACCTGAAACACTGCAAACCAAACCTGAAGGAAAGAGCATACATCTCTCTTGTCAGACCACATCTGGAGTACTGCTCCACTACCTGGAATCCCCACCATGTGACAACAATTAACCAGATTGAAGCAATACAAAGGAGAGCTGCAAGGTTTGTGCAGAATGCCTACCATCGTACTGAGAGTGTAACAGCTATGCTTCAGAGAATGCACTGGGCATCACTCCAATCCAGACGGGAAGCCGCAATCAAGATAATGATGTACAAGATCACTCACAATCTCATCGCCATTGACAAAGACAGATTCTTCAAACCAATGACTAATACCAGACTGGGAAATTACCATCCTGCAAAATACCAGTCTCTCACATCTTACTCAACCAAGGATGTGTACAAATACTCGTTCATGCCAACAGCAGTTAGGCTCTGGAATGCACTCCCTGCAGACGTCATCACCGCTCCTTCAATGGGCGTCTTCAGGGCACGCACCTCCCCCTGCTAGCTCCATACAGGAGACAGTTTTTACTTGCACTATCATGTATATAGTCTGCACAGCCACTCGTCAGCTTCACACACACAAGTTGTTTTCCTTAGCGTTACATCCAGAAGTGGATGTTGCTGAGTACCAGAGTAGATGTAAATGTAGAGGAGGGGTAGAAGATTTAACTCCAGTAGTGTCTCTTACCCTTTTTTCCTGTCCACCGCGTGTTCCTCTCCTGGTTTTCTTCTGGCGATTAGTTTTAAGCGATCTAAGTACATCTTTTTCGATTAATTCCTAGTAATTCGATAGTTTCAATTACATTTTCCTGATAGCAATGATCTGCAACCTTTCCATTTGAGAAGCTCTGTTGGAGTGTAGTTTATTCGTTGTACAGCTGAAGATGACCCATGCACATTAGCATCACCAGTTCTGGCAGTCGGCGATATAGGTGAAATTTGCCCGTCAGGGCCAGGGTTTGGATTAATATCTCCATCTTGTAGAAGCTCTAGCTGAAAGGTAACATCACAGTTCAAGCTGTAGGAGATCCTTGTCTTTAGGAAATGCTTTTTCATACATGTAGACACACAGCAACCAGCAGGCTTAGCAGTTGGTTCAGTACATAATACAATCAGTGCATTGACATTACACATGTATAGACAACTACATGTCTTTACAATATGTAGGCAGCCATGATATCTTGCCTTGACTGAGGTAGGCAATGCTGCAAAAAATTGATCTTGGAAAAACTACTTGACAGCAATCACAAATGCTCTGAAAAAGGTCTAGTAACATCTAGATAACTAGCTTAATGTGATGATAATGTGCACAAAATACAATTGTGTATCTAAACCAATAAAATAGCAAAGCAAATAGGAGCTCTGTGAAGAACTGCACATGCAATGTCCGCTAATTCAGATAATGGAACACTATTATCATCCAGATGTCCAGATTAAAAAAACATAACACTATCAAATGCGCCTTGAGCATTTGATCATCAAGTGGATTCGGTGCCTTATAAACCTTATCTATTATTAAAATCTTGCCCCCTGAAATCCTGGCGGTGATACACCTTTGTAATCTTGGTAGCACCATGATGGTTACAAAGCAAATCTTTCCTAACCGCTTACCCCACCCCTGCCATCTTAACCTGCTCATACCTATTGTTTCGACAATCACGACATCATAGCCTGCCGCCTCACACAACAAGACTGTATCATTGGTGTTTCTAGTCACACCCCCTAGAGTTCCTGACGAGGGTGATGCTCTGATGTAAGCGTTTGGATCTCTTGAGAGTTCTGTCATCCTTGTCTTATCCCCAAGGAGAGAACCTTTTCCAAAAAGAAAATACGAAGAAAAATTAACCGTTAGAAGAGGTAATGAAGAAATAATTTAAGTGCCTTTTCGCCAAGGATAGAAACCAATGAACAGTATCATCAACCCAGCTTTAATGGAGCTACCATGCTAGGGCGCACTTAAATACTGAATTTTTTTCACCCTACAAGGGTGGGTCAATAGTGGCCAATGCAGATTAATGTTATGCAAATCAGTGTCATGCTAGGGATCAAACTCGTAACATTCGAAAACTACATCAAAACTACCAAAGAGTTAAGTTGGACTTAAAGTCGCACTTAAATTCCTAGTTGCGTGCTGTATATTACGCATCACTGCATTGGTCAGATCATACTCAGGGGACGCACGCTGTTGGGAAGTCTATCAATGAAATTACGCATTAAATATTGGATGAGCATTGATGCTTTTATTAGCATGACTCTTAAGTCCAACTTAACTCTTTGTAAAACACCCAAGACTTGGTAGTATTACATTTCAAATCTAATTCTATTAGGTTTTAAAGATGACAGATCTATATAGGCCAATCAAAAGTTTCTTAATGGTTTCATCAGGACATTCCTTTCTCTACCCTGATTTATGGGGTTTTAATATTTACTCTTTGATCTCTAAAGAATGAAACACAATTGCTCTCACCTCCAGTAATAGATGATGAAGGATCAACAGCTAGAACAGCAACACGGTGGCCTTCTGCGGTCAGTTTCTTACCCATTGCTTCAATGAAAGTAGATTTTCCAGCTCCAGGGGGACCAGTTAATCCTTCATAAAAATAAGAATATTACAAGAAGAAAACAATGATTTGGAATAAATGTCCATTTTTCACATTGTTCAAATGATTTGTCAAAGCAAGTTTATGTTTTGAAATGAAAGATATTAGTGTACATGAAAGGATATCAAACAGCAAAATGTTTTTAAGAGAAATCTTATTTTGAATAATATCCTTAAAATGGCCATCTAATCAAAGTTATTTAAAAGTCCCACAATATATGTACCTATTCTAAATGAAGAAGGGACCCCTCTGTTCCTCAGCTGTACCTCCCTCAGGTGGTCCAGGACCCTTCTCAGCAAGACCTGGGCTTGTCTCTTGCCCTTCTTGTGTGTTGCCTCCACAAGAGTAATAGCTCTTGCAAGGGCCCATCTTTCACCAGCCAACAAAGCGTCACTCAGCTCCTGCGCATACATGTAGTTCTCCTGCTTCCTACCGTCTTGTGCAGCTGCGTGCTGACAACACACATTTAATGTCTTGTGCAGGTTGTCACAAGACGACAGCGAAAGAGGTCTTGAAGATTTTAGCTGTAAGGTGGTGGTCAGTGTTGAACTAGCTTTCCTATAAAGCTTGTCTGAACAACAGAGTGAAGATGAAATCGATGACTGTAAGTTTTGGGGCGTATTTGCTGCATTAGGAGGTGGAAATATAGTAGAGAAGTTTCTGCTAGGCATACACCTAGCCACTCTTTCTCCTCCATAGATATTAGCAGAATAGCAACATATACTTCCATTTCCTTGGGGTACATTTACCCTGTCACTTGAATTGCTATGAGGTACTCTGTCCATGCTGGAAAACTGACTGGAGTTGAATAAACTCTGAACACATCTTGGAGTACTGAGAAATGATGTTTGCAGCATACTGCCTCCTAGCTTCATTTGACACGAATGACAGATTGCAGCCATTTTCCCACGGTCAATGCCAACGTATTTCAGCCTCTGGAACACAGCACTCATCATGCGAAAGTGAACTTTGCTAGAGGATGCGTTCACCAGTCAACCTGTGAATCAAATTACAGCAAAAAAAAAAGCTTGTAATTTAAGAATTCTTCATCAAGCTAATGTTACTGCTCTCTTACAGTAATTCATGCTGATGCCAAAAATGCAGAGAAAATATTGGGAAAAAGCCTTTCAATAATATCTCTTCAAGATTATTACTTGACTTTGGAAGTATGGTGAAAATGAAGGGTTTTACAAGTACATTAATGACATAAGATTAAGAGTCTACACTAGGCCACTCACAACAAACTCACACACCACACCTCTGTATGGCCAGGATCACCTCCCATAGGCAAGTGTGTGTTTTCAATCTCATATGAGAGCTTCACAGGAGCAAGATTGCCAGCCAAAATAAAGCCACTTTGATTCACTTGATCAAGGAGACATAGATTCAAAGTGAGGGAATTGTCTGGAAATAGGACATTTTAACAAAGGCTATCTCTTTTCAAAGCCTGCAAAACAAGCTTTGTGTAAAAAATTATGTACCTTATTCTGGAATCTTAGAAAAAAATTTCTACCTTGTACAACAGAAGACCCAAATGATCATTTCAAAAATTTCCAAAATATTCCAAATCAAATTATGGCCAGTCCAGTAGCTCAATGTATTAGGTTCCAACATGACTAAAAGACTTGACTTGGCTTTTGGCTTCTAAGGCTGAGAATCTTTTGTTTTTGTCTTTTTTCCCTTTTAATTTATCTTTTGACTGGGCAGATTCAAAATGGATGCAGGTCTACAACTAAATTACACTACATGTAAATGCACTACACTATTATTTTTTTTTTTTAAATGGGATTAGCATACAATTCAATAGAAAGACATGTATGTACATGTAATTTGAACTAAGACTTATGAGTACAATAAAAGAACATCTGTATGTAGCATGACCAGACTTGGCGGCTTTAGCCGTGCAGTATGCACGAATGAAGTGTATATTTAATCTGTACATACACTCATGGCAAAATCTCTATACTTTGTGTGTACACTCGGACTATGTCACACACCCCAACACTTTCAAACACCATTGCACAAAAGTCAACATTTACTAAAAATCGGCAGTTGATTTACAAACACTGACACCAACATCTAAATAAATACAATAAATTTGACTTTAATACCGATGTTGTTGTTGGAAAAGATCATTCCAAAAATAAAATCTGTAATTTACAGTCATTTCGGGCGAGGAAGTGTATCAGAGTCGTTGTATACATTTCTTAGTCGCCACAAGTGCTGAATCTCCGGGGAAAAAACTTAAGTCAAAAACTTGGTCGATATTTTACGATTTAGCGTACATGTAAAAAAATACATTTTCGCACGCGTGATATACATAGACCAAGTTTTGGGCGGTCAAATTTACTGAGAGACAAGTAAACAAAAAAATCATTGGGCAAGATTCATCCATTTCCACGCACAGTGAACCTTGCAAACCACCTTCGGAGTTTGCTAAACTCCTCCTCTTCCAGCTCATCCGACCACTTCCATGACGGATCATGAGAAACATGATAAAATTACAATTTATGGTGACATTGATGTGGATTTACTTACTGTTCACGTGTAGCTTTCACTGTGCGATTAGCATTACAAAGTCAAAGACGGTGAGATCGTCACAGAATGTGCATTGTAGATGGAGTCGGAATACAAGGCAGTGCAACACTGAGCGGTTCCAAATCGACATGCTAAATTTAAAGCAAAGGGTGAGTTCTGGGAAACGTGAAAAATTTTTTGTTTGTTTATTTATGTTTTAAGGCACTTATCATTCAAGAGTGAATATTTGTGACCTTTCTCATTCCTTTTATGTCAGTTTGGAAGAACGTCATAGTAGAAATGTCCCCTGAAAAGGATTTCTCTTCAAATGCCCTTATATTCGAAATATGACCAAAAATAGTTGAAGTGTTCAGGTCGAACATTCATGCCACATTTGTGTGCAGTCCCAGACAGTTTCACGATGTAATTGCATGACCAGAACTGAACTTTATCTTTAATTAAATTGTGCTAATATCTCGCACTGTCGCACGCATAGACAGCAGTATATACATGTGTGTGATATGAGCACAATTAAATTTAGCATGCCGCGTCAGAACCGCTCGGCATTGCACTGGCTTTGTAAATGCTGATTGCACAGCGAAAGCTACATATGAACAGTTTCTCATGATCCGATCGTTGACGTGGTCGGATGGCTGGAAGAGGAAGAGTTTCACAAACTCCAAAAGTGGTTTGCAAGGTTCACCGTACATGGCGTGTGGAAATGGATGAATCTTGCCCACTGATTTTTTTTTGCTTACTTGTCTGTCCATACGGGAGACTGCTTCCCCTGTGTGGCTTGATGTTCAATGTAATATTTTATTTTAAAAATGATTAACTCCAGCCCACTGCCTAATGGCGGTAGAGCTCCAGATACAACTGACCAAAATCTTCTTCGCCCATTAGTTTGGTCGGTCGCAAAATAATTTTGGCAGGTAAGATGAAAATTTGTACTTACATTTCAAGAGAATTACTGTAACTATCCAGCAGGCACTTTGATTTATGACTTGACAATTATTTCGATGAAAAA
Source organism: Heliocidaris erythrogramma (assembly GCA_025617745.1). Classification (NCBI taxonomy): domain Eukaryota; kingdom Metazoa; phylum Echinodermata; class Echinoidea; order Camarodonta; family Echinometridae; genus Heliocidaris; species Heliocidaris erythrogramma. The sequence goes on from CM046867.1 coordinate 18,545,361, forward strand.
AATGGAATTTCCTCACCGAGCCAATCTTTACCCGTACTGTACCGTCAATTCAAGTCATTTGAATCGACGGTATACATTATGCACTGTGCAATCAAGTCAATTGAATCAACGATACAGTACGGGGGAAGATCCGCCTGGCAAGGATATTCCATTTTTTTTTCATTGAAATAATCGTCAAATAAAAGTGTCTGCTAGATATTTACACAGTAGTTCCCTTGAAATATAAGTACAAATTTTCATTCTTACCTGCCGAAATTAAGCAATGCAACCCAGCAAACTAATGGGCAAGGAATATTTTGGTTAGTTGTACCTGGAGCTCCACCGCCATTATTTTTAGGCAGTGGAGCTCCCTCGAGTTGATTAGATTTTATTATGAAAGAAATTTTTTACACATTACATTCTTTAGACTTCACTTCATTTCCAAGAACCTCACTCAACAATGCTCAACATGCTCACACATTCATCTCTTGCCGCAAAACTCAACTTAACTCTAAGTTAGTCAAAGTATCTAAATAATGAGATCTATCAATAAATCATCATCTAGCTGTCTAGTTAAGTCAAACTTCAAAAGTTCAAATTATTTCAAACTTCGAACATGTCAAACTCAAACTAGTCAAACAAAGTGAGTGACTGAGTCAATCAAACTGTTAAAGTCAAAGACAATCATATAATTTATTAAAAAGTCAGAGTTGTTAATGATTAACTGAATAATGAACATTAGAAACTTGAACTTACACTGACTTACGATTATCTTGGAAGATATCGATAAGCCAAAGTTTCGTCTTCTGACTTAATTTTGACCAAAGTCATGCAGTCAACCTCAACTTTATTTGCAGTTCACCGGCGTACCAGCGTTAACTCAATCATGGCGTGGCACCACTAGCGCTAATACTCAAACCAAATCAGCTAGCTCCGAGTTACCTACGCATCTCTACTTAGTCTTTTACATAACTTTGATATTAAAATACTAAAAGAAATAACTAAATGATTACACATAACTGCCTATTTTAGATAAACAATTAAATTACACATTACTAAAACAATTTTTGATGTCACTTAAATGTAAATAATAATGACAAAACAACTACATATTAGATTTTCCTTTGTCGCATATTACTTTAAACTTTAAGATGCGAGACTATTCCAGCAAAATGGCAGCCTCCATGCTCACTCGCAGATTTTTGTTTAGTGGAGTAAAATCTGCAAGATTATTATCGCCCACATCGTTTGCGTGCAGCAAATTACAAGATGTTAATCAGAAACATTCTGTGACGCAGAGACGACACTTCAATGACCTTCTTGGTGACAAAACTGTTCGGATTGGGTGTGCTTCTGGATTTTGGGGCGACACTGCAGTGTCAGGTACGCGAGTATGAGTATGATGAGGCTCCACGCCCCGCCGCCATCACGCCGGCGGCGCGGGCGACCTGCCCGCCCCAACTCTGATCGGTGCATGTGCAGCTGGCGTTTTGTGTACGTGTGTGTGCCTGGCCTGGCACGGTGCCTGGAATGGAGGTGCCTGGAATGGAGGAGGCTGGGGCTGGGCGGGGCAGTTTCTGAAATGGGCGGGGTCGCAGTCAGTTATGTTCATGAGGTTGTTGTATGAACATGATCATGATGATGAAGAACTTACTTTTAAATTGCTATATTTTTCATGTTTAAGTTTCATATCAGATACAGTATAGTGACAGTAATATCTAAGTAAATGATTTTCAGTTAGGGCTTAGGCCTATGAAAATTCATTGTTACCCCAAAATATAGTAAAAATAACATAAAATAGGTTACTTCGTCTGTTGTAAGCTTTTCAGAATTCAATGCTCAATTTTCATTTGTGCCTTTGTTTAGCTGTACGAGCTCCGTGGCCAAAAAAAAAATCAGTTTTTTTTTACCTTGCATGTGTAACTTATATATATGGGATTACACAAATCTTACACTGCATGTGTAGTCCCATACAAGTTACATGTCGAGGTAAAAAACCCCAGATTTTTTTTTTTCTCTTTTATTCATTCAATTTTACAATCTTAGTTGATCCTGGAAGGTAACCCATTTAGCAAACTCTGAGGGTGGTTTGTAACTTGTATATATGGGACTACACATGCAATGTAAGATTTGTGTAATCCATACAAGTTACACATGCAAGGTAAAAAAAAACCCTGATTTTTTCTCCTCTTTCTTTTTTCATTCATTCAATTTTTACAATTGTAAGACTTATTTTGTCATCAATTACTTTGCTCTAAATGTTTGTCTACTCACCTGTTGTCCGCCTGGACCTTGAATTAATTTACATTAGTTTTCTTTTCAGCACTGCCTTGCAGTCTGGAATGAATTCAGTTTAGTTTATGATATTCAGTTGTCACCACTACCACCATCACTCTAGATACCTTTCCTCTTGTTCTGTTTTGTCACCTTCATTCCTTCCCTATTCAGGTGCGTTCATTCCTTCTATCCCACCGCTGCCACCAGTTGTAGCGCTATAAAATGAACGGTTTTTAACTTAGATTCTTTTGAGTTAGAAAATAAACTATCATCGAACTTAAGAATCATATGAAGACGGGAGATAACTTAATGTAGAGAGAACTCAGGAGACACAAGAAAGACAAACTGATCAGGAAGATGTCTGGTAGTGCTTTGATTTTATTAAACTTCACTTGGGGCTGCTTTGCCAAAAATCTACAGAACATAATTTACATAATGTATATTTAAATATTCAAATGATAGATAACAATACCAATATGGAGGAGTCTAACAAAAATGGGGAAATCCAATTCAATAAATGAACCAATAGAGAAAGAAGGGGGTGAGGTGGTATGAAGTAGGTTGGGATGATCACATAAGAATGGGAGCTGTCTGAGCTGAACTTGGGATCAGGCGTGGGATGGAATGAATGAATGCACCTGAATGGGGAAGGAATGAAGGTGACAAAACAGAACAAGAGGAAAGGTATCTAGAGTGATGGTGGTAGTGGTGACAACTGAATATCACAGAAGGAGAGTAGACAAACATTTAGAGCAAAGTAATAAGCCAGTTCGGGGTTAGCGCATGGCACAAATGACCCCAAATATCCACAGATATTTTAGACATGGAGGGTCCCTTTATGTGCACTTCAGAAAAATAACTCTGGGAGTGATAGAGGTGCCTCATGAATAGCTTTTGTTTCCCCCTTTAAAAAGAATACTTCCACCTGGATATCATGGAATGCACCATTAGTGCATAATTGAATAATGATTACATGACATTCATGAGCACATATCGAATGTTAGTGTCAGTGGGTTTTAGAATTTGGTACAGATGACCTTTATCTGCTCATGCTCAGATTGCATCTCCGAAGTGGCTTATTGATGACAAAATAACTGTCTTAAACAATCTTTATAATAGTTGATCCTGGAAGGTAACCCATTTAGCAAACTCCGGGGATGGTTTGCATGGCTCACAGTATGTGGGAAATGGTGATATTTAGATCTAGTTTTTTTTGTTTATAGCTCTATCCACACACAGTATATGGATTGCATGTACAGCTCCGGGTACAGGGTACATGAATGTGCCGCCGGCAAGACAGAAGCAGGGGCTTCGGAACGACCGTATCATGAAAAGGATGGTCTTCGGAACTACTAACATTTTTGAAAACAGGGCTCTTTGGAATTGGATTACAATGTAAATATGATGCTACGGACAAATGGTCATATGTACAAGTTCGCCGACATCCCATTGAAATACGTGTATCAATGACCGTTTGATTAAAAGCTACGCTGGTTCCCACACACACACTCCCATTCGCTAAATACGCTGTGTGTCATGGCAAGTCTATGGTGTCTTCGAAACGGGCCAGGGCAGGCCAGAACTGCCGGAATTAGGGGATTTTTTAAAAAGCGATGCTTTGGAACGGTTTTCTCTCTTCTTTTTCTCAACAAGAATAAAATGGTATGCTTTGGAACAGAAATTTGAGTGTAAAAATGGGGTCTTCTGGATGGCACATACCCACCACACACACTATATACTGTGTGCCCCCCCCCCCCCCCACCCAATCAATCTGGTAGCTGGCACACGGAGCTGTACATGGGATGCATATACTATGTGTGGAGGGGGATATCAACATATCTATATCTAAATATCATCATTTTCCACATACTGTGAGCCACGCAATCCACCCTCGGATTTTGCTAAAGGGGTTACCTTCCAGGCTAAACTAAAATTGTAAAAATCAAATGAATAAAAAAGGGGGAAAAACCACAAAAATCAGCAGGTGTGATCAGGTTTTTCTTAAAAATATACATAAAAGTCACACATAATCACACCTGCCGATTTTGTGGGTTTTTTTTCCTTTTTTTATTCATTTGATTTTTACAATCTTAGTTGAGCCTGGAAGGTAACCCCTTAAGCAAACTCCGAGGGTGGTTTGTATGGCTCACAGTATGTGGGAAATGGTGATATTTAGATTTAAATTTTTTTGTTGATATCCCCCTCCACACACAGTATATGCATCCCATGTACAGCTTCATGTGCCAGTACCAGATTGGAAAGCCACTAAGCTCGTACAGCTAGCCTTTGTTAGGATCATAGATTTTTTACCTGTGTCTAACAACCGGTCATTCAAGTTTTGGATAATAATAGATGTTTATTGGGGGCAAATCCAGAATTTTGTAAAAGAGGGCACAGAGCCAGAAAATGACACACTTTAAGGAGGCAATTTTTTTTAATTGTGTACTTGAGGTATGCCAGTTGGGTTTCAAAGGGGGGGGGGAGGTGGGCCCCCCCCCCCTGAATCCGCTTCTGTTTATAAAATGAAATTGAAATCCAAAGGGATTGAAAATGATAAATATATTTGGTGTTTTATTCTTTAAATTTGCAGCACCTCAGTTGGTTTACCATGGCAAGATTGATATTCTTGTTTTTGGATCGGGGGGGGGGGGGGGGGGGGGGGCCCAATTTGCCCCCTCCCCCCACCTGGATCCACCCCTGAAATTGAAAATGATAAATATATTTGGTGTTTTAATCTTTAAATTCGCAGCACCTCAGTTGGTTTACCATGGCAAGATTGATTTTCTTGTTTTTGATTACCTGTCTGAGATTACCATGTCCCTACTTGCTGCCGCCAGGAGAAAAAATCCAGTAAGTGTTTTCCTCTTCTCTTAGATATTTAATTTTCTCTGTATGTACGGATTTTACAAGCCTTGAAATATCCAGCGCCAGCGCCCAAATTTGTAACTCTCCTGTGATCATTAAAGAATTAAGAATCCTTCATTATCAGACCACAATATGTCAGTTATTTAAATTATTCCATTATGCTATACTTTATATTCATGAGAGGATGCGAATTAACTGACTTTTAGAAAATTCACTAATTCAGTAAGGAATACAGAGCTTAAAACATTATAGGCCAAAGAACATATGAACCTGTAGAATTCACAATTATTTTTAAAAGAAAAGGTAGATATTTGGTGCAATATAAGTATATTATTTTATCATATTTATCTAAATTCAGCGCAATTGGTTCTTCTAAAGTTATCTCATGCTTAGTATCCAACGGAATTAGTGGCTTTGACTTCCTAGCTTAAAAAGTTGTCATGTTGTATTTAATATATGATATTAACTCGCCTTCCTGAATGAAGATACTAAATATATGCATTTGATTAAAATGTATGGATGATTGTAAATCTGTTTTTATCCAAGGACATGGGATATGCACCAGACTTTGTGCAGGTTGTCATCAAGCCTCTCTTGAGTGAAATCAAGAAGAAAGGAATCAGGGTCATAAGCAATGCTGGTGGAATCAACCCTCTGTCTTGTGCTGAGGCCATCAGAGAAGTGGCAAAGGCTGCTGGGATTGACATCAAGGTCGCTGTTGTGTCCGGAGATAACCTAATGGTTGACGTAAGTTCATTAAATTGTTGCAGATTCATGTTAACCCGTTGGATACTGAATTCTCTCATTCTCATTAGCTTAATACAGGAATCACCCGGTTCCCGTAGGCAACGGGTTAATAAATCTTTTTTTTTTCATTATAAAATTACTTTTGTTGAAATATCTGCAAGTATGCAGATAATTCTTATATACAACTTGTTATAAGAGAATGTTGCATTGCAAACTGTTATACTGTTTACATTATTATTGTATCCCCCGTTGTATCCCCCGTTGTATCCCCCGGCAGTATGCGGAGGATACTTTGGATTCAGCAGCGTTTCGCCGCCGCCGCCGCCGCCGCGTCACATTCTTGTGTGCGCTCTAGCGGTCACATTTCTCGACGAATTTTTTTCAAACTTCCTGTGGACGTGTATCTTGGTAAAATCTGGACCCCTATAGTTTCTGGTGATGCTGCCCCCAGTGTTCCGTCTTTTATAGGGTAAAAGGCCATATTTTTTTGGATAGTTTGTGTGCGCTCTAGCGGTCACATTTCTCAACGGATTTTGTTCAAATTTTGTATGAAGGTGTCTCTTGGTAAAATCTGGAACCCTATAGATTTTGGTGATGCTGCCCCAGTGTTCCGTCTTTTATAGGGTCAAAGGTCATATTTTGATAGATGTCTTGTGTGTACTCTTGTGTGCGCTCTGGCGGTCACATTTCTCAACGGATTTCGTTCAAATTTTGCATGAAGGTGTCTCTTGGTGTAATTTAAAAACCTATAGTGTTTGGTGATGCTGCCACCAGTGTTCCGTCTTTTATAGGGTCAAAGGTCATACTTCAGGGCATGGCGTGAGTGCACTCTGCAGGCCACATTTCTCAACGGATTTTGTTCAAATTTTGTATGGAGATGTATCTTGGTATAATCTACACATGTTTAATTTTTGGTGATGCTGCCCTCATTGTTCCGTCCTTTATAGGGTCAAAGGTCATTTTTCCATTTCTTGCACTCTTACTTCTGCATTTCTCGACGGATTTCGTTCAAATTTTGCATGAAGGTGTCCCTTGGTGTAATCTAAAAATCTGTACTTTTGGTGATGCTGCCACCAGTGTCCCGTCTTTTATAGGGTCAAAGGTCATACTTCAAGGGATGGCGTGAGTTCACTCTGCAGGCCACATTTCTTGATGGATTTCTTTCAAATTTTGTATGGAGATGTATCTTGGTATCATCTACACATCTTTACTGTTTGGTGATGCTGCCCTCATTGTTCCGTCCTTTATAGGGTCAAAGGTCATTTTTCCATTTCTTGCACTCTTACTTCTGCATTTCTTGACGGATTTCGTTCAAATTTCGCATGAAGGTGTTTCTTGGTGTAATCTAAAAACCTATAGTTTTTGGTGATGCTGCCACCAGTGTTCCGTCTTTTATAGGGTCAAAGGTCATACTTCAGGGAATGGCGTGAGTGCACTCTGCAGGCCACATTTCTTGATGGATTTCTTTCGAATTCTGTATGGAGATGTATCTTGGTATAATCTACACATCTTTACTGTTTGGTGATGCTGCCCTCATTGTTCCGTCCTTTATAGGGTCAAAGCTCATTTGTCCCTTTTGTGCACTCTTACTTCTGCATTTCTTGACGGATTTTATTCAAATTTTGTATGGTGATGTATCTTGGTATAATCTACACATATTTAATTTTTGGTGATGCTGCCCTCATTGTTCCGTCCTTTATACGGTCAGAGGTCATTTTTCCATTTCTTGACGGATTTCGTTCAAATTTTGCATGAAGGTGTCTCTTGGTGTAATCTAAAAACCTATAATTTTTGGTGATGCTGCCACCAGTGTTCCGTCTTTTATAGGGTCAAAGGTCATACTTCAGGGCATGGCGTGAGTGCACTCTGTATGGAGATGTATCTTGGTATATCTCTCAACACATTTCTTTCAAATTTTATATGAAGATGTATCTTAGTGAAACCTACACATCTAATTTCTACACCATCCTTTTGTTTGAGGGAGGGGATGGGGGAGGGTCTTTGTCCCTCCTTCAAATCGCTGCCAGTGCCGGGGGATACATTTAGCATTGCGCGGCCCCAGCAATGCACATTTCTAGTTATTGAAGGCCTTTGGGGGCAAGTCCAAGATATTTTGTCTCCTATGTTACTGACCACATCTAAGAATTTAGTATATCTAACCATTGTAACGAGTTAATAGCCATACATGTACTAGAGCTTAGATCAGACCAAATTTGAAGTGAAGTGACACAATTAGATACATACATTTACATGTATGTTCTGAACTTCACAATACTTTGTAAAGTTTGGGACACCGAATGCCCAAACCCTGTTATTACTGGACCTGCCCAATTACTTTTTAAGATTATGTGAGGGGCACATGTAGTTTACTCCCGGTATTCTTTTCATTTTCCCCAATCCCCATCACTTTTGAATTAAGTTTTACATACCTTGTTGCAAATTTATGTTTTCATTAATCTATCATGTAGTAAAGTATTTGTATGAGGAACCAAATAAGATCATGTCATTACCTACATGTAGAATTATGAACTTTGTCACCATTTCTTTCAGCGGAAAGCTGTGTATGCCTTAAATCCGAAAGACCTTGATTCAGGAAACACTTTGCCGCAATCTCTTGTCACTATGAATGCTTACCTGGGGTGAGTATTGAATCAATTTCAGAAGTTTTCTTTTTCTTTCTGACCAATCCGTATTTGGGCTACCCATATTTATCTTTCTTTCTTTCTTTTTCCTACTATTTTATGCTTACAATGCTGTATCTTTATCACATGTTACTTTACAATTTATTTGTTTTCTGAACTGAATCCTTACTTGACGTGAGTATTGAATCATTTCATAAGATCATTCTATTTTCTTCTGACCAAGCCATCTTAATGTGTGGGCAACACATTTTTATTTAATTTTTTTCTGCTATTTTTTTTCCTTGTACATTACGTTACTAACAGTGCTGTATCTTTATCACATGCTACTTTACATTTTCTTTATTTTAAAAAACTAATTATCTTTGCTTTCATTTATAGAACATATTAGTTTTCTTGGACCGATTAAAAAAAGCTACTTGGAGCATAATCGTAAACACGCGATAATAGATAATTGCCTCATAGAATCATTGCTACTGTATTCAGCTACGTATAGTGTTTTCACAATTTATATTTTCATACCCTATGTTTGTTTACACATAGCTTGGATTTTTCTACATGTGATATCAGTGGCATTATTCTTTTTATTGTATTGTATTATAGAGCAACACCTATAGCGAGAGCGCTAGACCTTGGTGCTGATATAGTCCTGACTGGTCGATGTGTTGACAGTGCTGTGGTATTAGGCCCTCTAATGCACACAGTAAGTTTGCAACACTGCTAGGATCTCATTCAATGAATTTATTAGTCTTCTTTTTTGGGTGGTGGGGGTGGGGGGAGGGTGAGTGGGGGGGGGGGGGGAGTGGACTTCCACACTAGATCACTCCAAAGTGATGTGGCAAGCAAGAAAAAAGGAAAATGTTATTCCCAGCAGAAAAAAAAATGAATGATAATAATAGCCACTAATGTACATGTATTTGTGCAACAAACATACCAATTAAAGATGAAAAAAGGTGAATTTATCTTTTAACACATTACATTGTTTGCTTGGAACTTACCAGTACCATATTTTTTAAGCATTTTAATGCAAGATTCAACAATCTTAGTTTTCACTTAGAAATATGGTAATTGTTAAATTAGATTGACATTTACATCACTATCTTTTGTATATTCTCTTTGTTCTTGTTTGTGTGTGTGACTATTTGTCTGTTTGTCTGTCTGTGTGTTCTTCATTATATTTGTTAGTTTGGCTGGTCCCCTGAAGACTATAACATCTTAGCTGCAGGCAGTCTGGCTGGTCATCTGGTAGAGTGTGGGGCTCAGGCGACTGGTGGCATCTTCACTGACTGGCACCTTGTTCCTGATTGGTGGGTAACATTAGAATAGAAGTATAATTTAGCAAAAAGCATAAATGGGGGCTCAGGGCAAGTTGCCCCAATGCTAATTGTAAGAGCCCTCCAGAACAGTCTATGGGAATGGGTTGTAATGCATACAAATACTGAACGCAATATCAGCATCCAGTTTCAATAACGCTTGGTTTAAAAGTTCTTTTGCGTTTTACTTCATGAATCTGAATATTACCATGCTCTCAGCATCACTACTGGTCTAGGTATTTCAGTGTTTATTCTAGATCATTACGTGTATCTGCAAAAGAACCCAAAACTCATTTTCAAAAGGAGGAAGCAAATTCACATGTTCGTATACTCTGCGATCTCTACGATATGGATATTGTTCAGGTATATAATGTATACAGCCAAGAATTATTTTTGCATATTGAAGGAGTGCATACCGTGTGATCATCCATGAATTTTTATTATTACATGTACCATCTATTTGTATTTGCCATCTTTAGGGACAACATCGGCTTCCCAATTGTCCAAGTTGCCCCTGACGGAAAATTTGTGCTCACCAAGCCACCAAAGACTGGAGGGCTTGTCAAGAAGGCGACTGTTGGTGAGCAGCTGGTCTATGAGATTGGAGATCCCAGGGCCTACATGCTTCCTGATGTGACCTGCGACTTCAGCCAGGTCAACCTTACGGAGGTCAAAGGTCAGTTATTTAGGGAGATTCTTGGTTATCTGGTACATGTCTTTGTTCTTGAGCTCAAAGTTCATTGAGTATCATGTTTGTTATCAGAAATATGATAGTCACATCAGATGAAATCAAAGCAGTATAAAGTTCAAGTACACTGGCCATTTAAAGATTAGCTTAGAATAAATATAATGAAATTTATGTACCCTTGTTATCCTACATGAAAAGTTATGAGATATAAGGTTAGAATGGGTTGGGTTTTTTTAACAAGGCTTGGTTATTTCTTTGAGAATGTTGCACACATGTCATCATGGTTAGAATATTAGTAAATGTTAGTAAATATTAAACATCTCCAATATTTACGCTCACAAATGATGCAAATGCCATAATATTATAGACATATATTTTTGCATGTTGATATTTAAGCAAGCTCAACAAATATCATGAAAATTGAAATGCCAAGAGATATGAATAGTATGGTAAATGCAGTGGAGGATAGAGTTATGTTAATGGACAGAATACATGAGGGGAAGAAAGGCCCAACTCGATAGAACAGTTTTGGACTTGGTGAGAAAATAAAAAAATATTTGGATAAGTTTATGAGAAAGAATGTTTTCATCCTTGCAGGGAACCATTATAATTTAACATACGATTTTCAATACATGAAGAAATGAAAACATTCTTTCTCTTGACCTTATCAGAAAATTCTCTTGATAACTCAAAAAAGGTGTTGATGGAGTTGGGCTCTTCTTCCTTTCATTTATTCAATTGCTTAGTGTTGTATTATTATACACTCTATAAATGTCCTTGTGATCAAATGTAGATAAAGATGGTGATGGTGTTCTAGTGACTGGTGCGAAAGGCTACAACCCTAGCGATAGCTACAAGGTCAGCTCAACATACCTTGAAGGTTACCGAACCACTGCCGTGTCTACCATCGCTGGCCGGGATGCCGTTGCCAAGGGAAGACGAACAGCGGAAAGCCAAATTAAAAGGTAAAGATCATATTGTTAGATTTGGAACGGCTGGTCAGGGTACTATATATAGTGCTACATGTTATGGGTGCGCGCCGCCTGGGCTAGGCTTAGTTACGTCATGGATATACTCCTTGAACGAGTAGTATATCCATGGCTCCACGGATGGTTCTTTTACCTAGTTTCATATCCTGTTCGAGTGGTGTATCCATAGTTACGTGGATGTGGTTGACCTGCCATCCACGCACATATGTACCTGTCAGGCTAGCTAGGCGCGGATCAGATCTTACGCACGCGCGAAGTGAGATCAAGGCTTTCGAAAAGGCGGGAAAACTTTCACAACTTTTTCAGCACTTCCTAAATTCTTGATTTGGTTGCATAATTTATTATACCCCGCCAAACGAAGTTTGAAGGGGGTATATAGGAATCAGTCGACGGTTGGGCGGTCGGGCGGTCGGTCCGTTGCAAATCTTGCGGATCGAACTACTTCCTCAGTTTTCGACCAAAAGTCAAGAAATTTGGTACACACATTGGTCTTGGTGGGAAGATGTGCAAGACATATTTTTTGGATGTGTCGGAAGCTGCGTTGCCATGGAAACGGCATATCTATGGCAGTAAATCAGGGAAAAATCTTGCGAATCGAACTACTTCCTCAGTTTTTGACCAAAAGTCAAGAAATTTGGTACACACATTGCAGTTGTCACGGGGCGGGGTATTAATCATCATCTTCAGTGATATTTCTAGTTCAAATCTATCACTTTTTATTATTATTTAGTTATTTAAGATTTGTGCGTGAAATTTCATTATTAGCGTGAGAGTGTGAGAATAGAGTGAAATGCATGAGTGTTGGCAGCCCTCTATTCACTTCATTGTGTGAACTTCTTCGTGATTTTTCTGGTGTTTTATTATTGATTATCATTTTGATATATGTTATTCATTGTAGAATACGAAGGATATTCAAGATGCTGGGGATGGATGACTTTACCAGAGTTCGCATTCAGGTGACTAGATTTAAAATCTCAGAAAACTAAAGGAAAATATCGCTGTAGATTAGATTTGAATTTTTCAAATAAGTCCAAAATGTTATGAGAAGCAACAGTAAACAAGATGAATGCGACTGCGTCTCCTATATGCCTCCGCCTAAATTCAGTTGATGGCTCAAACTCTTCTAGAAATATTTGATAACGATGCTAAAAACCAGTAATTTCATGTAATTTTATGTAAATTGACCTCTGTGACCTCTGACCTTTGACCTACTTACCCCAAAATCTAATCAGTTCATCTTTCTATGGGTATGCATACTGGTACCAAGTTTGAAGTTCTCACCTCAGATAGTTCGAGATATCGCGGTAACGGTGCTAAAAACCACTAATTCCATGTAATTTCATGTAAATTGACCTCTGTGACCTCTGAACTTTGACCTACCTACCCCAAAATCTAATCAGTTCCTCTTTCTATGGGGATACTTACTGGTACCAAGTTTGAAGTTCTCACCTCAGATAGTTCTTGAGACATCGTGGTAACGGTGCTAAAAACCAAGAATTTTTATGTAATTTCATGTAAATTGACCTCTGACCTTTGACCTCCTTACCCCAAAATCTAATCAGTTCATCTTCATATAGGGAAACATACTAGTACCAAGTTTGAAGTTCTTACCTCAAACAGTTCTTGAGATATCGTGGTAACGGTGCTAAAAACCAAGAATTTTTATGTAATTTCATGTAAATTGACCTCTGTGACCTCTGACCTTTGACCTCCTTACCCCAAAATCTAATCAGTTCATCTTCATATAGGGAAACATACTAGTACCAAGTTTGAAGTTCTTATCTCAAACAGTTCTTGAGATATCGTGGTAACGGTGCTAAAAACCAAGAATTTTTATGTAATTTCATGTAAATTGACCTCTGTGACCTCTGACCTTTGACCTACTTACCCCCTTACCCCAAAATCTAATCAGTTCATCTTCATATAGGGAAACATACTAGTACCAAGTTTGAAGTTCTTACCTCAGACAGTTCTTGAGATATCAAGGTAACGGTGCTAAAAACCAAGAATTTTTATGTAATTTCATGTAAATTGACCTCTGTGACCTCTGACCATTGACCTCCTTACCCCCTTACCCAAAATCTAATCAGTTCATCTTCATATAGGGAAACATACTAGTACCAAGTTTGAAGTTCTTATCTCAAACAGTTCTTGAGATATCAAGGTAACGGTGCTAAAAACCAAGAATTTTTATGTAATTTCATGTAAATTGACCTCTGTGACCTCTGACCTTTGACCTACTTACCCCAAAATCTAATCAGTTCATCTTCGTATGGGGATACATACTAGTACTAAGTTTGAGGTTCCTACCTCAAATGATTCTTCAGATATCGCGGTAACGAGAAGTGGGACGGACGGACGCATGGACGCACGCACGGACGGACAACCCGAAAACATAATGCCTCCGGCACCCACCTTCGGTGGGCGGAGGCATAAAAAAAATAAGGTAGAGGTGAGTGATTTAGCTCTGCAAAGCTCTAAAAGAGCTCTGGAAAATTAAAGAGAGACATCTGGGGTGTTTCATTAAGTGTCTTGTCAGTGATTTTTACTGACAAATTTGCTCTCAGCCAATCAGATGCAAGGATTTCAGTAGCTTATAAATTACAGTTACTGCAACTTGTCATTGATAACAAGTTTTATGAAACAGGCCCGTGGTTTAAAAAAAAAAAATTGTGATGAAATCTCTCTGTAACTCTAGCAATTTATTTAAACGGAGCTCCGCAAAGAAAAAGGTATTTTTTATTGTGGGAAGCAAAGATATATTGGAGGTAACAATGACATGGAACTCCCTTTCACCTCTAATAAATGGCTGAGTTCCTTTTATGATCACACAGCGGAAGGAGGGGTCGGCGTCATTTTGAACAGGAACTCGGTAATGAATAAGAGTTGTTACATAACCACACACCTATTTCCTAAACGAGTTTCTCTCAATGTTTATTTATATATGTATTGTGAGACTATGTCCCTTTCACTATATATACTGTATGTGTTTCGTTTCATTATGTGATGGAACCTCATTATATTAAACTGCTTAGAACCAAGGAAATAGCTTATTATATAGAAACCCTGTTTAGGGATAAACTAAAACAATAGAATACAATGAAGTGGAAACAGCAAAATTACCTTGTTATAACAGGATTTTTTTTTATAATAGTCATTCTTTTTCAATGAGGTTTCCACTGTACAATGTTTCTTTATGCAAATTTTATTTCATGTTCTCTTATATGAAAGAGGCTATAATTTTATTCTCTTCCCCTAGATGTTAGGTTCAGAGGAGACATATGGTGCCCATGCCAGGGACCTGGATCCAAGAGAAGCAGCTATCTGGCTGGCTGTGGAACATTCTCAGAAGGAAGCCCTTGGGATCTTTGCCAGGGAGCTTGCCGCAGCTGGAACAGGCATGGGTAGGTGATAACAGGATGCATCTCTCAATGCTGCACAGCTATATCAAGTCCAGCTCAATATTTTGAGTTAAAGTAGTTTATATTTGTCACGTGTCCTCTTTTCTCTCTTCCTCTCTCTCTCCCTCTCATTCTCTCAATCTCTCTCTCTTTCACTCTAGTGTTTTCTACCCTGTATACACACACACACACACACACACCCACACAGACATCTAGATGTTTTCTATTGTTCGAATTTCAACCGATGACTCCACTATTGAATTGCGTCACAAAATTCATTGACGGAATAAACCTCACCAATTGTTGACAACCGATGACCTATTGAATTACTACCGATGACCCATTGTTCTCTTTGTTCGATGTCATCGGTTTGAATGCGTCAACATGTACACCCACGCGCGCACACACACATCTATGTTTTCTGTTGTTCGAATTTCAACCGATGACTCCACTATTGAATTGCGTCACAAAATTCATTGACGGAATAAACCTCACCAATTGTTGACAACCGATGACCTATTGAATTACTACCGATGACCCATTGTTCTCTTTGTTCGATGTCATCGGTTTGAATGCGTAAACATGTACACACACACACACCTAGAATAGAGTAAGTTATTTTTAAAATTTATAGCTGTTGTTTTCTCTCTCTCTCTCTCTCTTTCTCCTTCATCTCCTACTAACTTTCCACCCCCCCCTCTCTCACTTCTGAACTTCACTTTTCTAAATTCTTCTCTAATTAGCTCCTGGTCTAACTGGTCTCGTTGGTGGAAGGCCCAAAGCGTAAGTTCATGTTAGAAAACATTTGCAGATATTCATGAAAGTGTACTACCTTCAATGCAGTTCTAAACCTGAACTTATTGATTTATGAAGTGCCAAGTGTCCATCCCGCCATTTCTTTAAAAACATTGCCATAATTCTGTCACTGTATAATAAACAATATTCATGTCATCCTTAAATCAGTATCTTATTTTCGTTTTTCTTAACTTAAAATCTGTTACAGAATTACAGTTTAATTTGTACAACTTTAAAAACTTTGGCACTAAGCACTCAATAGATTGGACTACATGTTTTGCCTGCTTTAACTTAGTTCACTTTTTGTGAATGCAGGCATTTGAGTTAGGTCGCATATTTCTTTCTTAATTTCTACATAACTTAATGGGGGGAGCAGGGCAAAGTGACTATTCAATTGTACATTTCATGTTCACCAAGGCAGTAAATGGGTGCATATTGGTATGGATAATGTTTTCAATTCCAGATCTTTGAATATGACTCTCTTTATATACATGTACTAACCAATCTTATTTGCACGGGGAGAAGTATTTTATGCACATCAGACATGACTTTTACTGGTTCTCTCTATGGAAACTTTCTATTTCCAACAGGTCTCCAATCTTGAAGCTCCATTCCTTCCTCTACCCCAAGGACAAGGTTCCAGTAAGTATTACATCACCAACACCTCTCTTATTCTTAGGTATATATTTTGCTCCAGTGGTTAAAGGAATGATTCTTTTGAAGTTAGCCGTGATAGAAAGTTACTCTGAAGGAAAGCAGAAAAATTAGAGGAACAGATTGGTGAAAGTTTGAACAACATTGGATGTACTAATAAGAAAATTTTGAATTCTCTTCTAGGTGAGATCACTATACAGTAAAGAATTTCCTCAATTTATTTATTGGTAATGTCACTGGGATCTAACATTGGATGACTCTCTTAATTGATCCCACACACAAAATGACTAAAATATGATTTTTGTTAGTTTTGTGATGAAATTTGGAGTTCACATATAAAAAAGGTCATGAATTTCACTTACTTGCTGAGACTAGCAATACATATGCTTTCCTTCTTAAAATCTCCAGGTGAAAATTGATGTGGACGGTACAGAGGAAGAGTTCACTGTGTTGTCTAACCCAGGATCGGAAGCCGGAAGTTCCTCTGACCCTGAGCCCACCCCCATTGGTGACCTTGAGACAGGCAACCATTCTTTTGATGTAGGCCAGCTGGCGTACACTCGTAGCGGAGACAAAGCCAACTCTGCCAATATCGGTGAGTGGACAAATATGATCGTTTCATCACAGTTCCTCATCGAGGTCTCCATTTCGAGAAAGAGCTTTGAACAGAAAGTCAAGTTCCGGTAAAGTTGAAAGATAATTTGTGAAAATTTGTCCCCTGAAAAGGATTGTTCTTCAAACGCCCTCATATTTGAAATACGACGAGAAATAGCTGAAAAGTTTTGACCTAACTTTCATGGCACATTTATGTGTGACCCAATATACACATTTCTATGTGCATTGCATGTGACCTGCAGCATGACTGAGTCCATTTCTTATCATTTTGATGATTCCAAAACCTTATAGTATGTACACCAATTCTTATGTACTTCATAATCAACTTTTTCCAATTGCTTCCAGGCACTTTCTTTCCAAATGTTGTCACTTGGTCAGCAGAACTCCACTTTATCTTCAAAGCTGATCTTGAGTTGTGATAGCAGAATTTGAATTCGGAAGAAACTGGCTCAAAGTCATTTTGTACTATTTTTGTTTATCATTTAGACCAACACATGTTTTATTGTGACTAAAATTATTGTCCTTGTTTCTTTTTGCGTATAGGTGTGATTTCTAGACATCCATCCTATTTGCCTTATCTAAAGAAAGCGCTAACATCTCAGGCTGTGCACGATTACTTCCAGCATGTACTAGAGCCAACTGAAGAAGGAGAAGAATTGGTTACAAGGCAAGTCTTTTTTTTTTTTTTTTAATATTTACCTCAATATACATAAAGAAAAGCTGTTAAACATTTTCATGGGGATTTGAAATTTGCAGTCTGCAGTTGCTTGTATCACTATCATTATGCCGTGATCTTGATGTTTAAAATTTCTCATTGTGTAACCCTCCAAAACCATAATTTACTATTTACTTGAGGTGGAGGGGGGTAGAACATTCTTAAATGTATACACATTTTTTTTTTCTTTCTTTTTAACCAGTAGAGCCTATGTTTACAAGCATAGCTTTTTTTTAGGTCCTTCCACTTTCTTTTTGTTGTATATTACAAAACATGTAACGATTTTATATGTACGCAGCCTTGTCAATATGCCTATGTATCGGAATTTTATATATTATGTATTGTGTATAATTATATGTGTTATGTATTATACATTTGTATGTTTGCTTGATGTGGAATAAACTGAACTGAACTTAACTGAAGTTGGTAAAAAAAATCAGTTCCAGTTTTCTTTTTTCTCCGTTTCCATTTTTACCAGTGGCAATCATTCCTCATACTCAGTTACGATCATGTAGATTTTAATGCTCATGCTGATTTTTTATATACATTTCCTTTATTGGAATGTTTTAAAGTACATTTTGTATCTGTCTTGGTGCTCATCTGTAATCCCATAAACTAACACCAGTGTGTGTTTGTTTGACAGGTATGAGCTCCCAGGTATGGATGCACTCAACTTTGTTCTCAAGAAGTCACTGGGTGGGGGTGGTGTCGCTTCCCTCAGAAGTGATCCTCAGGTGAGTTTTAGTTTTAATTTCAATTTTATTCTTGGGTTTTAAACTTTTTTCTCCAGGGAATGCTGGAACATGTCTGACATATAGCAATGGCTGTAATATTTCAAAAGGTTGTGAGGTGATATTGTGTACAAACCTGTGATGCTATTATTTGCAGATGCTCCTAGATATTATTATTCCAGTGCATTTTTATATTTATTTTATTAGGCTGTGATGTCATAAGAGTTAGAAGATGATATCAGAGGATATTTATGGGGCAAGTTTATCAGGTTGCCGAAAAACAGGGAAACCTCCTGAAATATATCATGGTACAAAATAAAATCAAACAGTGAATAATTTATTGATGTAGAGTTAACAACAAAATTATTCATACCCTAGTTTAACCAAGTTTTGATTTTTTTTTCTTCAATTTTTGTTTTGTGTAAAATTGGTTTTTCCTGGTTTATGTGAGACTTGAGCATGCAAGAAACAATTGTAAGAATAATTACACATTCAAGCCAATTTACAAAATTTGGTAGTTCATGGGTGTTTTATTCACCTTTTTAAATGAAAGATGGCTTATCCAGAACTATTCATACCCTTTCTTGAATAGATGCAAAACATGTACAGGATTTTATTAGGAATGTCTCAAACATGAGCAATTTCCAAAAAAAATATGCCTCAGTGCCATGCCTAGACCAAAGTATGAATACTGTTAAGTATGCCAGGAAATTAATATATTAGCATTTCATTGTTCATCTACATCTGACAAAAGTATTTGACCGATGTCCAAATTCCACTTGTCCACCTTTCATTCTTATGAAAACACAGAAGACTTCAAAATTACAAGGGGTATGAATAAGTTTGTTGTTATATGTGTACACCTGTACTCATCTGCAGAAGTCACTATGCATTTGGGCCATTCTCAGTCACGTGTGTGACACAAATCCTGAAAAAGTTCATTTAAAGTTTTCAGTATTTTTCATGTACTGGAAGTCTCTAATTTGGGATATTTGAATAACAATCTTATCCCCAACAAATGGAAGGTAATTATTTTAAATGAGAGTACATCATTTTCTTTCAGAGGTCAACATTATATCGATCATGTGTGTGACCTCGCATGAAAAAGGGTCTTACTTGCTGGTATTCAAACCTACTTTTCTCGTATTTCTCTTGGAATGCAAGTTTCCACTTTTCATTACTGTATGGTGGGATTGCTCTGAACAGTTTGAAAGAAATTTTCCATAACTTAGTGAGCATTCTTTTCTTTAGAGGTGAAAATTGGGTCGGTCACAAACTCTCAAAAAAGGGCATTTTTAAATGTCTCTGTAAAAATATTATGGTTGGGTAATGACTTTTTCTAGTCGAGGAAAAGGAAATTTTCATATAAGAAACTGGTAATATAAAAAATTAATAAAATATAATCTGATTTTCCGGCAATGAGGCAAAATTTGATGGTCACTTTACAAAGAATGGCCCATTTGCATGTCGTGAGACCAGAAGAAGGCACCATTAATAATTTTTCTCATCGGAAGGCAACTCAGTAATATTTCCTCTTCTTTCTGTTTAGGGCAAGGCATATGGACAGATGCTATTAGACTTCAAAATTGAAAATGTTCCTGATCTTCTATCAAGGGCAAAGGAGTAACAAGTTTGACCAGTGAAGTGGAGAGCAATGAGTACTGCTCAACCAAGCTGACTCAACCGTATTCAAATACTTGTGTCTTCAGCTGTTGATAATTATGATGTTTACGAGTTTACGAATTTGCAAGCCATCTTTTTAATCCATTTGATATGATCAAGGAGTTATCACAGGGCTCCTAGATATGTTTTCTTGTAACATGTATTTCCAATGGGTATCGGTCCTGTGTTATCTTTAATTTGTCAAAGAAGAGAAGTGGTCTGCCATCAGTACAATATTCTTTTCAAAGTACGCAAGTCTTTCTTTTTTTCAAATCATGAAGAAAATATTGTCTTGCAGTGGGACCAAAGGAATAATGATTGAATTCTGTATTTCGTCAAGGACGAGAATTGATTTTTGTTGTTTCAAAGAATTCTTTAAGATCTTTGTATGTTTGTAAAATTTTTGTGGAACAGAACATATAAATCTGTTGCAAGCGCTCTTGCTGAGTAGACAATAGCTCAATTTCAGTCATGATTATGTTGATTTTCTTCTTATTCCTTTTCTAACAGTGACATACTTCTAACTTTTAATGGGGTAAAAGTCACTCTAATATTTCCTTTCAAAATGTCCAGTTTAATTTGTAAAGAATGATATTCAATTGATCATTATATTATTTGTTTTCTTTCTTGCTCTAATATAAGTTTTGTTCCTCCAAGGAAGAATATGGATACAGTATATCTGTTTTTTTAATATCTGCTAAAGAAATCTACAAGCTGTCAAGTAAATTTGCCATAAGCCACATATATGAAGCTATACTGCATTAATCACATTGAATGATGTAAGTCAATAACTGTGTATTTACATTAGTTATCTAGAGAGTGGAAAGAAAAACCACCAATCATTCTCAAAATAATGAATGTGAGATCCTTTACTAAATCATCAAGTATATTGAACCAGAAACCTATACTAGTATTGGGTAACAAAATTAACCTAATGTATTAGGGTTTACTCTTAATTTGATTGAGTGTAGAAATAATAATTTAAAATTTATAAATGTTTAAAGATTTTCCATGATTTATTATGATATTTTCCCTTCCATGTACGTGTACAACAATATATGGCGATATATATATATACAAGTGTGTGATGAGATTATTATTATCCGTATCAGACATCTGAGCTGTGGTTTTACAAAATTGTATTGCCCTCGTCTTTGGTGCAAACTGGGCTAAGAGGGGAATATTTCTTGTATCACCCTCTTTCACAAAAGCTTATGGACTTTACGTGTTGTAAAACCTGGCAATATAGCCTTGTATTGCCTGGTGATGCAGCGCGCAGTTTCTTGTTGCGCACAGTTACTGGCATAGGGCAGTGGGAAAATTGGATATGTTTTGACTTGTTTGCTCTAGATGTCTGATGTGGAGAACAATAACAATATGACTGGCTCCTACTTTCGGAAGATACAACATATATTGCTCTCACAAGATCCATATTGCCGGATTCTTCGACTCGGGCAATATGAATCTAGTTTAGGGAATGTATGTTGTACAACCCTCAAGGCCAGTCAATATTATATAATTATTCCTTTTGTTTCTTTTATTATACTTATTGAGCAAGTCTTTTCAAGCTCACCGATAATCAACTGTTTCTTGTTAAGTTTTTATACCGGTAATTTATTTTAAAGAAAAAGTTTAATGAATTTTGTAATTTAATTATGTCCTTGTTTATGAAATCCAATGGGTGATTTTGGCCATCAATTCTATTTCTTGGCAACAGTTTAAAAAAAATCCTGATTCATTTTGTTGAAAGTTTGGTCAGAAATACAGAAAAATGCAAAATGTTATTCTCAAGCATTAGATATTATTTCATTTCATGTAACGTTTTTTGTGTTTTTAGAACTACATGTACTTCAACTTTCATGCTTGCTTGCTTGCTTTGTTGCTTGTTCTCTTGTTTACGTTTATCTTTAACATGATCATAATAATTTTATGAACTTCATGATATGGGAGCAAATCTAAATCTTTATTCAGTTCATGTTGCAATGTTTATCTTGTGATAATGTTTGACATGATTTCTAATCTCAGGGAATTTCTTGTCTATTATTCATCTCCTGGACCATTTTCTTTATCCGTGATACAGATGCATACAGCTTATGCTAACATTGTAGGACAGTTCTAATATAGGACAAATAAAACTACGCCGATTTTTGCAGCTTCCACATTTTTTTAAAATCTGGTTGAAGTGTTGTATCTACCTGTCAGCTGTGGCAATAAGATCTTGTATGTATATAGCCTCCACTATACAACCTGTGCGTGTATCAGGTAGACTTTTAGGCAATTAATCCACTGCAATTTGTTAAGATTATTTTTTTTTTAATAGTGGACAATTACATGCGGTTTGGCATGCATATTGAAAATGGTCTATTTTTATACGAGATAAATAAATCTATATCTATGTTATTATCATTATATGGTGACACTAGTAAGGTCATATGTGTTGATTGATCATTGTACAGTGTAAGTGTACAATAAGGTAATAATACAAAATTCATTTTAAATGATTTTGATTGTGTGAATGAAATGATGTTTCAAGATTTTATACTATGATGAAAAAATATAATGTGAAAAATGTTGCTATGACAATGCTTGTCAGAAATAAATGATATTCCTGAATTACTTTGTAGTATTTTTTTCTACTTTCTTTTTCATTGATTTATATCTAATATGAAAAGAAATATAGAGAAATTTAGCATTCATATACATAGCTGTTTAAGATATAGGCAGATAATGCATCTTGGCATAATTGAACAATCCTCACTGCCTCACATGAATCAAATCTCAGTGGCGTATCCAGGATTTCCCAATAGGGGGGGCGCCAGGAATTATTGATCGCCGTCATGGGGAGAAATTTTTGCTTCTGAAGAAGGGCTGAGATGCAAAATAGTGCTATTATAGTGCTATATTTTTTTTTACGACGGCCAATAGGGGGGGGGGGGGCGCAACAAGCGCGCCACGGAATCTTATATGGGAAATAGTTATTGCCGATAATATGGCTAAGAGCATAAGAATGCTGATCTCAAAAGGCAAAATGGCATATGAAATGTGTTTAGAATTATGAAAAAGACATTACATTTGCCACAGGTATTGCTAACATGGCAGGTATGCAGGATCTCTCAATGCTTAATGTTGATACGTACCCCCATATCTCTTTAGATATAGTCTATAATTAATTCCAAACAGTATAATGACTAATAAGGATATTGCCAGCATGCTCGTATGATGTTTTGGCATGTGTTTGGAGCTCCTTGGTTTTATATTACAGCGGGGGGGGGGGGGGGGGGGGGGGGGGGAATGCCACCCCCCCCAACTAAAACAGTGTATGGTAAGTATTTAATATGTGATAACGACAGGTTATAGGCTAATATCCCAAAGTATTTTAGGATCGTAATGCATAGGCATTAATGTTCTAAATGTGGCATGATCTATACAAGACCATAATACTTTTGTTATATTTTTAATAATTATGATTATTATCATTTTCATTTGCATGTAGGTCTATGACATGCATGGTTAAAAAAAAGTTATTCATATATACTTACATACGCAGAACCCAGCCACAAAGGAAAGGTGTGCATGAGTCTGAACTCTTTAAAGTGTAATATGACACTGAAGAGGGGAAAATGTCTAGCTAAATTTGTGAGACCCTTTTATTTATATTCACAGTCTAAGGTCTATTTTTAGAACATGAACACGAGCCAGTACGATACCAATATCGCATTATTACCGATACCATTTGATGAATAATGGCTACAGCAATGGACGTCGACCCTCCATCAACAAGCTCATCTTCGAGCAGTGCAAAGAGCGAGAAGAAGCGATTTGAAGTTAAGAAGGTATGTTGCACTCTCATTCCATCATATTTCCGTATAAACTTGTGATAAAATTCGCAAATAATCATTTAAAAAGCGTTGGACAAGGCGGTCTTTTCCCGTCTTTTTCTCGTGTCGTGTGAATGCACTGCGTTTTACAGTGACACTGCACTGCACGCCAATGCCACGGGACTATAGACTATACGCAGTGCAGTGACGCAGTGCAGTGACGCAGTGCAGTGATGCAGTGATTTGAGAATTGAGTGACTGGATGGGGAATCATTGCATGACACTGACAGAACATGTTAATTGGAAGATGTATTGGCAGAGCATTTCTATTTGGACATGTTAGAGGGGTTTCTTAGCTTGCTGATGTGGCATTATCGTGGTTGAGGAAACTACCATTCACTACGCACAGACATGACAGACACGACCATGATGAGGCATGACGACAGAAGCGCTTCATCGCTGTTGTTACACGCATTGGCATGATTCAATTGATTGGTTTCCTCATTCCCTGTCCATAGACTATAAACATAGTCTATACACTTTATTTTTGCGTGCTCACGAACGAGTGGTTTCCTCAACCACAATATAGCCACTTTCAAAATTTGGCAATCCTGCACTATATCCGGATTATAAGGGGGGTTCGCAGATATCGTCTGTGCTTGCACGAATCTCTGAAAGTCTGATAACAACTTCCGGGGTCAAGTCAATTGTAGCCAGGATTGGGGGGGGGGGGTTGTTGTGTATCCAGACACGTAACGAAAATTAACCTGTCAGCTTTGCCGTTGGATTAGGCCAAATTAAAAAAAATACATGTTTAGCGTCCTGCCTTTTTGGAAAAAAGGAAGGAGGCCCCCTTTTTTTTTTTGCTACACAATATTAGCAGGAGCATCGTGCTTTCACTCGCGATTTACACCACACTGATTATTGTGTGGAGATCAGAGCAGCAGACACTGAACTACAGCATGCCCGGCTTGCC
Source organism: Heliocidaris erythrogramma (assembly GCA_025617745.1). Taxonomy (NCBI): domain Eukaryota; kingdom Metazoa; phylum Echinodermata; class Echinoidea; order Camarodonta; family Echinometridae; genus Heliocidaris; species Heliocidaris erythrogramma. The sequence continues at coordinate 18,570,225 of CM046867.1, forward strand.
GAATTACATCGCGCTCGAAGACACGTACGAATAGACAATTTCCACCGCCTATATACAGTGACGACTGGGTATATAAAATCTACAACTTTTTAAAAATCCTTTTCCCCGAAAAAAATCATGAAATTTACACTTTTTTGGGGTTTTGCACAAAAAAAAACAACAACAAAACAAACAGGCGGCCTCCAAAAAGGAAGCCGGCGGGGACGCTAAACATGTAATTTTTTTTATTTGGCCTTATACGAATGTTATGCATCAAATAACATTAAAATTGGTGAATATTTGCAATTTATTGTTAGGTCAACCTATCTTGTGAAAGATTTATGATAAGTTGCATGAAAAATTGTTCCATTTGCTGTTTAAAAGTGACCTGTCCGGATAAGCAAACTGTCCAGACACACAACGTTTGGGTATGCATATAATGCTCTGTCAATGTCTGATCGAAGTGCTCAATCTGCGAAGTGCCAACGGGCAAGACTAAATTTGTTTCGGAAGAAATCTCGCTGTCTATTTCTCTTTATTAATTTATTTCTTCTCCTTACTCATTGGACATAATATTAGTAGCTATTAGATGTACTAAAACTTGAATTCAAGTTTTCTTACTAGAAAGTTGCACAAACGGATTGTGCATTTAAAACTTTGCTTTGTGACACTACTAACATGAAATTTAATGCGTGGGACTGATCACCAGAAACAAGGAGTTTTTTCTGACGTGAAAATGGCAGATTTCTCTGATTTTCTCTCTCTCAGAAAGTTCTTCAACTGTTTAATGTTCCAAAGTCTAATATCATCTATAGACACCTTAGATTCATCATCCATATTTTCACAAATTCGGCGCAAAAACTTGAAAACAATACTATAATGATATACAGCGACCGTCAGACAAAGAGATATCATAATCAATATAGAATTTACACATGTACATGTATATAAGAAATTCCCCTGCACGCACCTAGTCGTCTGGCGTCCTTGTACAGCTCACCCCTGACCCAATGTCTGTCTTTTTCATTTCTTTCTTTCCTTCACCTCAGTTCAGTTGTGTTTGTATGCAGCTGCAGTTAACAAAAAGTTAGATTTCCATTCTGCCAGGGGGCTGGTGGTGTTCATGGTTTATTTCTTCCTCATCTGCTCACATTCTTTTCTGTTCACATGTCCTCTTTGACCCTTTTCTCTGTGTTATTCATGTTTAGTGTTTGTCTATCCAGCAAACGACATGAATGAGAAGTAAAAATAAATGACTGGCGCTAGCGCATTGCCAATTTGCCATTATCCCTTCCGAAGCCTTTCCATTATTGGGAGGAGACTAACTCTTTGTTCCTTCCAGACCAAGATGATCCCCTCCCCTCCCCCCCCCCCCCCCGTAAGTGGGACTCAGGGCTTTAAAAAAAAAGAAAAAGACAGAATTTTGTCATTTGGGTCGATCCATGTGTTGTGAGACATGACTAGACTGCTAATCTCTCAAGAAAAGTGTTCAACTGTGTGGAAACTTTGAAACAGAATGGAATAAATCTATAGAATACCAAATATCTAAAAGAAATGTAGAGTAGAAGATTTCATGCCGTCTTTGGGCGTTTCAGTTACACATATCTGGCTTATTGGCTGGCTTGGAACTTGTCAAAAATCTGCCTGAAACTGTCAGATGTTTCATTGATGTCCCTCCATAAAACCATTATACAGCAGGTATTTCCAATGTAGCTTGATAGACACTTAATTTTTGACCATGCACCCTTTTGTACAAGGTCTATGGCATTGGAAAGAAGTGTACAGTGGCAAATTACAGTACACTCCTGTTACCCTGATAACAAAAGTCAAAGTAGCCATTCAAAGACTGCTCATTGGTTAATTAAACCCATTGGCCCGTATTCTGAACTCCGGTTTAACTTAAACCATGGTTTGAATCCGTGGTTTAACTATGGGTAGCCAAAATGTCAAAACTTTGTTTGCACTGTATGTTCCTTATGTTTACTGGATTCTGGTCTCATGCTTTAATGGTCAAGAAAACCATTGTACTTATCATTTCCAGACAGTTTTTAAAAGTTTCAGTACCAAAAATGCTGATAAATTGAATATCTACTGTTACGGATTTGTGTCACATTTGGCTGCCCATAGTTAAACCACACATTTAGACCATGGTTTAAATTAAACCAGAGTTCAGAATACGGGCCATGGTGTACATGTAATTTGTGTGAGAGTACACATACTTCAGCCTTCTTACTGGCAGTGAACCACGCCGTAACCACACCATCATAATTGTCCAGTGCCTATGAAATACTTTATTGTAACTGTAAATTTATCTTCATTTATTATATTTTCAGTGGAATGCTGTTGCATTGTGGGCCTGGGATATAGTTGTAGATAACTGTGCAATCTGCAGAAATCATATTATGGACCTGTGTAAGTATACATACTCACCAGTACATTGTAGCATTTATTAAAGAATGTAGACACAAATTACTAAAATGTCTTATTTTTTTCTAAATGTATAATACTCCGTAGGATCTTTTATTTTATGAGGACCTAGTATGCTATCTCCAATATATTTTTAGTACTGCCCCCATGGAAAAGGCGCTTAGGAGAAAATAGCAAATTAATGACCTTTTACTGATTTTAGTGTATACCAAACGAGAGAGGTGAACGTCAATATGTCACAATCACCTCGCCAACTTGCCAATGTGAGATTCGCTTTATAGTGATCTCATTTTTCAAACATCCATATAACTTTCTTATTCCTTTTCCGATTTATTTCAAATTTTCACCATCCTGTTTTTGTTATTTTTCCGTTTTAACACAAATCATCTTATTAGCAAGGTTGGATTGGACTTTAAGTGTGCAAAAGTAAAAAAAACACAAAAATAATGATGAATCAATGAGTAGTATCTAGGCAATCAGTTATGCTTATACTTCATCTGTACAAACATGTACAAGTAGTTGTTACTCAATCATTCCAAGGACATTTTTAATTCAGATTTGAATTTCCTGAATCGGTCTTTCATCAGGGTTATTGTAATTGTAAGAAAAACAGCCCTGAGAGTTTTCAGAAAAGTGATCAACCTTCAGTAAGGGAAAACTCAATGTTCATTTTCAATATCAAAGAATAATGAGTATATTATTTCTATCACAGAAAAATAACTCACCTCCCTCATGATCTTCCTTCCCATAACATTTTGTACTAGGTTTTTCAAAATGTGTAAATATATGGCAGTACCTTTAAATGATCTTTTTTCCAATATTTTCCCTTTTTCCAGGTATAGAATGTCAAGCCAACCAAGCATCGGCAACTTCAGAAGAATGTACAGTGGCGTGGGGTGTGTGTAATGTAAGTCACAACTGGCAGGTGGACTAGAACTGTTGGGGGAAAAATGGCAGGGACTTGTATGGCATATTTTGCCATGGTACTGATGCTATCCATTCTCATACTTTCTTTACGTCAAAGACTGTGATCCTTATGCCAAGAAAAAGATAAATAAGTTTAACTTTGATATGTGGAAAGATTGGCACGTCTGCATTTTTTTAGATCCATGCAAATGAATTATTCTGACAGACTAGGGGCATTGATCTATCTTCAGGAATGGGGGGGGGGATATTTTAATCATTGTCAAATACTTCTTAGGATTCACAGGACATTCAGGACTTATGGGAGGAGGGAGGGGGGGGATTGCTACCCTGCCATCCCCCTACAAACACTTTAATAAATGGTATGTGATTGTCAGATGATGATTTTGCTCTTCTTCTTCCTTCTTTCCAGCATGCCTTCCATTTTCACTGCATATCACGATGGTTGAAGACCAGACAAGTGTGTCCGTTAGACAACAGAGAGTGGGAATTTCAAAAGTAAGTTCATAAAATGTTGCTTTCTTGATCACATTATCTGTCTAATGCCTTTGCACATGAACATATAGATCTAGAGCAGTATGTTTGCAATGTGGGAAAATGCAAGCAGGCTTTCCAGCATTTTGACGGTGCAAGAATATTATATTTTCTGTCAATGACTGTTGAGTCATTGTGAGAGTCATCTTGCAATGATTTGGAAGATGAAAATACAATTAAATTTTCGTCAATATGAATTTGGCCTGTTTGCCCGTTATAGCGCGGTCAACCATGAAAATGATGACATAATTTTGATCAAATTTAACTACATGTTAAAAAATTGGATTGAAAGAGATGCACTATTTGCATTCATATACATTATGAAGATGCAAAATATGACTCTTTTGTTACTCTGATAATAAAAATAATAATATTGGTATTTTTATAGCGCTCATATCCACCACGTATAAGGTGCTCAAGTCGCTCCAATATTACTCCGGCTCTAGCTAGGCTACCGAATTCGGTGCTCACAGCATTCAAGGAGTTCCTTCCTACCGTTACCCATTTAACACCTGGGTTGAGAGTGGCAAATGTAGATTAATGTCTTGCCAAAGAACACTAGTGCCGTGCCGGGGTTCGAACCCACGACCTTTGCATCTCCAGTCAAGTGTTTAAACCACTCGACTACGACACTTCTACATCTTCTTTGTATGGAACTGGGACATGTAAAGAAAAAAACCCCCAAAACTTTCTAATCAATAATATTTTATTTATCTTCTATTCTTCTCTTTAAACAGATATGGACGCTGATGATGAAGGTGTCTGGATTCTTAACTCTTCTTGGTCACTATGTGCTCATCAGGATAGCTGCTCCAGCTGTCTGGCATTTCTTTCTGTACAGTTGTAAATATTGTATTGAAAGTATACTTGGGATGTTTTGGGGGATGGGGAAGAATGAACCTCTCAGTCGTACTTTAAATGCAAACAATAATATTTTTAAAAACTTCACTATTCATTATGGATCCATGCCACTATTAGAGTTTTAATAGAGCTCTTGTACAGTTGTAGTGGACAAAGTGCCATCGTTATTTACCTTAGAAATTTAAGCAATGGTGTAAGAAATTTTATATGACAATTGAAGGGAGTTGCAGGATATGGTTGAACTTCATTTTTGCTCCAGATTTATATCCAGTTCCTACTGATGTTTTGTAGATTTACATTATTGCGTGCCTGGTGTTATACAGTGTGTTAAAAAAAAATGAAACCCTGAAATGTATGTGTAGAGTTTATTTGAACAAGCGATCTGGTGGGTAAGTCTAATATTGTATTGTCCATGAAGTAGAAGCCATACGTTTTCAAATGGCTATCGCCTACAGTACTCATGCCTCACTGAGACCCATTGTTTTCAAACAGGCACGTTAAAGCCTGTTTGTGACAGATATAAGTAAAACTAACATCCCTTTGTTGAACATCAGAAAACTGCCTGCTCTGAGATGAGATATTTGGGCTGATTAATTCTGTCTTGTTAGGGCAGGTTATTCTGGGACGCACTGTATGAAGTGTATATGGAAGACTCCCCCTGTGTTTTAACTATGTTCATCATAAAGCTATACACCTGAGTCTAGATATATTCAAATTTGATGCACATCTTTTTTTTATAAGGTGGTTTAACTGTTACGTTGTTTGCTAGAGGTATGCCTCACATGAGAACAATACATTTATGAACCTTTTATTTGTACTATTGAAATATGTTGAAAAATGCAAACAGTAAGTTATTGTAAGCAAATCATTAATTTCAGTCTAATCTAATTTTTCATGGTCTGTTTTGTAAAGTGGAACCTCATTAGAAAGAACACTATTACATGTATAACAAACTCTCATAAGAAGGTAATTTTACTGACTTAAATGTAACTATTCTATTGTTTTTTTAGTCCTTATATAACAAAGTTTCAATATAAAGAGGCTATTTATTGGTCCCAAGGAGTTTGTTATAACGAGGTTCCACTGTAGTCTTAATTTTTTTAATCTGTGCTCTATGTACATGATTTTATATAATATACTTGTTAGCTTATACCCCAGTCACACCGACAAGATCAGTACCATACTGAACAAACAGTTAAAGTGCCCTGGATGGCCAAGAATCAGTCGGTTTCGAGTATGTGTGTTGATGTGACTGAGGTGTTACAGAAGTGATGGACAATATTCTTATTGTTTCGGTTGTGCACTTTGTAATGAATATCAAGATATTTTACCTGTAAGTACATGTACGCTCAAAGGGATTTAACTACATGTACCACTTCAAGTACCTTATACGAGGAATGCTTGATAATAACATCGATTCTTACCCCCCAAAATCAGAAAGTTTTGCACATGTAATCAGATGCCCAAATCCAAATGACTTGTTTTAAAGAATATTATAAAGGAAAGAACACATAATACGTTTTTTTAATATAAAATATGATTTGCGTTTATTTCAGCATCTGCGTTCTGTTTTTGATTGTTTTGTCATATGGGGAAAAACAACTGATTGTAAGCAGTGTCAAATAAATTTTCATGTATTTAGTTTGTATTATGACATTAAGAATTGAAGGCTTAAAAACTCACTTTAGTTGTGTCAATGTTATTCTTGTGTAAAACTGTCCTGGGCCCCGTTTCATAAAACCTTTTATCAATAACAAGTTATAGTATAACAGTTATAAACTACTAAAATACTTGCATCTGATTGGCTGAGAGCAAATCTGTCATAGATCTGTGGAAGTTGTTATTGATAAGTGTTGTGAAACAGAACCCTGAATGTTAATTTCCCTATCAAAATGAGTTTGAATGAATTGGAAATGGGGAAAGAGTTCAAAACAAGTAATAATTATGCAAAAATGAAATTTATATTTACAATATAGTGATAGTGGAATGTTTGGTGGAAAGTTGGTAATGATTGACACGACATGGATGGTGTTGGTGAAAGCAAGGCTGTGTAGTGATGGTGATGAAACAGAAGTGAGGGTTGATGGATGACAGGGATTTTATAGTTCAATAGACCGGTTCGGTAATGTATTCAAATTTATGCACATTTCTTCTCTGAGCACCTGAGCAATTCCATTAACCTGCTTTTTATAAATGAGCCTCAATGCTTGGAATCCAGTTTGCATACATTACTTGTTGCTATGTCCGACAAGCTTTCAGGTTGTCAAGAACAACCGTTGAAAGGTATGTATAAAATTTGAATACATTTAATACCGAACCGGTCTATTGGTGGCACTGTCGAGAATTTTTATACAAATTATTTCATTTCCCTATATATTTCACAAGACTGATTTGATCAACTGCTGGGATCAAGATATTGTTCTTATTTGTATTCCCATCTTTGAAGGGAAAGTCCACTCTGGGATCAACTTCGCTTAAATAAAATAAGAAAAGTACCGGTAAGAAAAGCAGATCAGTGAAATTTTGAGGAAAATCTGATAAAAAAAGAAGAAAATTAAAGAGTATTTAACAGTTAAAACCGAAACACGAACTGGCAACTTGACATACCTTCTGAGCACCTCTGCCAATATGTTCTGTACAGAAAACTTAATACATTAATTTTTTTTTCTCCAGAAAATATTTCATTAATAATAATACAGATATAAAAAAGAATACCTGTGTGTTACATACATGTATACTATTAGACATGTTTTGCACACATACTCTGGAAAAGAACCATTTGATCAACAACCATAAAAATTGAAATTTATGGAATTTTCAGTAGTGTACAAGCTAATGAGAAGGGTGCTCAAAATGTACATCACAGAGTTGCCAATTTCAACTTTGAATATCAATAACTTGCTAATTCTTTATACCCTGTAGGATTTTTCCTAAAAAATTCGCTGTCCTATTTCTCCCATATTTGTGCTTTTAATAGAACCACCATATTTTCAGTGGACTTATTTATGTATACCATGAAATACAATATGTATCACACAATAAACCTGCTTCAATATTCCATTCATAACTTTATTGATAGGTTTCTTGAGTATATAAAACGTCTTTCTTGAAAAAGAAATGTACAACAGACAATTGAGGATTTCAATATATTCAAGATTCACACATATTATCTAGTAAACATTTTGTTAGTCACTTTGTACATATTGAATTCCAGGGGTGGTATTCTGAGATTTATTTTATCTTGATTTTAGTGAAAAGATTTTAATTGTCATAACTTTTAAATTGCAACATTTCATTGGTGTTTGCGCAGATGAATTCCGCGTACATAGCCACTTTTGCGCAGTCATTAACCAATGATGCGCCATAAGCGTACATTTTGTTATGAAAATTAAAATTATTTCACTAAAATCAAGATAAAATAAATCTCAGAATACCACCCCAGTACATTATACAACATTTACAGTATCAGGTACTCGGAGATAGATAGCTACAAGAATATCAAAGGTTGTTGAAATCAAGTTGAAAATACATCAAAAGGTTCGAAGTGTATATACATGTACAAGCCTGCTTATGAATAAGGATATGAGACCATTTAACTTATAAACTTATATTTTTCTTGTGAAATTAAAAAAATGATATTACATGATTAAAAAGGCTTCCGGAGTTACCAATTCACAAGCACATTGATTGAACTAACTACAACAGAGCTCTATATAGAAAGTGTTCAAAATCACAACAAAGAAAGCAAACAAATGAAAATTTGTTAGCATGTGTAGAAACTAATTCTATTGCAACATTGTAACGTCAAAAAGATTGTGAAATTGCACACTTTATAATAATGTATTTTGTAGAATAAGTGAAACACAATTTGGCAAATCAATTAAACATATTTCATACATAATTCTGAGAAAGCCTCGTCATAATTCATTGAAAGAGAATGTCTGCATGAAATCCACATCAGCTGAGAAGTATTCACACGTGAAATGAAGATAAAGGGCGTAAAAGGGCATGAGAAAGACTTCCGTTCTGGCTTTGTTTGAGTCAGATGAAATATCAAAGTGCAAAAACTACTCATCTCCCTGCAAATAAACCCACAATATGCTAAACTTGGTGTGATTCAGGTAGAAAAATGATTTCTGTGATTGTATCAATGTAAAAGCAACCTGAAAGACAATTCTTTAACATCATGCCTTCTCAACATTACTCAAAACACTGGGGTAGGTAATTAAATGGCCAATAGAAAGGTAGAAAATGAAGAAAAACAAGAAAGAGGAAAAGGGAAAGGGAACATGAAAGAAGATGCTACAACCCCCTCCTCCACCCTTCCCCTAATTAATAACCATTTGAATTTGAATTTCATTCTCCAAGTAAGACCGGTGGCCCCCCCCACGCCCTGGACCCACGCTGCACTGCTGACTCAGATTGATATCCAGCTCTAGATATTTCAATCAGTTTGAAATGATGTGTGTCAAGTCTTTCAAGGCTTTTTTTTCCTGTGTGAAACAGTGATCAAGGTGGGCAACAGAGTTACCACATTTTGATTCATAATTTTGAAATGTTGATTACCATACATTTCTGTCTCGTATATTTCTGGTACATTGTAAAGAATCAAATGTTAACATGTACACTAGATTAAAAAGGAAAAAAAGGGCAAGCTACATATTTACAACTACGTGTACTTTAAAGACGCTCTATACTATTAAAGATCTCTGTATGGTCTATTTACATACATTCAGAGTAAAAAGAAATCCAACGTTTACCTTTAAGTCAGCAGTTTCACCGACTCTTGTGCAAAGGGTACTGAAAGAAAGGGTACTTAAAAATGGAATGTGAGCAAAAACTGTGAAAGATTTATCCACAAGAAAAAACTATTCTCTTTCAATGGAGTTTATGATGAGCGCTATTAACAGTACCTGTCAGTCTGGTTTGTTTATTATACATCTAAATTATTTAGAACACTAACCCAATATAACCTGTCCAATTAAAATATAGTTATTAAAATTTTGAAGGGAAAAACTTCACATTCATCTACCTTACGGAAGTTCTCTGGGAAGGACATGTATTTTTTTAAGAAGAAAATCCTTAATACATGTAGGTGATTATATTTTAGTTGATTATAAAGAAAATACTGAGATGTTGGTATGATTAATATGGAAAATAATTTACAAAAATAAGATTGTATTCATTGCACAATATACCGGTATCACTTCTTTTCAACCCAAGTGTAAATATCTGTTGAACATGACCACTCATATTTACAATAGACTCAATGACCTGTATTCACAAAAGCACATTAATTTAAACCTGACACATATTGGTCCAATGATTACCTCTTAATCCTATACAACGCACTGTCATTCAGTTAAATAATAATTGTAATTGTTCTGTATGTTAGGGGTTCTATGTTGATATGCTACATATGAGCTTCAAATGTTGATTCTATAAAGAGATATTGCAAGTTTTTTTTTGTTTTATTATTCATATGGAGATATTGCAAGTTCAAATACACTCCCAATAAACAATACAGCTAATTGAGAGGAGACTAGTCGATGCATCTGTACACGCTCGCATAAAATAAGGGTTCGTGCTAACCCAACTCCAAGTTCAGAGGGGGTTTATGTTTTCTTTCATTTTCTTCATTATCCTTAACCATTAACCCATAAAAGGCCAGGTAAAGTGTTTTGAGGTTGATTTTATATATTCTAGCTGTACACACATTATTTTTTCAGGTGATTGCTACACCTTAAACAAGATGAACTAAATCATGAAATTAAATTAAGAGAAATTTATTTCATAATTACATGATTGTTTATTCATGTAGTTACAGAAATTACTGTAACATTTCCAGAATACAGATGTTGGCACTCCATGAATCAGCAGCCCTACTGGGGTTTAACCGTGTACTATACTTATGGGGTGTTGCAAGAAAGTTGCGATTGATTGCAAGTTGCAACTGATCGGTACTGACCAATCAAAATCATTGTTGCAAGCGCATCTTCTTGAATGGGCAGACCCTGAACCAATCAGAATGGTTGTTCTAATTTGCTTTACAATTTGCAATTGATTGCAACTTTCTTGCAACACCCCATTAGAGTGCTTTTGTGAATACAAGCCAGTACTACCCATAAGTCTGCATTTGTCTCTATATAAAAGACACAGAAGTATTCTCGTATAAATCAAAAGCATGACTGACAAGTGCTATAATAACTATATGCACACCAAACTTTTTTGCAAGCCAGTACTGAATTCTGTTGGTATCAAACATGAATAATTCTTCCTGCGATCTTGAGTTTCCCTTGAATACCCTATATCTCCAAACATCAGCTATTAACTACTGAGTATACTCAACTTCACACACACACTTTCATAGCTTGACAAAACATGTTAAGTACTTTGAGATATTTCCAAGTTCTCCACATCAAATTTCTATAATGCACCTTGAGCATTTGATCATCAAGTGGATTTGGCACCTTATAAATCTTATATATTATTATTATTATAATTAAGAATGAAAAATGAATTCTATCAATTCACACAAGACTATAAACAAATTTTACCTTAAATCTTTCCCCAATGACCTAATAAATTTGGTCCATAGAGAATTTGCTCCATCAAATGCCAGCCAATAAATAGATTGTCTATACAAAATTAGCCAGCATTCTCAAATGCAATATGAAATTTGATGTCACAGCTATGAATAAGTCACCATAATAGCAGTCCTTATTCCTACAGTCAATGTTAACATTTGCATTGTCCATTATTGCTTTAAGTGCTTTGTATAGGTTATTGTAGTAGTAATAAGTCACAAACACAATAACGTACAAACTTGTATCTCTCTAGGACATAGCTGCGATTGATATAAAGTTGCGAGTGATTCAAATCTATCCCAAATTTTTGCGATCAAACTGAATCAGTGGCAGACAGGGCCCAGAAGAATATTTATGAACCTGGGAATACATTATACAGAGGCTGGCTATGGTAGGGAAGGGGAGGTTGGAGGGAAGAGTAACAGTCACTTACAAGATGGACTCCGGAAATGTGGATTTAAAGAGAATAAATGGATCTTGTTATACAAACTTGAGTGCAAAATTATATCCGTGCTCAGGTACATGTATGCAGCATAATCAAGAAATCTGTCTGTCATGTATGCCGCAGTGCATGGCATGTTCCTACCTATCACATGAGTCCCCTTTGCCTAGCTTCCTAAGCTAAGCATGAACAAGCTCTGAAATGTTCTCACTTCTCTAGACATTGCCTGCATCACGACAAGCCTGTGTAGTTGTTGTGAAGAATAGGGTTATCATTCTTCATCAGCAAACCAACGATTTTCTTCTCAAATTTGTCACGCACGCTCCCAAACTCCATCACGCTCTTGGGCTTCTCAGCAAACCAGAAGCGATCAAATTCAGTGAAGACAGAACCTGTAGACGGGTCAAGGAGACAGAGAAGAAGAAAAATTGAATTGATTTCATTATACTCATATCACTCTGCAAAGGAATCAATGTTGAATTTCAGACAGAGAGCAGATTATTACTCGTTTCTTCATATAAACATAGAAATCTTAGATCCTGTTTGGCAAATAATAAGAAAGTTGTGTTTGATAACATAAAAGGGAAATCCATCATTAATGGCAAATTGTTCTGAAAGAAAGAGGAAAAATTAGAGAACCAAATTGATGAAAGTTTAATAAAATCAGACAGCAAGAAGAAAGTTATGAATTTTGGAAAAGTTGTAATCACTATACATATGGGAATTTCAAATTGGCCTACTTGGTAATGTCACTGTGTTTTTTATTTTTCTGCTTTCACATAAAACGTCTTATTACCAAGGTAGCATTGCCCTTTAAATTACAATAATTGCTCATTATTCAGCCATTTATGAAAAGAAGGTTTTCACAGAACACAACTGTGACATTGGGATCTCAGATTATTGGCCATTGCAAATATTAAAATGGACATGTCTCTTTGAATACAGGTTCATAGCTGGAAGAGGGTGTGTGGGGTTGTGACATCCCTCTTTAAAAATATGTATATTATTTTTGTCTTGTCTTCATATTATTAAAAAATATTTTTCAGAACCTCTGTCAGAAAATTCTAGAAATTGACAGCATGTGTTTAATCTATCATGTGTTAGGAAATTTTTGTAACCAATTTGCTGTTGGTGTGACAACACTCCACCTCTACCACTTCAAAATATTCTAGCGACATCCCTTCCCAGATATCATTGTTCGTGACCGAAATTTAGGAGGTCGACTATACTTACAATAGATCCTATGAAAATGATAAATAGCTGGTTCTCCTGTGACGGTGTAGTAGAAATGTTCCCTGAGTGATCCATCTTTGAGAAGATTGTAGACCAGGCTGGTCAGGTTGATACCTACTACAGCATATGAGTACCTGGTAATCAAAACAGAAATGTACAGTAATAAGGATCTACAAATTATCTTAACCCCTTTCATGCTGTGGGGGGGGGCAAATCCCATCCAACAGTTTGAGCATTGAACAATGTGTTTGGAATAAAACATGGCTATACTTTTCTTTTTGAAATAGAAACGGGTACCTCCACTGTGAAGTTTACTCCCATGCAAGATATTTCATACCCATTTTCACAAAGAAACCACAAACTACAGGCCAAAATTCACACTTGAAAGTTACTTTATGAAAACTGTTTAAAAAGGATATGAAACATCTTGTTAAATGCAGGCCTTGAGTCTTCTTTTGTGTTCAGTCACAGACTGTATGAGTGCACTCTGTAATTCTTTATGCAACTTCATATACACGTATTACCAGGTAGCCATTACATCTATTACACCATACTTTATTGATGAGACATTCAACAGTTCATAAAACACATATGTATATAAAGCTCTGTGTTGTTTTAGCTCATTAATAAAAAGGATCATATAAGTACCTTTAAAAGCGAATTCTGAAAACTGTCTATCAGCAAAATATTGACATTTGACGTCTTGGTTAAAAAACACAACTGACATAAAGCTCAACATTACAGACAATATCAGACTATGACAAGCCACATAGAAGAATTGAATGTACAGGTAGCATAGTGCATCACACAGTATTTGTGTGTGCGGAGAGACCATAATGTAGTTTTATACTTCTACCACATGATCATACCATAACGTAGGGTGCTGTGAGTGTATCAATGTTTGCCTTGCTACTCCATTGTAGTTCTCCGCAAAAAACCTGTGGAAGAATAGAATGAAATATATTTCATTATTATCATTATTATTATTGTCATTTTATAACACCTACTAATAAAGAGATTTGAAGTAAAATAAAGGCAATAAAATTATATCTAAAAGCTGTCATTGTAACCAATGAAAGACTTTTCGGCATATTGGTTAGGTACATGAATATGAAAGTAAAATAAAGGATTAAGTAATATAATTTTCAAAAGTTGCCATTGTATTTTTTTATTAAAGTGATACCAAAAAGCATTAAGCATGAAATAAAGAACAGGATATGTGTCACAGGATTTGAGAGGTATTCTTTCTGTGATTACCGGTAAGCATTCTATTTCATGAAGCACACAGTTACAACTTCCCCTAAACCATGAAATGGATAGTTTAATCTTGAAGCTTGGAGGAAACAGAATGACTCAACCCTTTCTAAGTCTCTCTTCCATCCTCCCAAGCTTGTTCACATATTGTTAGCTTCTTACATATACAAACAATGCAATCCTCATTGCAAAGAATGTGTGAGCCACATCAAAAAGTACCATTTATCATTTCTAAAGGAGAAATGAAAGTGAAAAGAGGAAAAAATTTTGACACTTACACTAAGTTGTCCAGTCCCAAGATTCCTGTAACACCATAAGGGAGAAATAGAGACATAAATATAATATACAAAGCAACCAATATGTGACACCTAATATTTGATATTTGGCACTAGTGACCTTCTGACCTCAAATATACTGTTAATGTCTGCATGCTTTATGCTACGTATACATGTTTGTGCCAAGTTGGTTAGAATAACTTGTATTTTAAACTCTTTCAGTGATATATGTAGCTTTCAATACATATTAACATGGTACTTCTCTGGGTTTCTCTGGACTGTGAAGATCCATTAATGATTATGACCAAAACAAGGCCCATGACATGTTACTTGTGGAACATGTTTGAAAACTTGTTGGCAGTGTAAAGGTTCATGTTCTCAAACCTTGTTTTAAACAAAATACATTGTATGAGTTATGAATTTGACCCCTTTTATCCTTAAATCTATAGATCAGTTCATCTTTCCATATATAACATGCTAAACATCACTATTTGCTCTCAAATCATAAATTTTCAACCAACTATGAAATATTCATTATGCTGCCTGTACTGATCACATAAGACATATTTTTCTTACATGAAACCAAAGCAATAACAACTTTTTTTAAATCCTCATTTTTACTTGATAAAAAAATACAAAGAAAGAAATGTCCTCTTTAGTAATTTTTTTACTCTTAAAAGGGTAATAATCATCCAAGAAAAAAAAATAGAGCCCTAGGATATCTAAAAAAAACTATATGCAGCATTCATATGGTAAACTGTACTTGGTCCCATTTTATCTAAAATAGTCTCGCATGTTGTATCATACTCACCCATCCCTCTGAAATCTGTTGCCGGGTCATCACCTTGGAAACCAAGCTCCCCCCATTGTTTACTGATGCGTTGCTTCAGTTTGGTATTTGGCAGCATCAAGTCCCACAACTGATGAAACCAAACGAAATAGAGGATGAATTAGGTTTTTGTAGAGGCTAAAATATTAAATGATGTTTAGTTGCACAGCTTATGAATATTCCATAAATCAATTATAGATTTATTTTAATTTTTGTGTGGGACTAAAACACATTGATTCACCCAGTAAATGCACAATTATGATGATAAAACCTTTCAAATTAGAAGACAATACAAACACAAAAAGGAAAGTACGGATCACACATTTCTTTTGGTGTTTCGTTTGAAACCAACAAAATATGCCTTAAAGTCCACAAAAAGGCATACAAATTTCTAAATATTAAAATTCCTGAAACAGGGGAATACATCAGACAGTAAAAGTAAAAGCAATATTAATAATATCAGTAAAACAAGCTATTATTAATGCTAAAACATCACTATCCCTCTGTGAAACAGATTAATTCATTCAGCAACAATAAAGAAAAGGGATATTTTTATGATCACCAGAACAAACAAAAACTAGATGAATATTCGACCGCGCGCGGTCGGAATTTATGCCTCCGCCATCGCCAGATTGGAAATGTATGGCATACATGTACACTCTAAAAAGGACTGGTCCAACAAAATGACAAATCTTTTCACTTAAAATGCACAGGAGACAGAAAAATTCATTTCATTTCATTTTCATATAAAACTAGAAATATTTGATTTGACCTCTGTGACCTCTGACCTTTGACCTACTTACCCCAAAATCTAATCAGTTCATCTTTCTATGGGGATACATACTGGTACCAAGTTTGAAGTTCTCACCTCAGATAGTTCTTGAGATATCGTGGTAACGGTGCTAAAAACCAAGAATTCTTATGTAATTTTATGTAAATTGACCTCTGTGACCTCTGACCTTTGACCTACTTACCCCAAAATCTAATCAGTTCATCTTTATATGGGTATGCATACTGGTACCAAGTTTGAAGTTCTCACCTCAGATAGTTCTTGAGATATCGCGGTAACGGTGGTAAAAACCAGTAATTCCATGTAATTTCATGTAAATTGACCTCTGTGACCTCTGACCTTTGACCTACTTACCCCAAAATCTAATCAGTTCATCTTTCTATGGGGATACATACTGGTACCAAGTTTGAAGTTCTCACCTCAGATAGTTCTTGAGATATCGTGGTAACGGTGCTAAAAACCAAGAATTCTTATGTAATTTCATGTAAATTGACCTCTGTGACCTCTGACCTTTGACCTACTTACCCCAAAATCTAATCAGTTCATCTTTCTATGGGGATACATACTGGTACCAAGTTTGAAGTTCTCACCTCAGATAGTTCTTGAGATATCGCGGTAACGGTGGTAAAAACCAGTAATTCCATGTAATTTCATGTAAATTGACCTCTGTGACCTCTGACCTTTGACCTACTTACCCCAAAATCTAATCAGTTCATCTTTCTATGGGGATACATACTGGTACCAAGTTTGAAGTTCTCACCTCAGATAGTTCTTGAGATATCGTGGTAACGGTGCTAAAAACCAAGAATTCTTATGTAATTTCATGTAAATTGACCTCTGTGACCTCTGACCTTTGACCTACTTACCCCAAAATCTAATCAGTTCATCTTTCTATGGGGATACATACTGGTACCAAGTTTGAAGTTCTCACCTCAGATAGTTCTTGAGATATCGTGGTAACGGTGCTAAAAACCAAGAATTCTTATGTAATTTCATGTAAATTGACCTCTGTGACCTCTGACCTTTGACCTACTTACCCCAAAATCTAATCAGTTCATCTTCGTATGGGGATACATACTAGTACCAAGTTTGAGGTTCCTACCTCAAATGATTCTTCAGATATCGCGGTAACGAGAAGTGGGACGGACGGACGCACGGACGGACGGACGGACGGACAACCCGAAAACATAATGCCTCCGGCACCCACCTTCGGTGGGCGGAGGCATAAAAAACCCAAAACAGAGCACCTCACAGGAAAACCACAGAGTTGCCTATTTATTTTAATTGAAGATAATTTTTGAAATTCGGATCATTCTTATCCTTCATCAGATATTCTTCAAACTTTCACTGATCCATTTCTCTCCGTTTTTCTTTCTGCTTTTACTAACACCAACTCTGAACATCAGGGTGGTCTTCCCCTTTAATTGTTACCTTTTGCAGGGACTTTTCATGGCTCTGATTGGCAGAGGAGTATTTCTCTTTCTTCAGAGCTTCAATGTCTCTCACCAGGGTATTGTATCCACTGATCTGTTTCAATGATGCTTGCAGAGTAGATGAGAATCTGTGTGGAGACATGAAAGACAAGAGCCTTGGTTATTCGAAAATCATAAAATATTGTACTCATTCTGGGTAGATCTATATGAACTGATGTTCTTGACTAAAACTTGACAGCCTCTGACTGAGATGCTATGGTCATCATCATGATCTACCATTCGCTTTATAAAGGCCTTCTACAATCTCTTTCCCTCTCTCTCCATTTCTACCCCTCTCGCTTTCTCTAAGCCCTGCTCTCTCTCTCTCTCTCTCTCTCTCTGTCTCTGTCCATCTTGTCTCTTCTGTGTCTGTCAATCTGTCTGTGTCTATCTCTCTCTCTCTCTCTCTCCCTCTCTCTCTCCACATATATACAATAATGATCACTTATTGCAGGCCATACTGTACTCAGTTTATGTATTTCTTCTACTGATTTTCTTAACTAGCATGACATAATTGACTTCCTCAGAGATGTTCCAAATAAACATCAATGACCCTCAAAGAAATTTTCCATCCTCTCTCTCTTTCTCACACACAAACAAACACATAAAACAATAATTACTAATTGACTGAATCTCTAGCCACCCTGTACTTACTCTGGGTAGATTTTCGGACTGATGTTCTTCACTGACATAGCATACTTGACGGCCTCTGAGATGTTCAGGTCATCATCGACAACCATCCTCTGAAAGGTCCTCAGTTTGGATGTTTTCAAAGCATTTTCTACAAGGAATTCAATAAACAAAACAGTTCCAATTTTCACTTGTTTACAAATGACTTCAAGGAAAAAGACCAGTTGAAAATTCATCTGTACCTTTCTGCAGAGTAGTATCCGTTATTATAATGTAATAACTACTCCAGTAATTTCCTAATATTCAGATTGACCACCAAAAAAAAATAAAATAAAATAATCTGTTTTGGAGACTGAAAAGAACAGAATGGAATTATTAGAAATATGACTGATTTACAAGAATTAAGTCTTTTCAAAAAAATTTTTTTTTAATGTATTTCATATACTGGTAAATTTGACAGTTAAAACCTGGCAAGTGAGAAGAAGTTTTATGGTTTTTCTTTTTCATTTTTTACTTTTTTTGATAGCACAGGGGAATTGTCTTCTAAAGCTGTCCTTTAACTTTTGAGTTGATTCTACAAATCAGTGAACAATTTCAAACAGAGGTGAATGAGTATTAGCCAAGCCAACTTACCGATATCCTTGCTTTTGTGCCCTGTCTTGGTGTAGCTGTTGCAACAGATGCGAAGCAGCTCACACTTGCCAGTGGCTCGTCTCAGCACCCACTTCAACATCGGGCGGAACCAGGTGAAGTAGACATAGAGCCAGATTCTGTACCACATGTCCTACGATAGGCAGCCACAGAGGGCCTAGGTTTGCTGTGATGATCCTCACTGGATCCTAAGTTGAGGTCGATTCCTGGACCGGGTACTAATCTATAAAAAAAAAAGAAGAAAGAAAAGAAATATTTTCGTCTTTATTCTAAGGATGGTCCTTAGGCTATACATGTACAGGTATAAGAAACAATCTATTACAGGCAAACATGACCATATAGCCCTACCATATAGTCCAAGCTATTTTGCTCCATACGTCATCAACCATTGGGGGGGGGTGTAAACTTTGAAGAGAGGGTCAAGGGTCACATGTAAGGATTTGGTGGGTCTTGAGTAGGATGGGGGATTGTGTGTTTGGACACTCAACCCAAGTTAATAAAAGCTGTCACATTTGCCATTGAATTTCACGAAAAATATGCTTCACATAGAATTAACCACCATAAAAATTAATAATTTTGATTGATTATGTCCAACATAAGTTTTGAAAGATACAAACTTATTCACCAGACCTACCATGTCTCACGCATCAGGTGTGACAGTCACGCCTCAGGGCTTTCTCTCTCATGCTCACACGCCCGGCAACCTTTTTCTCACGCCTCACAGCCAGACCAGTATTTTTTTTTTTTTAAATATGTGAATCTATAGGGTGGATGACTGTAATGGTGCCACTGTAAAATAATGCCATGATCCATAAAAATCACATTTTAGCGATGTATTCAGCAGTCCTGCTATACTCTAATTTGAAAATTTGTGTATCTCTTGCGTGTCTATAAGGAAAATGGATTCCAAAAACCGAGCTGGATTTGAAGAAATTTTCAGTTTTAGATTAGGATTTTTCATATATGTCGCAAACTCAAAAGTGTCCAATTTCACGCACAGTGCAGTCAAAGCTAGTCGGTGCTTGAGTCTTGAGATTTCAGTTTCTGATACCACTGAGGTAAAATATGGCTGGATCGCACGGCAGGAGCTGCAGGGTGGGATGCAGGCTCGGGCCACTGGGACTTTTGATCAGTGGGTGAATGCACTGGGCACGTGAAATGGCCGATTCGATATCGATATCGCGATCAACAAAGATTTTGAGTCATAACCAATCGATAGAGCTCGTTGTGACACATGTACAAGTGCAAGCTCGAAGGTCAATTTTGGAGCTCTGATCCTAATGGTATTCGTGGCCCCATGAATTTGACCTGTGCGAGCGCTCGTCCGTACGTCACAACTTTTTCTCTCAAAATAGCTCTGTCACGAGTTGTGTTTTTATTTCTTTAGAGTTTTCATCGGTGTGTTTTTTTCCCAAAGCATCTTTGCATTTTCAAATTCTCCCATCTGCTATCATATTTTGATTTAGCTCCACAAACAGATTTTTTGACAATGTTTTCAAAAATAATAATCATGAATTAACATTGCATTATTTTTGGCTACATGCAGTTAATTTTGAATACAATCTTATTCCAATTTATTTTCGTAAAAATTAGTATTAAATATAAGCGGCTGAATGTAGACTAGTCCCTGATATTGCCCGATTCATTTGTGTATGCTATGTCGGTGAAGTCCAACGCGGAAAACCGGTGAGTTTCTTACCTTTTTATACTTAACATATGTTATCAAATAATCATGGGAGGAAAACTGGGGACAATTTGGAGGGCATTGACAGGATTCTCGCGAAACGAGCTATCGGAGTCTTTGTGTACATTTCCTGGTCGCTGCGGGCGGTGACATCTCCCCAAAAGAATTTTTTCGTTAAAAATTCGGTCCCTATCCCGTACACGGAAAAATCCAGATTTTCTGTGTGCGCGATCGCAGATAACTATGTGCGCTTGCGATCCCGAGTTTCTTCGTGGACAAAAATTTTATTGGCCGATTTTAGTCTAAGACATCGGTGGTATGTAAACAACATGCGATCGCGAAACAAATCGGCGGGGATTTCTTCGGTTTTGGGCATGATTTTGACTTTGGATTTTGCTGGAAATATGGAAAGTTCTTCCTAACGGCCATTTGATGTAGGAGTGAGATTTTTAAGGGCTGAATTTGAAAGCAAGGTATTTAAAATATTTATCTTATTTTCCCCCTACATGCGACGGAAAATACCAACTATTTTACAGTAATGAATGTAGCCAGGAGTGGTCAGTGGTGTAGACATGATGATGGTAGAGGACAGTCACCACCTTTGCACGTTAAGAACCCACTGCACTAGGGTAGGGGGAAGTAGGCATGGTAGGGGGAAACCCCGGTGTAGTGGTACACCTGCAGTCTGCACATCCCACGTCCTTACTACCTTAGTGCCTTAAGTCTTAACCATAAATAATATTGATAAATATTAACATGAATAATCAACACTTTAACTTTTAGTTTGATTGTGGGCGTCTACCAATGTCTACGACTACGGCAAGACAAGACAACTCCTAAAAAAGGTAGTAGGCCCTAGGCCTAGGCATATTGAAAATAAAAGTACTCACATAATTATATAAAAGTATAAGTATAAAGTCGAAGAAGTAAACAGCCCTCTTTCCTAGTCAAATAGATAACGAAACACAAGAAGATATCTTCGTCTTTATTTCCTGGCCCCAGTTACCCGGCCGTGCCGTTGTTCATTGCATATTGCTATATCCGTACATGTAAGGTATTACACGTACCAGTACGGTACGTAGGCAGCATTTCCATGGGAATCTCCCTTCATTCATTCGGCTCTCACAGGCCTAATATCGCCAATGACACTAGATGGCGTTATACTGTAACTCTGACTATACAGGTACTCTAACTCTGACCAGCGCTTTGACTTCTCTGCCAGCTTCTTGTATGTGCAGCCGAAATGAGAGATGATGAAGAAGAACAAGAAAAACAAGAAGAAGAACAAGAAGATCAAGAAGGAGAAGAAGAACAAGAAAAAAAGAAAGATGAAGAAGAAGAAGAAGAAGAAGAAGGAGAAGAAGAAAAAGAAGGAGAAGGAGAAAGAGAAGGAGAAGGAAAAGGAGAAGAAGAAGAAGAATTTTAGAAGAAAAAAAAAAAAGGAAGAAGAAGCGGAGTTGAGCCTCTACTATCTGACGTAGCTCTGGCTCGCTCCAAGACCCAATTTTTGTTTTCCCCTCATTTTATTACAATTTACCAGAGGGATTTTTCATATACCCCTATACTAACCTGACTTCTAAACATTTAGAAAAATAACACCCTAGACTTATAGACTTATTATTGCCCCAGTCTTTCTAGTCAAGTTTTTTTCACCCCCCCCCCCCTTCCGGAAAGAAGGGGGTGGGCGGTATTGACTTTCAATTTGAGTGGGTAAAAGATTGCATATCCGTCGAAGTGTTGTTGTTTTTTTTTTTTAATTTCTGTTTTCCTCTCTCTCTCTCTCTCTTTAGAGTTTGTTGTTGTTGTTGGTGTTCTTAGATTATTATCGTTGGCTTCATCCCCGATCACCCCCGAGAAATAATAACAATGATAATGATAACAGTGAAATATATAACTTTCCCTATAGAAGCCTGATCAGATTCCGTCTATCTTAATTTTGTACCGAAGTTTATGAAATTCCAACCTAATCTCTAAACTATATAAATAGATAGCCTATAAAGGCCTAAAGTGTTATTATTATTTTTTAATCTTTATCAATTTTATTTAGTTTGCTGACGAGCAAGTTCACAACGATTTTTGAAGAAAAAAAAATCAAATTTTACGAACAATGAATTTGGCTCCCTACTTTATTTAGCAAGAGGAACGAATATTCATACTAATTTTTTCGGCACATTTAACAGTGCATTTTACTACCTGTTTTCGCACCTGTCATTGATGCTCAAATTGTACTTATTCCTTGGGCTGCCCCCCCCCCCCCCCCCCACCTCGAGCCCCACATGAAAATTAATGCTGGCTACGCTAATTCCTATCCTCATGCGGAAAGTGAAGATCGATAGCATCATCCATTGGCCTTTGAAAGTAGACCCATTTCATGACAAAATTAAATTACATGTAGTTTTAATTATAGTTCACAAGAGCTTCCCAAAAAAAGAAATATGGCATGGGCCACAAAATAAATATTTCTATTTTCCCGTCAAAACTAATGATAAAACAAAAGTTTAAAAGGGTACATAAAAAAGAAAAAGAAATCACACAAGGTATGTATTTTGTACTTGTAAATATTTTATTTCAAAACACAAGACTGGTAGAAATATACATGTACATGACTTTTGTATTCTATTTTAACTTTAATTACGCTTGTAGGCATACTGTATAATGTATATATCAGTATGATTTTATCTGAAATGCGCATGCACAGAAACTTTTACAAGACTCTTTACCAATGCAGACAAAATGAAACCACATTAACATTTTCTCAGTAGCCTACCGACCATTATACCATGAAAAGTAACTGATTCATGTGACAACATTTATAATCATTTATCACTTTACAAACAAATTTTAGATTTTAACAATGACAAGTTACAATAATTGTTAAAAGCTAATGAAATACTTGAATCTGATTGGCTGAGAGTTAATATGTCATAGAAATGTGGCAGTTGTTACTGAAAACAAGTTTTATGAAACGGGACCCTGATCTGTGTCTTCCTCTATCTGTTGTGTTCCCCTTTCTCTCTGTTCTCTCTGTTCTCTCTCTCTCTCTCTCTCTCTCTCTCTGTTTATCTATCACATTTTTTTTCTTAAACATATCGCCAATTTCAGTAGATCTGAATTTGTGGAGATCCGTTATCATAAACCCAAGAAATAACAATGCATGGCCGCAACAACAAAACAGATGCATGTTCATAAGTAGCGCATAATATTAGGGAGACGGGGGCGGAGATATCATGTCCGATTAGATTGCATGCGAAATAAATGCACACTCGGGAGTACAAGGGGGTTGTACAAGAGTCATCGCTTTTCCTCCTTCTCACTGCATGTTTATCTCCATTTTAATCATTCTCCTTCCACGCTAGTATCCCCTTCAAATTTATATAATCATTCTTCCTGTAGAGAATGCACACCGTGGGTAGTTATGCATCAAACTCCATATTGTACATAAGATCATTCCCAGCAGCTATCGTCTGTGTGTACAGTCCCAAGTCAAATTCTCCTTCTGCCTGTTCATTGATCACCTCCGTGTCATTCACCGTATCATTGTTCCGGTCACCGATGTCATCATCGTTACCGCCGACGACGTTACCATTATCCGAGTACGACCCGCTATCGTGACGAACACTTCTCATTCCCCTGCCGTCAGTGACGTCCCCGGTTATCTCATCAAAAACTTCATCATCAACCTCCGCATCAACCACGTCCTCTTTGGCGCTTCGTTCGTCCCTCGTAGGTTGATCAGCGGTGATCGTTCCGGTACTGGGAGAGGGCTGATGGACATCGCTGTAAGCTTCATCTTGTTCGGCGATGGCCATGTCTTCCATTTCGACAATAGGTTGGTCGTCGTCATGTTGCTCGTACTCGATTTGATCTGCCAAGTTCGGCTTTTTAGCTGAAGAAAATCAATGACAAAGATAAATCCTCATATCATTTTCATAATGCATCATAGTCACTGTTTTCCATAAGGGAGATATGGACAATTTAATTATTATATGAAAACGAAATAGGCAACATTAGAAATACTTTCGAAAAATAAACTCAAGGGCAATTTCAAAGGCCTATTGTACTGCCCATAGAAATCAGGCTCGGATTATGTAATACACCATTGTAATGTTCGCACATTTCTAAAGGTGATAGACAGGGCTATTGAAATTGTCTTGAGTTTAGATTTTTAGTAGGACTCATTGGAAACAACTTTACACTAGTTTTTAGGGTGATAATATTAATACTGAAATAAATATGAGAAAAAAATGATGTAATGATATGTTTTTTCGATTTCAACTTAGATATGCTGCATATTTACAAGTGCACAATTTCGCATTTACTTTTGCACCCTTTATAATTATCCAGCCATCGTAAAGAGTGCTGCAAATCAATATCACACCTAAAGGGATGCCACTATTGTATCGTTTGGGCGCAAAATTATGAACCTTTTAGCGGGTAGTATTATAAAAAATTGATGCCCTATATTCATTTCGTAAATGGCTGAAACTGTTTTTAAACAAACAATATCTACTTACATGACAACCTCTTGACGTGTGAGGACAGATCCTGAGCGATGTCCGTGACAGAACAACACGAGATGCAGGATTTGATGAAGTTTTCTGGTTTGCCCTGCTCCTTGTATACCGTGTATGGAAATGCATAGAGGTGACCCACTGCAGACAGCCCCATCTCAACGCAGAGGATGAAATCCTTCATAATTACGAAACAAAAGAGAGTAAGGGAGTGGGGTGGGAGAGAGAGAGACAGAGAGAGAAAGAGAGAGACAGACATACAGGCAGAGGGGGTTGTTTTGAGGAAGATATATATATAGAGAGAGAAAGAGAGAGAGAGAGAGAGAAGAGAGAGATGCGCGAATTGTCAACGGTTCTGTTAAATTTTCTGTTAAAAATCGAACTGGTTAAACATGGTGCGAACTGACAGGGGCATCTCTACATGGGAGAGGGGGGGGGGGGGGGGTGTTGTGGCACCCTCCATTAATAAAAAATCCTATTGGGAATATTTGGTGTTGGTTCGACACTGTTGATTAAAAAATGATCCACGCAGCGACGACTCTGCCAAGTACACGTGATAACTAATCCCGTTAACTAATGATAATCATCAGGTCTTTTGTTATCCAGGTAGCCTCATTGATTGATTGATTGATTGATTGATTGATTTTATTCGTCAGATAATATACATGACATATCATGACAGGATAGTCCATGTAAGCCGAAAAGGCTTATTTCCAATGGAATCCTTGAACATAATTAAACACATTATAAAATACGACAAGATTAAATCGTGAATACAAATTATACACTTGACCAAGCATTATCAGTATGAATAGTTCTTCCTGAGAGCCCTGCTATCATTATTTCTCGACGCAGGAATACACCTGCGTCGAGAGAGACAATATGTAGGTAGAGCATCTTGTCCAAGAATGTACTACCAGACAAGGATCGAAAAAAGTGACCTCTCGTATGAGAGTCAGAGAGAGCCTTCACCAATTCACTACTAAACTAGTTATATCATATAGTTGCCTGGACGAATCTGGAGAAGCGAGCATTTTGTAGGCCGTCGTCACCCCAGTTTTCCGGGTCGAGTTTGGGTTTACACAGTCCGATGATGAGGGCGATGATGAAGGATTGGAAGAAGGAACCGAAGATGGTGAGCTGGACGGTTATCAGCTTACTAATGGGACGCAGCCCCGCCAGTTCCTCCTTGGTCGCTCGATAGAATACCATCAAACAATACATCGCCCACTGGGAGGGATAGGATTATGAGAAGTGAATCAGGAATAAGTAATAACCCTTAGTTTGCATAAACATTGAATTAATTCCTATTCATATAATTATAGACATGTTTCCCCCTGGGGAGACAGGAGTATTATGAGGGGGAAGGGGAGATCCCGTTCATTAGCTAGGGATCCTCTAAAATTCTAAACATTAAAGTATATGTCATTATACATGTGTATATCTCTTTAAAAAATCAATTAGAAGAACATTTACCACATGATGGTTGAGTAATGTAGAAATTTATTTCTACACCTAGAAAAAAGCCATGACATTTTACGGCAAAGAAATGGTCTTTTAGTCAGGAGGGGAGGGGGTGGCGAAGTGTCATTCAATGTGGGGGGGGGGGGGCACCAGCAAAAAAGGACTGTTTGGGGGAAGGCACCTACAAGGGGTGAACATAAAGCAAAAAAGGACCATTCTGTGACAGTCTACTTAATACATTATCAAGTGTCGTTTTTCTTTAGGATTACATGTACATCGATATCATACTTTTATGCGAGACTGCTTACTATGGCCCGTATTCTGAACCCTGGTTTAACTTAAACCAAGGTCTAAATGTGTGGTTTAACTATGGGCAGCCAAATGTGACACAAATCTCTAACAGTAGATATTCAATTTATCAGCATTTTTGGTACTCAAACTATTAAAAACTGTCTGGGAATGATAAGTACAATATTTTTCTTGACCGTTAAAGCATGAGACCAGAATCCAGTAAACATAAGGAACATACATTGTAAACAAATTTTTTGCTACTCATAGTTAAACCACACATTTAGACTATGGTTTAAGTTAAACCGGAGTTCAGAATACGGGCCTATAGGTTTTCCCGCCCATTTTCGTCACCTATTCAAGCGATTTCATCAGCTTTTAATTCAATTTCGTCAAACACGAGGATCGATTTCGTCCAAATGTCATTTAATTTCGTCTTTGGTCAACCAAATTCAACAATTTAGCATTCACATTCGTCAATTGTCACTGGATTTCGTCCCCACTGGCAAGCGAGTAAAAATGTTCAGATCAAATTCGTCGTCTTTTCAAACAAATTCACTTTATTGCTGTCCAAATTCGTCTTAATTTTTATTCCTCTCTACATAAAACCTTTAACCATTTTCTTCTTAACTTTTATGTGATTCATATAATTATATTGATGTTTAGCTACATGTAAGCATGATAAGCATTCTTTTTTTATTCCAATCTGTGATTGCATCATCAAGTGGATGTATCGATGCATTTTATGTTTACAGAACCTTATTATTCGACAATGAATATTGAAAATTTGTCTATATATCTATTTAAAAGTTTATTTATATCCCCCAAAAAACTTGTTTCAACTGCATCTTTCTTTATCTTTATTTTGTTGTATTGTGTTGTTCATGTGAGAGTATTTCATCTGTGTGAAGTTAGATGATGTGATTTATTGATTGTTGCGAATTGAAATATGTTTTATCTACGATGAAAGTGGCATAATTGTGATCATGCAGGTGGTGAGTAAACGATATGATGAGCAAATGTAGATGCATCTTGCTGCAGCAGCTGCAGTAGTATAGAGGACGATTTTGCGTGAAAGTTTGACGAAAACGAATGCAAAAAGACGAATTTGATCTTGTTGTTTTGCGCCCAACTACCGTGACCGACGAAATTGAATCGAAAGTGACGAAAGTCAGCGACAAATGACGAAATTGAATGGTAATGTTTTTAAATTGAATGATCAAAGACGAAATTGAAACAAGCATTCGCAAATTCCTGCGGCCGGCGACGAAATTGAAAGATCATTGTTTGAAATTGATTGAAAAGGTGACGAAAATGGGCGGGAAAACCTATATTAGAGCGAGCGAGCATAGACAGCGATTTTTAGGGAATTCTCCAGAAATATTTCCCTTACTGGGCGTAAATTTTGGCACATTCGAGCGAGCGGAATGAGAAATCTTTTGCTGGGGGGGGGGGGGGGGGGGGACATTGTGCCCCTCTTGCAGCTCCACTGCCTTACCGTATTGTAGTTGTACTAATATGGGTACCCGTTACTACATAAAGTCGCCCCGATTCTTTAAAGCTGCATGGATATTGCTATTTTTGTAAGAACTTCAGTGGGAAAAATATAGGTAAAAGGAAGCACTTATTAGAAGAGGAAAGGGCGCTTATCAGAGGTGGAAAGGGGCATTTATAAGAGGTGAAAAGAGGCACTTATGAGAAGAGGGAAAAGGGCACATAGTAGATAGGAAAAGGGGCACTTATCAGAAGTAAAGAAGGGGCACTTATTAGAAGGGGAAATGGGCACTTATTAGAAGGGAAAAAGGGGCACCTATTAAAAGTAAAAATGCACTTATCAAATGAGGAAAGGGCACATAATTATTAGGGAGAAAAAGGGATAAGATTTTGAATGACACTTATCAGAAGGGGAAAGGGCACTTATCAGAAGGGTAAAGCTCACTTATTAGATGTAAAAAGGGGCACTTATCTGAAAAAGAAAAGGGAACTTATTTGAAGGGGAAAGCTCACTTATTAAAGGGACACTCTAAATAGCAAATTCATCAGAGAAAGGGGCAGTTTCAGAAATAAAGAGAGCACCTTTTGGGTACTTGAAAAGGTAGGGGCACTTTGCCCCTGCCCCCCCCCCCCCTCGGAGCGCTGCCTCTGGGTATGTGTATAATTGGCATTCCCTTGAGGTTTATACTTAAACTTTATATTCAAGTGATAGTAAGTAAAGAAGAACAACTCACAACTTGAGAGACTCCATCTATTATTGCAAACCAGATCCACAGGCCAATGAAACTGCCTTCTGTGTAATGACCTGTGATGGTTGTTATTCTGACCAAACGAAAGAAAGAAAGAAGTAAGCATGCTATGATACTCCTACCAGTAAGGACACAGTATACCACAGTTGTAATACATTATTATATGTTCACGATGCGGGACACAATATCAAATTTCCCCTCGATTTCTGGTCTTTTATTATGCCAAAAATAAATAACCGAAAACAGAAAGTTTTTGAAAAGTGAGTCGTTTTAAACTGGTAACTCATTTGAGGGGAGGGGGTTAAAATTGCGAATTGTGCCCCTCCCCTTTTTACCCCCCCCCCCCCCGATCAGCCCCTGCTTCCATATACGATGGGTTTCGTGTGTTTCATGTAACACCGACGGAATGTCAAATTTCAATGGTCGATAGAAATACATTGAATCTTGAATATATTAGAAAATCAACGAAACAAAAAAAAAAAAACAACATTTCGTTTTTGACATCTTATGTAGTCGCCCCTGAACAAACGTATGCAATATATATTATAAGACCAAACGTATTTTATTTGCTTAGAAGTGGAGATTCTAGACCCGGAATAGTTTAATCATAGTGCTGTATAGCAGTAAATACCGTATTGTACTTACATTGTGAGGATAGTAATGGTAGGATGAATTATTGTATAGTTGAGGACACCAGCTCGACAGCGCCCAAGTAATCTACAGATAATGATATAATATAACAACATTCAGATATGGGAAAACAAAATCAGGACTAGGCATAACCTGCCTATGGATCATTACAAAGAAACATTTTATGTTATAGCAGTTACTGAATTATCAATCTCTTTTCCTGGCGCTTCGATATTATGAGAGGCCTCTTATAATATTATGTTCGATCAATTTTCAATTTTTGGGGTACACTTTCACTCCTCCGGGAGTCACCTCAGTGATCACTCGATTTTATAAATCAAGCTAAAAGATTACCTCTTGTTTGGGACTGCTTTTACACAGCAACATGGAGGCTGTGGTTTGAATTTGGGCTTGCTGATCAGAATTTTCTCCAGGTCTTCGAAGGTCTCGTTCAAATAAACCACAAGTAGAGACATAAAGCAATAGATGACAATAGCTTGGTAGAAGTTACGTATCGTATCGAGGTAGATGGCCGACTCGGCGAATTTAATCGAAAACCACTATAGAGGGCAAGGAAGATTATAAAACAGGGGATTAGTATTGTTTTATGGAATTTATCACAAACTACCCCACTTTCCTGTCATCCCGAGAATACTACCTCAAAAAAAATAATAAATAAATAAAACTACCCCTACGATAGCTACCCCCAGAAACTACCCTCAGATATCTACCCCTTATAAATTTGTGCCCGCATACCGGCATTGTAGAAATATTTGAATTAATTTCTATTTGATTTAATTCGTCAGGTATCATACATTATTATTAATTAAAAATTATGAATAATATACCTCCACGTGATGACTCTACATCCATTTATTTATTTATTTCTGATATTTATACAGGGTGACTCATTATCACCAATATTGGTGGTCTTCCATGAGGCCCTGATAGCAATAGTAAGTAACAATAATAGCCAACAAAATCATGAAAATAAATTCATAACAAAAATAGATAAGAACATACATATATATATATATATATATATATATATATATATATATATAACATGTAAATACAAAGAATATGGTATCCTCGTAATCAACATTGGTTTTACGAAAATTTTGAAATTGTTGCACATTCCTATCATTTAATTCCTAATGTATAGACGGTGATATTTTCTAAAATAACCATTTATATATGAGTTATTTTGAAATGGCATTGTATAGTTTTGAAAGTACATACAAGAAGTATAAAGACTAGGCCTACTTTAGCTCAGTATAGAAACAGAATTGTTATATACATATTTACAAAACATATTATAGGGTAGTATACTTATTCAAAGATTACACAATGATTGCATGTAATATAGTATAGCAATCGAATGTACAGTGTCCCTTATGAAA
Source organism: Heliocidaris erythrogramma (assembly GCA_025617745.1). NCBI lineage: Eukaryota > Metazoa > Echinodermata > Echinoidea > Camarodonta > Echinometridae > Heliocidaris > Heliocidaris erythrogramma. The sequence continues at coordinate 18,601,336 of CM046867.1, forward strand.
CAATAAAATACACATCTATTATTGATTATAAATGATATGAAATCATTCATACATTTTGAAAAGCATTATGTCATCGTACATTTTTGGGCAAAGAAACAAACCATCAAACATATTTTGCAAATCAGGGCAACAAAAAATGACATATTTCTGATGAAGACAATTATAAAATAGCATCAAGTGACTCATTTACCATGCTGTTATGTAAACGAATCAAACCAATCCTTTGTTTTCACAAGAGAATGCGTAGAAATGCGATAAGGAATGAGAGTAAAACTTCAGGTAGAAACTGAATAAAATTCCGCTTGCCATTCTTATTGCGAACAGATATTGCAAGATCTTTTGAACATATATTTAAATGTGTTCACAGAGCTTGCCATTTTTAGTGATCTGTCCAACTGATTCCATGCTATAATTGAAGATACGAGGGGGCTATGTTTAGCATTCTGTTTTATACTTTGGCACAGAAAGTAAACCTTCATCTGCCTGCCTCGTATGATACTGATGAATGTCACTTACTTTAACTAAACTTCCTTGTAAATAGGATGGTGCCAAATTGTGTGTACACTTGAACATCATAGTAACACGCTGAAATTCAAATCGTTTCTCAATCGGCATCCATTTCAGATTGCTAATTAATTCACTTGATGGAGTCTCATAACTTTTGTTTGAAATTATTCTAGCAGCTCTTTTTTGAACTTTCTGAAGCTTATACGTTTGTTCCTGATATCGATTTGACCACACAGAGGAACAATAATCAAAGTGAGGCAACACGAGTGCATTATACAGCATCTTTAAAGATGTTAATGGTAAATAATCCTTCGCTCGTTTTATTACACTGACATTTCTCTGCGTTACCTTTGTTACCTTGTCAACGTGTTTGGACCAATTTAATTCTTCATCAATTAATATACCAAGACATTTGGCGACATTAACTCTTTTTAATACCTTTCCATTTATAGAAACATCGAAGGATGTTATTTTGTTTAAATTAGCACGCGAAGCTATGACCATCACGCATGTCTTCTCCGTGTTTAGTACAAGGCGGTTTTGATTAATCCGTACCATTAATTCTTCCAAAAAAAAATGCGAAAGAAAGTTTTTCTTCAACCTCAGCTACGCTACTTCCACTCACAGTTAAAGTGGTATCGTCCGCATACATATCAACATAACCATCAGATATACAATTTGGTAAAGTATTTCCATGGAAGCTTACAGTTAATGTATTTCCATTGGGGTATAATGGGGTCCGAAATCGCATTAAATCTCTTCAAAATCACCACACAGGCCATGATTTTTAGATGTGCACACCCAAAATCTCAAAAGGACCTCATTAATTTTGATATATTACGGAGCTTAACCCTAAAAAGACTGGGGTATTTTGGAGGCTGGAAAAACTGGGGGGGGGGGGGGGGGCTAAAGGGGCTCCCCTAGATCTCGGCTGTTGATTGTCCGATTGCAACCAAATTTGGTATACACATAGTTCATTATGTTTTCTACATTAATGCATAGTCAAATTAATCTTATTATTCTTATTTTTGAAAAAATATAGTTTGAAAACAGTATCTGTATATTCATTCCAGTCCCCATTGACTTTACACACAAACGAATGCAAAATATCGAATTTTTCTTGACATGCCTTGTGAAAACATGACGTAACTCTGTTATCGTACACGCGGGGCATGCAAATTTGTTATCAAAAGTTACGCAAAACTCTAAAGAAAAAAGTCATGAAACAGCAGCGCGAAATCTTTAAGCGTTACAAAATAATCGCAGTTTATGTCGAGGGGGGAGGGCCTTTTAGGCCCCCAGTCTTTTTAGGGTTAAAACTACCTGCTTTTTCCATAAAAATAATGACAGAGCTCTTCCTTCTCGAACTAAATTCAAAGGTGTTTACTCACGCAGTTGATACTATGAGCGGGAACAACTCCTATCATTCTGCAATAAAAAGACACCAGAGATTAATCGTTATCATTTATCAGCACAAACACCCACCATTAATTACAGGTATACATTTCAAAGTCCAGTCAGGAACGGCGACATGACAAGCTATTTAAATACTGACTACCTTTTTGTTTCATGAAATCAAACCAAAGAAGTATAAAGAAGTATATACCAAACATGATACCCTTGAATTAATATACCAGTATATTTTTCAAAAACGTAATCAATCATTATGCGACAATTAGATACATGGTCTGATCGTAATATTTCATGTCATTTTTCCAGTTTGTTTTATCTTGTCCTTATAAAGTTTGATAATATTAATATTCCGTTTTTGTATATAGCGCATATCACATTATCATAATATAACGTCTCAAAGCGCTTCCAAAGGACTTTGGATATTACTGCTCTGGCTTTAGGGTGGTCAACCATAATGGTTTTCACAGAAATACAGACAACATTGAGCAGATTGTGCATGAAACAAGTCAATAATCATTAAACATGGGCATGCATATAAATCATGAATCAAAATGGAAAGTAACCTTTGGCAAAGTGGAATTAACCCAACTCAAAAACAAAGAGTGGACTTCAACCAGAATATCAAAAAGTTGATAAAAATCTGCTATCTATAAAGACAATACTATATTGGGAAGAGTGATTCATTCTGATTTTCTAGCTTACTTTGCTCGATTGCGAAAGGCCCGTCTCATAACAGGCCTATTCATAACTTCCTGCTCTTCTTATGTGCCTTCAGTAAAATCATTGATAATAAAAACATTTTAATGCATAACTCAAGACAAGATGACATCATAATTTGCATTTAATTTTGTGATTTAGCATACCACTACCAGAGAGATTTCTTTTCTAAAATTCTCGATTCTTCTTGTGACAGCTTTTTACGGGTTAGAAATTGTAGTGTGTATGGGAGGTGGAAGGAGGGGGGGGGGGGGGGGGGGGGGAATCACCCAACACCCTTCCGTTGTGTAAATTGGGTCTGTATTTTGTATTCCTTTCGTATCATCGAGAATTGCAAAAAATAAAAAATAAACCGCCAGTCATGATAAAATATTCTACTTGAAATCAATATTGCCAAGAAAAAAAAAAGAGAGAGAAAAGGTGATACTGCTGGCTGAGAACCTACCTGACAATATATTTCTGTTGACTTGGCTTTGTGTAGTAGACCAAGTGATTAAAGATGTTCCATAGTGAGATTGCGAAGGCAAGTTGTACCGATATACCGGCAACGAACCACAGATAGTTAACCGGATCATTGGAATTCATGGTAGTGACGACCGTTTCCCATATGGTCAGGGCCAGACCTACGGCTGCGATGACCAAGTAGACCGCGAGAAAGATCTTCTGCGAATGTTTTCTCCAGTCTCCTCCTAAACAGCTTCCACATACTTTCGGACAATTGACCGCCATCTTGCTTAATCCAAAATGAAAGCAGCTAAAGCCCACGAATCAATTAAAATACATATGCATGACTCAATGTCAAAGATTAACAATATTAATATTGTACAGACACTTCTAATACCTTGCGATAAAGTATCCGATTCAAGTACATTTTGTAAACCGCACCAAAAAGGTTGGAAGCAAAGCGGTACCAAATTTGACTATAGATACCACATACAGATTGTCCTCCTTGATTTCAGAAATTTCTCACCAACTCTGGAGAAAAAGAAAGGTGAAACCGTCTATCAATCCTCTTCAAATATCTTTCATAAAATATGCAATGTGCTGTAGCATTGACATTGCAAAGGCTAAGCATCAAAATACCACTCTAAAATCCTAATTCTTATCAAGTTGCACACACGCCCTATGACTTCTGTTATCAAGCCAGGAATCCCAGTGGTCTGTTTACTTTTTACAGTCTCCTTATCTGTTGAAAGGTACTTAAAATTTAAGGAACATAAATTAACATCGTTTCCCAATTTGGCAAATTAGACTATAGAGTTTCTGAGGGTTTATACGTCATATACATGTAGGTTTGGGTCTGTTTACTTTAAACATGTTCTACTTCTCTGCTGAAAAATGCATATTTTCCGGAACGTTATTGACCTATAACTGGCTACTTTAGAAACTGGAATTGTTTTCAAGTACGAGAAACCTGCGTAAACAATTCTTTCTGAAATCTTGTAAGTTTATGTCTTTTTAGTCAGATTAAAAAAATTAAAACAGGAGGAAACTTAAGAATTATTCCAAAGCTAGCCTATACCTTCCATTAAACTGAAATGCTTTTTGATCGAGTAGAATATATAAGCGACCCCATTAAGAGGCGAGTCGAACTCAAAGACTCCCTTTTTCTGTCATAAGCACTGCTTTGGTTCCATATACGGAAAAAACAATGTTGAATTTTGTATTCTTTTAAAGGTCCGCCCCCCCCAAGAAAGCTTATATGTTTTTTTTATTTTTTATTGTTATTGCTTTTTAAATACCCTGTCGTATTATAGCACTGGTGGGGCTTGTACTCGAAGGTTCAATATTAAGGCATCTCCAGAAAAAGCTCACTGTGGGTTCTCTATCCCCTCCCTCTCTCTCTCTCTCTCTCTCCCTCATTCTAACACATACGACCTACTGACAATAGGCAATAATATTCAAATTACTCATGAGAAGACCTTGGGTGGATTTTGTAAACATGTTCAATGACTTTTAAGAAATAGAACCCTTGCATTTCAAATATGCGACTACTATCCTACTACCTTACAGAATAAAATAATAATAATAAAACAATGACATGTACACATCTTCAGTTTGCTTGCAAGCATGTGCTTCTAAAAAGTTTAATTTTGAACAAACACATTCATACATGACAATGAATCCACATAAAATCTGGTGACATTAAGGTTCTAGGGGGGCACAACTTTTCACAGGTATACAAGGCAGCTAAAGAGAACATATTTTGGTAAACATCAAACTCAGAATTCATGTCTTCATCGTTATCATAACTTCTCTTTTTAAGATCAAGCCGCAAACCTCTTGTTTTTCATGTCTATTTCCCCCTTCCAAACACTGATTTCGGTTAGATGTACTTTCATGCACTTAAATGGACTTTCTCCATGCCGATAGCCTACTGAATTTTTGTAGGATTTTTTTTTCGTTCAAAAATCAGCAACATGAGCCATTAAATCTTCAACAAGTTCAACCTTTGAAATAACAGTGACATCCATGTGCTGTTCATTCCTCTTAAAATAAGTCACTTGGCAGGAAACAACATTCTCCTATAACTTTGATAAGTGTAGTCATGGACATCCCCCAATAAACCAATAGCATGATGTACAAAGCATAGTCAACCCTGTCTATAAAGGCCAACAACAAGAAACAAATGTGGCTACTGTAGACAGTCCAGGCGGTCTTTATAGTCAGGTTTTGCAATACATATTTTCTCTTTGAATGGTAACTGTAAAAGCAGGTTCTATATATCGTGTGTTGAGAGACAGGTTGCCACTAACCCTGTCTATAAAGACCATCAAAGTGAAGGGTAAGAAGTGGCTACCATGGCCAGGTGGTCTTTCTAGACAGGCTCAACCACACATAGTTTCTCTCTTAACACAGGGAAACCGTACAAGTTACACTGTGCTAAGGTTGCCCTTTGTAGAGAGGGTAGCCTCTATGACCATGTAAACTGTCATCTTTCCTTGTCAAATCATCAAATAAATAGTTCAATTGTAAAATATACAACATGTGACATTACTTCAAGATGATGAACAAGAGGAATAACACCTTATCGTCAATAAATACTAAGTATGAGTAGAGAGAACCTCAGTATAAAGTTGCCTGATAAAGACCAAGCATTACAGTCAAATTTAGGAAAACTTGCATCACATCTTAGCATAAGTGAATCACATTGTTTTCTTACCAGTGTTTGAACAGTCCAATTAAAAAAAAGAATAGTTGAGATGGTAATCTAAAAAAGCACTGGGTTAGTATTAGCCAACAGCAATATACATACACCTACTTTCATTCCCTTCGTCATTAGTATTGTGGATAATAACTCTTAAAATGAGAAGTCACTGTTAGGAAAAACAATAATATACCCAAGGATCTAATGGATCAGCAACATGAAATAAATTTTGATAGGATTACATCTACAAGAATCAAAGTAATGAAAATAATGTCTATTCTTTGAAAAATGGATCCTTCATCTTCATCTGATACAAAACAAGCTAACTATATTCCTTCATATATGACTAAATGTCAGTATTCTAAATCAGGATGTTTACCACGTTTTATCACAGAATCATAAATTTGTCAACACTAGCTTTGTACCTTTATTCATTTAAGTACAAAAAGTTATACCTGGATTAACTTAGCCCACTGATTTATGGAGTGCTAAATGTCACACTTGTAGTTCTATACAAATCACTATAATTCTGTATCAAAATGAATGAATAAATTGATTTCACATTGACATTTTGGTGTTGTTGTTTTTTCGTTATTTAGTGACAGAATTATGATTTTTACAGGATGCCATACATCAGTGGACCTAATCTACCCTCTTAAACCTGGACTAAAGTTAATACATGTACACTGTGATGAATACTGGCCAGTGTAAACGCACCCCTCTTACAGGTTGGATTGCTGATCAGTTACCGGTACTTGATTTAAACAAAAACAGAAGAAAAACAATCCTTTCAAACTTAAATTCAAGAAAGTTTTATGCTTATATCAAATCCCTTCCATTTTGCAGTTAAAGGTCACATTAAATTGCACTCTTGAGGGCATTGGTTGATGTTTTTGAAAACAGTTTACAAGGCCAAATACTCATATGACCAAAAGCCAATAAGACCAAATTTGTCGGTCTTTGGGTACTTATTTTTTAAAAACTAATAGATTAAAAAACAACATATGATCTTTTTATACTTATTGCTTCTCTGACTAACATTTTATTATGGACAGCCTAATCACACATCAGAATAAAAAATTATGAAAACTTCCATTTATAAATGATAAAAACTAATGCACAATTGTCTAAAAAGCTCTGGGCAATATAAGCGAGAAAAAGAGGTGGATGATTTTATTTTGGAGTACAAATACAGTGTACAACTATGGTACAATAAATAACAATACTTCTGGGTTAGGGCTTTCAAAGACTATTACACTTACAAACAAGAAGCATATGTACATGATATGCAACAAGATCCAGTCAAGTTTATTTTTTCACTAAAAATCAAATTTCAGTCTATGTATATCTGTCATTGTATGATACTCGGTCACTTTCCAGAATCTCTTGATGATTTAGATATTAATGACAAAACATAACCTAATGTTAGTATTAACAAGACAAGCCATTTATGTTGAAGAATAAATGTTACACAGATATTTTTTTCACATTCATATTACAAAGTACAATGATTATGCAAATACCTACACAAACTATGGTTTGCTGTGACACATGTAGTACAATATTTAAATATAGATCATTTATATACAAGTTAATAGAGTCATATACATGAGTTATCACCTTTTGGGGGATTTTCTTTAGACAAATAGTATCTCACAACACACAGAGCAGCGAGTAAGCTTAGGAGTTATGTTTTATAACTCCATCACGTTCTCTGGCCATTCATTGACATGTTAAGTTTTGCTGCATCGTTTGTTTTTTAGGCGATTTACTGCGCCATGTCTGAACAGAGCTCAAATAATTTACAATACTGTATGATGGGAAAGAAAGAAATGATTTTAAAACTGAAATATATCCGACTGCACTGACACAATACTAATACATTTTATTGCAACATAAGAACTTCCTTACACAGAAAGCATAAAGAAAGGTTTCATCCTACAACAACAACAAAAATGATGAAAATAGTTAGCACTCAATTCACATGAAAACCATGTGGTTTCAAATGAGATGAATCCCTATGTTTCATTTATAACACACAGGTTTTGCAAACTTATTTCCATAACATGTGTCAATATTAATTAATTTCATATATTTCTCACTATTAAAGGTTTAACCTAAAAGAAACCTATACAACTAAAACATATTCCTCCTTGTATTCAGCCTAATATTCATCATAACAGTTATGATGATTCATTATATTCACAGTAAATACGAAACAGAGAATCTCTTCTGAAATAAAACTATATCACTGTTGTCCACTCTAACACAGATTAATCGCTCACATCCTTTGTTGAATATATACTGAAGTGTTTTCATACGATCCTTGAGTCCTTGAGTCCTTTCCCTGATCAGATGGCAAGGAATATTTGGTCCTAAAGCTCTGTACACAGACTCTCCCCAGATGCTGGTCTGGAGTTAGGATCCCTCTGCCACACATCCTCTGTGATTCCAAGAACCTTCTTCTCTGACTCATTCTCAGCCTCTCCCGTCGACTCCTTGCCTGGTGGTTCCTTGTTGTCTGCAGGAAAAAGTTTGTCCTCTTCTGCTGGTGTGACCTGAATGTCCAGCGGGATGTCATCGCTGAAGGAAGCTTTGTTATCCGGTGCTAGCGAGTCTGGTGTCTCGGCCATGACCCCGCTGTCCATGTCCGGAAGGGGTGCAAAATTCTCCCCCTTTGCAGGAGAGGAAGGGTCAACCCTCGCCCCTGTTGCACTGGTGCTGACGTTATCGTCTTCTGCGAGTTTTAAGGGAAGAGCCTCCATTTTGTCCTTATTTACAATCTCTTCCTCAATCTCCTCAATGGCTTCTATGAGGGCTGTCAAGTCGGACTCCACCTCTTCTTCATCAATCGTTCTGGTGTCGCCACTCCCTTCTACAACTCCTCCATCACCCTTACTATCCTTTTCTTCCTCCAGAGTCACATCTTCTACCTTTACATCTTCCTTGCTCTCTGGCGATTCCTTCGAATCGAGGGTCACCTCCCTTCCTTCATCCCCTTTGTCCTCCACACACTCGTTGTTCTGGAACACAATCTTAGCTTCCTTGGTCTCTCCTTCCCCACCTCCCACTTCATCACTTGTTACCGTGACAATCACTGCGACTGAATCTTCTCCCTCCCTGCTTTCCCCATCTTTCATCTTCCCATCATTCCCATCCTCCGGTAGCTTCTTCTCCTCTGGCACCCCAGGCTCAGGAGTCAATTCCCTACTGGATCTCTTCTTCTCTTCTCTCGCTTTCTTTTCTTCTTTCACTTTCTTTTTCTCATCCATAGCTCGTCCTGTTTTTCCTCCCTGGCTGACTTCTCCGCTTCCCTCCTTTGAGTTCCGATCTCCCTCGCTCTTCCAGCTTTTCCTACTATCATTCTTCCCCTTCTTGTTGCCCTTCTTCCGAAGCTTGACCTTCTCGTCTCCTTTCCCTGGTCCACCTCCTTCTCCTTCTGCTTTCTCCATTTCACTCTTCTCCTCCACCTCCTCCTTTGTCTCCATGTTTTCTATGACCTTGATGGATTTCTTGAGTTGAGCATTGATACCCATCAACTTGTGACAGGCTGTCTGGAGTTCTTGGCCAGATCTTGAGATGACAAGCACACCTGAGTATAGTAAAAAAAAAAAAACCCAAACAAATTATGCATTAACTTTGCTAAAGAATCTTCAAAAGCTATCAGAGCTGCCAACATGTACAATCAGTGGGGTTTCAGTCACAAATCAGGAAGATTTCAACAAAATGCATACAACTCAATGGAGATAGTGTATTTCTGTTATCAGGGAGATGTTACACATTTTCTTGTTGGAGATTTTTAAAAAAGCAGGAGACTCCTGCAAAGTCAGGGAAACTTGGCAGGTCTGAGTTGTATCATTTCCAAATGGGTACAAAGGTCCAAAAGCATTATTTTGTTTTTATTTTTTTGTATTGCAGTATTCAAAAGGAGTACATGTATTTCCACCCTGCCACTTTGGGTTCACTAATATTTTCATTAGTTAAATGTTTATGTGATTCAATGTTTGATGGTCCATATAATAACAATTTGGATGAAACAAAACAACTTCATTCCTGTGTGTTCTATTACACATGCTCATGTGATGGAATATACTTTGGAATAAAAACATTAAAAATCGGAGATCAAAAATGTTTCCATGCTTTGTTCAATGACTGACTCTAAATGATGGAATTTTAGTTAGCTTCGTAAATCAGTGTTTTTGTATTCATACATTGTTTAATGTGATAACTATTGTTAATATTAGTGTAAATCATATGGTTATATATAATGATAACTTGCATTTCCATAAGCAAATCTTAAACCTGGGGCTGGACCTGACAAGCACTTGACTATTTTCTGGTTCCATTTTACCATTCTTTTCTTGTTTTTACCATGATGTAATTATATTTTGTTCTCCTGTAAATATTGTAAACATCATAATGTATCATATCTTGTTATTGGTAAATAAATAAATACAATCATATCATATATCATATCGTATCATATTAAATAAAGTAACTTTTGCATCAGCACTGGTTTAATACTTACCACTTCTGCCATCAGCGAGTTGTTTACAGAGCAAAGCTAGCAAGACATCCTGGTCATCCTCCTCACTGGACCCAAACAGCTCCCCAGACCACATAGACCTGAATGAAGAAAAGTGGAAGACAGGAATAGACTTCAATGGAGAGGTCCATTTGGGGGAATAGGACATTAACCCTCAGTCATAAAACCCCCATTGAGTTAACATACATTTTTTTGCACTTAGGAGACTGAAAGGTTTAAAGTCTAATGAAAACAACTGAAAATACTAAATGTAAATCCAGTGGTGTAGCTAGGGGGTGGGAGGAGATAAGGAGAAAGAAAGAAAGGGAGGGAAGGGAAGTGTGAAAAGAGGATGAAAGGACCACTTTCTACACCCTCCCTCAATTGGCCAGTCGGTGGCTTTGTTAATGTACATTGTAGCATTTCATCAGTGTTACAAGTGCCCCTTCAATGGCTATACCTACATGTACGGTGCTACACTACACCATTATTGCAATATTTGGCATTTTAAAAAGAAGTGGTTGTAATGTGCATAAATCTGTCTTAAACTGCTTCTAAAAGCGTACTGGAAAAGTTTTAGGCAAAAAGAAATCATCCTTCAGTGTCTTTTCTGAGAGCTTTTCGTAAACACACATGGGAGAGGGGGTGGAATGCCAGAATCCAACAATTTTTTGTTCTTTTTTATAGAAAAAAGTCTTACCTGTAGACGTGTAGGAGCCTGAGAGCTCGTCTCACATCCCTGCGTCCAAGATGATTGGTCAGGGTGACAACGGCCGCTTCTGGTGTGGTGATCCCTGCGTCACCCTCCGGTGACAGCGCTACCTGGCCACTCTCCAGCTCCTGGGCAGCTAGGCTCAATTCCTCCTTGGCTGCACAGACCAGCACTGAGAAGTCCTGGATCTGAAACATCAAGACCAGATATTTAAATGTTGGCCTATACACTCTACCGGAAGTGTTGATCTTGGGGTACACTGGGCTGATTTGTCCCCCACCCCCAATCACAGGACTGACTGTGTATGGTATCCACGTGTGAAACTTTTGAGTGAAATAGTGAAGCTTATTTGAAATACTATGTATCATTCTTTGTATTGGCGTCACTTTCTGGGGGCGGAGGATGCACCGACATTTCTGAATTTTGTAGTTTTGTATTGTTTCCTGTTGCTATGGGACATTTTGCTGTTGGATAAATACCAGCTTAATTGTATATGAATCAATCACAACGGCTTAAATTCACTTGTAATACTCAACTCCGACCCCAAAAAGTGATGCCAATACAAAAAATGACATGTTATTTCAAATAAACTTCACTATTTCACTGAAAAGTTTCATTACTGGAATACAACTAGCAGAATAATTTTAACTCATAAACAAGTATCATCAACCAACCTTTGGAGAACAGTCTTGTTAACAATATGAGAGTGCCTTATACAATGTTATACTTTATACTTCTGAAATCTATGTCATCATTGTCAAGATGTGGGAATAGGACAGAGACTGAGAAATCAGGCTGATTATCTGTGCTAGTTCTTCTAAGACTTACATGCGATACTTGCTTGGCTCCCTCTAAAGAGTGGATCAGCTTACAGTAGCTATCAAACAGCATCCTCAGCTGGCAGTAGAGGCGGTACAAGCGACGACATAGCTCAATTTGCTACAAACAGAATACAAAGACAAATAACAAGTAGTAATACAAAGGAATATGGTTAAAATAAAATTAAACGTGGCTCATTAATAACAGTGGTTATATATTCCCAATGTGGTTATAATAAAAGGACTTCAAAATACTTTTATATAAGATGGATTGTAAATGATGAAATATTGATAAGTGGGATCTCTTCACAATATACAACTACCTTCCATATATTTATTTTCAACCAGTTTGATGAGGAGTAAGACTACAGTAGCCTGGAAGAGGTTCAAAGACATTGTTATTTGATTTAACATCAATGAACATACATGTATGCCTTGTTATCATTAAAGGTTTTTTAAATAAATTATATTTGAGAGGTGACTTCTAAAATTCCCACTGTATCCTTCTCTGTTTACTAAATATGGGATAATAAACTCTGTTACTTGAAGACATAGTAATATCTGAACAAACTCTTTGAAACCATTTTTTACAATGTAATGCAGTGATGTAACAATAAATGTCTAAAATGTGTCTTTCAATGCAAGCTTGATGTTTTTGCCTGAAGCTTTTCATTCATGTATGTGCTTATGATAGCAAAATTGCTTGTAATAACAGTCTAAACATAAGAAAATAAAGCTTATTTTGGCAAAGTTTTGAGGTCTGTTGAGATATACATACTGGACACAAGATTAAAAAGAAAAAAACACCCCCAAAACAATGAGCCATGAGTGAGACTTGAAAGCTCTAAAAAAATTTGGTGGGAAACTTTAAAAGACAAGGAAATCCAAAAATAGTTACGTGAACTAAACAAGTATTTCTCACAAAACTGAATAATATGCATATGAGAGTTACATTATGCAATCAATATTTACTAATGTAAAACCTCCATCACTGTGTGAATGGTTTTTCCACAGGCTTATTCAAATATGCCACAGTACAACTGTGGCGTTTTTTTGTATTACGACCTAAGTGTGATATGCTTCACATTTCTGGATTTTACAGTTAAACAGAGATCATTGAATACATGTTGCGCCCATTATCTTGCCATTGATTTACATGTTTAAAAAAAAATGCAGCATATGTGAACAAGCCTTAAAACAGCTTTTACTGAAATACATGTATGAACTGGTCCATTCTACAATAGTCTTCCCAGTATATCATGTCTGACATTTTTCTCCTATTTTAAAGCACAGCAAAGATAAACACAGAGTTGCAAGCTTATATCAGCTTGTGTAACGTAAGATAGAAAGAGGATGAAAAATACATGCACACTTTCAAACATACAAATATAAAGCATACTCAAATGAGAGCCACATCAATAAAAATCTATGTAGCCTTAGACATTTGAACAGTGCTAATTCCTCTAGTACACTGTAAACAGATACCAGTATAATAAACATTCATCATGAATGAAAAATATATTATTCTTTGCTCAAACACACCAAAAGAATTTACAAAAAAACTTTAAAGTGCAGTGCACAATAGTAGGCAGTGCAACATTAATAACAATTATTTATAAATGGTGTCATAAAAAAAAAAGAAATTAGATTATGGAAGATGTGCTGGAAACAGGTGAAAATATAGAACCATATTCATATTTGACATAACTGTCTTTATTTTTAAATGATATATTCCATGTATTCACTGATCCATATATGGATATTTTACTGCAAATGAAAAAAAAAAGAGTCTAATTTTATGAAACACAAGCAAAAATTGAATTAAATGCTCTTTCTGCATACAAGTCACACTATTTCAGCTCTTGACATTACCATAATATACACATCAAACAAAAATGCAAATATTGTCATAAATATAAATATTTTACTTATACAGTGTATATACATGTATAAAAAAACACAGCTCATAATTCTATTTAACATGAATCTTTCAAATTCATATAGTATGCACGCTTGTATCTTTAATATACATGTATGCTTTTTGACAGATAAAGAAAGAAGAGAGGAAATATACTCATATATAATACACAGAACAGTTATTAAAAAATAAATGCACATTGGGAAGGGGGGGGAGGGGTGTCTACAAAAAAAAGTCAGATCAGAGTACATTTTATAGTCAACATCTAATTCAAAAACTTTATCATATGTTACTAATTCAATGTGAATTTAATTAATTTGTGTATGGCAAGACTTTGGTCTACTCCTTCCAGGCCTGTATCCAATGGACGTACATGTAGGCATTAGACTAGGGATCTTTCTTTTAGATTTCAGCTCCTTTGATTGTTAATTCATAGAAGCTGTATTTCAACAACTCTTCTTGACATATTTTATAAAAAAGTTATAGTCTCATTTAAAAGAAAGAAAAAAGAGAGCTTTTTCACGATTTGAAGAATATGGAGTGCCTATTTCTGATAGTCAAGGTTCAAATCTATTTGGAAATTGAAAGTAATTCAAAATGAATCTGCCCCCTTCTTATTAAAGTGACAATACCAATTAAACCAAACTATTAGCCACCCTACTACGTCTCATGTTTGTATTAGCCATTACTCTTCCCTATAAATTGCATTTAAAGAAATCAGTGATTGGAAGGTAAAAATTATGAATGTGCTGTATGGATCTTTGATGGAAGATGGAGATCAGAAAAGGATACAAATGAAAGATGGAATAAAGACCACACAAGCAAATCTTTTCAATTTACACATCTAGTCAAATAATTTGTAAAAGAAAACATCATTTTTTAACAATAAGAAGCAAAGCTTATCAAAGCATGGCAAAGAAGCAAAATTGGGAGAAAAATAATTTTAAAATCAGGTTTTACATGCATATCAATAAATTGGAAACTTTATACTGAAGCATCACACTGGAATTGCAAATTCCTGGAAGTATGTATGAAAATAATGAAATCTTGTTGAGATAATGCACCTTTTATTAATGTACAGTAATGATCCCCCCCCCACACCAAAATTTTAAATTAAGCCTGAATGCGTCATATTGTTCAAAGTTTGAACTCTAAATATGCTTTTTATGTTTGATATAAATGTTGTATCAAATGTATACCAAAGTGGTTTACATATCAAATCCAAATAAAGTTTATGATATGTTTAATCACACATAGGCCTACATATGCATATATATCAACATGTAATTTAAACACAAATTTAGTCATTCAAGCCGGAGTCTAACTCAATCTATCTTTCAAATATAGAGCTCCCTAAGCATAAATTTTGAAAAGCCTAATCCCTGCTGCATATCCTGTCCCAGTGAAAGTTATATCAATAATTTCTAAATATCAATATATTTATTAGTTATTTTGACTCACAGATCTAAACACACAAGAGATGTGTTTTTAAGCATGTAGTATGCTCTCCAACTTTCTGTGAAAATGAGGTGTTCATACATTGCTTACTGTGTGAGAACACGTACAGTTTGATGAAATGATGTAACCAAAAATAGGAAAAGCATTTAATCTAAATGCCATTTACAGTTAAAAGTAAATGCCAGAATAAAACATTCCCACCCCCTTTGTTTAAGGTAAACATATGGAAAATCTTTGTATCAAGTATTCTAATGCTACATAGATGTTCCATCTTTTCGACATCTCCTTCATCTGCCATATATATATGCATTTGCATAGGGCAGTTTACCTCAGGCTCTCAAATTATTATAATATTCTCTAGAAACTACGATAGCTTAGTGCATATTTTCAAAAAGTATTGTTATGTCTAATCAAGACCAGAAAATGGTCATACATGCAGCTTTTACAATCCATATGCTTAGGCTTAGGGTTGCCTATTATTAAAGCACTTTAGAATTGAATATGTGTTTACTAAATCACTGTGTAAATATTGAGTATTACCTTTATAATCATTATCATCATTATTACATTTGCCAATTGATAAATATGGCAACTAAATAGTCAAAGTTGATAGATATCATCTGAACAAGATTCCAGCATCGTTGGTTGGTGGGATGTTATTTATTTTTTGAAACAAGCAAGCAAGCAAGTAAAGCTGAAGCCATGCAATACAAGGCAATACTTACTTGGTTAATATGAACCCTCTCCTGGTAAACCCAAGTGTTTGTGTGTGTGTGAGGTGTGTGGCGGGAGGTTAGTATTAGAAGCATTGGTTAGTATTCATTTGCTCTATTCAATTCAACAAATGGCCAAGACTAGCTATCTTGCTCTCTTTTTAAAGCCAAATAGCTACTTTGCTCTATTTCAATTCAACACTTGACTTGCTCCCTTTCTCTCGGGGATGCTCAGTAGTTTCACTCATAATCAATAGGTGTATGCATGACTGTTCTGAATTCAGGAGGACTGGGGAGCGTTTCATCAAGCGTTTTGTCAGTGATTTTTACCGACAACTGTTATAAGCTACTGAAATCCTTGCATCACTGACAAAACACTTGATGAAACGCTCCCCTGGTGTGCAGATGTAATTTTAGGCTGTGAGCACACATTCTGCATTTGCAGGTCAAAATATTCCAAATTTACGGGCCTTTCATGTTTGAGATCTAATTTCTACAGATCTATTAATCAGAGGTTTTGTATGAAATCTCCTTGAAATTCCAAAATATAAGAGTATTTCACATAGGAGCTTCCTTCAACTGCTAGAAATATTAGAGTTTTCTAATCCACATTTTTTTTGTATATGGGTCAAATACATGTACATGTAGGCAGGGGTGGGGTAGTCTGATATTCTGGAATGGTCATGCATTGCACCTTTAATATCTAAGAGTGATAACCTTGGGCTTTCAAGGCAGCATCATGTATTTGCATCTTTTCCTGAATTGTCTAACAAATCAATGCACTTCTTAGATTAAACATCGGCATACCGGTATATAAGAACTTTAGAATCTGCCATAATTGATTATAATTCCATGAAATATGAAGGAACTTGCAAAATAAAACAATTCAATAATCAAAACTTAACTTTAGATAGAAAACATCATATTCTTCTCAAATAAGAACTGTTAATTTCTGAAGTAAAAAGGACCTATCTCTAATGAGTCCACAATCTCAGAAGTACTCTCAGTCCCAGTATAGTCATGTATGTATGTATGATTTAGATACACCAGTTACAGAGTCAGACAGCTGAAAATCTACTATCAAGACTTTGCACTCTAAAATGTGATAATAAGAACCCACAACCTAAATAATAGAACTCAGAGAAAGTGAATCGAAAATTGAGGATACTGGAAAATTTTCAAAAGGGAGAATAGTACGTATTCAAAAAGGCCAATACAGCTACAGTATTACATCTTTAACATACCACAAATTCAAGAAGATATATTTCGATATGTAAGTCCTTGGTGGGTTTCTCTATCACTATATTGCTTATTTCCGCACCCAATTGATAAGTAATCATTCCTCTTCAAGCACAATTACCACTACCTCTCTCAGACCCACCTTTACAAGTAAAACATAGGGCCTTATATTGAGAACATTATATTAAATATGAAATTGAGATGAAAATGATATAAATGTTTGTCTTTACCTGTTCTTCTCCAGTTGGGCCATTAATTTCCTGAAAAAAGGAGATAAAAGCACATTGATCACGTTTTAGCTTCCAGAATGTTCCATTTGTTGAATACCTAGTTGATACCTTCATGTTATTACCAATTATTTGGCAGTCAACTATACTTGGGACAAGAAACAGTGATCACTTTGACACTTGAGTCTCTTTTACCTTGAATCAACATAAATCCACATGATTTCCTTTTCACAAATGACATTGGGACAGATGAAATGAAATACAAGCAAATCAAATTTGTTCATCTCAAAGTCACTAAAAGCCTAATATTTATATCATGTAGATATGACATTAAAATTTCTAAGCAATTAAAGGTAAGTATGAGCAGATATAAATTCTGTGAAAGTTCACAGTACTACCGTTAAAAAAGAAAGGTCTTTATAGGCAACTGATTAAAACTGATTAAAACCAATGGGAAATACATTTCAATGACATTGTAAACACAGACATACTGATGACATTTTAAGAAAATACTTACATGAGCTGCTAGAGTCTGTCTCTTCAAAGATGCTTTGATGGAATCCAGACACTGGAAAACAAGATAAACAACAATTGGCGTCAAATCGATTTATCATTTCTGGCTTTCAACTTGTTTATCAGCGCAATGCAAACTCTCTCAGCTCAACCCCTTCTGTGTCACCAAGTTTTTCTTTTTTTGAAAATTGTCATAAACGAGCTTTCACAAGTTGAATTTTCACTTAACCTTTTAGTCACTAAACCGCCCGGGAACGCCCGTGGACTTTGACCTGTGTAACACTACAGCAAATGTATTGTAGGGGTCATTGGCTGCTGAAATTTTGTGTGTGCTATCTTTACACATAAGCCGTTTAGAATCCACATTGAAGCGATGCATTACAATGGAAAGATTTTGCATACAGCAGAGCGTCTATGCCACAAGATGGTTTACTGAGACTGAGTTCATTGAGTAAATGAGTACAATACACGTAATCCTCAGGTGCTCAAAGGTTATTATAGTGCTATGTTTCATTAATAAATTAGGCATAAAATATCGACCATATATGTTAACTTCACGATGAAGGTGTGTGTTCCTAATACAGGAAGAAAAGAATGGACAATTTTAGTCCAAACATACTGCCCATCACTCACATTCTTGGTGGGACTTGCCACACACAGGACGGAAGGGGTTAAAAAACTGCAGTCAAACCTGGCTTTAGCGACCACCTGTATAGAAAGACCACCTATCTATAAAGACTAGTTTTTGTTACCCTTAAAAAAGGGTTTCTCATTGAAACATGTATTAAAGGAACCTGTACATAAAGACCACCTACTCATAAAGAACACTTTTCTTATCTCCCTTGAGCGGTCTTTAAGTACAGGTTTCACTGTAACATATTCATTTGGGAGACTTGAAGTCAATTGGGCCTCGGACTCCAGGGCAGTGTTACCTAATAATGGGACCAAGCGTAGGAGAAAGGACAAATGCTGGACCTACCTCCACAGTGAGGTCTCTCTTTGAGATGTAGGTATCATAGTGTTCATTGAGCTCTAGCACACAGTACTTGTGGCTGTCCAGGAGTCTACACATCATCAGTGTTTCTGTGTCCACATAGACAAAGGGACAGAGAGCATGTGTGCTCAGCACTTCTAGGGTATTCAGTGAGAGAGTGAATTAAGGATAAATGATTTTGGTACATATCTCAATCAATATCTTACAAGCACATCATACAGATATTATTTAGTAAATCATCACAAAAACATTATTTTCCCATAAATATTCATTTTCACAGGCAATGCCATTCCATCACCAACATGTACATGACAATTAGAGTTTTCTATGAAAAATCTTATAAAATGGTTGATTACTCAGCAAGAGAATAGTAAAATATAAGTACTGCAGTCAAGTGGTCTGAACGCTTGACTGTGAGATCCAGGCTGCGTGTATTATGTCTGCATTGTGTCTGTCTCATCATAAATGTTATGACAGACTGATGTTAAGGTCTATATATTGTCGCCCTGCGTGGCTGACATGTGGTAGTTTAAGCTCTGATATTTTGACTATTTTTTCACTGTTATACTGTGGATTTTGACTTTTCAGTTGTATCAGACAGATTTGTTATGTGCATTGATACAATTTGCCAAAATTTATGGTTGTATTTTTCAATATCTGGTGAGAAATTTGATGCAATATTTTTTGCACTGGATCTGATTTGATCTACTCTGTATCTGTATGCCATTTTGTACATGTAGGCTGTGTATTGTGTTGACTGCCTACTACTTACATGTATGTACTTGGTGTTCACTATTCATGTTCACTCAACTTTAGAAGCTATTGTATTGTACATGTAACTCATTGATCTTATACTGTAGCATTAGTGCATTACAATGGAGCTATTGAGACTTTGGTTTATCTTTAGCATTTTATCTACCGTCCAAGTCTCAACTGCAGCTGTGCCGCATCATGTACATGGACATGGATATCTTCATACTTCAGTATCCTGGGTTCATTGTAGGTACTTGAAACATCGCCAGCTGTACTATCAAAATTCAACGGCAACATTTCAGTTCCAGTTATTGAAGTCTGGCGATGTCGACCCTAATCCAGGTCCAGCAACTGAATATGCTCTCGGGGACTATAGGACTCATAAGCAATCTTCATTCTTATCGTGCAATGGAACTCATGGACGCATGGTTTATGACCGAGATTTCCTCTTGCAGTGCAATCCCGCATGGAGGCATTACAGTCCTGAGGTAGTGACAAGTGGATTGTCGAACATTGCTCACAATACGCGCAGGAACAGGGGCATGCTCCACGAGAATGTATGGCTTCGGATTAAGGAACTTGGTATCCAGACACATTTCAGAGGGAAGAGAGGGGGGGCAGAAAAGGAATGATACAAACCGGTATGTACATAAAGAGAGGGGAAGGAATATGGCCAATCTTCGATCAGTGTCATATGTTGATAATTCTAATGTAAGATTTAGTTGTAATGTCTGTTTATGGAATGCACATTCTGTTAGAAACAAAACTACATATGTTACCGAGTATATTCATGAATACAATATCGATGTCATGTGCATTACCGAAACCTGGTTAAATACTCAGGATGATGTAGTGATTGGGGAGTGCACTCCTATAGGTTATACCTTTATTAATTCACCAAGAAATGCAAGTACACGTGGAGGTGGAATTTGTGTATTGCATAAATCCATGCTTAAATTGATGTTTAAGAAAACAGATTTGAGTTTTTCTACATTTGAATGTGCTCATGTTACCGACTTGTCAAGTTCAATCCATTTTTTCATTGTATATAGACCACCACCTTCTTTAGCAAATAGATTCACAAGTTCTGATTTCTTAAAAGAATTTGATGAATACGTATGTGAGATATCACTGTGTCCTGGAAAATTGGTGTTATTGGGAGACTTTAATGTTCATTGGGAGGATATGAGAAAAAATGATGTGCTCCAGATGAGAAACATCATTACATCCGCTGGGTTCATTCAACATGTCCAGGGTCCAACACATAACCTTGGTCACACTCTAGATCTGGTTTTTACAAGAGATGATTCATTTATTCTACACTGTCATACAGTTGATACTTGCGTCTCTGATCATTACATGATTTGTTTCTTACTGGCTCATCAGAAATCAGGGCCAGTCTCTGTTACTTCTTCCCTACGCAACTATCGCAAGATTGATAAAGTTCAATTTACTAATGCCCTAAGTCATTTAGTTTCATCTCAACCTAAAGAATTAGATAGTATATCTCTTTTCGATTGGTATGTTTCTGGTATCACTAAGGTACTTGATACCTGCGCACCATCTTCAACCAATTCTCGTCCGTTGAAATTACGCAGACCTTGGTTCAATGAGTCTGTGGTCGCTGCTCGTCAGCACCGCCGTAAAGCTGAACGAAAATGGAGAAAGACAAGACTAGACTCAGATCGCACATTGTTCAAAGAAGCTAGTAGGAATACATGCCATATCATTGATATTGCTAAAGAAAATTTCTTGAAAGATAAGCTGAGTTCTTGTTCTGCCAAGGAGGTTCATCAGATTATTCATTCACTTCTGAATAAGAAGTTGATTCAACTTCCCTTATACGATTCTGCACTCAGATTATCTAATCAGTTTTCTTCATTTTTTGTAAATAAGATAAAAAGAATAAGAAGCGAACTAGATGCCAGTATTGGACCTAGTAATATTCAGTTTAGTGACACTGAAAATCAAAACATTCCTCTTTTTGCAGATTTTCAGTTGCTTACTCAGTCAGAAGTGTCCAGAATCATTTTGTCATCAGCTACTAAGTCCTGTCGCCTTGACCCTATTCCAACTTGGCTTTTGAAAGAGAACCTTATTCATGTATTACCTTTGCTCACAAATGTAGTAAATCAATCTCTTTCCACAGGTGTTTTCCCCAAGGAAGCACATTTTGCAATCATCAAACCACTTTTGAAGAAACCAGGCTTGGACCAAAATGATCTCAGTAATTATAGGCCAGTCTCAAACTTAACATTTTTGGGTAAACTCATTGAGAAAGCAGCATGTACACAATTGGTTCATCATATCGAATCTAATAATCTTTTTGATTCTCTCCAATCTGCCTACAGGTCAAGTCACAGTACTGAGTCAGCTCTAATCAAAGTGAAAAATGACATAATGTTTTCTCTTGACTCAAATAATGTAGTGTTTGTAGTGCTGTTAGATCTATCAGCAGCATTTGATACAATAGATCATCACATTTTCATATCTCGTTTATTCAATAGAATAGGTGTTAGGTCAACAGTTTCATCATGGTTCAAATCATACCTGTCTGGATGGTCTTCACAAGTTGACATTGGCAGCACATTGTCAAATCCCACAACTCTAGAATTTGGACTCCCGCAGGGGTCAATAGTGGGACCCATAGCATATTCAATATATACTCTCCCTGTTGGTGACATCATTCGATATCATGGTATTAATTATCACCTTTATGCTGATGACATACAATTATATATTTCTTTTGATCCTAAGACTCCTGAAGCTCTTGATAATGCACTTGTTACACTTCAGAATTGTATATCAGATATAAGAGAGTGGATGGTGGTGAATAAGTTAAAATTGAATGATTCAAAGACTGAATTTTTTGTTGCTGCTTCTGCTTACAACCTGCGCAGTCTTCCAAATGTTCAGTTAGATGTTGGTGGCACACTCATAAGACCTTCAGAAACAATAAGAAACCTTGGTGTTATGTTTGATCCGTGTATGTCGATGTCACATCATATCTCTCACATCTGTAAAACAGTTACTTTTTATTTAAGGAGCATTTCTAGAATCAGAAGGTTCATCGATCAGTCTGCTTGTCACAATGCTGTCCGTTCTCTAGTTTTATCTCGTATTGATTACTGCAATGGACTCCTTTCTACGATTCCCTCTAATCAGTTGATTCGTATTCAACGATTACAAAATTGGGCAGCACGATTAATTTTACAGGTTTCTCGAGACCACCCTTCTCAACCACTCTTGAACTCACTACATTGGCTTCCTTTGAAGCAAAGAATAATTTTCAAATTACTCTTGTTTGTCTACAAAATACTTAATAACCAGGCTCCAGAGTATTTAATTAACTGTCTGAGTTTATACAAGCCCACTAGATTACTAAGGTCCGCCAGTGACCCTCTCCGCCTCACATATTCAGTAACTCGAACATTAGCTGGTGATAGAACGTTTACTGTGTCAGCTTCAAAATACTGGAATGATTTGCCACTTTCTATTAGAAAGTCTTCATCAGTAATAATTTTCAGAAAGGCATTAAAAACACATCTTTTCGATAGTTTATAGTTTGTAGATGATTTAATTTATTGTAAGCGCTTTGAGCCTAATGGGAAAAGCGCGTTATAAGTAAGTAATAATAAAAATAAAAAGGTCACTGTCTTTTGAAACCAGCAAAGATGCAGCTGTAAAATGGCACCTGGTAAGAAGACTTTCAAGTGAGAGGAGAATGTGCACTGAAGTGCTCTCTTGTAATGGAAACCAATGACCTGGGGAGCGTTTCATCAAGTGTTTTGTAAGTGATTTTTACCGACAACTGTTATAAGCTACTGAAATCTTTGCATCTGATTGGCTGAGAGCAAATTTGTCAGTAAAAATCACTGACAAAACGTTTGATGAAACGCTCCCCTGGACACTGTACTTTAATTCGATCAACAGGTGGAAAAAAAAAGGAAGACCTCCAAAATAGAAATGGCTGGCAGTTGCATGTATGTGCAATATAAAAAATTAAATTATCATCAGCAATATCAAAAGGATATGGAACTGAAGGGCGATGCTTCGCATGCGATCACCCAGGTAGTTGCAGGCCTCCCTGGTCAAGTTACAGAACCTCTGTTGCATGACCTTGTACAGCTGGGTGAAGATATGGAATGTGTTGACAGCGAAGCGACCGCTCATGTCCACCATGACGGCATCCACGTGACTCTGCCAGGCCTCTTCCACTTCGTCGACGGGGATGTAGATGAAGGAAGAGTTGGCGGTGGGTGAGTTGCATATTGGGGAGGTGATGCTGTCTATGTCGCTGCCCCCACTAAGTAAGCAAACAAACAACAAATATTAAATGTCTTCAAATTAAATCCGATTTCATGTACGACACAATACTCCATAACACTGTCAGTGCTATAGGCCATTTCAACCATCTAAATTTCGATATTGTATTTAATACTTTTGGACTAAAAAAAGCTTGTACATGTACCTGTATTTCTGATATTTCTGCATGAAATTCAAAACAGGTACATGAATGGTAAACAGATACCTTGGAACACTGTTTTGATCAAGATGAGACCACAAACCATGATTTTTTACTCATCTCATGAAATCTAAGCTATGATACATGTTTGGTAACCTGGTGGCACCAAAAGAGTTAAGGGCTGGTCAAATTTGTCTGATTTTATAATTCATAAATATTCAAATTGTTATTAAACTAGAAATAAGAGAATTCAGCAGTCAACGCTGACAGGCTCATAGTAAGGACAATCACTGACCTTGACAAGGACCCAGAAGCCGTCCTATGGATCACGCTGCTGCCTCCAGGAGAGGGGAGGAAATCTCGAGACATTCCTGAGTAGATACGACTGTTTTCAAGACTAGGTGTGTTGTCATCTGCACCTGATATACTGTTCTGTAAGACCAAATCAAGGGACAGAATCAAATAAACATGAAACATATACCTCTACAACCTCATGACATTGAATTGTCCAATCAGGTCCTTCACCCTATTATCTAAAAATTGATGACATGCCTTATCTTTAATTATTCATGACCATTTTATCAGATATTATTTGTAACCAGGGGGGTGTTTCATAAAGCTGTTTGTAAGTTATGCACAACTTTACGAACGACTGGTGATCAGTTCTTGTGCTAAATGATTGAGAATCTGATTAGTACAGCACCCAAGAACATGTTCCAGTCGTTCGTAAAGTCATGCGTAACTTTACGAACAGCTTTATGAAACACCCCCCTGAATATATATTTATATATATACAACCTCCATATACAATTCATAATACAACCTAAGGTCATTAGTGAGGCATACCTGTAAGTACCAAAATAATTGTTGCTTCTAAAGAAATAATCATTTCACATAATTATTATATGTCTGATAGATGGGTGTAAACACAATTTTGGTCAAATTTCTTAACTGTCTAGTAATGATTGTTGAAGTAATAATACCACTTTTGACAATTTTGACAAGGTATGCAACTATGCACTGTTGAGTAAATGGAATCTAAGAAGAGTTAAAACACATGAATGCAGTTTTCTTCTTGTGTACATCCGTTGTCCGCACATCCATTACAATATATCATCTGAAGAAGACTACTTTACCTACATTGTACGCATTCACTTGATATCAGTTACTGATAACAAAACAGAGTGCAAGCTTTGGATTAAACAATGCTTTTCTTTTAATACTGATAGAACCTTACCTCATCTTCCGATGAATACTTGGATCCTTCATTGTCTGGGTGCGTCACTCCACTGGAATCAATATCCTCTAGAGAGTGTCTGCTGTCATACCAGTTGAACCCTTTACCATCCTGTAATATAGGAAAAAAGACTTGGTCAGTTTTCATTGCAGATTGGGCATCATACATTATCAGTTGAACCCTTTACCATCCTGTAATATAGGAAAAAAAGACTTGGTCAGTTTTCATTGCAGATTGGGCATCATACATTATCAGTTGAACCCTTTACCATCCTGTAATATAGGAAAAAAGACTTGGTCAGTTTTCATTGCAGATTGGGCATCATACATTATCAGTTGAACCCTTTACCATCCTGTAATATAGGAAAACAAGACTTGGTCAGTTTTCATTGCAGATTTGGCATCATACATTATCAGTTGAACCCTTTACCCTCTTCAGAAACTAGATCTGACTTGTTTGTGACTGATTACAGGCTTCAGTTTAAAGAATAGGCTTTAGTTTATTAACAAAGGTCAGTATTCTCGAAGGTCGCCTAACTTTAAGCCAGGCTTAAATCCCACCTAAGTGCATATATTTAAGCCACTGATTTATGGAGTGCCAAATGTCATCCTCTTAATCCTATATAAATCGCAATAGTTCTGAAACTTAATACAAATACTTTGTCTTGATGAAATTAATTTCTGGTGTTCATTTCACACCAACAATTTTTTTTTTAAATTGACGTATTTTGTTACATAATGAAGTAATTTATAGAAAACTTTGTGTTGACAAATAGCTTTCCATGAATCAGCAGCCAAAGAAAAGCCAGGCTCAACTTAGGCCGCTATTGAGATTACGGGCCTCAGTTTCTAGATCGGCTATCACACCAACTGAACCCTTTATCCCACCGCATAACAAGTACTGATATGATTGGTTCCTACATGCTGTCCTAGCAATTGAACCTTTTACGCTCCTGTATGATAAAATATATATTGACATGGCTGGTTTCTGCTCGCTGTCAGACCAGTGCAGCCATTTATCACCATGATAATTTAGGTGTCATACCATTCCAACTTAATAGTATCCTTGAAAATAAAGATACTGACTGGGTTCTCTCCTTTTACGTCCCTCACATGTAAGTTTTGTGTCTTAAGATCCATTTGGTGTGATAAAGTGGAAATCTAACTTCTTCCCTACAACATTTCAAGATCATCTTTGCATACATCAAAGGAAGTCGATACAATACCTCTCTGTCCACTTCTTCCCCCTCCAAGAAGTCAAACTCTTTCAGCGTGGGAATATCGCCGCTCTCCTCCGCTTTGCTGCCCTCAGGGTTCATAGAGTCGACGAGGGAGGTGGACTCGCTGGAGGAGCAGACACTGTTCTGTCGCTCATTCGCGATGTCACTCGTTGAACTGAAGATTACCTGAAGGAGGATACAAGAATTGAAATATTACGGTAATAACAACATTCATAACAACATTAATATGTCAAAGGGTTCTAACCCCTGCCCGGCAACAACATCCTTTGGCAAGCTATTAAACTACATTTGTCACTCCCCACCCATGTGTAAATGGGTATGCTTGAGCTCTACATATTGGCTCACTGAGATACAATTTGGGGTAATAATAAACTGTAAAGAGCTTTAAGCAGATATTGCACCTGGAAATCAAATCTGTTTTTGGCAAACACTTGTCTACAAAACACTTGTCAAGAAAGACTAGTCATTTTGCATTTTCCTTGAAATTGTGTTTCTATTTGAAACTGTATAAAAGGGAACTTGTATAACAAATCAAAGAAAAAAAAATGTGATAAAATTTATCAATCAAATGTAAACTAATCATTAAATTGCCTCATAGTACCCAAACATAAAATGGAATACATCAGATAAAGTGAAGTTGAAGTGGCAACTAAAAAGGTAAAGATGGAACTCTTAATATTTTGGCCTTTAATGTTCTCCATATTGGAAATGTCATGTACCTATATTAAATGGTACAGAGCAGCGGAAGTGTATGTCTAGCACAAGGTTTCATCATTTGTAATTTGTAAGAGGAAGATACTGGCATTTGCATTAAGGCTTCTAACACAACTCCTACACAGAAGATTGTTATCCATTATCCAACTTACAGATGGGCTCCTGGGCAAGCCTACATTCTGGCCTAACCCTTTGAGAACAGACACCATTCTCTCCCTGGTCCTGCGCTGTGACTGCTGAGGCTTGCGCCAAGCCGATGGCACGATATTCTGCTTGGCTGCGTTGATAGTTGCCGAGGACGCAGAGAACATGCTTCCACCTGGGCCGAGCTGTGACATGTCCGTGGGTTCGGTGCTCATGCTGCTATCGTCGCTGCTCAGCGTGCTGGCAGCAGACTCATCGCTGAATGATGTGGTGATCGTGGCCATAGAGGGGTACTTGCGACGAATAATTGGTGTCTGCATGGCAATGAATAGTTGAAAGATATGATGTTAAATGATTATTGAAGAATTACTAATTTTCCCTTGTCCGAGATCTTCCATTTATGGGAATTCTAAGGAGGGTGATATACTGCAGGTGTTTTATCATTACAAAATTTCTATTCTGTAATCTTTGACTAATGATGAATTTCAATGGAAGAATGCATTCAAGACACAATCCTTATAAATATTTGAGGGATTCTTACCATCAAAGTTGAATATAAATTAGTTACTGAAATCGACCTACATGTACATGTATACATGTTTATGGAGTAATTTAGCAGTAGAGTCGAGTATACATGTCCCATATATCGTAAATCAAAGTCAAGGTGTTCAATTAATATAATGAATAAATAAGAAAAAAACTAGAAAACACAATAGAAGAGTGAATATAATAAAGTTAATAACTACTCCCGATAAAAATCTACTTTGAAATAAAGGAAAGTTGTGGAACAAAGTGAAAAAGGCATGGACAAACTGATTGTTTTGAGAGCTAAAGAACATCAAAAATACATTTCGGTAGATAAGAAAGCAAAGACAGGCATGAAAAACACGGCAAACTTTTGACTGAAAGGGAAAATAGTGAGAATAGTGAGAACTGCACAAACATTTGACAGAAAACTCATTTAGAAATATCCCCCAAAACTAAAAAAAAATATCCATTTATCCCATTTAATGCAAATACAGGCTGGAGTTTTAGCTTTCTAATGAAAATGTAAAGCGGCGGTCACACATACACGACGCACGACCCGCGCACTGGAAAAATAGCAATTTTAGCCAGTATGTTGTCTTTCGCTGGGTGTGCGCCAGCATTCGTTCCTCGTTTGTCAAGCGCGCTGGACAAACGCTATGTATTCGTTGTCATTTGCTCTGTGTGTCAGGATTTTTGTGCATGCACAAAAATGTGCGCGGAGCTCGACGCATGTGTGTACTCGCCAGAAGGACGCCAGACATGCGCAAAGCGCGCTGGACCAACGTCAGACATGGGATGAGCACGCTGGACCAACACCAGATACACGCTGGGTATTCGTTGTATGTATGTGCACTCTTCGCTGCACTTCATGTGACGGCTTGCAAGACGAGCCGCACAGTCACATGACCGCTGCCGTTCGCTGGCTGTGCGTTGAATGCGCGGTGCATGCGCAGACCATTCGTTTCTTAGTGTGCTAGCAACAGGCTGTGCATTCCTTGGACTTTTTAACATGTGCGCCTTGTATACGCTCTGTATGCGCCCCATATTCGCGCAGCATGCAAGCAACATGCTGTCCATTCGTTGTTAACCCGCTAGCTTCTCTCAAATCCTGACAAAAAGTTGGGCGCACAATGACAAACTGAAGTTATTTTCAATTTTTAAAGTGATTTTCAATGCGCGGGCCGTGCGTCGCGTATGTGTGACCGAGCCTTTTGAGAAAATATGTGATTGTGGATTATGAGGTTTATTTGTTATTTTCTTTTTACACTTTCATGAATTTCCCTTTTTCTTCAGGCTTATTTTCTTCTCCTGTTGCTTACTTTTGTTCTTTCTTCTTAAAGTTTTCTCCTCTCTCTTTTTATTGCTATCTCCACTTCTTCCTTCACTTCTGCATATTTCTTGAATTAAATATACTTCTCTTTTCTTGGTTCTTTTTGTTCTTAAGTTAATCTTCTTCTCTACTTTCCTTCTTTTGATTTTCTCTTTTTAGTCTACCTAATGACACCTTTCTTTCATTGCTTACTTTTGTCTATTTGACAAGCTTGTCATATAATTGCAAATTATCTAGCCAAACTATGAAAAGAGTCCCAACACCAACCGTAAGCCAAAACGAGTAATGTAAAAAATTCCTAAATCAAGGACAAATTACACAGATAGCAGATTTCATGAATTTCATGAACAATATTAAAATGAAAATAAGCTTTCAAAAATGAACTTGAAAACATGTCACTGCAAGCTTCTTTACACTGTGAATATGCAAAGGGTACTGCATTACACTTGGGGGTTATAGTTAGAGAGCTTGCCGCACTGCACACCTGAATAATTAGTTAATTAAGCACACAGTTATAAAAAGACAAATTGGAAAAGCTGTGAACTAAAAAGCATGTGGGGAATTGAAAAAAAGGAATTTTAGCTAAGAAAAGAACCTATAGAATGATGGTGGTGATCTGAGTGTATATCGTCGCTGGTTTCATGATCTGACATACACGCATAGACTTAAGAAGAGGAGATATGTCGGTTCGCGAAACCAGCGATGACTCACATGTAAGTGGACTCAAAATGTAGGTGTAAAAGCATAATATTCAACATGTAAAAGTACATTAATGACTGGTAGAAGTACTGGCCATTGCTCTTCATTGTAATGTCTGGGTATTCACGAAAGTTTGCCCCAGGAATTAGACACCTATTTTCACATTTTTCTCTAGTCTCAAGAAGAAAGTAAGAACAAAGTGCATAATAGAAGTTCCAATTACATGTAAAATGATAAGAAAAAGTTTGTATTCTAACTTCAAAATAGAGTGAAAACTAAACACGGAGAGAAAAACAAGGAGCAGGAACTAGAAACTGCATGCTAAAACTTCACGTCAAAGACAAAGTATTTCTAAACCGTCACCTTATCCTTCGATGATCGTGTCTGTAAGAAAATTGGGGGTAAAATACCAACAAAAAAGATGGAAAACACAATATCAACATTCGTTCAAATTCTCAGAAACCAATAACCAACTTGGCATGCTTATCTAAATATCAATTATCTCTACTTGAAAGGAAATACAATACTAATAATACAAAGTTTGTACTTGTTATAAAGACAGTGGATGATTTTTACGAGTTTTTTTTTACAGGGATTCACTTAAAGGCAAGATGAAAGAAGCTTTGATGAGATACTGACCTTATGCATTCATCAATAAAAAAATTCTAGAAGGCTTATCAAATCTAGATTACCACAGTTTAAATTGGCATCATTGATGTTTGATTTTTTTTTCCCAGTGATACATTTTGACTAAAGAATGTACTTTACTTGTATAACAAAACTAATAAATGATTCAGCAAACAGACTGATTGGTACTGGGAGATCGGGATTTTGCAACTGACTTTATGTGGCCAATTTAAAGATTTTTCATACTCATCTTCCAGAAAACATCCTATAATAGAGATTGCAAACTACACTGCATCAGAATTGGATTAAATTTGTGCAGTGATGTAGCTCTTTATAGTCATGTAACTACGTTATTAACTCCAAGGAGCTCCCCTGCCGCCAAAAAGACGGCGGAACTCCAGGTGCAAATACACCACGCCAATTTCACCTCCAGTTTGGTTCCATTTGTTTCAAAAGAGAACAAGGTAAGACAAAAATTTGTACGCTACACACACACAGGGAAAACATCGGAGGTGCAAGCAAAACACATTCTTTTTCATCCAAATAATTGTTAAATTGTGGATTTCGGACCCATACTAGTGAGGTAAAAGATCCCTTGTTCTCTTTTGAAACAAATGGAACCAAACTGGAGGTGAAATTGGCATGGTGTATTTGTACCTGGAGCTCCGTCCCTTACGGTGGCAACAGAGCTACCTGAAGTAGTATGTTATGTAATTTTCAGCATTAAAAAAACTGAGTACAAATACACACAAAGCTATATTTTCTTTCACAAAGAAAATATGGAGAGTATCTCTAGTTGATAAGCATTTCTATAATTCCAAAGTTTTGGGGATGGACAACAACAGCAGGGAATTTTAGTTGGAATAGTTTTAAGCCAAACATATAAACGGCTTTCTGATTAATTCAAATATACTAGTACAAATCATATTGTTATTGTTCATGCAATAATACATACAAGAACAACACATTTTAGAATACATGTGGGTGTACGTGTAGGTGGATTACAAATGCATTTGAATACATGGAGTCACGATAGAACATTTAAGCTTTAACAGCATATATGTGGGAATGGGTAAAAAAAAAAGGGGGGGGGGGTAGTATTGTGCAGGCATTGAATTTCCCTAGGGTCATCTCTTTAGCCCAACCCTTTTTTTATCATTTTGGCTTTTGTGCCCCTCTGATAAAATGACCTGCCCCTAGACTTGACTTTCATTCAATATTGGGAATCAAAACTGATATAAAGAATGGTGTATGAAAATAAAATATGTATTGGAAGCAATTGTGTAAAAAAAAATGTGTAGAATATTCTATGTAAATTACACAGACGAAGCAGTAGCCTGTATATACATAAAACTTGAAGTCCATTTTACGTACAAGTACATGTAGCTCTACATTATGCTATTTGTTAATGAATGGAAGCATTTTGTTTTCAATAAACCTCCACCAGGGCCCTGTTTCATAAAACTTGTTATCAATAACAAGTTGCAATAACTGTTATAAGCTACTGAAAGCCTTGCATCTGACTGGCTGAGACAAAATTTGTCATAGAAATGTAGCAGTTAATTGTTACTGATAACAAATTTTATGAAACAGGGCCCAGATTTTAGTAATCTAATGTACCATGAGCACCCGGAATAAAAAGTTGTGACCAAATGCAGCTCAGCCCTCTCATGACTCAACACTTCTTTTTTTTTTTTTTATGACAACTTTTTCTGGCACTTCATATCAAATTTACCTAAAATGAATACAAAGAGAATACCCCTCATGTTTGTATTTTTGTATACACTCTATAATTACAGATCTTGCCTTTACAATCATATAAAGGAGGGCACCATATTGAAAAAGAAAAGCAGCTGCAAAATAATTTTTCATGGAAGACAGTGTTTTAAAAAGCATAAAATTAATGCTACTTGGAAAGGGTTGATTGTGCATACACGATACTGCTTACCTGAAAGTCAAGTTGCATTACCGGTACTTTATACTTCTGAGCCGGGGTTAAAATCACAACCTCTTATGCCAGAGGCCCACATTTAGTTCCACAACAAATATTAATGTCAAGTAATTTCCTGATAAGAAGTTACATATTATAAATGGAAAATAAGTATTGTCCTTTAAAATATGTTATATTGATGTTTGTTTTTAGATGCTATCTCTACACATCCCATGGTGAGGCTACGTCTATGTCTGGGGGTGAATTCAAATGAACATAAAAGAAATACCAAAAGACCGGATGGGGAGTGCTCCTTTTTCGTCATTTTCTCTGAACCGAGTAGTTGTGTTTCAGGCAAACTCTAAACAATGCATGCAAACAAAAAAAAATTCACACAAATATTAGTTCTTCAAATTTAAGTGACAAAACATAACCAACGCATTTCTGAATACGAGCAAACAAACAAAGAAAAGGGCAGAAAAAACTTCTGATAGTGATAGATCAGTGAGTGTGGTGATAGATATTTCATGGATATCTAGGTCTAAAGAAATGGGTGTGTATCGTGAATATCAAATAAAGGGCTAACAAAAGAAATTGGGTGAAACTCTCCATAATTATTCAAATATCTTGAAAGTTACACATTGTACACACTACTTTAATAGGGATTGTATCACAGTTTTTTAACAAAGAAAGAAGAAGAAAACATAAACAACATATTAAATTGACGTTGAACTGGATTTCTTTAGATAAAGAGTGGAAATTTATGTACATGGCAATGACTGTAAATGTTAGAACTCTCTTATTTCTACAGGTACTATTTCTATGTATTTCCATGTATATGTACAACCATTTCTAATTTGCATGTTCAACACTTTTGACAGCAGTAAAGGGTATTTACAGAATTCTACAGCAGCCCTGGCTGGATGACTTTGATTAGAAAAATGATAATATTTCTCAAGTTTTGCATGAAATATATAAGGAAATATGAGCATACTACTATCTAAATACACTACACATACATGTATTAAAGGTCACTGAAATGTGGGAATAATATTTTTTTAACTTCTAAATCTAAAGGGAAGGGGGGGGGGGGGGGGGTAGTTGCATTTCCCAAGCTTTTATGGAGGATTTGTTTCTGGAGATGGTAATATAGTGTTTGCACAAGCTTCCCCTTACAGTACATGAGTTAAAAGAGGGAAATCGTCAAATACTAACTTGTTTTCATGTTGGAATGTCTTAAATATTTAATTTGCATAGATGCATCAATATTAAAAAATACATGTACATGTAATATATATGTATGAATACGAGTCAAATTCTCATAAATACATTTGATGCTCGTACATGTACATGTACAATGTATATGTATGCATGTACTTTTCAGTTGTTTGAAGTGGACATGTGCTGTATTCTGAAAACCATGTAACAAGCACGTTCCATGTTGGGTAAAGAAGTATATGTATGTTAATTGTGACTACAAATTGAATTTGCCATGCGATGAGTTAGCGTCTTTTTTTTTTTTACTAAATAATTTTCAGAATACTGCCCCAGTACTTTCCAACCCCAAACAAAGATTTTGTTACCTTAATTAAATGCAGCTCAAAGGATACCATTTCAAATGAAAATGCTTCTGTATGATATTATGATGAAGGCCATTAGGCAATCTTTTTTTTTTCTTTGCGACTGTTGCATGCCCTGATGTCAATTAGTGGTTTTGAAAAACATGTGAGATGGAAAATTTCATAAATGCTTTAGCAAAGGGCATAATCAATTGGACATTTGAGGAATTATGGAGGCAGGAAGCGCAATTTTCATATATTTTTCTTCTTATATCTTTTTTAATAAGACAAAGGACAAAGGGAAGACTTTTTTCTTTTAATCATCAAGGAATTGCTTTAACCCGTTGACTACTCAATTCTTTAACTCCCATAGGCTTTATACAGGAGCCACCCAGTTCCCAAAGTCTATGGGTTAAGGGTACTTCTACTCTAAATATCTCAAACTAGTGTTAATATATCTAACCATCTAATGGTGGAAATACATGTGCTGTTTCTAGTAGTTTTGTGGGCAGATACCAAACACCATTGAAAAAAGACATACAGATAATGCATGCAGAGAAGCCTTCACTACAACTTCTACATAAACACCACATACAAACTGAAAGCAGCAGAGGTAAGAATCTACCCTTAGTCCCATCTTGGCAAATGCCCCTTTAAAAAAACCCAAACTATAAAAGAAAGGCTTCTTGTTATGAATGCACATTGGAAATATGATAGTGTTCTAAAAAAAATCATTTTGGATCGAGTTTTTGGACAGTGGCATGAAGGCAAGCATTTTTGGAGAGCCTACATGTATCAATGTTTCACTGCCAAGAAAAGGTTCAGGGTACATCTGGCTACAGGGTTTCTTTCATATCGTCCGCTTAAAGCCAGATGAGTGTTAACCCATAACTTTTTAGATAGAGTTATCACCTTTCCGGCTCAAAGAAGACAATAAAAAGTTTAATAGTGAAAACACAATAAGGTAAGGACCCAGCTAGCGCATGAACAGAACATTATGGACAAATCTACATTGTTCCATGAGCTGCCACGACTTTTGGGAATATTGATTTGAGTAACTAGAAGCTAGGCTCTACAAGACAAAGCTTCAGAGGAATAAAGAAGGAGGGTAGTCTGCATGCTTTTATTCTTGCTATTAAATATATGCATGAATCAGAGCAATTAAATTAGCATTTTCTTTGTTCAGTTCTTTCAAGTTTCTTGCATTATATACTCTATTCCTCCCTCCTCTTTCCCCTTGATTGGGAGTAGTTTTCAGTTTCATATGTTTTTCTTCAGTGATTTCTTCACTGATGAACAACTCTTACATGAAGAGAAGAGAGATAAACTTCGGCCGAATACCAAGTGAACCCATACCCTAAATATTGTAGACAAATCGCTCGTAATACGGCTTTAACAGATTCAAGTTACTTTTTGTATGGAATCTAACCCATTGAATACTAAGACCGACATAACTTGGGCTGTAGTCTATGGGAAATGCATGTTATATCAAAATCAAATCCTATCCAAAGGGTTAACAGTTGGTACCCCTAGCATATGCAGTACTTTGATTGGTCATCCAAAAGAAAGCTTCCCCTGGGACAACCCAAAAGTGACAATGGACAAGCCAATTCAAACCACACTTGCACCAATGGGCAAGTACAGAGTTTCATTCTTTTTTTCCATTTTGGGCAAGTTCAGTCAGTACAAAGGCAGGTGCTGTGAAGCCCCAGAAGCTCACTATGGCAAAGTGTAATCTACTGCTATTGCACTGGTCAAATTTCAATGGAGGGAGTATGGCATACAGAGAGCAGCACACCATGAAGTGCAGGAGGTGTGCGTTTATTATTAAACTTGCAGATCTATGCGGACAGTCAGAAGGATATCAACTCTGTATAAAAAGATTATGAGTTAACGCCCTTCTTCCTTTTTAATAGCAGACAATGTGTACATGAAGGGAGTATTAAAGAACACTAAAAACAGGGGTAGTACAAAAGGGAAGGGAAAACAAGAATGGTCAGAAAAAGTGCAAAAAAACAAAACAAAACAAACGTCTATGAAACTCACACTGGAGGCATGTTCTGGATCAACCACCTGGAGCAAACAAACAAACCATCTCATGAATATTCATACATTCAAAACCATCTCATGAATATTCAGACATGTAACCTTCATTAATGCATGCTTTACTTCATCAGCTGGGCTATAAAAGTTACATGGGATGATGATGATGGAATGGCAGAATGGCATAATGCAAACTGCAATTAATACCATGCACCTCGGGCTGGTTGAGAGCAAGGACATACTTGTATATATACACACTAAAGGCCTTCTACCTCTCAGCCAACAAATAGACCTGTTTACAAATATATTCAAATTTTATGCATACTTTTAAAACAAAGGTTGTTCTTGACAACCTGAAAGCTTGTCAGAGGCTTGTCACACATAGCAACAAGTAATGTATGCAAACTGGATTCCAAGTATTTTAGTTCATTCATTAATAACAGGTTAATGGAATACCTCGTTACTAGGTCCCCAGGAAAGAAACATTCATAAATTTGAATAACTTTGTGAACAGGTCTATTAAAGGGTACTGGAATAATTGAAGGTTTATGGGTCAATCTACATTGTGGGGAGCTTGACATTAATAGCAAAATGCTATCTGAACAATATAGGAGTGCAGTAACATATAAACTTGTTTCATTACATGTATTATGAATGAAAAGGACTGACCTTTAAAAAATTGCAGCAAATGAATACCTAGTAAGTTTATATGCTTAAAAATATCCTCTTATTGTAATTTGGGGGTAGATGCTTCAGTACTTCATGAAATTAATTATTGTATTGTCTAAATTCAGCCTCTTTTGTCCAAAAATATTTACTCTTCTCAAAGTCAAAAATAATTCATTTAAATTAATGAACTGGAATTACATTTAGCTTTACTAGGAAATATTTCCTCTGACTGATGACTGATTATGAAAAATGAAACAGACTGTCTATCAAATGCAAAAGCTATCCTACTTTAAAAAAGAAAACCCACAAAAAAAAATATTTCCAATAAATGTATTCTCTAAAAAGATCTTTACAAAAACAATAGTCTAAATAAATAATCTATATATCCTAAAAGTTCATTACTTACAATTGATAATATTACATAACTATATTATTAAAAACAAAGATATGGTATATTTACCCGCGAAAGGTCAAAGGTGAACTCCATGGTGCGTCCCGGTAGCTCCTTGCGTTGGTCCAGGGCCAGTGAGACCACCCTGTTGTGATGGTCACTGTGGGATGGAGGCTTGACCAGTGAGGAGGACTTGGACACGGCTACTTTCAAGATGTTGAGAGAATCTTGCCAGTGGACACCCTGTGATTGAGAATACATGACATGGTCAATATAATTCATACTGGTCCACAGGTTGCTATTTCTTTAAATACTGAAAAGATATCATCATCAACAGTGATATGCTTAGTGACCCTATCATATCCTCAATAACTGTCTCTCCAAGTGTTGCCATCTTGAGTCAACTGCTTAATTTTACCATATTCCGCTTCATCACATTTTGCCAAAATATCATCCAGGAAAGCTTTGAGAGGTCCCCCTGTGTTTTCTTTGGGCTTCAGAAGACCTCCTATGACTCTATAACTTTGTAGTGAAAATAGTAGAGATTAATTTACCTGGACATATTTAGCGATGACCCTCAGGAGGTTATCATTGACCTGTTGCATAGGAGCAGCCATCAAGTCAATGTTATGAATGAGATGATAGACGATCTGAAGGACTGGTGATTGGTTGTTGATT
Organism: Heliocidaris erythrogramma; assembly: GCA_025617745.1. NCBI lineage: Eukaryota > Metazoa > Echinodermata > Echinoidea > Camarodonta > Echinometridae > Heliocidaris > Heliocidaris erythrogramma. The sequence goes on from CM046867.1 coordinate 18,639,245, forward strand.
GGACCCTTCTCCAATACCTGCCATGTCATAGGTGGTAACAAGTTATAGGCACTCTTTTACAATTATATCGACTGTAGATTTGTGATGTGCACATATCTGTCCAATAGCACCCCAATGCACATAAAATGATAACTTATGAACACAATAATACAGATTCACAATTGTGTCATTATCTCTATCGGATATAACTTGCAATTCTAATCATGATGACGGAAATGCCGATGTGAGATTAGGACTCTAGTTCTAATCCTCCTCCTCATCATCATCTGCATCACCATGGCAACCAACATAATCAACATCAATACCATCATAATTATCATCACCAACATCATAATTATCATTACCATCACCACCATCATCATCATCATCACCATGACTACCACCATAATCAATGTCAACCTCATCGTGATTATCATCACCAATATCATGATCATCATTACCATAATCATGATCATGATCACCATCATCATCATCATCATCATCATCACCACCATCATCACCATGGCAACCACCATAATCAACATCAATCCCATCATAATTATCATCACCAACATCATAATTATCATTACCATCACCATCATCACCAACACCATCATCACCATGGCAACCACCATAATCAACATCAATCCCATCATGATTATCACCATCAACATCATAATTATCATTACCATCATCATCATCATCATCATCAACACCATCATCACCATAATCAATGTCAACCCCATCATGATCCATCATTACCATAATCATGATCATGATCACCATCATCATCATCATTATCATCACCACCACCATCATCACCATCACCACCACCATCATCACCATGGCTACCACCATGATCAACATCATCCTTCTCCTTACCTCTATTAGGAATGTCATCATAGGAATACTGAAATGAGAGTAGGCAGTGTGGAGGTATTTACACACCACACCAGCCCATGCCTTGCTGTCTCGGTTGTACGTCCCATTCTTGTACATCATCAGCACGGTGGACAGAGGTGCCATCTTGGTGCAGCGCTCCTGGCAAACCTGAATAAACCAACATATCAAAGAACAAATACTAATTGTGTTGTCCAACATGCAATGAACCAGAAGAAAAGTTGAAACAGAGATGTTCAGAAGTGCAATTTACAATCATTCAACTATTTTGTATGAATACATGTAGTAGTATTTTGTTGTTGTATGGGGAGCAGAAATAAAAAGAAATAAAGAAACTCTACATATGATGAGATGGGGTATCTATTCTATATATATTTCACCTTGTACTGTCTTGTCCTGTTATTCCCCTTTAGTACAATAACGAAAGCATTGATTCCCTTTATTAAATAATATATGTATGTTCTATAAATAAACTACCATTTATTTGCACCTGTAAAATCAACTCTTAGTTTTCTTTTCTAAAGATATCCAGGCTCAATGTTTTCAGACTCAATATGAAATAGTAAAGATAAGATTTTTGGCCTCATTTTGAATCATTGAAAAGTTACACAAAGTAATATTACTACATGAATGAGATTCACAGTACATGTTCTCAATATCTCCCTTTCACACAAAATGGACATAAAATCCCTCGCAGCTACATGTAGCTCTCAGAACATCAAACAATGGACCTACCCTGCTGATGTTTGTGGCAATTTCACAGGAAAACTTTTCTGGCTGGCCAAACTTCTGGATGAGGTATGGAAGTAGGGCCACCACATTGAGAGGAAAACCAGCAGCCTGGGTGGGATCGATCACCCTCAGGTGGGTGTAGGTCGTCAACTTTGACACTAGGTGAAGGGTCAGGTCATAGGTCACAGAGGAAGTGAAACCCTGGATGAGGGAAAGCAAAAGGAATGAAATGTTTGAAGAAATAATGAAGACAAACTGATTTAATATGTGGTGCAATGTACCTTATGACATACGAAAGACTGAAAATTATAATTTGAAACCATAAATGTACAGTTGCATATAGGTATAGTAGCACCAATAACGAAAAAGAAAATACATGTTCGTTTTTGACACAGGATTAACTTCAAACAAATGCACTCGGTCAGGACACATTTGAAGTTATTTCTGATATAAAATATCCAGTTTTTCATGGATATTAATCAATACCTCAATAGAGAGCATAGAGAGCATAATAGTAGTAATCTGATATTTTTTTATTAGATAATGCATGATCTGCTATCTAGATTCACAAAAGTATATGTTTCTTCTTGCAGGTGCTTGATGCTGCAATAAATTTCTTTTTTCAACTGTGTACAAGAAACAAAACTAACAACAGTTGTACAGAAGTGAGCATCTCACAATGGGAAATTACTCAGAAAGACGTAATTTGCCTTCAATAAGACCAAAATGAGATGGTGGGGTTTTGTACGCCTGGGTAATACAGCGAAACCTGTATATAAAGACTGCTCGAGGGAGAGACAAAATGCAGTCTATACAAGCAGGTTACCTTAAATATACGCAGGTAAACTTCAACACAGGTTTCAATGGGAAACACTGTTCAAGGGATAAAAAAGTGGTCTTTCTATACAGGTGGTCTCTAGAGCATGTTTCACTGTATGTGATACCTTGAGAATGAGTGCTTGCAATCCAGGGTAACCTTCCCATCTCAGTTGGGCAAGAACTTGGTCAAGACGGCACCTAACCTCAGGGCGGTCCAACGGCAAGTACTTCAGAAGCTGCAGGAAAGAATGATAGACAGAGAGATGGAGCGAGGAAAGGGCACAGGCAGGGCAGAGGCAGAGCAGAGGAGAAGGAGATGAACAGGGAAATAGTGCAGGTAAGAAAATAAACACAGAGGAGAATACAAACAAGGCAAGAAGTTTAAGATATGGAACGTATTCATATTTCTAAGCTTGCATTCCTATTCATATGATAACTATTATGGTATTCCAACTTCGTTCATGTGACCGAACTATGTATTTTATCTAATGATCATACATACAAACTTGTCTAAATATCAAGTTAATACAGCATATGTCTTCTTCTGTAACAACTGACATCATACGCTTCATTAGTTGGTACTTTCTAGCTACGTGAGTAAATCTTGTACACTTTGTAAAATGTACACTGCTACACTCATGGTACATAACCATTTAATTACACACCTATTATAAGATAAGATTTCACTTATTCTGATTCCCACTGTAACATTTAGAATGACATTTGACCTTATAAACCCCAAATCTACACCTAGGATATGTATCCAACCTTGTCCAAAGCCTTGTTAGCCATCAGGAACTCAAAGTCATTCTGATTCTAGGAGAGAAAGTGAACTATGAAAAGTTTTATGGATTCACTCAAACTTAATATGCCCTTTATTTGACCCCCTCCCATTACTAAAGACCCCATTATCTGTATCCAACCTTGTCCAAAGCCTTCAGAGCCATCAGGAACTCAAACTCATAGTCCGACTCCAGGAGAGAGACAAATATCCAGAAGACCTGAGCTAGCATGTTGAGCCTCTCTTCAAAGATGTTCTCTCCCATGTGCTTGAGGGAGGAGCTGCTACGAGCACGCCCTCGGTGGAAACTGGACTTGTCCAGCTCACTGGCGGTGGAGCTTCGGCCACGGTGCTCCACATAGGCTCTAATGTCTGCAGGGAAATACAATTGGTGGTTAAATCACCAGGGAACGGACAGCATTACATACGTGTATCTTTTGGATGTAAACTAATTGTAAAACCCTTTGTACATGAAATACACTGAGTAATGATATGACAGGAGTTACAAAATGAGGAAAACAATAATATCTTTGGTGGATCATGACAAGGGACCTAAATCAACACCACTTTAAGAGAGAGATGGAAGGAAAAATTTGCAGCAGCTTTGATATAGTTGTGAATATTTTGATATTCATTTTCGCTATCTACAAAATTGAAAATTGATATAACATATCAAATATGAGAATTTCTTTTATTGTCAAAATTCAGCTTGTGTAAGCCAGCCAAAGCATCAAACCTACATGCACATGTCATGAAATCACACTGACAAAATAAATATATTTGTAAATTAACAATGAGTATAAAGGTCATAGGTCAAAGGTCACCTGCAGCATTGTTTCCCGGTGAGTTGACTGACGTGGGTCCTTCCATCAGCTTGGGACGGATGCCTTCATAGTTGCTGGTAGGACCGATGCTGAAGAGGTTACTGGTGCTCTTTCGGAACTCCGCCTTGCGCGATGACCCAGACTTTGACCTCTCTCGGAGGTCGGTGAAGACGAGGTCCTGGGCCAGGGTATCGATGGAGTTCTCCAAGGTCAGGAGGATTTCAGTTGCGTAACCCTAGAAACAGTAAATTACAATACGTACCTTAGGTATACATGAGTGTGATATGTGCTACATGTGTATATATTTCACACAAAACTACCGTCAACACCAAAGATTCTCTTGCATCACCACCATCTTTCTCATTATCATCATCATCATTGTGCATTTGTTGAAACCTACCTGGACATCTTCCCCCTGGTCAGCCACAGTCTCAACCAGTCTGGTCATGATGTTAGACAACATCCTGGGGTTCAGTGGAGGGTTCAGAGCTCGAAACATCTATCATAACAGAAGGTCAAAGGTCAAAATGTCAAAATGTCAGACCTATCAAAGGCAAATAAATTTATAAGGGAGCATGTTACCAATTTCTAGAGAGCATCATTGGAATGACTATTCATTCACTGGAAAAAGCTGGATTGATTTAAATGAAGGTATTTATAGAATTAACAAAGTTCACAGGAGTGATATTGTGATAAAAAAGGGACTATCCATATTTCGTCAAATAGTGGATGGTAGATTCTTCCACAGTTTCTTGAATCATGCATATTTGTAGTAAAACTAATGACATTGCATTTTGGTGTGAATTGTAAGTTTTCTATGATGCTGGTAAATAATGTAAAAACTACAAGAACAACAATCATGAAAATAGGAACAATAAATTAAAAAGAACCCCAGATAAACCAAGCTTCCTGCATTCTATAGGATCTGCATCAATATCATTAAACTTTGTACTATTAAATAACAAGGTCAAACATTTATTTGAGCTCCTGAAAAGAATGGATTTGAATGACTGGTATCAGATTTGTCATATGATTGTGGCAGCTGTTATTGATAATAAGTTTTATAAAACAGGGCCAAGAACAGATGCTTTAATACCTGGAAGGATCTGCCTGCATAGTGCCTTGAGGAACAGGCCAGGGCCAGCTGGAGTGCAACTTGCGCCCATCTCTGCTCCAGGTGGGACCCCCTCAGGCTCCCATGGAAGATCCGCACAACATTCCTTAGAAACGTTCCAGCTGCTCCGCGCTCTTGATGCTGGTCAGACGTGGAGTGATTTCTTCACAAGACCAGAGAGGGCGACATTTCCTGGGAGTATTCAGAAAGAATGCATGATTACATATGCACAAGTTCTTTGCTCCAATCGATGTAAAGATTGAACAATGTGAAAGATGGTCTCTATTACCAAAACCCCAGCCAGATGAACAACCCATCTTATGAGTACAAGTTTGAATAGAAACTTCTACAATTTCTGTTTACGGTTAAGACAATCCATATCGACTTTGTGTCAGCTTTCACAACCTAACCATAACCGTAACTACAAATTCGAAACCTTAAACGCACCTAGGAGTAAATCAAGGCAGCTTGCATCGATGGAGGTGCACACTGACTTTGATTTTCAGTATTCATTTACCGTATTTATACACTGTATCCTTTGTTTGAATCACATAAGGTTTCTAATAATTTTTGTATTTAATTTAATTTAATCTTAATTTCCCAGTAAACCGTGCGGTTAGAAACATCCGTATTAAGCGCCTAATAAATGTATTGTATTATTATTATTATTATTATTATTACACGAGTGAAAACTTTCACAATCTAATTCTAACTTGAGCTCCACCTCCAATCAAAGTCCTAATCCATGCTCCGATGGTGAATACAATCTTAGCCCATAAACTCATCTTATAACCAAAGATCGCACTAACTCACCTTGTGACCAAGAATTCAACAAGGGCCTTAGCGGCTTCTTCACTGGTCCTGAGATGGTCCACACTGATATGAGTGACAGGACTCATACCAAACGGGATGACTGTTGAAGTAGAGCTGAGACTGGACACAGAGACAGTGGACGCTCCGCTGATTGTGGTAGTGCTACCCATGAGGGCAGTGTTGTCCGACTCGTAAGATATGGTGTCTGGTGTGTGACCATTATGACTCGTTGGTCCACCTAAACGATGCAATTTTAAATTTGTATCACCAACAATACTGCAGGGCAAGTTCCACACCCCATCTTTTCAAACATTAAAAAGAGGTTCCTCAAGTCACAATTATTAACACTTTTTCAAAAATTCTCTTAATTATTGTCTTGAAATTTTATGATGATCTTTGCAATGTTTTTGTACAGTCAAACCTGCTTTAGCGACCACCTGTATAGAAAGACCACCTGTCTATAAAGACCACAATTTTCGTTTCCCTTGAAAAGTGTTTCTCATTGAAACGTGTATTAAAGGAACCTGTACATAAAGACCACCTGCTCATAAAGACCGCTTTTCTTGTCTCCCTTGAGCGGTCTTTATAGACAGGTTTCACTATATATGAAGCATGTGCAAAAGTCAATTGTATACAACTGCTTCTTTTACTGCACATGATCGCAAAGACTTTATGTATACTGTGCCTTGGACAGCAAATCCCATTTACAAATTTGGAGGTTCAACAATGTGTTTTGACTTGTAATGGTTGTGTTTTCTTTCTAAAACACAGACAGGTACCCTCGTTGTGAAGTTTTACTTATGGAATTATATCAATATGCCAAATTAAAGAAGAAAACGGATATTTTAAGCAAAATTTAGCATGTGGAAGTTCATTTATGATACATGTAATTGTTTAAAAATTTGGGGGCACAGAAGTGGATAAAAAAAATTGGTGGCACAGATGTGGATAAAAGAAGCAACAACCTAGGGGCAATTCAATAGCCCAATGCATCACCTATTAAAATGTGCAAACAGTACAATGACACACTGCTTAAATCCAACCATGATTTCTATGAGTAATACCATAAGGTATTGAAATTGCTTTTAACTTGATTTTTTAAAAGTATTTGCGATTGTGTTTTTGTCAATCAAAGTTATTTGGTGGACTTTATCTTCACCAATAAAGATTGTCTATGAATTGATCTCAATTAAATAACTCTATCTGCTAGAAGAGACTGCCTACCTGTGAAGTTGTACTCCTTGGTAATGACCTTCTGGTCTAGGAGCCCATGAAGGTCACTGATGACATGGTAAGAGAGAAGGGTGTGAGCCACGCTGACAAAGTTATTGTGAGGAGCTAGCTTCACCAGGAGGTTGAGGAGCAATCGCTTGCAGTGCTCATGAACCAAGGGCCAGGAGTGGTCCAGACCTGAGAGACAAAAAGGGCAGTTTCATTATGAGTCTTCTGCTACGAGGTCATGTGTTTAATTGCTTCCATAGACAAAGTGAAGAGTGTACATATGGAAGTGTTCAGAGTTTTCCGAAAGGTAGCAGAGGTACATTAAAGCCCTTGTCAGTATCTCATCCACATTCCCACTTCTAACACCAACAACATCCTTATGATGACAACCCTTATCTTGTGACTATGGACCATGGGAGACTAAAATGCAGTACATGTATATATACAGTATCCATCATTATCACCCTCATCATCATCACCATCAGTTTAATGATACTGAACTTCATCATCTGGATGCACACATGGAAGATGTTTAATGATACAGGTAAGTGTTCATTCATAACCATCATCCTAACATCTTCATAATCTTCACTTCCACCATACCTACCACCTTCATCATCATCAACATCATCATCATCATCATCATCATCGTCATCATCACCGTCATCATCATCATCATCAACATGAACACTGTCACCATTACATTCTTTGATCATCTAAAATCTTAGAGGTCCTTCATCCCTTTTGCAGCCCTACATTTTAAATTTGTCTGAGTGTGCGATAAATTACAAAAGAATCATAAATGGAAAAATTGTGCAGATGTGAAAAGGATTATAATTTGCTTTAAAGTATAAAGTAATAACAAGAATATGGTAACACTTAATTTTTTTCAACATGAAAAAAATTGCGTACTTTGTATTATTATTTTTTGACTGTTACTTGTACATGACTTCTGAACAGCTCTCTCTGCGACAAAAGCAAGATTTTCTCTTCTTACAAAGGAGTCATATAACTTGTGACCGTGAAATTTCACAGGCAGTATCTACAGGATGTCTACTAAACCTGTGCAAAGTTTCATGGAAGTTTGTGTAAGTCTGCAAAAGGGATGAAATACCTTTAACAGAGAAAGAGAGTATGTAAGAAAAGTGAACATTCTTCGTCATCATAGCCACCACTACCACACCTTCATAACAAAACTGTGATCATCCAAATACTTACCAAGGAAGAGAACATGAAGTATATGAGGAAGGTGAACCTGCCAATCAACCTCCACTTTCTCCAACACCAAGTCAGTCAACAAAACCGTTGCCAGGTTACACCTAGGAAATGATCAAAAGATTGCATACCTCAGTCAACGTTGGTTAAAAATCATTCCCACCTAATTGGGTAAGGGTTTATGGTTCAGTAAATTGTTGACTAAAATGTACCTCAAACATTCATAATCTCAAAAATTATATTACTAGGTACTCCACAGTGATTTCAAAGTTGAGGGTGGCTAGAATGAGTGAATTATAATAATAATAATAATAATATGTCATGTTTACCCGGAGTAGCCTCATCAGCATTATGTAATGTTCTCCCTGAGGGCCCTGCAATCATACTATTACCTTACCTAATGTGTCCTTGCAAGGGTGAACATGGTAAAACAAGTGGAGGTGCTTGAGCCCTCTGAGCCCCTAATGTCACAGGTCCTGATGAATTCTATCTCAATCAACTGATAAAGTCTTGCAAAATGATTGCTTTGAGATGCCTTTTGACAAACATGACAGGTCATCTATACTTAAATCAATATAGGTGCAATCTATGGGTACACGTTTCTGGTAGGAAGTTTTCAGAAAAGCCTTAACCTGCTTGCTTTTTCTATTTGATCACATTTTGTTCTTCAAATTGGCAACAATAATATTTTTCTTTTAGTGCGACATGGTTCTAATAAGGTGTAATGTCTTTGAAAACAACATACATGGTTACAAATTTTGTTGAAAAGTTGAAAAAATTGCCAATTTGGATAAAAAACAATGATTTGGAACCTTTCAACGTGTTGCCAATTTAAGGATTATAAAGCTTATTCCTCTTTAAAATTCCTGGCGTCAAACGCAATATGGTCATGCAACAAAAATGGACACAGAGTGTGCACAAATTTTCTACTCATGTATCCTGTATATTTTGTAGAGCTCTGAATCAAAAGTTACTGAGCCAAACCAAATAATGTGGTCAATGGTCTAAAAGGGTTAAACCTGAAAATATACATAGAGTAACACTTTCTGATGCACAATGAATCAATGTTGTTGTTCCATCCCGATCAACATATGTGTTCTCTTGATTTCAGTTTGTACGATCATTTATTAAAATGAATATATTTTGAACAGATATAAGTCTTACCGGTGAACAACTCCTTGTGGGGGTGTCTCGTTGTCATCGATGTAGTCTGAGAGAGGGGCGCAGTAGTACTCGTCTGGAAGAGGAATGGGTAAGATGACCCCATTCATGGTCTGCTGCTGCCACACAGCGTAGAAATCAACCTTGGTAGACCCTTGGGTGTTATCCAGCCCCTTCTCCTCAATTGTGGTGAATCTGCTTGGACGAAAAATGAAAAAGATTTCATATCAACATCAGTAGGGCAACACATGTACTCATATTATGCAGAATAAAACAGCTACTGCAACTACCGAAGATTACGTCTGTTGTTTCCATTAGTATAGACATATAAATATGTCTGAATTTAATTAGCCTACAGTGAATTACAACAGGATATTTCTCCAATTTAACTACATTTATAACATTTTGATATGAAGTTGGTTTAATATTGAAATCATGAAATTATAATTGACTAACTATGCCATGAGATATTCTTAAAAAGTCATAGGAAGAGAGCAATGATTCATGTACATCACAAAATATACCTAGGTGATATGAAGATAGGACAGTACACAGACAGCTCTACAAGGGATTGAAAATGATATTTTGCAGGAAGAGTCACTTACCCATCAGACTCTTCCGACTCTTCAGGTATGGCTGGCTTGAAGCGGACCCTGTCTGTTCCTGCAGACTCGTTGCTAGGAGTAGAGGTACTGCTGGTTAGAGTAGACAAACTGCCGCTACTCTGGTGCAAGGACGACCCCTCGTTGTAACGGATAATGCTACGAAACAAAGTAACAAGCATTTTTCATTCTTGAACATCATTCTTTGAGGCATATTTTCCAACATAGAGAAAAGTAATATTCTCATACATGAACACTGAATTGACATAAACCGAGAATGATTCTGTTTATATTGTATGTCCCATTACCTTCCAGACTATGTTCCATTTACTAAGCTGTGACAGGTTGCAGGACACTTGCACTGAGAGGGACCTGGCAGTGGCTAACGATGTGGTTCTTACATGTGCAAGACATTGGAAAACATTAGTGTGATGACCGGTAATGATGATGATTTACCCTTCTGAGATAACAGATACTAACTTCTCCCACTGAAAGCATATTACAGGGACCTGTACATAAAGACCACTTTTCTTGTTTATTTTGAGCTGTCTTTACATACAGGTTTGACATTACATGGGAATGTTAATGTAAGTTGGATTAAAATCATATGAAATCAAATCATGCCTCCTTCCCTTCCCTTACCTATCCCTGTCTTTGGAACTCCCAGTGTCAGGTGGGGGCGGTGTCTTACTCCCCACTGCCACCTGCGTGCCCCGATCGGACGTGTTCTTCTCCTGCTTGCCCTTCTCGCTCGCCAGCATTTTCGCTTCCTCCTCCTTGTCCATCTTCTCGATGAGGGATGCGGCGCTTCCAGACTCCGGTCCCGTGGCTCCAAACTGGGGCTGATGGTAGAGCTGGAAGAAGGGTGGTTCTTCCGTCCTCTCCACGTTGGTGGTGACGAGGTCCACAGAGAGCATCTCCCGCATCAGTTCGTCCATCAGACGCTGGGGCTTGGCACGGGCGATGTACACCAGCACTCGCTTCAGCTGTAAGAGAGAGATAGAGAGAGAAGTAGAGGCAGTGAGAGTGAATTACAGTACTTTACTCAATTCCTCACTCTTATATGCAAATGTGTATTTCATTACCACACACTTTCATTCACTACATAAAGGGAATGGCCGCCATCGAGTAAACACCTCATCTTACAACTCTCCTGAACATAATTTGGATATACTCCTTGAATGTAAATATACCTGATCTAAAACAACCAACAACGCCACCATGAGTGAATCAGTCAGAGCTCCAGTCACCAGGAAAGCAAAAAAGGACGAGAAGTCAAATTTAAAGCACAAATTAGAGAGTGAAAGTGGTCAATCTCAGAAGGCTACACCTGAAGGAAAATCACAACGGACCACTACATCTCAACAGGCCAGCACTCCCGGGGAGGCCACTCCTTCAGATAGCGCTCACTTACTCGAGGCAACCCCACTGGTGGTCAAGCAAGCCAACAGTGATGCAGCTGTTGCAAATTGTCAAACGAGCGAGGCTGAAGTGACCACCACAGCTGGCATTGCTCGTTACTTTCAGGAGGCCACAAAGGGATTCCAAAGCATGATAAAGCATGCGGTGGACTCATAGATAACATCAAGATAGTGGAATCAAGACTGGGAGCAGCGATAGATTTTGAGAGTCGGAGAGTGACAGCGATTGAAGAACAGAATAAAATCTTGGAAAGAAGGATGGGAGAGCTTGGACGGGAGGTTCACGCTCTCCGGTTGGAAGCTGCCGTACAAAAGGCTGCCAACAACAAAAATGAGAGGTTTGCGAGGCGCAACAACATTCGTATTGTGGGTGTGAAGGAGGCAGCAAATGGTCGATGGATTGTGTTGCTGTTGTGGAGAAGATCGTAAAGGATAAGTTCAATATCGACATCGAAGTTGAACGCGCTCACCGGGATGGGAAGCCCTCGCAAGGAAGACCGAGACATATCCTCTTCAAGACGCTATCATACCGACATAAGCTTGATATTATGAATACCCAGCGAGTTAAGTTGGCGAAAGAGAACTTTTATTTAACCGATGACCTGACCTATGACGACCGAGTTGAAAAGAGGAAATGGAACGTCGAAGTTCAGAAATTATACAAGAACAATGTCAAGCTCCGCTTCTCAGCTGGGAAGTGCAGAAATCAAGCTGGGATTCCATACGTCTTCCAGTCGGATTCTAATGACACTTCTAATCAGTGATAGCATATACACATTTTTTTTTTTTTTTTGTTGTTGTAATAAGCATGATTACATACTGTTTTTGTTTATGTTCATCCACCTGATTATGTTTTGTTTTCAGTATTTTTCAAATCAACCTTCAGTGAATATGTAAAAATAATATAAATAATACATTTCCGTAAAGGAGTTTTTATTCTAGCTTGTTTAGCATGGAGAGTTGATACATGGCGCAAATCTAGTTTTAGTTTTAGTTTTAGTTTTATTTTTTTGTTATGCACACTACTGACCTTACCTTAAATGATGCACCTTTTTTTACTTGCAAATTTTCCCTTTTCTTACCTTTCTTTTCTATCTTTGCTGGTGACCCTAAACACACATTTATGTGATATTCCCTTTATAGTCATGGAAGATGTAAGAACATTACTACGTGAATATGGATGATGATGAAGAGTTAAATCAACATATTAATGAGACCATAGATTGTAAATACTATCTTCCTCAAGAATTCAACTCGAACTTTCCGAACGATGACAAATCTTTTAGACTACTCCATATCAATGCACGTAGTCTTGCAAAAAATCATGAAAATTTAAACCTCCTCCTTTCCTCTATTACTTCACAATTCTCAGTAATAGGTATCACTGAAACTTGGTTGAGTACACCTCCGTGTATAATTTGAATAATTATTCAATTATCCGCTCAGATAGACAATCTGGAAGAGGGGGCGGAGTTGCAATGTATATTTCTAATCTATGTTCATTTAAGATGAGACCAGAACTAACCTTCAATAACGACTTAATTGATTCTACATGTGTGGAGATAAGCCTAGAAAATAGGAAAAATATCTTAGTATTTACAATCTATAGGCCTCCTAATACAAATGTGGATTTGTTTCTAGAAGAACTAAACTTCTTGCTGGAGCGTACTAATTTAGAAAACAAAGATGTATACTTGATGGGTGATTTTAATATAGACTTGCTCAATACAAATGCTCCACCTTCTCACTTATTTCTAAACATTTTACATGCAAACTCATTTATTAGCAGTATCGATAAACCAAGTAGAATTACTAGCAATTCATCAACGCTGATAGATAATATTTTTACCAATGTTGTTACTGAAGCTATGAATGCTGGTCTTATATATAGTGAAGTCTCTGACCATATTCCAATATTTCTTATTTGCTATTGTAAATCCATGCCACGGAGACACCTAAACAAAACAATGATATATCGTAAATTTACTGCAGAGAATATATTATGTCTGAATAACAATCTATCTATGGAAACATGGGATGATGTTCTATCATGCGACAATGTTAACACAGCTTATGATCATTTTTGGAGGACATTTTCACACCAACTTAACAGATGTATTCCGAAAACAAAACATAAGATTAATAAAAGAAAACCCCAAAATCCATGGATTACGAAAGGAATTCTTACATCAATTAAGAAAAGGAATATGTTATACAAACGTAGCATCCGCCAACCAAGCAGTGACAATACATCGAAGTACAAGCATTACAGAAATAAACTGACGTCAATAATTAAATTATCTCGCAAAAATTATTTTCCCAAAGAATTTGAAAAATCTAATGGAAATATGTCATCCACTTGGAAAGTTATAAGTGAAACCATTGGAAAGAAAAAGAATACATCTAAATGCCATATTAACAGTAATGGTAGAACAATAACTGACTCAAAAACAATTGCAGATTGCTTCAATAGATACTTTGTTGAAGTGGGTCCTAAACAGGCAGCCAAAATACATTCAAACCCGTCGGATTACCAAAATTATCTTGTACAGCCATGTGACAAATCGTTATTCTTAATGCCTACTAATTGTACTGAAATTATGAATATTATTCAATCCTTGAAGAACAGTTATTCAAGTAGCCATGACGAGATGAGTACGCGTTTTCTAAAACAAATCGCAGGAAGCATCATCCCACCACTAGTATACATTTGTAATCTATCTCTTTATACAGGCACTTTTCCAGATGTGTTAAAAATAGCCAAAGTAATTCCAATATACAAAAAAGATGATTCTTCACTTGTCTCAAATTATAGACCCGTGTCTATACTCCCAAGCATTTCCAAAATCTTGGAAAGGCTTGTCTATAATAGACTATACAATTTTCTTACCAGAAACAATTTGCTGTACTCGCATCAATATGGTTTCAGAAAATCTCACTCAACAGAATTAGCACTCTTGGAATTATGTGATAAAGTGTCAAATGCCTTAGCTGAACGTAAACATGTCATTGGTGTATTCATGGACCTCAGCAAGGCTTTTGACACCCTTGACCATTCAATACTTCTACGTAAATTGGATCACTATGGTGTAAGAGGTGTGGCAATGCAATGGTTTAAGAACTATTTAGCAAATAGAAAACAATATGTGTATCATGACTCTACCGAATCAGAATCATTATCCTTAGAATGCGGCGTCCCACAAGGATCAATCCTTGGTCCGCTGTTGTATTTGATATACGTCAATGATATCCCTCACTCTTCTAATGCACTACAATATATATTATTTGCTGATGATACCAATGTATTTTGTTCTCACTCTAATTTACAAAATCTTTTGGAAATAATTAATAACGAACTACCAAAATTGTCAAAATGGTTTAAATCAAATAAACTTTCGCTTAATTTGAAGAAAACTAACTTTATGTATTTTCGGAATAGAAATAGCAATAACAATTTAGCAAACCTTGAAATACTGCTCAATGGCGAATCATTGCAAAGAGTTGAGAGTACAAAATTTCTGGGTGTCTTTATAAATGAAAATTTGAGATGGAATTACCACGTGAAACACATATCTCATAAGATTTCACGCAATGTTGGCATACTTTTTAAACTGAAATATTATGTTCCATTGAAAATTTTGTTTATGCTGTATAACTCGTTAATATTACCATATATCTCATACTGTAATATCATATGGGCAAACTCGAAAAATAATATTGAAATTATTCTACTGCTGCAAAAGAAAGCTGTTCGTTTGTGTACCAATTCTTCGTTCCGCGATCATACTACCCTTTTGTTCTCGACACTTAAAACTCTGAAAGTTGATGATATAAATATTCTACAAACTGGGGTTTTCATGTTCCAGCTAACAAACGGGCAGCTACCCCCATATTTCCCTCCACTGTTTAGTCTAAATAGAGACATCCACTCTTATCCCACAAGACAAACTGAACATTTCCATCTAAGAAACCCTAAAACTGCATTAGCCTTGAAATCTATCAGACATAATGGTCCAGATATTTGGAACTCATTTCCTCCTGAAATCAGAAATCTGAAGTCATTAAATGCATTTAAAACAGCTGTCAGATCCATGTTGTTATGTAAATACTGCAACTGAGACTCCTTCCTTCATCTATTTGTTCATTCAATTATTATGGTCCATGACCTAGCACTCTAATCTTTTGTGTTAATAAACTTGTAAACAAGGTGTATTTTCATAGCGTAAAGGCTACCAGCCCCTCCCCGTCTTTCTTTTTCTCTCTTCTCTCTTTCTCTTTCTTTGCAAGTCACTCCCCATATTTTGGGGTTTAAATTCTTCCCTTTTTAATTTATTTGTATTACATGTATTTTACAACCGAGGGCTGCAAGCATTTCAAGCTCTATTGCTTAAGCAGTAGCCCTTCTACGTCTCATGTTTTTTTTTGTTTACTCATGTATGATGTTATTATATGTTGTATTGATTCATCTGAATGGAATGTAATGTGATATAGAAACCAATAAATTCAATTCAATTCAATAACTCAGTCATTAGTGTACATGGCCTTTAACCCCTTTCATGCCACGGGCAGTGAATCATGCCCCCAAATTTGAGCATTGAACAACATGATTTGACTACGCATATATAACAGAAACAGATACTTTCATTCTAAGGTATATCACCTTACTGAATAATGAAACAAAGCATTACAAGACAAAATACTCTTGAAAGTGCCTTTAGGACAGTGGTTCAAAAAACTTAGTGGCACAGAATGGATTAAACCAAAAACTTCCTAAGTATATCCCTATGTTTTTGCTACAATGAAGGGGACAAAGACAAGTGTAGCAGTTCTCTTCAAGTGACAAATACTTACGTATGGGAGAAGATCTGGGTTGGTCATAACACCGGTCAAACGCAACAAGAAGTTAAGGATGACCGGTAGGTTTCCAGGCCAACAGGTACATAGCCCCGCCCACAGCTGTTCCAATCCTTCACAATGCTCATCACCGTACTGGAAGTAAAGAAGGAAATATTAATGAGAAACAAGTCCTTTCTGTTAGTGTAATAATTTCAATACAATGTTTAATACTTGTCTTGTAGAAATAATCCCTGATGCAGATCACATACGAAGCTATAGTGAGATGACTGAAATTGTGTGTCAGAAGAAGGTGGCATTGTGTATATACATATGACTCACTTATTTACAATAAAGATGTGAAAAGGTGATCTGGTGCAAGTAAAAACAGCATGGACCCTCTTACAGTGTGGTGGATCCAACGATGGATCCAACAGGATCCAATACTCAACTCAATTAAAAGTAACTTTTACTTTATTGCAGTAATTTTCCACATTTCATGTAGAATTAAAATGACATGTATAAGTATAAAGTACCATGAGTATAATACAAAAGCATGGTGTTACAATAAAATGGTAAAAAGTATAAGAACCCAGAAGCAAGATGTTTGTGTTGGGAATTCCTGACAGATTTACATAATACCAGCAAATGGTAAGAAGAGAAGGGAAGGGAGGGAGAGAGAGAGAAAAGAGTGAGGGGAGGGAGAAACGAAAAATAGAGAGAGGGAGACGGATAATTAGAGAGGGACAGGGAGAGAGAAAGAGAAAAATAGGGGGTGAGAAGTGAGAGAGTTAGGGAGGTAGAGGGAGAGAGAAAGAGAATTATGAAAGGAGTGGAAAGGGAGAGGAGAGCGGAGAGCTCAAGAAGGGAAAGAGATCAATGCGTGCATGTGCACAATACACAAATGATTTGAAGTCAACCACTTACCTCTGCTGTAATGAAGAGGAGATTGTTAAGAATAACACAAGATGCCTGCTTGCTGCCCCATCCAGGGCGTCTCATGGGGCAACCCTGCTCCGGGTCCTCCATCTCCACCACCTCCTTCTCCTTGCCTCCCCCCAAGGAGCCCCCTCCACCTCCCTCCTTGGCCAGGGAGTCCACAAGCTCAATGTTGTAGATCCATGGAAGGAGGTACTCCAGCATGATGTTGCGGTGGACGAGGGGAGCCGACTCAAAGCGCTCTGTCATCTCTGTCGATCGAAATCAAAGTTTGCAGCAACGCATAACATACAAGACCTCTCATTGTCATGTCGATTGCCTTAAGCTTTTCTCTATAAGTTCTTAATTTTTGTGTGAAATTTAAAGCAAGAGTACCTATACAGTGTTACAAACATTATCTTCATCACTACAATTTCTATTATTACTGTTATTATTATTCAAATGTTGTAATCTTTGTATGTTATGTTATGACAAAACATCCAAATAACTATTTCACTTCTAAAGCTTTGCACAACAAATTGGTACTCAAATTTACATTGTATGTAACATTCTTGTTTTTCTAGAAATTGAAATCATATAGCTATAATTGCTATTTCAAAAGATAGAAAAAATATTGTGAAAGTTTTGTTACCTGCAAATATTCATGGTATTCAATTTTACATTGTATGTACCATTCCTGCTTTCCTAGAAACTTAAATAGCTATAATTGTCATTTCCAAACACATACAAAATACTGTACAAGTTTTGCTGCCTGGAAGTATGAAATCATTCCCCTTACCTGAGAAGATGGCAAGAGTGAGTTCTGGGTGGAGGTTGGCCAGCTCTCTGCTCAGGGCAACATGGGACTTGCCATAGGTAGCCTTCAGGAGGTTGCTCTGTCCACCTGAGCCAAAGAAACGCTTGTCCAGGACCTGTAGGAGCTGGTAGGCCAGGGTACGGATGACAGAGCAGGGGTCAGCGGTCTTCAGGAGTACCAGGCAGAGGATGACTATCATGTCACATGGATAATCACTGTAGAATGATATGAGAGAATGAATAGTGTTTAATAATCTACAAACATTAAAAGTTTTCAAATATTGGAACAATGATCTAGCTATCTATCTACATGTATCGACATTGCACATTACATGTATAACTTGGGCCTTTGGGGGCGACGATATGATGTATCTTGAACACAGGCTCTCTATAAAACTAATAAAAGGATAAAATTTGATTATATCACCATCTGGAAACATTTCACCCTCCGTCAGAACCAAGATACATGTCAAAGATAAAGAGAAATTATATAATCGATTCTCAACTTTGGCGTGAGATCACTGTTCCATTTCATATTTCCATTATCTTTCTGTTAGTGTGCTTCATCCTACCTTGTGTTGAGGACTGAAGCCATAGCTTGGAAGTAGCCGCTAGCAACCAGCTTTGGTCCTGTGTAGCAGCGGTGAATGAACCACATTAATACCATTGGTAGCTGAGGATTGTTCTCTAGGAGAAGAACTGCTGTTTCCTTACCAAGCTTGTGAACCTGGACACAATTACATGAATATTTTTCAATTAATCTGTTGACCACTTCATTCTTTCATTCCCTAGAGTTAATCCAGGAACCACCTGGTTCGGATAGGTTATGGGTTAACAACTCTAACATCTCTTGCACCACTTATATTTTGCTATCGCCATAATCACCACTGGTAAGAACACTCCATTATTTACACAATCTTTATGTCATCATCACCATCAACACCCAACCAATCTTACTGCCGTAACCAACATTTATATTATATTCAACATCATCATCATCATCTAACAGTCATCGATAATATCACTAACATTATCATCACCACCACCACCACCAACAGCATCACACTGCTATGAACATCACCACCACAACCATCACCATCATCTTCACAATCACCACTCCTACCACCATCACCATCATCACCACTATTATCACCATCATCTCTACTACAACCATTACCATATCACCATAATCATCATCACCAGTACCACCACCATCATTGTCACCTTCATACTTGTCCCATCTTTCTTACCCTTTCATCGGTGCAATTAAGTAGATTATCCATCCAGGTATAGAGATACCCTTCTTGAGCAAGAGCATTGGTATCAAAGACCTCCCCACATACCAGAAGAGCAGCCATTGCCTAGAAAACAAGCAAAACAAAGGATTTATTTTTTAACTCTTTATCCGCTATGGACCGATACCCTAGACTACCACATTGGAGTACAGTATATGATATACACACATATGTGTTACCAAAGTCAACCGTGGCAGTCCCCTCTTTGTATTATTTGTCCACCACAGCTGGTAAAGATTCAATAAACGATTTTTGGACACAGAATACTTCATTATGAAATATAAACAGTATCAGGGTCAAGATCTGTATGAACTATAGGTGAAAATGTATTACCACATGAAAAAAAACACAGTATTCAGGCCTTCACGTTTAGAATTTGGGTGGAGCTCCATAAATCACACTCCTTATTTTCTCGAGGAGCTCAATTGAGCTCCTTACAATCACTCTCCCGAGATTTTTGAGGCGCTCAATTAAATAAAAAGGTGCTAAAATGCCAATTTTCCATGAATTTGAAATTCCGTATTTCAATTTCACGATTTGGCAGAGCTGTCAACCTTGTGCAACCAAAAAAAGGAATCATCATCATGATGGCAAAAATAAAAAGGAATTTACAGCAAAAAAAATGAATACCTGGCTTCAATAAAAGTTCAAACAAAACTAAGCTCGCGCGACATACTTCCATTGCAAAAACAGTGGCGTATCCAGGGGGGGCGCAACAGGCGCGCGCCCCCCCCTATTGGCCGTCGTAAAAAAAAAAAAATAGCAAAAAAAAAAAAAAAATCCTCATACCAATTGAAAATATTGTTCATTAAATAGGCTTCAAAATTGGTCACATATATAGAACTGCCAAGTAGTACGTTTTTAACGTATTAATACGTTTTTTTGAGTAAAATACGTCCCTACGTTTTTTGAAAATTCCGAGTATGGTTGTTCGAACTTACACTACGTAGATACCCTACAACTACCTTATCTTGTCTATGTGCACTGTTTGTGCTAACATGTACAGTGTATACGAAGCATGGGTGTGAGAACAAACAGTGTACATTGACAAGATAACGTACTGTGCAGTGAATCCATGTTATGCATGATGGCAGTGCACGATTGTGCTATCGCGAGATAGGGAAATCACAGCCCCTAATAACCGGCATTTGTCCTCTGAGAACTGATTCTAAATTTCACAAATGAGTCCAAATGGAATATCATCGCTATTTTTCATGATTCAGGTGAGAGATAATGTCTAATTTGTTGGTTAATTTGTTGAAATATTCTCTTGAAGAAATCCCTGCTGGAAAGTGAATTCCAGCAGGGATTTTTTCAAGAGACTATGATCAAGGTACAAGGATACAGGTGCCAAGTCTTCCCCAGCACCAGCGGCCTAGATAATTGGTAGTGTGGTGGGTACAGTGCGTGCATATCGTAAATCGTTCTTCATGACCAGGCTTTTGTGGCTTGTTTTCTACTCTTCACGCCCCCCACTCAGTATTATTTAGGGTACGCGTATGCTTGTTCCCTCCCTTTGAAAGCACCCCTCTATCTCAGGGCTGCCAAAATTTCTGAACCCCCCTATCGCGGGCTTTGCGCGGGCTTTTCCTGCTTTGGAGACCCCCCTAAATTCAGAACACTGCTCAATGTACCTCCCTATCTCAGGTGAGCTCTCATTCCAACCCCATATCTCAGGACAGACACCAACCCACCAACCCCCTCCCAAGTAAGCTGTCATTACAATACCTTGGAAGAGATGGGGGCCAGTGTTTCTACTTTTCAAAATGAAATAATCCTGGCTGAATGAGCTATCAAAACTAGCAGGAATTTCAGGAATTTGATCCTGGGATTTGATCGATTTTTCAAGATATTTCATAACCCCCTTTTTTTACTTTCTCAGGTGTCGAAGAGAGAGAGAGAGAGAAAGAAAAACACCTCCCTTTTTAATGAAATCTCCGGGTGAAAGATAAAAAACACCCCCTTTTTTTACAATTCACGGGCCGGATTGTGTCGCCCAAAAAATACCCCTTTACCGGAGATTTTGGGAACACGCATGCGGTCCCTTCGACCTCCGAGTGGGGGGGGGGGGGGGGGGGGGGGGTGGGGGCCGGGCTACTCTTTAACTTTATGTTGGGGTGTTTGAATTTAGCTGTGGTTAACTACATACGATCAGGGAATTCCTGGAATGTTATAGAATGAAGATAAAGTAATTTTCCATAAAAAAAAAATTAGTTCCTGGTTTTTAGTTTAGATCTTACTAGGCAACTGGGCAAGGTGAATTTGCATGTGGTGTGGTAAAAAGCAGATCAATTGGCTAAAATATTAAGTTAATCATGTCAATATTTCTTTATAATGTACTGTAGATTAATGAATTTAGCCCTCTAAAGAACAAGAAAACGTACCAGCTTCAGGGGGCTTCGCTCCCTGAACCGTCAAAAGAGGCTTTGCCCCTCGACCCCATCAGGGGCCCTGAGCGGGCTCCTGTACCTCCGGCTTGGGTTTTCAGGATTTTTTTGAGCTGAAGGAAGCAAACATTCAAACCCGAGTATGCAGCTCAGCAAAATGGAGCTGCTTCGAGACGAGACGAGTTCAGTGCCTGTTGCAAACTGTGCGGGGCACAATTTTGACCAGTATTTTTTATTTTTTAATGCATTCACATGAAACGACTTTATGCAACTGAAGGCGTTCTTATTAAAGAAATGTACAGTAGTCGCATTAGCATTTTTAAGGAAAATAGCGAAAACATATAAAACCGGCAAAATATGTTTTTTCACCTAAAAATATATTTTTTTCTAGCTGAATAATATGTTTTTTGAAAGTGACAGGTTGGCAGCTCTGCATATAGCACTATTTTGCATCTTAGCCCTTCTTCAGAAGCAAAAATTTTCCAAAGACCCCTCCCCCATGACGGCGATCAATAATTCCTGGCGCCCCCCCTATTAGGAAATCCTGGATACGCCCCTGCAAAATGCTCATTTCTTATGCTGAAATGTCTCGTCACATTTTTCCCTTTGATGTGCGCTCACTCACGCATTATATACTAAATTGGATCATATTGATTTTTACACACACAAGCTAGACAGATAGTTCAGAAACATTCCTGACAAATTGCATTGCTGGAAACCAACTTGTTAAAAAGTTAAAATTATAATTAGCCTAGGCCTATACTAAATATAACTTACACATGCAAAATGCAAATTCAACGCCTTTTGTGCTTGGCTTTATGAAAGGAAATCGTTGTTTGTAATGCTCTTTAAACTTCTGTGACCGTTTTCCACTTATTTTGATCAAATCCTCTCTAGTTTCGCGAAATAATTCCGTTAAATCCACGATCTTGACAAAGCCGCTGCGCAGTTCAGCAAGCGTTAATACATTGCCCCACATATAGAGATCGGTGCTGTGCTTACATGCGTTTTGCATGGCCTGTACGCTACGTGGGCACCGCTGCATGCGAATAAAACATGTTTTCGCAGTCACACGACCCAGTCACACGACGGAAGAGCGATCGAAACTTGCGTTATTTGAATCATATACCGTACATGTACCATCGATCAGTTTTTTTGGGTCGGTTTCGTCGGTGGGACTGTAACATTACGTGTATCGATAGCTCAAACCCGGAAGTCATAGACAACACTGTATTTTCGTATACATGTACACAAAAATGATTTTTCAAGTCGAGTTGCTCCGAGTTGTATATGCAACAAATAAGGAGCGCTGTCGTTAGTGCTCCTGACTATGGCTTGAGGAGCGCGGTAGGAGCGCCAGCGCGATCGCGCTCCTCAAATATGAAGGCCTGAGTATTAAAATCATAAGCACATAAGATATCTATCAGTTTTATATAAATTATACACTGTACATAGTCTGTGATTTAAATGTGTAGTTTTCCAATTCATCCCAAATCTTCACAAAAATATCAAAGGGCATTTGAAGTCGTTCAATATATCTAACAAATTAATGTTGAATATAGTGTTGAAAGGTATATTATTACCATTAATACTAAATAAGTTTTACAAGATTTTTGAATGTTCAAGCACGTAACAATTTGCATAAAATATTACATCCTTTTCTGTTACCTGCAATGCCTCAATTTCTAGGTCAGTGAAGTTTTCATCTTGATATGACGGTGTCCTATCAACGGCACCATAGGCCACACCAAGCTTGCGGCACCAAGCACCACACAAGAAGAAAACGCTGTAACGTACGTCGCGTGGAAGAAGGTTGACTCGATGCTCAGCTGTAGCAAATAATAAAGAAAAATTGCAGTTATACTAAACATCGTTTAATACTATTGGTGAGTATTGTTTAGGTGTTCAGCAACAAGCTACCTGGCGTTGCAAAAATCTCATCTTCTTCTTTTAATCTTGCAATGCTGAATGTTTTACATCTTTTAAATGATTCAAATAAAGATATTCAATAATAGTACATGTCAATAAGAACCAAATGTTACTGTCAGTATCAAATTGTATTGTTAATTTAATAATCTAACTCTGGAATAACATCTTAACCCTAAAAGGGCCGGGATATATTGGCTACAGCTGGGGGGATCCAAAATTCTGCTCTAAATCATTAAATAAAGCTCCAAAAATGCAAATTTTTGGTCTAGACACTCTTTCCAGTATTATTAGCAAATATACTTGAAAAAAATTTGGTATCAAAATTGATTTCTTTTAAATATTTTATTGTATTTATAATATCTTATGTATTTCTTTGTTTTTCTACCTTTTGTTTTTTATTGTTTTTTGGATGAAATTTGTCAGGGACACTTTCGCAAACATAAACAGCATAAAATAAATTAATTTTAATCAGCACATGTAAAAATATTCATACTTTTCTAAATTTTGGTTGAAAACACATTTTGTAATGAAATTATACATGAAATCACGTTTTTGAGCAATTTTTTGTCTGATGTGCAAGTACGAAATGGCCCGGCCCTTTTAGGGTTAAAGTTTGTACTTCATTTCCTCCAGAAAAGGAGCCTGATACATGTTGAGAATGATGATAGTGATGAAATTTGGTATGAAGATGTAGATCGGAATAATATCCATCAACATCAGCATCATCATGATCATCACCCTTACCATCATCCTCACATATTTAACCATCACCATCATCATTACCATTGCCCTCCCTAAAACCTATCACCAATCAGGATAATCCCCATTCGTACTTGTATCATCATCTTCGTTTTTACCTGGGACACTTCTGATAAGCCGAGCAATGAATCCACTGAAGTGAAGTCTGATCTCCATCAGAGTTGGTGAGTCCTTGTCACTCTCACTCTCCAGAAACAGCCTCATACCCTCAATATAATCAATGAAGGTGCTGTTCAGAGGCTGTGTTTCCTTGCCCAGCAAGCACCTGTGAAGATTAGAAAACAATGTAGTCATGACAATGTTCCCTTGACAGACAGAACAAGGACTATTCTAAACAACTCTCCATAGAGATTTATGCAGAATCACGATTCAAGTCAAGGCTAAAATTTGGATGTGAACAGGGTCTAAATGTGAAAAGCCCTGTCATCCTCAGGTCCATAATCATCAGAATAAGACAGAAAAATACTAACCTCTCTCTGAACAGACCATGTTCAGCTATCAGCTCAAAGACTCGGATCAGATGCACTCTCAGGAAATCTCTCCTCCTCTTTCGCCTCATATTCTAATGAAGATTAACATAATACAATAAGCATCAATGTAATTGTAAAATCTTGTGATAAAATGCCAAAATTGTGCTTTCTGGGGCCTGTAACATAAAGAGATAAATCAATCTTACGATTGATATCAATCGTAAGTCTATGGCAAACCATGTACTGAAGAGTTACAATTGATCGTAAGATTGATTGTATATCTTTATGTTACAGGCCCCTGATCAAATACAGATGTTCATTCGTCATAACAGCAACTAAGAATTACACATGCATTATACTTAGGAAACATCAGTCTAAACAATTCATTACTCGATAGATAAACAAGATGACAGGCTCACCTCTTGCTTTCTCTCTAGGGCATCTTTCAGCGACTGCTGCAGTTCATCCATCAGATCCCTGCAGACGGTAAAAACATAGAGGTGTTACGACTCTTATGCATATTCAAATGATATGAAAAGTTTTGGGACGCATGTGCAGTGCGAGGTGCCAGAGCAAGAATAAAAGCAAGAAATCACTGTAAATTTCTAGGTTGTTTTGAGTTTATTTTATTGATTTATATTGTGCTTCTGGCTTTGATCTTGGTGTGAGGCTGCATGAGTACTGTATATGTTGATGCCCTACACCTTGATAGAGGTTTCAAATACATGACCATCACACTCCTGCAATTTGACCAAGGACTATCAAACACATACTGTAAAACCACATACTTCACACAAAATAAAGGGAGTTCAAGATTTGGGAATTTCGATGGAAACGTAACACTAGATTTCCTCAATTCAAGAAAGTTTCTTCCCATGGAAATGGCTGTTGTTAACCACTCGCACATATTTTGGTGTTGCAGAATTTACACAATGAATTTAGTGCCTAAAAAAATATAGCCATTGATTCCCATCGATAATACATGTATGTTTATGAATGCTTATTTAATTTTGGAATATTAAAAACACAATGGAATGGTCAATGAAGTCCCATATAAGTGTCTGTATGATTTTTTTTTTTTTACATTTTGCCAGTCCAAACAACCCATTTCCAAAATGATAACAATCTACAATAACTTAGCAGTCTTTTTCTTGTGTGTGGGCAAGACAAAGATACTCACCGGAATGCAAACATGTTGGTCCATCCCAGACCATTGACAACGGCCTCCCTGGTGTCTGTGTTATCACATCGGATGAGGGGTACTAGCATCTTGAAGAGGGTCGCTGCCGTCACCCCGCCGGAGGTATTGTGAAGTCTGGCTTCAAGTCTCTCAAGGTGGGAGGAACCATCATACGATCCACTAAGAGAAGAAAGGAGAGAAAGAAGTCCTGACTGTTACAGCACTGTCTTCAAATTCAAATCGGTTACATTTAAGAGGACCAATCACCCAAAGAAATATCTTTGTATCATAAGAAGACATAAAATTATCTCTAAAATACATGTATGAGAAATTCATATGGTTAAAAATTAGACAGCATAAAGGAAAAAGATTTTATATCTAGGTCTAATATCTTTGATCTAGGATACTGGCATAGAACCTCAAACATACAAAGCAAAATAGATTTGGATGACTGGTCCCCTTTATGACCTACGTTATTGGAAAGTCAGGAACTGTACTTTTAACTACAGATAGTAACTCTTGGGGGTTATACTTAGAATTCTGTTTTAATAGATGTTCAATGACAGAATCCATTTGTCAAAGAAACATTTTGGATAACAGGAGGGTTTAAAATAGTCTTGTGTTCTGGTGGTAATGAAATATGAAACTCTATATTTGCAATGACTGTCAAAATTAGGTAATTATATCTTCCAAACAAATTGGTTTAAAGTTGCATAATACTTTAATAGTATTGAGTGAAGATGATCAAGTAAATTACCTGTTAGGTTCAGGAGACAAGCATCGCCTTGGTGTTTGATAGCCGGCACTGGGCGGGGCACAGCTACACGCAAACACCAGGTAGTTCCTCCAAAGGGCAATGTTGTCATCCATAGGGTGAAGAACCTTCTTAGAACGGATTGACGTCCTACCTTCAGATGGTGCACTATAATGAAACATATTAATATCCATCTTCATTATGTTTCATTTCATTTAAAAAAGAAACCCAAAAATATTGAAAAATAAAAATATAATTCACAAATGTCTGGAAAATTATATAATTTTCCAGTGAAAAGATGATTGTGGAATGTCTTATTCCAAAGAAAAATTTGACAATGTTTTTCTATGTGTTTCATTTGCATTTTAAAATGCAAAGTGGAAAAATGCTAGGAGCTTAGGTATATGTATGACTGTATCTAATTATATACATCAAATAATTCTATGGTCATTCCTACACACCTTGGGTCAATATGTCCATAGAGCTGGGTCAGCCTTGTATTGACCACCGGCCAGGCATTGGTGACCGCTGTCGGGCAGTAGTGAGGCAGACAATTACTGTGGAAGAACCGAGCCAGGCAGGTAGCCCAAGGATTGAACCCTCCCATGCCTCTAGCCGCTAGCTTGGTCAAGCTGTCGCTGGCTCCAGACGACTCGTACGTACTGCCTGACCACTGGTTGATTGACCGCTCCACCACCCATTGCAGGTCAACGGTGGGCAGAGCAGTGATGGTAGCCTGGAAGAAAAGAATGAATTGAAAGAATAGATACTGAGCTCTTCTTATGCACTGTGTGTGTGGAAAATATCTGCATAGACTGTATTTTATAATAAACAGGGTGCAAAATCAACATACATGTACATGTAGGCACTTTTTTATTTGTAATTAAGGGGTTGGTGTGATACATGTATATTGCTAACCCTTAGTTTTGTGAAAATAAGTTACATATATTAGCATAACTATCTACAACCCAAGAATGCTCTAATGTCTTGAGTTATGATATTGATTAAAAATTAATATTAACAAGATGAATGCGACTGCGTCTCCTATATGCCTCCGCCTAAATTCAGTTGATGGCTCAAACTCTTCTAGAAATATTTGATAACGAGGCTAAAAACCAGTAATTTCATGTAATTTTATGTAAATTGACCTCTGTGACCTCTGACCTTTGACCTTACCCCAAAATCTAATCAGTTCATCTTTCTATGGGTATGCATACTGGTACCAAGTTTGAAGTTCTCACCTCAGATGGTTCTTGAGATATCGCGGTAACGGTGCTAAAAACCACTAATTCCATGTAATTTCATGTAAATTGACCTCTGTGACCTTTGAACTTTGACCTACCTACCCCAAAATCTAATCAGTTCCTCTTTCTATGGGGATACATACTGGTACCAAGTTTGAAGTTCTTACCTCAAACAGTTCTTCAGAAATCGTGGTAACGGTGCTAAAAACCAAGAATTTCATGTAATTTCATGTAAATTGACCTCTGTGACGTCTGACCTTTGACCTACTTACCCCAAAATCTAATCAATTCATTTTTCTATGGGGATACATACTGGTACCAAGTTTGAAGTTCTCACCTCAGATAGTTCTTGAGATATCGCGGTAACGGTGCTAAAAACCAGTAATTCCATGTAATTTCATGTAAATTGACCTCTGTGACCTCTGACCTTTGACCTCCTTACCCCAAAATCTAATCAGTTCATCTTCGTATAGGGAAACATACTAGTACCAAGTTTGAAGTTCTTACCTCAAACAGTTCTTGAGATATCGTGGTAACGGTGCTAAAAACCACTAATTCCATGTAATTTCATGTAAATTGACCTCTGTGACCTTTGAACTTTGACCTACCTACCCCAAAATCTAATCAGTTCCTCTTTCTATGGGGATACATACTGGTACCAAGTTTGAAGTTCTTACCTCAAACAGTTCTTCAGAAATCGTGGTAACGGTGCTAAAAACCAAGAATTTCATGTAATTTCATGTAAATTGACCTCTGTGACCTCTGACCTTTGACCTACTTACCCCAAATCTAATCAGTTCATTTTTCTATGGGGATACATACTGGTACCAAGTTTGAAGTTCTCACCTCAGATAGTTCTTGAGATATCGCGGTAACGGTGCTAAAAACCAGTAATTCCATGTAATTTCATGTAAATTGACCTCTGTGACCTCTGAACTTTGACCTACCTACTCCAAAATCTAATCAGTTCCTCTTTCTATGGGGATACATACTGGTACCAAGTTTGAAGTTCTCACCTCAAACAGTTCTTGAGATATCGCGGTAACGGTGCTAAAAACCAAGAATTTCATGTAATTTCATGTAAATTGACCTCTGTGACCTCTGACCTTTGACCTCCTTAACCCAAAATCTAATCAGTTCATCTTCGTATAGGGAAACATACAAGTACCAAGTTTGAAGTTCTTACCTCAAACAGTTCTTGAGATATCGTGGTAACGGTGCTAAAAACCAAGAATTTTTATGTAATTTCAGGTAAATTGACCTCTGTGACCTCTGACCTTTGACCTACTTACCCCAAAATCTAATCAGTTCATCTTTGTATGGGGATACATACTAGTACCAAGTTTGAGGTTCCTACCTCAAATGATTCTTCAGATATCGCGGTAACGAGAAGTGGGACGGACGGACGGACGGACGGACAACCCGAAAACATAATGCCTCCGGCACCCACCTTCGGTGGGCGGAGGCATAAAAATTACATTTATCTCAGATTGAAAAATTTGTGCTGCTTAATATTGGACTGACGACCTAACTTTCATTAAAATATCAAGATGTACAAAGTTGTGCGCTAATATCCCAGAAATAGGTTTCTGTTTTTTGTTTTAGGACACGTGAAATAAAAACTGGATAAACAGAACAAGTTGTAATTAATGGAAATAATCTTAAATAAGTGACAATCTGAAGATAAGGTATTATCCATGTGGGGTGGTAATAATATATATATATATATGGATAAGGAATGATTAAAAACTCAAATGGACCTTGTAGCACAAGAGTTCCAAACAATCACAACTTCCCCAGCAATACCAAGTCAGGGTCAAGGTTTTAGCTGCAACTTGCATTGAAAATTGGATCCTCGTTATTTAGCTGTGATGGATCACAACTCCTTGAGCTCCAGGAAGTTTAGACAGGGCCCTGATCTTGATAAGAGGCAGGCAGAGATGACACATGAGATCACAGAGTGACACTCCTAAGAGGCCTTACCTTTTCTGCTGGTGGTAGTTGATGGATGAAGCTCTCTACCACTCCAGGGCAAGCTCTATCAATCACGTCCAACACGCTGTCATCGTCAATCTGTAAATGGAGACAAGAACAAGTTAGAGTTCTGCATGAATGGGGTACCCAATTTTTGTTTTCTTCATCAGTGTTAATGTTATTTGTTCAATATTTGCATTCCGTCAATTTAAATCTCTTGTACTTGTAATGTTATTGCTATCTTTTCAAAAGCTCTTTCTATCTATATGTCAATAGAAGGCACAATAGAAATGCTCGATATTATCATAATTATTATAATTTTTTATTTCAATGTAAACATTTATCTGATATTTTGCCTTTTAGTTGTTTTCTTTTACATGAATTTGCTCAACCCTTCAAAATTATTGTTATTGAGCAATATCATCCAATGAAAATTACTTCATGAGACATTCACAGGCTTGCAGATTGCTACTTTTATCATGACAGTTTTGATTTGAATTAAAGCTGTGTTTGAGTTTCAAATCCCGCTGCTGTCCAAATTTCTAACATACAAACTTTGTCATACACGTTTACAAATATTGTGCCTGTGCATAATACTATAAAAAAAAGTTTGTACTTTTTAACCGAGTCAGTGACAAAAAAAAATATAGATTAAAATCAGAGTCAAGTCAAATCAAATCATTACCCTTGAGTATCCCAGAATGCTAAAGAGAGCACGGACTTCCTTCAGGACAAGGAAGCTGAGACGTCGGATTAGAGGGCGACAGCTGCACAGGAAGACTAACGCAAAGCCTTCCACAAGGTTAAGTACAGTGGCAAACGGGTTGCGCTCATAAGGTGGTTTCAGCTGAGGCTGCGTGAAATGTATCAAAGCAAAATCGATTACCATCTCTGTAGGTGGAAGTATCAGTTGTACTATTACTGCTCTTTACATAGCTGCAAAAGTAGTGAATCTTCTACAAATGATATTTATTAGTAAAGATTTAAAGTTAAAAGCACAAAGACATAAAGTGACAGAAGCATATGACACTCCATGTTTCTTAAATTATTATTCAACAGAGCAAACATGACTCTTTATTATCTAATCAATCATTTGCCTATAGTACCTCCTCTTCCTTGTTGGTTTCTGCCATCTTCCACTGGGAGAGGAGCTGAAGCAGCATCTTAAGGGTGCTCTCCAGGATGAGAGGGAACATGTCGTGGACCTCATGCACCATGAAGTGAACGAAGCACATGATGACGTCCTCTCTCCAGTCAGGCAGGTCCACCACCACGTTCTGCAGCGACGTGAAGGCCAGGCTACACGATATCAAATAGATTATATATCATCTCAATTATATTTGAGTAAAAAGTCTGATGCTTAGTTTATGGCCACTGCACATCTTAGCTTACAATCATGCAATGACTACATTTCTACAAGAAATTGTATTATAATTACACAGGACATCTTAAACATATGAATTCTTCATGATTGAGATCCTAAATGGTCACATACATAGAAGTTACCGCTAAGATGACTTGCATGAAGTTTAGAGGTAATAGAAATAAGGTTATAGATTCCTACCCTCTGAGTTCATCATCCCTGTGAACTGTCAACCTTGATAAGAGTTCCAGGAGCTCCTTACGACTCAGACCATCTGGAATTAAGCGAGGGATGGCCGCAATGCACGTCCTGAACAGTTCAATCTTTGGTTTCCTCTCATTCCTGTTGTCAATCAAATGCAACAATGAACATAAAAATTGAAGGAAAAACAAATGCCTAAACAAATTTTAAAAAGCAATGTTTGATAAAGAATGATATGCATTGTTGAACTAAGATACCCTCCATAAACAGGCCAATGTCATGTAGTTAACTCAAGACATATCTTTCAAGACCTTGTAGACCACAAGATTTTTGCAGCAACATGAATTACAGACCGAAGTGAATTAGACATAAATCAGTATCAGTAAAAAAAAAATTGTTTGAGATCCAACAATGTGGTTTTGAACAAGGTAATATTCATTTATTTACAGTTAGCTTTCTTACAGGTTTCAAGGAGAAACGCCGTTAAGAGAAACAAAAATGTTTTTTTCCAGGAAGGTTTTATTTCTACATAGGTCGTTGTTAACGCAGGTTTCACTGTAATATTATGCATAACTTACGTCATG
Organism: Heliocidaris erythrogramma; assembly: GCA_025617745.1. NCBI lineage: Eukaryota > Metazoa > Echinodermata > Echinoidea > Camarodonta > Echinometridae > Heliocidaris > Heliocidaris erythrogramma. The sequence continues at coordinate 18,671,534 of CM046867.1, forward strand.
AGATCATCCAGCTCTTTGGTCAAACACTGTGCATTGGTCATGAGTAAAGCCTTGCCCACTGTCATATCCAGAGACCTTACAATGTGGTCCAGGGCTTTCCTGATGCTGGGGTAGAACGGTGCCACTCCGATGGTCCGAGCTCCATCCTCCGTCAGCTGCTTGTTGAGGAAGGTCTTGCGGGTTCGCAGGGTGTTCCCTGATGGCATGATGCGGGTGGTGGTGGGCATAGGGGGCGCTTCTTCCTTCTGCTGTAGGCTGTCTGCTATGACCAGGAATGCTCTCAGGCCAACGTTCATGCGCTGGGTACAAAATTGGAAAAGAGATATATTATAACAACTGAAAGAGACTATGCATAACAGCTTTCAATATAATACATTACTGCATCAAAATAACAACAAAAAGTAGCACCTGACATTTCCTTTTATGGGACTTTTCTTCCGAGGGTGGGGCAAAAACTAGAAAAAGAGCCCCCGCAGGTAGAAATAGTTTGAAAGATGACATCTGAGCTTGACCTACCTCAGGAAACAGCATCCTGCTCTTTCCTGTGACTCCCAGAAGATCAAAGATCACATCCCTGACAGCAAACTCCAGCTTTTCCTGCGCGATGAACTGGATGATCTTCACAAAGATGTGGAGCGGCGTGTCACGGGGAATGACGTTGCGGGAGTTCCGCGGGAAGAGAGTCCCTGTGATGCTCTGGAGGCGCATAGCGGTGCTGGTATTGCTCTCACATTGGATACGCATGATGTAGACCCAGAGGAGCCGATACAGCGATTCAAGAGCAACCCTGGACAACTTGGTGTCTCGATGCTATCAAAGACAACAAACAACAAAGAAAGTTAGTTGCACACCAGGGAATGATTCACGATTTTCCATTGAAGTTTGCTGTAATTTTTTAAGGATGATTCAGCATTCTATGGTTCTACAGCACTAAGAAAATGTTTAATTTCAACCCTGGACCTCATGCTATACACATAACCCAAACCTGAAATGGGGAAATCACACACCATGATTACATTTTCTGAATGAATATGGGTTCATTTCAACATACATGTAGTTCACAAAATAACTATGGTTATTAAATATATTACATACATGTAATCTGAAGAAGAAAAACAAATCATCGGAAACTATCACGGTATAGCTTCATACATGTATGTAAGTATTTCATTATACTCCTGATAAGAACAATTTTAAGATAAAGTTGAGTTCTGGTCATGTGATTGAATTGTGAAAGAAACTGTCTCAAAGCAATTGGGAAAGGTTGATTATATAGCAAATAAGAATTGGTGTATGCTGTTAAGGTTTTGGAATCACCCAATGATAAAGATAATGACTCAATCCTGATGAGAGTCACATGCACTGCACACAGAAATGTGTATATGGGACTACACACATATGTTCAGCCTGAACATATCAGCCGTTTCTTGTCATATTTTGAATGTGATGGCATTTGAAGAGCAATCCTTTTCAGGGGACATATCTACTATGATAATCTTCCAAACTAACATAAAAAGAATGAGAAAGCTCACAAATTATTTTTTACCTTTCCCAGAACTCAAGCTTCCCTTTAAGTTCTATTCATTTACTCCTGAAGAGAGAGAAAAATGGAGGACAATAGAGAGGGGATGTAGGGAAAGAAAAAATGCATGCAGCAGGGGAGATAGAGAGAGTGGAGAAGTCCTGCAACATACCTTGAGGCTGGACAGACAGAGGGTGAGGAAGTTGTGCCACGTGGACAAGAAGAACTGCTTCTGACTGACGCAGAGGAGACACGTCAGCAAGGGGAAGGCTGCCAGGGCATGCTTCTTCTTGGAGCACTGCTCAAATGTCGTCTGGTACATCTTCTCCACAAAGTTCTTCAGTACGGGGATGTTGACTTCATTCTTGACACACTGCAAAGTACAAAGACAATCAGTCAAAAATATGTTTAACCTGTTTTACTAGCGAGGTACCAGGTGTATGATCAAAACTTTGACAAGGTTGGTGTCCATGTCCATATTGTTACTACACTGCATCACTATTATCATACATGTACTAACTTTGGAGGACAGAATTTACATGATTGCAATTTGTTTTTTCTGTGAGTCATATGTATCTAAAGTATTAATTTCAGGATAGAAGCCACAGAAATGATAAATGTCAATTCATTTTTAAAATCCAAATTTATGTGAATGTTATGCAAATACACATTATACAACAGTACAGGGCATTCCATGAATATATATATACCATTAATTTAATTTTGTTACACCAGGGAGAGTTTTGGAGAAGTTAACTGCACCATTACTACAATATGTTTAATTGCCACATCAATATGACCCCTCTTTATACAGTATCTATGCTAATTTATTCATAAACCATTTTAATAATAAGCAGTAAATAAAAAACACACTTGCATTTCAAATGTTTGGTCAGTTAAGACAAAATGAAATCTTGATTACAGAATTCCCCCTATATTTCTTGATTTTTAAATAGCTTTTATTATAAATTATGCATATAGTTATTCAGATAACATATTTCAATTGTATATCAAGGAAACATGTATATATACCAGCACCGCATATTTGTAACATACAGGTGAGTTTAGTCATTCACAATATTACATAACAATGTTAATTGCAATCTTCTGAGTGAATTCTCTTATTTTTATGCTAATTCATTTATAAATTGAATATTTAAAGGCATACCAAGAAATATACATAACTACACCAACACCGCAATTTTGTAATATATTGGTGAGTTAGGTCAGGTATAATAGGATACAAATTTCTACATCAATTGCAATATTCTGAGTACATTTCTTGAATTTCATTACAATTTATTATAATTCATGCACATATAAAGCATGAACAAATATTTAATGCATATCCAGAACTGAATATAAAAGTACCTCAACTTTGTTACACATTTGTTACACAAGGTATTATCAAAATAAAAACTAAATATGTAAGTGCTACATGTAGTTGATGATAATCATTTTTTTCACCTGAATCCAAAGTCACTAATTCTAATTCATCATAGACATCATGCATTTCTCATAAAACCGGACTGTTTACTGTATACGCCATAAATTTCACAGCCATAAATTTTCGCCAATTGAAATGGCTAGACTTTTTCGTGAGTGGTTGAATTTGTGATTGGTAAATTCTCAGATCTACCTACAGCAATGATGATGTACTTTTGCAAAGCTAAATGGTGAATTTCTGACCAGGAAACAACAAATTCATGTGACTAATTATGTGGGTAATAGTTTCATCTGTTGTTAAATTTGGGACACATTCGCGATTCGCGAAAATAAAACCCCCACAAAATATATGGCGTATAGAGTATTTTAAAGGGATTCGCCACCGGGCGGCCGTGGGGAAAGTCAGGATTGCGTAAGCCCCATTCACTCGTACACAGAGTTTGTGCTTCGAACGCGTCCGTTGGACTAAGTGGGATTACATTTCGACTGCACGAAGCCGACTGAATCTCGCACGAGAGCTCGAGCTCAGGCGGAGCGTGCATGTTTGTGCGGCGACCAGTCTATCCGAGGCATGATTAGGTAACGATCACAGTGCCCTCTCGCGGCATTTAAACGTCCACAGTCTGCGGTTGAGTATCCCTTTAACTTAAGGATGAAAGAATACTTTGTTGTGGATCAGTGGGTAAGTCCCCGGACTGTGAACCACGAGGTCTGGGGGTTTGAATCCCACCGCAGCACTAGCGTCCTTTGGCAAGACGTTAATCTACATTTGCCACTCTCCACCCAGGTGTTAAATGGGTACCCGGTAGATTGCGACAGTTAATGTTGTTTGCTTAGCAACGTGAGCGTCACTGTACTGCCCATTGCTGGAATACTCCCCAGGGAGTGGAGAATGTGCATACATTGTGTGCGGGCATGCCAGAATCCAATGACCGGGGTAATAATATATCTGTAATTGTGAGCGCTTTGGGCCACTATGGGAAAATCGCGTTATAAATGCCAGGTATTATTTATTATTATTAATACTTCCATAATTTCAAATTATGGGTATAATTTTTAGTAAATAACCCATAAAACAAGTGAAATTAGTTCCCTGTAATCACATGGTCCCATATTAAAATGCAATTTTAAAGAAAGCTTCTTCCTTGCAATATAGTTTCAACAGTTAGTTAATGAAAAAAATATATTAATAAAACCCTGGGAAACATTAATGAAACATGATGGCCTGAATTCACAAAGGTGGTATAGATTTGTACCATGGTTTATGCAGATTTTGTGGTATAAGTGCGCTTGATTTCGCACGTACACTTAGAAAGATCCAATAATGAACGTGCGTGATTAGCAAAGTGCGCAAATTTCACGCTAGTTGCCATGGTTTAGACCATGGTTATGTAAATTTACGCAGTTTATTTCAATTAATTTACATAAACCATGGCAACTAGCATTAAATTTGCGCACTTCGCTAATCGCGCGCGCATTCATTATTGGATCTTTCTTAGTGTATGCGTGAAATCAAGCGCACTTATACCACAAAATCTGCATAAACCATGGTACAAATCTATTACCACCTTTGTGAATTCGGGCGGATAAATGCAAATAATTTGTATATATTACCCTACATGTAGATTTGCATGAAGATGCAATTTCAAATTCAGTAGGTGGTAGCTGTGATAAAAACAAAGCTACATGTGTAGACCTAACAAATATACATGTACGGCAAAAATTTAGCACATAATCTCAGCCATACTGCCATATTATTGACATACATGTATGCATACTATTTGCATGAATTAGCATAATTTAGCAAGAAGATGCTATCTAATTTGCTCAGTCCAGTGGAAAAAGTGAAGCTACCGTTATACATAAAGAAAGTTTGGTGCTCAAGCTCTTCAATATGTAAAATATTAATTGAAGCTACAAAATTCTTATAAATCTTCCTAAGTACAATGTATGTCACTTGATTCGATGGTTGCTGTGGACAAAAATCAAGCTATTGGCCAAACAAGTATATAACATTTGGTACTTTTGTACACACTATTACTACTACTACTACTACTACTACTACACTACTACTACAGTCAAACCTGCCTTAGCGACCAACTGTCTATAAAGGCCATAATATTTGTGTCCCTTGAAAAGTGTTTCATTGAAGCGTGTATTGAAGGACCCTGTACTTAAAGACCACCTGCTCATAAAGACCGTTCTTCTTGTAGACAGGTTTCACTATACTAACTACTACCTACTACTAGTACTACTACTATCAACAATGCAAGAATTACGACTATTACTAGTACAACTACTACTACTCCTACCACTACCCCCACTAATACCTCAACTACATGTACTACTAACTCATTTCTCACACTACATGTACATTCGGTTGCTACTACTATTTTTCTACTTACAGCAGCAATGGGAACGAGAATCTCCACCAGCAGCCCAGCGAGGGCGTGCTTGATATCCTTGTCTTTGACTTCCAGGTAATAGTTGGCACACTCGTGGAGGAGCTGGAAGGAGGACTCAAAGTCTTCCACGGGAAACATCTTCACCCGGTAGAACTTGAGCCCCATCACTAAGCTGATGATGGACTGTATAAAAATAATAATGGTGGAAAAGATCAAAAACAGTGAGATATACACAAAATTTAAAAAGTTCTGCCTCTTTTGATTACATCATTCTACGCAAGACATTTCAGTCTGTACAATGTCTGAATTTTAAAGAGTGACAGGTTGTAACTTCTCTGTATCATTTCTTTACAAAACTTTAAAAAAAATTAATATTTGACCGGAATATTTGTTTACATCGTCTAATTATATAGGTTACTGTTTTCAATCAAACTGCACAAGGTATTGTGTTTCATGCACTGCAACCCATCAGCAAAAATTGTTATTACAATGGCTGTTTTTTAGAGATTGGGGGAGGGATGGGGCAAATGGCCCTTCGCCCCATCTTTATTTTACAATGGATCATACCTGAGTTGTTTGAACATTCTGGGGCTCTGACCGGAGTTCCTTGAGCTCTGTGAAGAACCGTTTTCTGACGGACAAGAATCGGGTTTGAGCCATGACGCCCAGTACCTCAGCGTACAGATCAGCGATAATGTGAATGTTCTCTGTGTTGACTCCACTCTGTAGTCTACATCACAGAAGACACAAGGCGAAAATAATGTGGTACAAACTCAGCGTGACAAACTGAATGTTACATAAGCATAACATGCCAGTATTCATAAAAGCGCACTATATTTAGTCCAGGGTACTATTTCATAAAACTTGCTATCAATAACAACTGCCCCATATCTATGACAAATTTGCTCACAGCCAATCACATGCAAGGATTTCAGTAGCTTATAACAGTTAATGTGACTTGTTATTGATAACAAGTTTTATGAAACAGGGCCCAGGTCTCAGTGGGAAGATTCAGCCTCCTGATTTATGGGGCACCATGTGTCAATCTCATCTCATAAAACTTACCAACCATAATCTTGTACCTAAATGAACAAACAAACATCATGTCAACATGAAATCAATTTCTCCGTTCATTTCATGACTGGATTCATTTCATTTAATCATTTCATTTTCACAATGGCAGCAATTTTTACAAAATAAGAGTTTGAGAGTTGGTTCTCCATAAATCATGGACTAAGTTAAACCATGTCAAACTAAGTCCACCTTGATGAATATGAGCTTAACTGTCCAAAATAAGTCACAGTTAATAGCACATTGACATTATCACACATATCATCCATGTCCTCATACATTGGATATACAAGTATGCTGCTATCAGCTGGGCTGCAAACATTTTGTGCCCAAGAATGACTAATCGTAGATAAAACCCAGCCATAATGCATATCAAAATAATGATATAGCAAAAAATTGCTCCTCAACTTTGCAAGTATGTTAGAATGTTTACTTTTTAGAACCATGTCTACTATAATCAATTTAAACACAAGAAGAGAGACGTACAGGTATCAAAGTACACTTAATATTAGGGCAGTGTTATTTCCTCTGGAAAATGAGATTCAATTTGCTTATATTTTTTTTGTTTTTTTTTGTGATAATATTTTCTTTCTCTTATACTAAGGTAAAATGTACATGTACACAAATGTCTTATAATCTTAAAATTAATTGTTTGCAAAGAAATGTTGCATTATGGTTTTGTTCTTGCTATGTTCAGTTATCTTTCTCCCCACTTCATGAACACTGAAGATTGTAGACGTATTAAGGATTTGATATAATTACCTGGGTATCGTTTCACACAAACTATCATGAGTGAAAGTTCGCCGTCATCCCAGTGAAACGCATATTAATTTTAATACTGCTTTGCAATGAGATGTCGGCTTCGTGAAACGATGCCATTTTCCATTGGGAAAGGGTTTGAATAACTTTTTCTTTAAAATGCACCCTTCTCTACTTTTGAAGTGCCTGAATGCAAGAGTCTCTTTGTGTGTGATCATATTATCAGGGACAAGGCTTACATCAAACTTCCCTTTAAAACTTAAGAGTCTTAAAATTGCCAGAATACCAGACTCTCTATGTGTGTGATCATGCTATCATCGACAAGGCTTACATCAAATTTCCCTATAAAACTCACCCTTCTCTGCTCTTGAAATGTCTGAATGCTAGAGTCTCGATGTGTGTGATCATGTTATCAGGGACAGGGTGGAGAGGGAGTTGCTTCAAGACCTCAATCAAAACCAGACAGAACAGAAAATCCACAGCAAGCTGAAATGAAAAAAAAAATATATTGGGAGGGCAGAGATTTAATGAGTGCATATTCAGCTGGGATTTGCAACATGAAGAATATATCTGTCTTTAATTTTATTCATTTATCTATTTGTTCAATTTCCGGGTAAAAAGTTAAAATGTCTAAAAATGAACAAAGGAAATAGGAGATACTCAGTTGGTGTTCAAGAAAAATAAGAAGGAAACTAGTTTCTTTACAGAGGTTCTCCTCACTAGTCAGATGTTTGTACTTTTATCTTCTTTAAAAATTATTTGAATACCAATCCAATTTAGCTATAGTATTTTATTGATGATAAGATATCTATTTTCATTGGAAATGTCCCCACTGTTGTGCTCTAGATCCCAATGAAAAAGCTTTTCAACATGGAGCTCTCATGACAAATTACAATTTGGACAGCATAAATGACAAATGGCAATGAAAGAATTAAACATCCTCGTCAGAACTCAATTGTGTAACAATGCAAGTTTGACTGAAGCTAAACCTGATCAATTTACGTGTTACTTGGCCCGACCTACAATTATACATGTGTCAAAGTCATTTTTCCCCTGGAATTGTTGCCCAATTACAGACATGCCAAGCCATCATCTGTCACATCCTGTTGAAGTCACCTGTACACCATTGGGAATGAGGTGGGACTGAGGTGATCATGATTAGATCTGTCATTTCATGATGTCATAGACTTTATTGTGTGTGGCAGGGTACTAATGTAAGTGCTTTGTTGAAGCCTAAAGGGTTCTACCACACATGCTCCGGCGTCAACTGCTCCACGGTCAATATCCAACACTAACTAAATTCTTAACTTCAACCAAGGACCTAACCCTACGCTAAAGCTAACCTAAAACCCAATTGCAACCCTAACCATAACCCTATTTTAACAAAATAAAGCCGGGGGTATACATGTACAGCCATGGAAAAAATTATTAGACCAAGCATGGTTACTGATAGTGTTATTTTTTATGGTAAGAAGGAAATAAAATTACTTAAAAGCAAGATATAATTGCTGGAATTCGGGATTCATTCAATGAAATACAAAGACAAATCATTTTTATAATATTGTATGCATATTATGGTACCCGTATTACAGAAGCTTGGTCTAATAATTTTTTCCAGGGCTGTATATGTCGGAGTGCTGCCTGAAGGCCACTACACACCTTGTGCCCTGACGTTTGTTAAGTAACCTTTATGCTAATGGGAATAAGGTGATGAAGATTAGATATGGCATTTCACGGTGTCATAGACTCTATTGCGTGTTGCAGGATACTATAAAGTACTTTGCTGATGCCAGAAAGGCTACTGCACACCTTATGACCAAACTATTAATCGATTTGGAAAGAAATTGAAATAGCATGAGATATAGCATGTTTGAAAAAGAAACTTCTATTTAAATTCAGGACCCTGAATTGTCAAATGAATAGTTACGTGTATATTGAAACTGTTCTGGGTTACAACCAAAGTGAGATTATGATTACAGATTTGTTTACAGTTACTTACATCTCTCCGCTCAGACAGGTAGTCCTTTTCCCTGCAAAATGAAATTGATAAACAATTCCTATATTAATAATGCATTCATTAGGTACATAAAAGGTAGACATACAATGTAGATGCAGGAAGACAAGGAAAAAGTGCAAATGTAAAAGTATATCCATTTTAAATCTAAAAAATAACAACAACAGAAAAGAGACAAAATGAAAGTAGAGAAAAATAAAGATGAAGAAAGAAAACTAGGAAAGTAGCAACAAGACATAACAGGTCTCATTTTCTTCTTTTTTAAACAAAAGGACTAGAAATAAACAGGAAAAATGAAAGAGAGAGTGTATAATTACACGTATGTCTCTATCAAAATTGATTAAAAAAAGAATAGCCCAAAACGAAAGGTGGAAGCAAAAGAACTGAAATGATAGAAGTATGAAGGAATATGAAACGGATGAAGTAAGGATGCAATAGACAAGAGGATATAATTACCCTTTATTCTTTGTGGCCACCTTCTGTCGCTGAGAACCATCTTCTTCATTTTGTAGAGAATACCAGTCAAATAGAGTCTTGAGCAGGGATGGTAGACAATGTTCTGCTACTGCACTCAAGGAACTCAGCAACTGAATTAAAAAAAAATTCTTCCCTTTAAACTTGAAAAAGCAACAAACAATGGCATAATTCATATTTTTTTGAAAACAATCTTCCTCATTTTGTAGAGAATATCAGTCAAAGAGTCTTGAGCAGGGATGGTAGACAATTCTCTGCTACTGCACTCAAAGAATTCAGCAACTAAATAACAAAAATAAACCAAACATTTCTCCTCTTTAAACTTGTAAAAAGCAGCAAACAATGCAAAATTCATATTTTTTTTTTTTTTTAGCAATCTTCCTCATTTTGTAGAGATTACCAGTCAAAGAGCGTCTTGAGCAGGGATGGTAGACCATGCTCTGCTACTGCACTCAAAGAACTCAGTAACTAAATTAAAAAAACAACAACAAACATTTCTCCTTTTTAAACTTACAAAAAGCAGCAGACAATGGCACAATTACATATTTTTGGGAGAGCCATTTTCCTCATTTTGTATAGAATACGGGTCAAACTATCAACTAAATAACAAAACCAAACATTACCCCCCCCCCCATTTTACGCATGTTATAGGCAGCAAAGAAATATATGAATCATGCATTTCATACTGTGCTTTACCGTAAATTAAGAACATTGAAAAATGAACAAATAATTTCTTGTTTCAAACTACGATGAAGTCTATGTACATAATTTTCTCAAGTTTGCTTTACATCAACAAGTATAAAAAACAAACCTACCAGTATAATACCTTCTGTACCATAGTTTTGTAAAAAAAAAAAAAACAACCCCTAAGGAAATTGATAAATCATAATTCCACCTTTACACCATCACACACAAAAAACAAAAACAAACAAACACACACACACACACACAAAGCTGCTTTCCGTCTTTCTCATTTTCTGCTCATCATGCATAGCACTTGTACATGTGTGTGCGTAAGTACATATTCATAAGTTTCATAAGTACATGTTCATAATACTCATATCTTACATTTCAATAGTAAAATTACTTCCTCCTACAAAAAAGGCGAAGTAACAGATGAATCAGCATGATTGAAATTACATGTACGTTGTGTTTGTGCCAGTCATTACTAGCCCGTTACATATCCAGTTATTAAATCTGTGATAAAAGTTTCAATTTCATTTTTAAAGCAATCAGTAGCTTTCAGAATCTTGGTCCTGAATCTCTACCCACAAGACTATCTATCTTGTCATCTTTTCTGGATTGTATTTCAATAATGGTCTAAAACAAACTAGTGACTGCCTCTTTTGATGCACAATCTGAAGCATACAAGTACATTGAATGCATGATTTCTGAAGAAGATCTTCTATAGAATTTCCATTGACAAAACAAGTTAATTGAAGTTATATACATGCATAGAGTACAAGTAAACTTTATTCACGACGAAGATTGACTTTAATACAGTAAAATCAGAATTCGTTATCTTAAAGGGAACCTATCACAGAAATAAAAATTAATTGTATATTGTTACAAGATATAATCAACTAAAATAATTTAAACTATGATATATTCAGATGGCTCATTACCAAAGAACAAAATTGGTTATATTTGCGGGGAGAGTTCTTGTATCACAGGACTAGCCATATTGCTCAGTAGCAATGCTACATGATTCTCAAATATACAATGTATATGAAAAAAGTTTTCATCCACCATTCCCCCCCCCCCCCGTTTTTTTTGTTGACAATTGACAAATATACATTATATACACGATTACATAATAGAACAGCAGTTCATACCAGCAACAATAATTTGACATTCAGTTACTTTAGGTTTTAACAAGGAAAGCTCTCCAAACTACAAAAGACTCAAATGTGCTGAACTTTCACAGACTTTTAGAAGTTTAAAAAAAAAGATTATGACACCATTTAATATATGTACACAAAATCCTGGTTTTCTTGTTTGTATACTGCCTGTCCCTTATGCTCTACAGGTTTGACTGCTGCCTAATGCCCTGGCAGGAATTTGTAAGGAAAATGAGGGAAATAAGCTGAACCAATTACCACAAAGATGTTTCCTGAAACCACAGACCATTACATGCTCTAAATTGACTTAATCTGCACTTGGGATGCTACTCAAAACAATCCTTGAAACAATGCTTTTATCTTTATATAATTCATTGTATCAAGACCTGAGCTTTCTTTGTTTATCTTTGATCGACATATTTCCATTAAAGTGTACCAATCACCCCAAAAAATAATTTGGGTAGAGCTAGAATCTACAAAAACTACCTCAAAACACTTTACCTGGCCTTCTATGGGTTAACGGTTACGGAGTATAAAGAGAATGAAGGAAAACATAAAACCCCAACTCCGAGTCCGAGTTGTTTATTGGGAATGTATTTCAACTTGTAGTATCTCTTTATAGATTCAACATGTGAAGCTCATATTTTGAATATAGTATAGCAACATGGAAACCCTAATATACAGAGAGAATTATTTTTTGGTGATTGGTGCACTTTAAGTTGATGAACACCGTAAAATGATGGCCTTTGCCAAATTTCATTAACCAGCAGTCAAACCTCTTAATTAAAAGACATCAATTAAAAATTTGTCAAAATATTAATTTGATAAGCAGGATTCTGTACTCTTGGCTCTGTACACTGTAATAACTCCTGTTCCCGAACTGATCAATAATATACTATTCAGTTTAATGAGAGAAACACGATACATTGTTTTTATTCTATAAAATATCACTGAAAAATTGTCTGATGAAAAAAGAAATCCAAAACAATGCATCAAAATCAATCAATATCAATACAGCAAACCAATCACATGCTACTGATTCATATATACATGTACTGTATGTAAAGCCAGGGTACCACATATCTAAAAATAAACATTTACATGTACACATACATGTATCCTTCAACATAAACAATGTAGTTTATTTATTAAATGATATAAGTATAGGTATAGGTATAGGTTCATTTATTGTCCATTCATGTATGGAAATTTGTTGTATTTACGTGGTAAAGGTTACATACATATCAATTGAAGGATGTAAATCCACTATATAAATGGTATATTATTGCTTGTTTTGTTATAGGCTACACATGTTTTATTTCTCTAGATTTGCAATCTTTGACCAAGAGTAAATGAAAATCTATCTCAAATGAATTTAACAAATGGTATGAAAAAAGGGTAATATCGAAATTCAGCTATCAAAAACTTGCTCATTTTCATTATATTAATTGCCTTTCCCCTCATTCATGTGCCTCTATATTACAGGGTATTACAATACATGAAAAGCTTATTACAATACAAACTCCAAACATTTTATCACAGCATGACAACATTTTAAGTACCTGGTACAAAGACAATTAAGGTCAAAAGAATACATCTGCATGGAATATATGTCCTTCAAACAGTTTTAATTTGTTATGGTACTCAAAATTCTTCTATGAAAAAGTATTCCACAAAAATGGGAATGGTAACAAACACCACGTAAAATACTTTTTTTTTAAAGAAAGAAAGAAGTTTGAGGATAATTTGGCATTGTGGAAGAGCATTTAAAAATACACCTGGAAAAAAGGGAAAGATGAAATAAAAAGACATAAATATTTTGCCTGAAACTTGGAAATATATTTGTAAGCAGTTGAAGAAAAATCACTGAATAGTTCAACCAGTATCCAATTTTATTAAGAAAAGTTAAACCTAACATTGAATATTACAGAGGATCCAATATTTCCTTTCACATTCTGAATTCCATAAATATGTACTACATGTACCGTCCACACGATTCAGAGTGTCTCCTACATGTCCTGATACCATGTCTTGACAGAGATTGGAGAAGGTAGAAGATGAAATACATGTACATTGGAGAGACAGCTGATATCTCTATCTAGTGTGACTGCAAGAAGGACCCAATTACCATTACCACCTTTCTGCCATGTACATTGTATATGTACATGTATGTTTGATGCATAATTTTCAGGCTAGGTGCCACACATGATATTCCCACTACTCTCTGGGGTGAGTTGGTATAACCGTCATGCCTAGACTCAAAGGCGTGACGGTTACTGACCTGCCAGGCAGACTGCTTCTCATGTACCCTTCATTAAAGGTACTACATGTACAGCCCTGGAAAAAATTATCAGACCAAGCTTCTGTAATAAGGGTACTATAATATGCATATAAAATTATAAAAATGATTAGTCTTTGTACTTCATTGAATAAATACCAAATTCCAGCATTTACATGTATACCTTGTTTTTATGATATTTTATTTCCTTGTTACCACAAAAATAACACTATCAGTAACCATTCTTGGTCTAATAATTTTTTCCATGGCTGTACATGTACTCAACCTTCTGACATGGTCATAAAATGGTTTTAGCAATAAAACACTGCAAACCGACACTTACCTGATCAAACTGCTGATCCTCTCCTCTTTGAAGCAATTTTGCCAGTGGACTTTCCTGCAGAGTAAAAAATAAACATGATGTGTGATCAGGTATCACTTAAAAGAACAACAAGAAAAAAATCCCAACTCATATACGACATTGATTACATTTCGTGCACTTTACATCAAACACTTCAGCACTGTATATCAATCAAGCAGTAAATCATAAGGAGACGTTCATGTTATCACACATGTAGCCTACATCAATATAAAATACTTGCAGTTAATGTAAAATACATACATGTATGTCCATGTACAGAATGTGTTAAATTGGCACTTGGGATGGTGTTGCGACCCATGCTGGGTGGCCAGGTATGAACTCTTAAACACAACCTGAGACTTCAAGCCGAGATACAGCCTGAACAACTCACCATCTCTTTCTCTTTCTCTCTGTATCTCTCTCTCTCTCTTCCTCTCTTATACCGCTCTCTTTCTTGATTTTTCTATCTTTAATTCTTTCTCCGACAGTCATCTCTCTTTTCTTATCTTTCTCTCTCTTTAAGATATTACTAGTATCTTTCCATTTTTCCTGAAAAGAATTTAGTACTTTTCACATATATGTTTAACATGTGTTGTAGGCAGCTTATAGCCTATGTCAGAACATGGTGACACTTCCCAAATGCAAAATATCTAGGCCTACACAAGGGTTTCTGTTTACATTCCATACTTACCAGTGGTTCTGTCATTATCCTCTCTATCTTCCTCTCTGCCTGGATGGTGAACTCTGCAAAGAGACTCTGGAGGACATACTGACCAGGCTTCACATTGGTGTCCAGCGGTATGGTGGTCGTAGAGGCCGCATCCTGCTTGTCCTCCTCTGTCGGCCTCCGTATCCATGGCAATGATACATCCGAGGTGGAGCTGGTGGCCAGGCTCAGGTTGGAACCTGGACAGACAGGCACGACAGAAAGACAGAAATGCAATTTGGATGAACATTCATTGCTCAAAGAAAGTAAAACATACATGTACATGTAGTAAATAATAACAAATGACATTTAGCGCTTAACATAAAAGTTTTTTAAGTGCTTAACAATATACACTGTTACTATTTTCTACCCCAGCACAGTCAGGCTGAAAACAATTTTATTCAATACTGAGAACAAAACTAACATTCCGTTAAAAAAATCTGGAAAGGCCTACAAGCACATGTACAAGCATACATGTTACATGTTAAATTGTTCCCCACTGCAGAAAACTATCAAATAGCTACAGAAAATGAAAAAAGTCAACCTAAAAACCATTACTGGCCACAGTTGTATAGAATGAAATTCGTACAATCACTGATCATGACAGCTGAGTTAAATTGAGCCTAAAAGTAAAACTTCTTGTAGCCCTTGTGAATAACAATTTCTTTCACACCTATCACTCGATCAGATGTCTTTATTACTTTGAGAATATACATATCAAATTCACATGTACTCATATCATAAGAACTATATATTTACATCTTTGCTATAGAATTAAATCACTGCATGTATAGTAGCTGTTAAAATGTACTACAGGACCTCCAATATTTTATCACAGTTGGTAGAATCCATTTTCTACCTTCCTCAAGCAAAGCAAACAATTCCATCACTTTCCTTGCTGCTGACTTTACATGCCCTAAAGGTATTATGGCCTGCCTTGCAGTATTCTTAAAGGGAAATCCAACCTTAATGACAAGTTACTCTGAAAGGAAGAGGAAAAATCAGAGAAGCAGATTGGTGAAAGTTTGAACAAAATCGGACAAGCAAAAAGAGAGTTATGAATTTTTGAAAGTTGTAATCACTATACACATGGAAATTTCAAATTGGCCGAATAGGTACATGTAATTGTCACTGTGATGTAGTTGCGGTCAACTCCCCCGTTTGTTCCAACACAGAAAATGACAAAAATGTTTCAAAATGTATTACTCACTAGGATCTTTTTCTTTCATGAGGACCTATAACAAAATGCTATCTCCAATATATTTTGAGTACTGCACTGAGGGTAAAGGCATTTCGGAGAAAAACGCAAATGAATGATATTTTTGTGTACGACAAACGGGAGAGTTGTCCACATGTATGTCACAATCGACTCACCAAATTGCCAATTTGAGATTCGCATAGATGTAGTGATCTCATTTTTCAAACACCCATAACTTTCTTTATTCTTTGTCCGATTTCTTGCAAACTATCACGATCCCTTTTTTTCTAAATCATCTTATCACCAAGGCTGGATTGCCCTTTAATTGCATCCACACAATTCCTTCCAACTCGGTAACTGTAAAAAATTATTTAAGGTGCTGAGAAACGTCATCACCCCATTGCCTAGCCATGCATGATGACTGAGCTTTGCACGTGACCAGTATATAGAGGAAACATGTGGGTGATCATAAAGATCAACGTTATGTAATTCTAGCAAGTCATGCAAAAAGCAGATTGAAATCTGGTTGGAATTCCATGTTTGAAATATTATTCCAGGGCATACACCATACATCACCATACATGTACATGTGTGCAGAGTACCTGTACATTTTGAAGTCTACCGTACTATGTAGTTCCTATATTGTGTTTGTCAACATACAGATGGGCATCCTACCGCCACAAATATTATTTAGTCTTAAAGCATCTATTAATTCCAGCCATTTACATACATGCACAAAGCCTCCTCTGAAAAAAAAATAAAGTGTATAATGTATACATGTATCTGTCATTTATAAGCATTAATATTTAATCACATACATGTATGACACTTTTTACTAGTTTATCAAACGATCAAGTGTAGGGTCAATAAGTATACATGTACATATAATGTACAGAGATGATTTTATTTGTACATGCACATGTACACTTATGCCTTTTTTTGTAACATTATATCAAGCCCTATGTCCTAACCAATATATATGCACATGTAAATCCCAAACTTGTTTGTTTGTTTGCAGGGTACAGTCCTGCGAAACAAATTTCATTTCTGTCATCTGCACATCCTGCTACAGACATCAGATCTGCAAACTCAAGCTCTTTGCCATACCCTGCCAGTAGGCTCATGCCCTAGTTATGATCACTGATATCATATGAAGTAAATGCGTTTCCTATCGTGATAAGAAATCAAATCTCCAAAATATCCTGTATCGGCAAGATTGGACTATATGATTGTGTTTTACAGTGACTTGACCGGGAGCCACAAATTATTTATAGGGTGCAGTGAGGAAATTCAAATGTTGTTGACAACAACTCAAGATGCAAAGCTACATGTACATGTTATCTAGAATGGAAAAATAGTGAGCACTTCAAACAGAGCTTTTAATTTTATGAAATGAACAGGTTTTGACAACAATAAATCATTTCCAGACAACATATTGATTTTTTTTAAGCCCTCACCAACAGAACAAATTTGTGTCACTATTTGATAGAGAGTATAGGGCTTATAACGGTACGTGATTTGGTAACTTTGTAGAGGCTTGATAAAATCTGAGCTGCCTGGCCTTACATGTACGTGTATGTAATATGGTGTAAAAATGAAGCCGTGGGGGGGAAAAAAGCACTTCAAAATCATCATATCCTTCACAAAGTAAACATGCAAGTGACCGGAATTGCCAGACTCATTTCCCCCCATAGACTCAGTATTAGACTAAAGCGTATGGCCATACGCTTTTGTAAAAAGTATTCAGTCATAGATATCTTAATAATAGCATTATATATTTGAAAACCTTTCTATGCCTGGCTATTAATTTATTTATCCTTCTGAACATCATACAAGACAGATATCAAAATTCAACAATCTATGTATGTACTGTACATAAATCAAGCCTCCACAAAGTTACCGAATCCTTTTAAGTTAAAAAGTGAATGATGTTATATCATCATGTATATACGGTACTATGTACTTTGGCGCTTAGAAACATTGTATTAAGCGCAATATAAATATTATGTATTATTATTATTAGTAGAAGTAGTGTATTG
Organism: Heliocidaris erythrogramma; assembly: GCA_025617745.1. Lineage (NCBI taxonomy): Eukaryota > Metazoa > Echinodermata > Echinoidea > Camarodonta > Echinometridae > Heliocidaris > Heliocidaris erythrogramma. The sequence continues at coordinate 18,689,648 of CM046867.1, forward strand.
ATATGGTCATCATCATCATCATCATCATAATCATCAATTATCATCATCAACATCATTATGGTCTTCATCGCCATCATCATCCCCAAACATCACCAGTCACCTCTGTATATGTATTCATTAATTATAATGTGAAAATTTTAAGTATTTCAAAATACTCTTTTTCACTATAAAATCAAGGAAAACTGAATACATAGAAATGCACTGCCTAAAGATACATGTAGGCTGTACAGTTTCAGTTTCTCCTTCAGTACAAGTAGCCTACATGTACATGTATGAATATCATACATTTCATAAAGCTACATTTGTGGGAAGTAACCTACAGAATAAAATGTAGGCAATTAAAAAAAGAATTGCCTCTTAATAATACTTATAATAATTCAGATATCCAGATAAATCATATAAAACTGGTGGTAGTACACAATGAAACACAATACCCAAACCACATGGTAGCCAGATAAATTAGACTCATTTTTCATGCTGGAGGATCACTCTGCTAATCTAATTACATCCAAACGGAAAGACTCAATTATTCCTCCAGCTGATGCTAATACTGTCTACAATGCATATGAAACTTGTACCTACTTGAACTTTCCCACTTCAGATCACTGAGCTTTCTATGACATCGTGTACATGAAATTCAGTAGGCTTGTATTACATGACAAATAATTTATGTGAGCCCTGGAGACTGGCATTTCTTTGCTTACTAATATTGCCTTATGGTGCGCATATTGTGCGCTTGTATTTGCAGCGCTTTTCCATGTTCGATTGACAGCCACTATCAACGCATAGTGCATCACTACAAAATTCACTTCATACCAGGTACCTACATGTACGATACAAACCTCAGGAGAGAGAAAGAGAGAGACAACTAATTTATTCTAGAGCACCTACATGTAGCATTGCCTAGAAAGAAATGTACACACTGTAATGAGTTATGTCTACATGTATAGTGCTCGGACAGCATTGTTTGAAAACCTGATGTGGCAATAGACCAGTATCAATTTTATGCAATTTCTCATCACAAAGGCTTACCTAACATAGCAACAGTTAATGTATGCTAGATGGATTCCGTTAATACAAAAGCTAATATTTACACATGTACATTTTGTAAATATAGGGCCTAACATAAATCCTACATCCATATATTTGATTATGTTCTGACCAAAGTGGACTACTTGACATCACAAACTCAAGACATTTAATTATCCAATCTCTCTGCATACAGTATATAACCATTTGAAATTCTGAAGGTTTAGTGGGAAATCTCCAAACACAAATTAAACACTATCAAGAGGTACCCCTACTACAAGCAAATTACAGTCCCACATACACATGTACATGTACGTCTACTACATGCATAATGACTGATGCAATTACATGTACATGTACATGGTGGTAATGTTGAAAACTAAGACACTAATAAATTTGAGCCAATGTTAATCAATCTATTTCAACACTCTGTCTTTAGGTACATGTAACATGTACATTGTTATTACATCCATGTACTATTCACTCATAATATCAAAACATGCACTTCTCACTATGAGAAATGCATTCAGACCACCGTCTCTCATAAAACACACTTATTTCTACATGTATCTGGTATGACCCAAATCCATATTAAATATCATCTGTTTGGAGCTAGAAGGGTGTTAACTCATATACTTTCACACAAGAAGAGTTAACGCCCTTCTGGCTCTCCACAGACGATATTCAAAAAAATAACATGTACATGTAGTTTATATGCAAAAAGGGCATTATTTCACCCGTGCGTTGATGTGTACATGTTAATGCCCTTCTGGCTCTCAACAGACGATATATGCATGTACTAACCTGTGTATTCTTCGCTTCTCCTTGAAGACATTATGTTTCTTTCTTATACATCAGTACAAGCCATCCTTACAGGTTACTCATGGACTCCTATGAATAGCTGTTTGTATACATCCAGAAATGTTTGCTTTAAAGGTGTTCCTGTCATATAAAATCAAATTAAGATCACAAATTCAGATCATAGTTCATTAACATTGACACATACATGTACATGTACATGTAACTGGGAGACACACAAATACATTGAAGCTCGTTCACAGATACACATACATGTACATGAAAATATACATGTACAATGTATGAAGATTACATACATGTATACATGTACATGTACATGTACCAATAATACAGGCACTGACAATTCACAATGTGATCAGTAATTAGGAAGGGTACCTTTCCATACAGGCACATGTACCTTAACTTTTTTATCAAATGATGATGATGACAATGACAATGACCATTAATGATAACGATTACAACAAAGATGACGAATTGCTGACAATGATGATGGTGATGATGATGAGGTGGTGGTGATGATAATGATGATGATAATAGTGATAGTACTGATACATGTACACTATGATGCTATGATAATAATGGTGATGAGGTCACTGTGATCATCATGATGATCCAGATGATTATGATGACAATAATATTGATAATCAATGATGGTGGTGATATTGTTAATGATGATGATGCTGATGATGATGATAACAGTCTACATGAAGGAGAACTGAGTGCTAACACAGCTACATACATGTATGGTATCATGACAAGGACAATGTACATGTAATTGAATGACATGTATTTTGATTATTACTGAGCAATATTCACTATCAAATTGGTTTAAGAATGAACTTTGAGCCATTTTGAGCGATCAATCTGAGTCACAATTTTGAAAAAACGATACATTACTAGAATGTATCACTACCCAAAGTAGCGAGGTTAAAAGTACTAGGACTAAGTCATATCCTCTCAACGTGGAAATACATGTTAGTACGCTCTCTCCTTGCCAGCAAAGAATGACATTTTTCAAAAGGGAGATAAAGAGTGGGAGGGGGAGAAGAGGGTAATTAAGGGTTGTATAAAGAAACAAAGAAAATTGAGAAAGGGGGAAAGAGATAGAGATGGGGCCATCTGATTCAGAGGTCACATGTACCTGTACATCATTACATACCATGATTGCTTTTGTTATTTGAATTGCAATTCAATCAGTGACTAAAATGAAAGTAATAAAATCAAAAATTAAAAGAACATAAAAATGAGGGATTTTGAAGGTAATTTTCATGAGCGAGAAAAATGTTGATGCTAAATTACAAGTAACCATCTGAAGCAACGTTTCAACTACTCCCATGGTCAGTTTTACATAATTTGCGAGCTAATTCTTAATGAAATGCACACATAAAGAAACGCCCTTAAATGAGAGGTCAAATGCCAACACCAGTGAATGAGCTGAATGTGGCATGATTTGAGGCTGTTTCTTGCTTGCCAAACTTGCCAATGAGCTTTGATTTCATGGTGAAGTGATGATCTCATCACAGGCCATGACTCATCACTTGTATAATGTACAGGAGAATCCTCTGCAAGGGTGTTTACACACACTTGCTTCAGGCATACAGACTGCACACCTACCTGTATATATGTACATGTACATGTATGTATCTGGGGAGAAAAACAATATTCTTGATGATGATGATGTTGTATTAAAGATGGTTGAATCAATTGAGCATCCTTGCAGCAGGGAATAAAATTACAGGAGGGAAGAGTGGTTGGAAAATTCAAAATGAGCTATAATGTGAAATAGCCCCCCCCCCCTCAAAAAATATAAAAAAATAAAAAACTAGCACATCAATGATGTGGCACTCATCCGGCATCCAGCAAAGAAATTTAAGCAATTTGTACTTTGAACAAAATACACATAATGGACTTCTTTCAACAATTTTGTTACATCAGTAACAGCATTTCACCTTGAAAACTAGGGCCGAAAGGGTGAACTACTTCTCTATTGCAGCCTGTAGAACTCAGTAGTACCACGTCCACACACACACCGATGGGTGCACTGCTATGCCAAAACTCATTATTGTGTAATACAATAAAGAGTGCATAAGCCATTTTTGTGATCTTTTTAATAAATTTCGCATAAATTATAATTTTCTAGACAAAATTTCAAAATTCCGAGTAGAAGTTCAATGAACCTCATGAAAGTCTTTCAGATGGAAAAAAAAAAATTGAAATCGCTCAATAAATGAGGAAGAAGCAATTTTTGTGATTTTTGAATAAATATCGCATAAATTAGCATAAATAATTTTGTAGACAAAATTCTGTGTAGAAGTTCAATGAACCTCATGAAAGTCTTTCAGGTGGTACAAAAAAAAATGAAATCGGTCAATAAATGAGGAAGGAGAAGCAATTTTGTGATTTTTGAATAAATATCGCATAAATTAGCAAAATTAATTTTGTAGACAAAATTTCAAAATTCCGTGTAGAAGTTCAATGAACTTCATAAAAGTCTTTCAGATGGAACAAAAAAAAATCGAAATCGATCAATAAATAAGGAGAAGCAATTTTTGTGACTTTTGAGAAATGCGCATAAATTAGCATATTTAATGAGTTTCAAAATTCTAGAAGTTTCGAATCCCCCACCTAGTGCTATCATATAAAGCAAACAGAATTAAAATCGGGTAAGAAATGGCGAAGAAAAGCATTTTGAAATTGTCGACGGACGCCTCGCCACGGCATAAGCTCATCTGGCCCAATTGGGCCGGATGAGCTAATAATAAATAAAATAAAATAAAAATAATAAAAAAATAATAAATAAATAAATATATAAATTAATTTAAAAAAAAAAATAAATAACTAAATAAAACAAATAAATAATAAATAAATAACAGTACATGTATGTTCTTAAATCCAAATAGAACTTCCATGAACAATTCATTCTTTCTTCTTTAAGCCAGTTTAAATAATAATAATAATATATAATAATAATAGGAAAATGGCGTTGAAGAGAAGCATACTGAAGCTTTTTGTCTTGCACTCATCAGAGTATTCCGCAAGAATGAATAGAAAGCCGAAATCGAACAATATAACCAGAAACTACAGGAACGAAGCGCGCAAAATATTAAACAGATTTGATTGGCTGCCGGAAAATAACAGGAAATTAGGCTCACTGCCAGCTGGTTTTTGTAATAACGGGAGCTAAAATAATACTTGGCGTCCTTACAAACTCTGTCGGCACAGAATAGGGTCGGTGAGCTGAATGTACATGTATGTGGCTTCGCGTATGCGCAGATGTCTAAAGTTTCTTGCTCAGCTGAGAACTTTAAACCAAGAGGAACAGTATTTGTAAACAAATCTTTAGGCATTTTACTCCCAGTGTTAAAGATCGAATGCTCGATCTGTTATGAAAAACACAAGTCAGAAAAAACTGGAACCAGTGGGATTCGAACCTGTCATCTACTGCTTGCCGGGCAGCGACTTAACCACCAGGCTATTCTGGTTCACGTTTGAATATTAATGAGTCAGAAAGAAGAGGATCTTGGGTATTTGATTCTAGTTCATTGTGACTTGGCCGTGAACCAGAATAGCCTGGTGGTTAAGTCACTGCCCGGCAAGCAGTAGATGACAGGTTCGAATCCCACTGGTTCCAATTTTTTTTCTGACTTGTGTTTTTCATTACAGATCGAGCATACGATCTTTAACACTGGGAGTAAAATGCCTAAAGATTTGTTTACAAATTAAAAATTCCTCCCCAGTCAAGCTTCTTCGTTTATTAACCATTGTCTACGGCGGACCGTTTGAATATTAATGAGTCAGAAAGAAGAGGATCTTGGGTATTTGATTCTAGTTCATCGTGACTTGGCCGTGAACCAGAATAGCCTGGTGGTTAAGTCGCTGCCCGGCAAGCAGTAGATGACAGGTTCGAATCCCACTGGTTCCAATTTTTTCTGACTTGTGTTTTTCATTACAGATCGAGCATTCGATCTTTAACACTGGGAGTAAAATGCCTAAAGATTTGTTTACAAATTAAAAATTTTTCCCCAGTCAAGCTTCTTCGTTTAGGAACAGTATTGTTCAGCGAACTCTTGATTGTTAAGTAAGGGGTGAGCGAGAGCAGAATTGGCATCTGTCTGTGTTGCGCACTTTTTTTTGTTTACACGAGGCACAAGCACGGAGGTTGTGACCCCGCGCTAGCCTGGCGATTCCAAATAGAGGAAGGTACGTGCTGCTTTACGTGATCTGCTAGTCTTTGAATCGTACGCCCTATGTAACGAGCTTCACATCGGCACATGAATTCGAAATAGCATTGGATATCTGTGTGATAGGGAGTACATCTTTTCGAACTGACGAGATCATTCTACATATATGTGGTAAATACCACGCGAGGCTCAACGGTAGGGAAAGCGCTGCATACGGCTTGCTTGACCTGTTTCTCAAACTTTTGGGATGCTTTCCCTCGCTACGGCAGTTTGAGATAAACAGGACATTTGTTTGGTCCAAAAGACCAGCGTCTGTGTCGGTTTGTTCAATTTCCGCGTTCGATGACATGGTCAGGATCTAGCCATTTTCACGCAGAATATCCTTGATGCGCTTAATCTACACTCTTGCGAGGTTAGGGCAAATTGTTTTATTTCAGCCTATTGTTATCATTCGCTTTAACGCATGGTCGCTTTCGCCTTAACGTCAAATTTCTATTGTGACGGAATAAACCGCATTGATAGGATCCGCCCTAACGTAGGAAATAATGTAATAATAATAGTAATATCAATATTAATTTAAATTAAAGTTGCGACAAATCAGAAAATAACTCCTTGACTATACAAAAGATAAAAGTGAGCAGTGACATAACCCAACTGATAAAAAGGTTTAAAATGTGCTCTACATGTAGCTCGCAACTCTTCTGGTCTGGCTCGTTAACTTCTAAAATTCCTTACCAGGTTCTGGAAAGGTCCACTAGGTCGTTAAGAAACACAGTTAAATCATCTTGACACCAATATATGTAAGTTCTTTATAACACATTACAATACAATCTTGGCAGACATAAACATAGATGTACAAACAAATATATTAAAAAGGGTTAGCTGTGTTACAACATTTTTCTACCGAACCTCTGTTACTGAGTTGACCAGATTAGAGTTTAAGTCTGGTTCATGTCTCAAACTCGCCATTAAAGTTGGATTCCCCTATTAAAAGGGAAATCCAACCTTAATAACAAATTGTTCTGAAAGAAAGTAGAAAAATCAGAGAGAAAGATTGGTGAAAGTTTTAATGAAATTGGACAAACAATAATAAAGTTACAAATTTTTGTAAGTTTTAATCACTATACATGGAATTTTAAATTTGAATCAGTACAGTCACTGTGATGTAGCAGTATAATAATGTCCCAAGGGAAAAGGCGCTTCTTAGGCAAAAACCAGAATTTAATTAAATATTGTAGTATACAGCAAATGGGAGAGTTGACCATGAATACATGCACAACAATTATAAACCAAATTGCCATTTTCAGATTCGCACAGATGTAGTGATCTCATTTTTTTAAACATTCATAACTATCTTATTCTTTGTCCGGTTTCTCTTATTTTCCTGCTCCCATATAAATCGACTTATTACAAAATTGAATTGCCCTTTAAGACTGCCAACTTTATAACAAACCAATTAAAAACTTGCTGGAAGTCACATTCGCTGAAAAGCACATGTAGCACAACTTATTCATGTACAGTAATAGGACCACATGTTCAATTTCGTTTCTTATCTATGCTGATTACTCAGCTATCTGTGATACATTTTGTACCATTTTCATTTGGCATACAGTGTACAGGTATTATTGGTAATATTTAAAGGGACATCCACTCTGACATCAATTTGATTTTAATACAAGCAAAAGTTATAAATTCAAAGTGTTGAAGATCATGAAACTGACAAATGTATTATTTCATGTGCAAAATAATTTACAAACTTGTGATGCTACATGTACATGTTGTTATCTAATAACTTTAAATTTTCATCTTTAGAATGAAAACTTTTCCTCAAACTTGTGCCCCAAGCCCCCCAATCATTGAAAATGTATATTTGTATAATCTTTCTCTTTTAAAACAAATTATATGTACTTACTTATTCATCAAAACCCAAGATTGAGGATATTTTTGATAAACTTACACTGACCCCTGACCTGATTTTCCAACATTTAATAAAAAATAAACTTGAAGTCATAATGGATTTTCTCCTATAGCTTTCAATGTAAGAGTGGTTAGATTCTATTATTACCAGAACTCAAGGCATCATCAATAAATACCAACCACAGTTTCAATAGGTCGTAATGCACAAAATCACTGGAAGCGATAAATTGATTTACATGTACTTGTACATGTACATGTACCTATCGCAAATTAAATTTAACCATGGCATCTACATGTATCTGTAAGTCTGTATAAAGCATAATTAATGCAATTCTCTCAAAAAGAACCAATCCTTTTGCAAAAAGCTAATACAAGTCAGTCATTTAGTTTGGGGTATGGGGGCATTTTTGTATAAAATGCTCTACCATTTTCTGTTATATCTGACTACACATGTAAATGTTTAATCTCGTACGATATACATGTATGAGCACAGCATTTTAATGATCTTTAACTTCTGAATCAGATGTTTTCCACTAGATCTAATGTATGATGGGGAGCCCTATGTCTGCGCACCTAAGGTTTTGACCTGAAAATGAACAAAAATTTCTTTAATATTCCTCTAAAGCTTTATTTTATTTCATTCCTGATATTCTAAAGAGTAAGTTTGAAAAAAATCTCATCAAAATTTGAGAAAGAACAATGCCATTTTCACAAGAAACGGTGGCCGTGTCACTTCAACATTAAAAAAAAAAGGTGCCCATGTCTGCGCACTCATTAATTTTACACACAGTTCGGGAGTTTTGACGTGATATTTTGACATTCTGAGGCTTGTGAATAAAACGTCTGAAATAAGACCTTTTTTTCATTATTTTGATTCGTTTTTTGTATGAATACCTATCGCTATGATAAAGATGAAAAGTTTGCGTTCGTTGCACGATTGGTTTTATTAGAATCAATTGCGCAGTTACGCGTGTGCACAGACTTGGGCACTCTGGCCATACATTTTATATGAGGCTATCTTGGATGTTTTCTTCTTCTTTCTTCTTTTCCTCCTTCTCTCCTTCAACCTCCTCCTCCTCCTCATTCTTCTCTCCTTCCCCTATTCTTCCTTTCCTTTTCTCCTTTCTTCCTTCTTTCTTTCTTCTTCTCCTCCTTCTTTCCTTTCCCCCTCTCATCTTCTCCTCCTTCTTCTTGCCTTCCCTCCTCTTTGCCTTCCTCTTCCTCTTTCTCCTCTTCTCCTTCTCCTTCTTTTTCTTCTTCTTCTTCTACTACTTTTTTCCAACACAACCAAATTTCAGTGTAATGTTGTTGTTCTTGTTTTTTGCATTTAACGGCGTTCATTCAATAAAGAGTGAAAAAGAATAAAGATTAAAAATTTCATCATGGTAGTCTGACTCTAAGTCAATCATAGAAAATAATTTGACCTGACGAAATACATGTACTGTCTGAATTACATCATCATCATGTCTTGTTAGCCTTTTTAACTTTTTTTTTTTCATTTTAATTTTTTAGAAAACAGTCACAGACAAAGTGACTCTGCTCTTGTCTGGTCCCTTCATCGGTATCATATCAATACATCACAGAAACAAAGTGACTCTTCTCTTGTTCCTTTCATCATTCATGATCATTATCATTGCTTGCTGATGTGAATATGACCATTGCTTGCTGATGTGCTGCCAACTGGCCAATTATTTTTCTCTCATGTATGAATGATCCACATCAGCAAGCAATGGTCATATTGACCATTAGGATCATATACATGTGTGTATACTGGGTATTGGGATACAGATGTAATTTTGTTTGAAATGGAGGTTTTTGTGGGCAAACTGATACTTAAGTATCACTCTTTAGATTTTACGTTATAAGTTCGTTAAGATACAAAATGTAGAAAGTTATAAAAACTTACATTTACAGCCCCCTTTTTTCGTACTTGTTACCCACACCTCCATACGGATGACGACTGCTCTCAATATGTTGCGCACTAGTGAGGCCGCTCTACATGGTTACGCACCATAGATACGTACGCAGAATGTTACGCACACAAGCTATTCTACGAAGACCTGGAAGGGCCAACCTGACGACGTAAAAAAAATAAAAAATATTACGTACGTACGTAGTATTATTACGTACGTACGTAATATTTTTTATTTTTTACGTCGTCAGTTTGGCCCTTCCAGTTCTTCGTAGGAGATCGACGAACCGATCGCGCCGGTACTACTACGAGCGCTGAGGGCTCCCTTCATCATAATCGTGAAAAATACAAACTGGATGCTGACGGGACAGTCTCGATAGCAGTTATCGACAAAAAGGACCCAAAATTTCAGGAAACCCTCTTCAAAGGTCACAAAACAACCTGGTAAGTTTTAATCATCTATTATTCAACATAAGTATTTGGATTTAAGTAAACTGCAATATATGAGTTTCAATTAAATATAGCCAAAAATGCACAGTGATGCAGTTTAGGTATGGGATTTACTGCGGCAGCCCGAACACGTAGTGTTTGGGCTGCGATTCGCAGTCCTTTGATCGCATGGATGTCACATAATTACAAGGTCGTTTGTCAAAATGATAGCCATGAAACATGAAATCAGTTGATTTTAGGCTATTTTAGGTACTTACAATACTTTACGATTGACTGTCGTCTTTCTTTTCAATGAGGATGATACAAAAAAGGCATATTTATCTCCAAGAGCCTGTAGTAAAAACTTCCGAAGGTCGGTGTTTTGCTTGCAATGCGCATGCGTCAGCAGCTCCAATTATAATACAGACAGAAGGGAGGATTATGAATATTCATTAAGACGAGCTTGAGCGAGAGCGCTAGATCTATACGCTAGCGATCGGCGGATTACAGTGGGTATATGAATATTCATTATTCCATTGACGAAAACTATGCCGTCATTGTAATAAACATTCATAGGCGCATGCGCAAGTGCCTATTTTCAATTTGGCTTTAACAACATGGCGAATGGGACTGGTTTCGAAAATTGAGAGTAAAAAGTGACATTCATCGATTCTACACATTTTTTAGGAAAATATGATTTGCGTAAAGTCTGTTTAGGTAAGTGGCATCGTATATATGATACTTTAATTAAAAAATAATAATTACATGGCCATTTTTTAAATGGTCATTTGAACATTGGTAGATTGTGAGACCCACCGAATCGTACTGGTTTCACTCAGGACGCTGCCACTTCGTGGCAGCGTCCCGGGGCTAGGTATGGGATGTGTGTTGGCTGCGTTACTACACAGTCGGCAATGGCGTGTACCTATGAGTGGAATGATCTAGACTGGAAAAAGGCCCGCTGATACACACAAAAGCTATTGAAGCCTATTCACCCGTGAAAACCATCATCATGGGGTACAAGCTTAACTTCAGATAAACTTGTAGTTGTACATGTAAAAGTGGATCATTACAATTTACCACTCATAGGTACACGCCATTGCCGACTGTGTAGTAACGCAGCCAACACACATCCCATACCTAAACTGCATCACTGTGCATTTTTGGCTATATTTAATTGAAACTGATCTATTGCAGTTTACTTAAATGCAAATAATTATGTTGAATAATAGATGATTAAAACTTACCAGGTTGTTTTGTGACCTTTGAAGAGGGTTTCCTGAAATTTTGGGTCCTTTTTGTCGATAACTGCTATCGAGACTGTCCCGTCAGCATCCAGTTTGTATTTTTCACGATTATGATGAAGGGAGCCCTCAGCGCTCGTAGTAGTACCGGCGCGATCTCCTACGAAGACCTGGAAGGGCCAAACTGACGACGTAAAAAAATAAAAAATATTACGTACGTACGTAATAATTACTACGTACGTACGTAATATTTTTAATTTTTTTACGTCGTCAGTTTGGCCCTTCCAGGTCTTCGTAGAATAGCTTGTGTGCGTAACATTCTGCGTGCGTATCTACGGTGCGTAACCATGTAGAGCGGCCTCACTAGTGCGCAACATTATTGAGAGCAGTCGTCATCCGTATGGAGGTGTGGGTAACAAGTACCAAAAAGAGGGCTGTAAATGTAAGTTTTTATAACTTTCTACATTTTGTATCTTAACGAACTGATAACTTAAAATCTAAAGAATGATACTTCAGTATCAGTTTGCCCACAAAAACCTCCATTTCAAACAAAATTACATCTGTATCCCCAATACCCAGTATACACACATGTATATGATCCTAATGGTCAATATGACCACTCATAGCTACATTCCTATACTTCGTGTGTATAATGTAGGCAATCATACACCTCATCTTTTTAAAACACCACTGCACAAAAGTCACCAATATTCACTCAAAATCGGCATTTAATTTTCAAAAACCAACCCCAAAATATCCAAGAAATACAATAAATTCAACTCACCAATGTTGGAAAAGATATTTCCAAAAATGAAATCCGTAATTTACTGTTGATTCTCGCGAAACGAGCTATCGGAGTCATTGTGTACATTTCCTGGTCGCCGCGGGCGCTGACATCTCCCCAAAAGAGTTTTGTCCTCAAAAATTCGGTCCCAATGGCATACACGGAAAAGTTCCGATTTTCTGTGTGCGCGATCGTAAAGATCGATGTGCGCTTGCGATCCCGAGTTTCTTCGTGGACAAAAATTATATTGGCCGATTTTAGTCTAAGACATCGGCAGTTTGTAAACAACATGCGATCGCGAAACAAATCGGCGGGGATTTCTCCGGTTTTGGACAAGATTTTGACTTTGGATTTTGCTGAAAATATCAAGAGTTCTTCCTAATTGCCATTTGATGTAGGAGTGAGATTTTTAAGGGCTGAATTTGAAAGCAAGTATTTAAAATATTTATCTTATTTTTCCCCCCATACCTTTAGTACATGCGACAGAAAATACCAACTATTTTACAGAAATGTACCCGGGAGTGAATATGACCATTGCTTGCTGATGTGCAATTTACATGCATTATGAATATGATCGTATCGTTAATAAAGTCGATACATACATCACAGAAACGTACCTGTGGGACTAACTGTGAATATATCGGCGACTGACGTCTAACTAAGATATAGCCTCTAGCAAGAAGATATACAGTGTTTTCCACTTTTCTTTCGGCATTAAATTGAAATATTGAACTCATAACATACATATAGCTCCTTACCTTGTTGATGATTGCCTATTTAGGAGTAATTTGTTCCGTTTTTAAGTGCTTCGTCAGCGCGAATTAAACAGCTGTGAGAGTTTTCCTTGTTCTCGAGCAATCGATACTCGCGAGATATCGGCAATAATTGGGGTTGCATTGATGGGGCCGGGGACAATACAGGCAGGTCGGGGGGGGGGGGGGGGGGGGGGGGGGGGGGGGGGGGGGGGGGGGGGACTTTACATACCTATTCAGACAAGCAATGAAAACATTACTTCAAGAAATTCTTTAGTAAGCCTGAATTTGCAAATCAATTTCAATTCGATGAGGCCATTTATTGAATTTGCCCCCCCCCCCCGTTTTGTCTGACAAAGTATGCCCCCGGACCCCCTAGATGGCCGTTTGGCTTCGTCAAACGGAGGGTTCCTCAGTGTGCGCCCCCCTTTCTGAAATGCGCCCCCCCCCCCCTTTCTGACAATCCTGTATCCGCCCCTGATTCACCTCAGAAGTTATCAGTAGTTCTGTATTGGAGTACTACCTGTGTTCTTTTTGCCAATATTGAAGGCAAATGATTAAATCTGAACAAAACGTTCAATACAAGCAAAATAAAACGTGTAGCCAAGGGTTTGAAAATACGTGCTCCAACTTCTTTTTTCTTCAGTGCAATTGAATATGACAATTTTTGAATATTAATGTTAATATATAGGCCTAAGGTTATAAGCTCTGGAAATGCAGTTTTCGCTCTACACCCCGTACTGAACGCTTCACCTCTGAGCTAAATTTCCTGTGTACCCCCAGAACAGAAAAGGCGATGACCCCCCCCCCCCCCCCGTGCGCTCCCAACTAAAAATCTTGGTTACGTCGCTAACTGAACAGAAAAGAAGAGAGAGAGAGAGAGAGAAATGGGGTATAGGAGACAGAGACAGAGACATTTATTATTCAATGCATCTGCGGTTGCATATTTCAGTGTTTAAGAACAATCGAATACTGCAAATCTAATTACAATTTATTTCAAACCCCAATTTATGATACAAATATTATTTCAAATAATATACACTGCTCACATCATTTTCTCTATTATCCAAAGTGAAATGACTAATTTGTTGACGATATCTAAGAAATATATGATAAACATGTGAGATGGCGTAACACATCTAAGACCACAATGCTCAATACAGTCTGAAAGTAAACCTTTGCAGTCTATAGAGTATTTTGTTCTTAGTTTGATTAACTATGAAATGATCAGTTTATGTATAAACACATTATTTGGGAAAGTGTCTCACAAGACCACGTTCAAATCATCATAATGAAAAACTTGTAACGAATACTAAACTTTTGGTGTCGCTGCCCATAGTATTTATTACTCTCGCTCGAAATGTAATACGAAAAAATGAATATAAATATAAAACTATTTTTAAAGATTCCCGCAATGTATTTTATTACTATTCTATTCATCCCCACCACTTTACCTTTTGTATCAAGGAGGGGCGGCTGTTTCAGCTTCAAGAGAGAGAGGGGGTGGGGTGATGTCATATCAACATTTTGTCCGTTTATTTTGTGAAGGCTTTATGAGAATTTAATAACGCCTTTGTCTTTCAGCTTAAAATATTTTATTTATGCACGTAAATTCCGAGACTGTGTACCAATTTTCCAGTCATTTTTGGCATTTGTGAAGATGAAACAAAGTATTGAAAGGAGACTTGCAGAAAAGAAGGATAAACTGTTGAGTTATCTTAATAAATGAACCACAAAGATGGGATAACTCCTCTGCAAGGCAGCTCCTAACCGGTATGTACCCTCTTAAAGAAATAATTGAAATCTATTAAGGTCTTTAAATTTACTGCACCCACAAGATAATTGCACTCTGATGTAAACATATTTTGGAGTTGTTGTTTTGTCTTTGTTTTATATGTTCATTGGTTTTATTCAATAAAATCTTTGAAAGCACCTGTTTGTACAACACTTTGGTAGTATTATAATGGCTTATAAGTTAGTTAGTTTGTTTGCATATTTCCTTTCGGACATTACGTTGTTTTTCAAATGTGACAAAACGTAATTTCCTTTCGGACATTACATTTTGTCATATTTCAAAAATAACTGTTACTCATAAATACTTTTAAACATAAAGATTCTTCTTGAGTAAAGGACCTCACTTTTTCTTTCAATGAAGGTGACATGCAAACACACAAGAAAATACGTTACTGTGTTTTGCATGAGTTCAAGGCGTGTATATATGCTGTCATTATCTTGTACTCATTTTACCTAGATTGTGGCAACACGGGGAGGGAGGGGCTGCATGACCAAAGTCATTATCTCTGCTCTAATAAAGCTTTTGATAGAATTATATAGAGCTCTGACTTTTTGCTTCGGCCCAAGCATTTCCCCTGACAAAAATAGCCCTGCTTTTAAAATCATGCATTGTTTCTTCGTTAAAATATGCATCATTAAGTCGTTGGTCTACCCCCCCCCCCCCCCCACACACACACACTTTACTCATTTATTGTTCGTTGGTGTTGTCCCAGTAACGGTGTTGACACTATACCTGTTCTCTGTCATCAAGATCACCATGATCATGTTATTGATTGTTATACCAAAGAACAGAATTCAGAATCTCATTTAGCCTAAGCCAGCGAGCGATTCATCAACTATCAATTTCATACATACATATACCCGTACACTCACTGAGACATAAAGTGTTTATTCCGTTCTGTTTATTCTTTCATTTCTTTCTAAAACCATCGATCAAGGAGATGGAAAATACTTCACATGTCAATCGAGAATGTGTTGAAACATAATTTTTATAAGATGCTTTAACGGTGTAATATTTCAATAATCTGTCAGTGTCATAGAAATGATAATCATCATCGTCGTCACCGCCCCCCCCCCTCTTCCTCTCTCTTGTTCTAGCTGTCATGTTTCTCTCTCTTTCTCATTCTCTCTCCGTCTCTTTGCCACCCGCTTTCTGTGCTCTTACACTTTGTAGTAAAAAAAATACTATAAAACACAAATGTCTTCGTTGTTTGTTGCCAAATTAAGTAACTGGTGAACCGAGTTGACAAGGTACACTGACAGAGAACATTATGCCTCAGCGTTGGATCCCCACTTCTCGCCGAGATCCGGGCTACATGATCGATGGTCGACATGAACTTGGTTCTCTTCATCACGAAGGGAGCCATGGTCATCAAGCTGGTGATGATCACCATCCCCAAACAGCTGGAGGAGTTAGTCACCATTATCATCCAGGTATGTCAGCTCATCATCAGGCAGGGCATGGATGTGGCGCCGGAGGAGGACCGCATCATGGAACTGTAGCTGCTCATGTGTCACCACATCATGATCCTCATCCGATTCGGGAAGGTGAGATGAGTATGTTCCAGCATCGAGTCATCCCTGATCGGCCCCACCCAGTGATGGTACATCAATATCATGACATGCCAACTCGTTCTTCACCTCCTCCTCCGCCTCCTCCGCCTCCTCCTCCTCCCCATCAGCACCATCACTCGCTTGGGCCAGCATCCCATCCCCACGGCAACATCGCGCATCATCCGTGCCATGATCCACCTCTAGGCCACCCTCATCACCCCTCTCCTCAGATTGAACATAGTCATCCTGCTATCCACCACACTCATGCCCCACATTATGATATGCCACTGGATCCCCACCCCAGGTTCCACTCCCAGCATCACCGCCATCCTACACCCTATTCAAGTTGTTTTCCCCATGAACCGGTACATCCGCTACACGCAGTTACCAACTCTTCCAACCACACCTATCATGCAGGTGCTCATGGGCATTCTATGGCAGAGCACGACGGAGTGCAACCTAGCCATCGGCATCACCCTACCTATATGCATCCAACAGGATATCGTCTGGACTACCTCCCCAGCCATCACCGCCACCCCGACCATCACCACCTCATTCCTCATCACCATCATCAGGGGCCTCATCCCCACCACATTAACCGTCATGACCCTACCTTCCAGGCCTCGCACGCTACACTACATCCAGACATGGCGTATGCTCCACTTGATTTGTCTCTCTATCACCATGGTTACACAAATCACTATCCCCATCATCACATCCATCATCATTATCGTCATCATGAGCCCCACCACCATGATTCCCACATCGACCACGTCGACCATGATTTACCAGATGGTGCAGCAGCATCTCGTCAACACCATCATGATCATACCACCGCTCAGCATCACCATCAGCATCACGTCCATTTTCCTGAAGTCGATGAGCATCACTACGGAGATGTCAGCTTCGGTAACGACCCAACCAAATTCCACGTCGCCATTCCTCTCAAGCCGGGCTTCAAACCAGATGATGTGACCATCAACGTGCAAATGATCGACGAAAAGGATGTCCATGTCGAGTTCCGACACGACCACCATGATCCTCGAGTCCAAACTAGCCGCATTCTCCGCCATGTCCTAACCCTACCTCACCATGTCGCCGTTGACAGCTTGAAATCGACGCTGAATCCGCATGGTGTCCTCGTCATTGAGGGGCTTATCAAGACCAGCACGAATGCGATAACGTGTCATAATATTGAGGTAGAGGTCATCGAGCCCCAAACAGAATGTGCAGACGATGAAAAGCATGTTGTCTCTAAGGAGCAGAAAGGTAGTGTGGAAGAGAGCGAATAGGTCACTTTGTGGCGTTAAATGTCTTTGAATTATAATGTATTTTTTATTTCAAAGTACATTGTGACAGAGAATTTATATACATATTGTATGTATATACAGCCCTGGAAAAAATTATTAGACCAAGCTTCTGTAATAAAGGTACTATGATATGCATTCAATAAATGTAAATGATTTGTCTTTGTATATCATTGAATGAATAACAAATTCCAGCAATTGTACCTTGCTTTTATGATATTTTATTTCCTTCTTACCACAAATATAACAATTTCAGTAACCATTCTTGGTCTAATTTTTTCCATGGCTGTATAATGTGAAAGGAAATGAGAGAATAATGGTTGCGTAACTTAAATCAAAGTTCCCAAGAGCTGTCCTCCCTTTTTATGTATGATAGTAAAGTGGTGTTTAAAATTGTTTCAAAGGGGTTCATATTTGTATGAAGAGTAAAGCTTAGTTATTGATTTATGTTATGATAAAAAAAACCTCTTACAGGAAAAATTTTACAGGAATTTGGGATGATTTGAACAATGCTGCAGTGAGATGGCATTTAATCATGTTAATCATAATAGAAGATCCAGTTAGTGTGGATCTCAGGGCGCCATGAAGACATGAAGGGGGCAGGAAGGGTGGGGTTTGATAACACCCCCCCCCCCCCATTTCTGTCGGCAAAAGAGTTCACCGTCTTATAGTGCCCATCTATATACATTATCTGATTATAAAGACCAACTGTTGTGGTCACCTAACATTCCCTCCCTTCTAGAAATACATGTCTAGAAATCAACGTGTCTATTGTGACCATTACTATGTTCCTGTTTTCCCTTGGTTGGTCTTTGTAAACAGGATTGACTGTAGAAGGAAAAGTACACAAATAAAATATATATCTCGGAACTTCGATCTCATTAATCATGGAGGGGATGAAGTGGAATATGCTGGAAATCTTCACCCCACCCTCAACCCCGAAAAATAGTTATCGGACGTATTAGCTAAATTTACTCTTTTGATAGATCTGAATTTTTAAAGGAAATTGGAAAATGTAAGCAAGAAAGGGACAAAAGTTTTCGTAATGTGGATTTACTGATTACTATAGAGAAAAGGAGAGAAAGGAAGAAGATGACTTTATTGATTATTGAAGCACGTACATGTACTCCGATATAAATGTACAGTGTTTGTATGATGAATATAAGATGATCTCAAGCCCAATATTGGGGCAAGCTAGTGTTTGCTTTGGCTGATCATTTAGTGCTTTGACTATCTTGGCCAACTTATACTGTGCTAGTGGTAAGGGTAATATTGTTATTCAAATTTGAAAATTCAATTTTAGAGTGCAAATGTAGTGTTTGCAATTATTAGCAAGCAATACCAGGGATGAACACAGAGGGCAGCCTACCAATGTGGTATGAAACGTTTACCAACTTTCTTATGCTCTCACAATGAAATGTAAAGATATTTCAGATAAAACATTGGTAGAAGAATGATAACCTTCATAATCAATGAAACGTAATACGTTTTGAAAATATCACATTGTTTCACGTGTGGCAAACTGCAGAAAGTCACATTTAGTGAAAAGGACACTTTCAGAATGTTAACGGTTAAAACTTCGGAGTTCAATTTGTAATAATATTATGCAGTTTTGAAAAACGTATTAAATGCTTGTAATTTGTCAGTTGTTTGGTTTCTGAATGGTTAGATGTGTAATCATTTTGAAGTAAAAATCTTGAGGTGATGATTATAGATTCTCATAATTAGAGATATAACCCAAGAAATGTTATTGTTGACGGTATAGAATCTAATAGTTTCATGAACCTTTTGGTCGATGATCGATACCATCTATAAAAAAACTAGAAAATATGATGTATATAATTATATTGAATTAAGGGCTCATCATTTGACAAATCATATGATCTGAGTAAAAGTTGTATGATTATAATTGACATACTTCATATCATTTATGCGATTTAAAATATTTGTGTGTTTCTTCGTTGATTCGAACTAAACGACATGAATATACAATTTGGGATGACTAATTATCATTAATTCAATAGTTACAATACGTAAACTAATAAGGTGGACGATTTCTTAATATTTTGTGAAACGATCAATTTGAAAATTCAACTCAAATAAAAATGGTTACCTATTTAAAGGCTTTACTTCAATTTCTCTCTGTTACTCAATATTATTGTGTAATTGTGATATTTTGGTTTCAAATCTTTCAAACTACAAATATTTTAAGTATATTCTTGTAGATATGTAGCGAGGAGACTTACGGCTCTAAATTCTATCAGACAGTCTTGATGAATTATTGAGGATCGATGCCATACTATAGTGTAGTCTGTATTAGTATTTACTTGGTTTCGAATCAGGAACCTCTCAGTTACGAGATCATGCATCCTCTACCAATGAGCAATTACTCCTTCTTTCTCCCACCTCCCCCCCCCCCCCACCTCTCTCTCTCTCACCCCTCCCTCTTCCCGCAACTCTCTTCCTCCAGTCTCTACATCCTTCTCGTTTTATCTCTTCTTAATTTTGTTTCTTTTCACTCGTCTCTCCCATCTTTCTTACCTCTCATCCTCGACCCTATCCCCATTCTGATAATCCCATCTCTCTTTAATTCCGCCTCTTTCTACAGTGCGTCCTAGAAATAGGTTAACAGTTGAAAAAAAGTCTCCCCAAATAAATATTTCAAAATATTTGTAGGAAATATTCATACCTATGGATAGCTTAGGGTCTCTTCTATCAAATGGCACCAAAAAATGGCGATATTTTATGCTCAAGTGAGAAAAATGACTTGTGAAAGGGTGCACAATCCGGACTAATAACAAGATTTGTATTTGCTCTGACTGGCATTAACAAATTTGAGAACCGTTAAAAGTTGACAGTTAGTAAAAGTCTCCCCAAACGAACATTTCAAAATACGTTCATGAAATTTTCATACGTATGGAAAGCTTAGGGTATCTCCTATCAACTGACACTACATCTAATGATATTTTGCCCTTGAATGAGCAAAAGCTATTTTTGTGAAATGGTACAAAATCCATAGTTGACAAAATTTTGTATTTTTTCTGGCTGGTATCAGCAAAGAGTCTTGAAAAGGCTGAGAAATTTTCATATTCTGAACAAGGCAGTTCATGAAAGAAATCATGCAGACTTTGTTTTCTGTATGTCCTGACATATCCCATCAAAACTTTATGGCCGACTAAAGCCCGGCGCACACTGCACGATCTGACTACGATGCGATTTTGAGGAAAGTTGTTATAACATTTGATATGAACCTTCAAACGTGTCAAATCTTCGTGATCAAAGTTCCGAATAGTAGTATGAATACTAAAATCGAAATTCAGGGCTACTGCGAGCCCCGTGTAGGAATAAAAGCGAATTCAATTCCAAATCGTATGACGTCATACAAATCCTGCGATCGACTGAGATTTGAAGCCGATGTGGCTTTTACTCTAACCAGAAGAATTGCAGTTAACCAAAATTTCGATAATAGTATTCGTATTATTATTCAGAACTACATTTGGTTCGAAAATCGGGTCGCAGTCGGATCGTATAGTGTGCGCCGGGCTTAAGAAAGCCAGCTTGTATTAAAATCTCACAAAAATATAAATATTTCAAAAACATTCAATAAAGTAGTTAATTACTGCAGCATAAAAATAGTGATGAGATACGCAGGTACATACAGAGAACACAACCTGTTCTTTCATAAATTGTCTATATTATTGATCCAAATATGAACATTTCTAAACCTTTTCATGACTCCGAACTTTGATACCAATTCTTGTTCAAGTCTGGATTTCTTTCACAAAAGTGGCATTTGCTCACTCAAGCGTAAAACATCGCCATATCTTTAGGTGTCATTTCATATAAGAGACCCTAAGCCATGTGCGGAGATTTTCTTGTCACGGCCGGGGGGGGGGGGGGGGGGGGGGGGGGGGGGGGGGGACGAGACTAGCCTTTGCCATTGGTTGCTGTACAGAATTCAAAATCCCCCCCCCCCCCCCCGCCCCGCCCATGCCCTAAGCTGTCTGCAGGTATGACATTTTGCTTCAAATATTCTGAAATATTTATTCGGGGAGACGACTTCTAACTTTTTTCTGGGATTCACTGTATATTCTTCCCTCCTTCCATCTCTCGTTCACTGTCTTTCCCATCATCCCTCCCTCTCATTGTCTGTATATTGGTCATCTCACTCTCGCTCTGTCTCTTTTCAGTTTCCCTTTTATTCCTCTTGTCTTCTATCTTCACATCTCCCCTTTGACCTTCCATCTCTCTCTTTCCTCTTCCTGGCCTTCGATAGTTATATACATATATATATATGTATACACACACACACACACACACACACACACACACACTCACACAGCTCTACATGGCTTTACTTCCGAGGACAGTTATTGTTCCTCTATTGTTCCTCGTCCTCGGACAGTCGACGGAATAAAGCACAAATTCATTGTTCGACGTACGAGGACTATTTTCCGGCTTCCGAGGACCATTGTTGTCATGATTTTTTTTTTGTTCTCTGTCCGAAAATGTCCTCGGACATACTGCTAAACAGACCCACACACACACACACACACACACACACACATATACATATATATATACATATATACATATATAATATATACATATACATATATATATGTGAACAGATAATGCCAAGGCAAACAAAAAAGAAAGACAGGGAGTCAGACAGAAAGACAGGGAGTCAGACAGAAAGACAGAGATAAGAGAATAAGAGAAAGAGAGAGGTAGAGAGAAGGAGGGGAAAGAGAAGGGAGAGAGAGAGAGGGGGGGGGGGGGTTGAAAAAAAATACGGTGGAAAACAGTTTTTACATTACAATCGAAACGTTCTGGAGAGAAATTTAAGCAAAGGATTGACGTATTGACTTTACCAAAGATATCACAATATTAAAATATAAATCTTTCATTTATAAGTAGAAGAGCATTACATGAAGAGTTACCCTCCATATTTCAACACGGATAAAATCAAGTATATCAGATGATGTTATGATGGACAAGCCTCTGCCAAGTGTTATTGACTCTGAGAATCTGAGTTTCATAACTGAGCAAGGAGTAGCAGTTCTGATAGATAATTAACACAGTATAAAACATCATTATACATGCTTGTACAAATAAAATGTTAATTAATGTGGAGTATGTCTGGATCTATTTTTAAAAATAAAATTCACACATAGGAGCATATGATAATGATTCTAAGTCTTTGATGAGATATGGAGGAGCCTAGGGAGAAATCTAAAGCTACCCTTGTGAGTTAATAGGCCCCAGAGAGTAAGAAGATTTATAACAGTCTTTAAAAAATAAAGGGACAATGCATGATACAGCAAAATGAGTATATGGACAATTTTTTTGTATGCAGTAATCAAATTCGCATTCAAAGAAATTCTATTGGATATTAGAGTCACTTTCATTACAACAATAATATCATAACAATGGACATTATTTGAATAAATAAGCATTTCCTGTACGCATTGGAACATAGAACACACATAGAAAGAGAAACTTTCTTCTTTCACACACTAAACAATTATCATTTCGCTCAAAAGTTCTCAATGCTCTTGAGGCACTATATGCCCCCAAATCACTCTGTGTACTTCATATGTGTTGATTGGTATCTTTAACCCACAAATAACCAATACTTCTAAATCCCATTAGGTTTATACAGTCTTTTTGCCTTATGGAAATAACAGGGTTAATCATAAGTGCCAAAGGAATCAATGACAGAGATACGAGGGACGTCCCCCTCCTCCATTGAATGGGGAAGAAAAGAGAGGGGGAAAGAGAGGGGGAAAGAAAGGGAGAGGGTAAAGGCAACATGAAAAAGAAAGAAGATGATATGACTCACTCCCACACCCTCCCTCATTTCCATGGATTTGTTCTCTCATTCTCTCACCCATCCAGTATGACCGCCCCCATTACATTGGTGCCCCCTGAATGGGGGGGGGGGGGGACTAAACCAAAGAAATCTACAAGAATACAACTTAAGCTAAAATACACCATGTACACCGTAAGTGCAAAATTCACTTTAAAAAATAGATTCTTGATGCAAGTATATACGCAAGTATTTACAATGAGTTTGCAACATGGAATTTTCATAACATCATTTGTTCTTGCACAGATACATTCCAAAATATTACATTCAAACTATACATATATTGTAAACCTGAGAGTCAGGCGGGTATTAGCAGCTCTTTGTGCTTATTTGATATAAAACTACTAAAATGAGGAAGAGTGTAGTTACCGTTTTCACTCGATAAAGAGAGAATTGCATGTCTTCTTTAAAAAATGGTGCAACATGTAGAGCAATTAAAACCTCAGAAGCGGGTTACCAGACATGGAATGCGCGCGTGCTACCGCCCTTCTGTCAGCCACACAATGAAATAGCTATTGCATTGATCAAAATATAATAACTACCAGTGTTATATATTTGGTCTCATTCTATAATCTATCCATGTATATTCTCTTTCTTTTCAATTGTCAATCCATGAATTTATACATGTAGGTAGAGCTTGAAAATCATTCTGTAAAACAATAAATGATTCTGCATGCACTAGAATAGATTCACATTGGTTCAATAATTCCTTCAAAAGTATGAAATATATGAATATACACCCATAGAATCAGTTTATGAATACTGACATTATCAATACGATAAAAAGAAAAATTGTACATGATTTATCATTTTACTCATACCAAGAAGGTTCAAACAGATAGGGTTATAGGTTTTTTAACAGACAGTTTCCCATTGAAGCGAGCTTCGATGCCGCCACAATAAACATGACAAATTTGCGCTCTCCGAAAACATTCTTCCAAACGAGGAAACATATCATCTTTCACCATAGATTATATGAAATTTATTAATCGGAATTAAACGGAAAGGTGTTACAATTGCGCTTAAAGAGGCATACATATGTGACACTTTTAAGGCTATATCTCAAAAAATTGTTCATCCTGAGGCAGGGGAATTTCAGAATGAAATCGAAATGATTTACATTGGAACTGCACATTCACTTTCTGGGTTTGTCGATTTATGACTTTAACTGCGCATCGTAAATCTTCAAATGTCAAAACATCTTTAAATATTTCACATTTACTTTGGCGGCATCAGACATCGACCTCAAATAATCAAGGCAATTTACTTATTCAATTGTACATCCTTTATAATCTGCCAGGTGTTTGCATTAATTATCATTAGTTGAGACTCCATCTGTTTGAACCTTCTTGCTCATACAACTTTTCAAACAGATTTCCTGTATAAAGGCTGCAGGCAAATGTAGGTTTTCCTGGTCAAATTCAACAAAACAGGATTGATGCGCAGTCGCTCGATTTCATTTGAATTTGAATTTGAATGCTCACCAAGATCGACATTCAATAGACCACTTCGGTAATGTATGCAAATTTTATACATACCTTTCAAACAAAGGTTGTTCTTGACAACCTGAAAGCTTGCCAGACATAGCGACAGATAATGTATGCAAACTGGATTCCAAGCATCGAGGCTCATTTATAACAAGAGCCCCAGGGGGCACGACGCTCACCTGAGGTGGATCAATTCACATCTGGTGCATGTTCTCTCTAGCACATGAACAACTTTCATTCTTCATCTATAGAGGTATCTCTATACACAATACCAAGTCTAAGCTTCCTACCAAGTTCGGTTAAATTCCAATCATGGGTTTTGGAGAAGAAGCTGAAAATGTAAAAAGTTTATGGATGGCGGACAACTTGCCCCCCCCCCCAAGTATGTTACCCCCACAGACCCCCTATAGGGTCACCCAGAAAAAATTCATGAACAACTTTCATTTTTCGGTTATAGAGGTATCTCCAAACACAATACCAAGTCTGAGCTATTCCTGGTTCTGGAGAAGAAGATGTTTGAAATTTACATAGCTTTTACACTTGGGGGCCCTCCCCCTGGGGGCCACAACACATGTACCATTTTAGCAACTTTGGATCCCCTACCCCATAGGATGATTCCTACCAAGTTTGGTTGAATTCCGATCATGTGTTTTGAAGAAGATCAGAATGTACATTTTGCCTGGCAGCCCCCCCCCCCCCCCCCCCCCCCCCCCCTCCAGTATGTTACCCCCACAGGGACCTTATAGGGCCACTCAGAGAAATTTCATGAACATTCATTCTTCATCTATAGAGGTATCTCCATACACAATACCAAGTCTATGCCTGGTTCTGGAGAAGAAGATGTTTGAAATTTACATAGCTTTTACACTTTTTTTTACACATGTCGCTCAAAAGTTCTCAATGCTCTTGAGGCACTATATGCCCCCAAATCACTCTGTGTACTTCATATGTGTTGATTGGTATCTTTAACCCACAAATAACCAATACTTCTAAATCCCATTAGGTTTATACAGTCTTTTTGCCTTATGGAAATAACAGGGTTAATCATAAGTGCCAAAGGAATCAATGACAGAGATACGAGGGACGTCCCCTCCTCCATTGAATGGGGAAGAAAAGAGAGGGGGAAAGAGAGGGGGAAAGAAAGGGAGAGGGTAAAGGCAACATGAAAAAGAAAGAAGATGATATGACTCACTCCCACACCCTCCCTCATTTCCATGGATTTGTTCTCTCATTCTCTCACCCATCCAGTATGACCGCCCCCATTACATTGGTGCCCCCTGAATGGGGGGGGGGGGGGGGGGACTAAACCAAAAAAATCTACAAGAATACAACTTAAATACTCTACAATAAATGATTCTGCATGCACTAGAATAGATTCACATTGGTTCAATAATTCCTTCAAAAGTATGAAATATATGAATATACACCCATAGAATCAGTTTATGAATACTGACATTATCAATACGATAAAAAGAAAAATTGTACATGATTTATCATTTTACTCATACCAAGAAGGTTCAAACAGATAGGGTTATAGGTTTTTTAACAGACAGTTTCCCATTGAAGCGAGCTTCGATGCCGCCACAATAAACATGACAAATTTGCGCTCTCCGAAAACATTCTTCCAAACGAGGAAACATATCATCTTTCACCATAGATTATATGAAATTTATTAATCGGAATTAAACGGAAAGGTGTTACAATTGCGCTTAAAGAGGCATACATATGTGACACTTTTAAGGCTATATCTCAAAAAATTGTTCATCCTGAGGCAGGGGAATTTCAGAATGAAATCGAAATGATTTACATTGGAACTGCACATTCACTTTCTGGGTTTGTCGATTTATGACTTTAACTGCGCATCGTAAATCTTCAAATGTCAAAACATCTTTAAATATTTCACATTTACTTTGGCGGCATCAGACATCGACCTCAAATAATCAAGGCAATTTACTTATTCAATTGTACATCCTTTATAATCTGCCAGGTGTTTGCATTAATTATCATTAGTTGAGACTCCATCTGTTTGAACCTTCTTGCTCATACAACTTTTCAAACAGATTTCCTGTATAAAGGCTGCAGGCAAATGTAGGTTTTCCTGGTCAAATTCAACAAAACAGGATTGATGCGCAGTCGCTCGATTTCATTTGAATTTGAATTTGAATGCTCACCAAGATCGACATTCAATAGACCACTTCGGTAATGTATGCAAATTTTATACATACCTTTCAAACAAAGGTTGTTCTTGACAACCTGAAAGCTTGCCAGACATAGCGACAGATAATGTATGCAAACTGGATTCCAAGCATCGAGGCTCATTTATAACAAGAGCCCCAGGGGGCACGACGCTCACCTGAGGTGGATCAATTCACATCTGGTGCATGTTCTCTCTAGCACATGAACAACTTTCATTCTTCATCTATAGAGGTATCTCTATACACAATACCAAGTCTAAGCTTCCTACCAAGTTCGGTTAAATTCCAATCATGGGTTTTGGAGAAGAAGCTGAAAATGTAAAAAGTTTATGGATGGCGGACAACTTGCCCCCCCCCCCCCAAGTATGTTACCCCCACAGACCCCCTATAGGGTCACCCAGAAAAAATTCATGAACAACTTTCATTTTTCGGTTATAGAGGTATCTCCAAACACAATACCAAGTCTGAGCTATTCCTGGTTCTGGAGAAGAAGATGTTTGAAATTTACATAGCTTTTACACTTGGGGGCCCTCCCCCTGGGGGCCACAACACATGTACCATTTTAGCAACTTTGGATCCCCTACCCCATAGGATGATTCCTACCAAGTTTGGTTGAATTCCGATCATGTGTTTTGAAGAAGATCAGAATGTACATTTTGCCTGGCAGCCCCCCCCCCCCTCCAGTATGTTACCCCCACAGGGACCTTATAGGGCCACTCAGAGAAATTTCATGAACATTCATTCTTCATCTATAGAGGTATCTCCATACACAATACCAAGTCTATGCCTGGTTCTGGAGAAGAAGATGTTTGAAATTTACATAGCTTTTACACTTGGGGGGCCTTCCCCCTGGCCCCCTGGGGGCCAAATGTACCATTTTAGCAACTTTGGGTCCCCTACCCCTAAGGATGATTCCTACCAAGTTTGGTTGAATTCTGATCATGTGTTTTGGAGAAGATCAGAATGTACATTTTGCCTGGCAGCGCCCGCCCGCCCCCCCCCCCCCCCCCCTCCAATATGTTACCCCCACAGGGCCCCTATAGGGCCACTCAGAGAAATTTCATGAACAACATTCATTCTTCATCTATAGAGGTATCTCCATACACAATACCAAGTCTGAGCTATGCCTGGTTCTGGAGAAGAAGATGTTTGAAATTTACATAGCTTTTACAATTGGGGGCCCTCCCCCTGGGCCCCCCTGGGGGCCACATGTACCATTTTAGCAACTTTGGTCCCCTATCCCTAAGGATGATTCCTACCAAGTTTGGTTGAATTCCGATCATGGGTTTTGGAGAAGATCAGAATGTACATTTTGCCTGGCAGCCCCCCCCCCCCCCTCCAGTATGTTACCCCCACAGGGACCTTATAGGGCCACTCAGAGAAATTTCATGAACATTCATTCTTCATCTATAGAGGTATCTCCATACACAATACCAAGTCTATGCCTGGTTCTGGAGAAGAAGATGTTTGAAATTTACATAGCTTTTACACTTGGGGGGCCTTCCCCCTGGCCCCCTGGGGGCCACATGTACCATTTTAGCAACTTTGGGTCCCCTACCCCTAAGGATGATTCCTACCAAGTTTGGTTGAATTCTGATCATGTGTTTTGGAGAAGATCAGAATGTACATTTTGCCTGGCAGCCCGCCCGCCCCCCCCCCTCCCTCCAATATGTTACCCCCACAGGGCCCCTATAGGGCCACTTAGAGAAATTTCATGAACAACATTCATTCTTCATCTATAGAGGTATCTCCATACACAATACCAAGTCTGAGCTATGCCTGGTTCTGGAGAAGAAGATGTTTGAAATTTACATAGCTTTTACAATTGGGGGCCCTCCCCCTGGGCCCCCCTGGGGGCCACATGTACCATTTTAGCAACTTTGGTCCCCTATCCCTAAGGATGATTCCTACCAAGTTTGGTTGAATTCCGATCATGGGTTTTGGAGAAGAAGATGAAAATGTAAAAAGTTAACGGACGACGCACGACGGACGACGGACAAATTTCGATCGCAATAGCTCACTCGAGCCTTAGGCTCAGGTGAGCTAAAAAGCAGGTTAATGGAATTGCCGAAAATGAATCTGAAAGCTAACTTTGTGAATTTGACCAGGAAAACCTATATTAGGTTTACATGTATTCAAAGAAAAGATTATGCTCCCAATTGTCTTCATTCTTGTCTTGTATAAGGATCTCATGACGCTTAGCGGCCAAGAAGCATTCTATAAACTCTTCTCCCAGAGCTGCAGTGATGACTTCATCGGCTTGCAGTACTTCCATAGCTTCTCTCATGTTGTTTGGTACGTTTGCAGTGCCAGGAGGGATGTGCTCTGGGTTGTAGGCATTGTCTGTCTCTTTAACACAGGGTGGCAACAGGAGCGTCTTGTTGATACCATCCATTCCTGCGGCAACTGTAGCAGCTAGGGCTATGTACGGGTTACAGCCACTGGCCCCTAGCCTGTTCTCTATGTAGGTACCCTCTTTTCCGTTGAGTTTCACTCGTACAGCACAAGTGCGATTGTCTATGCCCCACGTTGCATTGGATGGAGCAAAGGAGTTGGGCAGATATCGCTTGAGGCAATTGATAGTTGGTCCCATGAGCAGAGCTAAGGCTGGGGTGTGCTCAAGGAGGCCTGCAACCCAATATTGGCCGATCTGCGTCAGACCAGTAGGGCTGCTCGCATCATAGAGGAGAGGTATTTTACCTTCAATGTCCCACAATGAATGACAGAAATGACAAGCTGATCCACTCCTGTCAGGGAAAGGCTTGGACATGAATGTTGCCAGGAAGCCATTCTTCAGAGCCATCTCTTTGATTCCTGTCTTGTACGTGTGAGCATTGTCTGCTGATCGGATCCCAAACGCTGGTTTGTAGGTCATCTCTATCTGCCCTGGACCGTACTCCGTCTCTGCACATTCAATATCGACCCCTGCATCGGTCAAGCCATCCATAAAAGTATACACTATATCTTCCAAGGCAGCCAGGCGAATCGTTGACCTGATGTTGACAACGTTGTCAACGGTCTTCTGAGATTCCTTTTCCACAAGATAGAACTCATGCTCATGTGCTGACAGCAGAGAGTATCCCATCTCCTTCAGCTTGACCAGTTGCCTCCTTGCAACCACCCTCGGATGGGCCTCAACAAGCTTTCCTTTATACGTTGGCTCGATCAAGATGCGAGCAGTTCTGTTGCTCCATGGCAGCACCTGGAAAGTATCAAGGTCTGGGAAGCAGACAGCATCACACTGACCTGCAGCTGCAGTATATGCACTGTCCTCTATGAAGCCTGCCTGAGGGTCGTATCCTAAGTGGCCCAAGTAAAAGTTCAGTCCATTCACAGCTTTCTCCTTGAAATGACGAGCAGGGATCGTCTTTGATCTAGCAACCCCATAAACATCTGTCTGCTCAAACCTCACAAAGGCAATATTTCTGGCTTCTATCTTAGAGACTATCTTAGAGATGATCTTCTGAACATCCATGGTCCTGTCACCGGCCTGCAAAATTACAGAGAATACTTGGACAAGCTAGGTATTTCACTTATTGCGTAAATAGATAAATTATCAATCAGTGGTATTACTATTGTTATTATAGCCGTTTGTTGTTGTTGCTTATCATTATCATCATCATCATCATTATCAAAATATAGAGAGATTCACAATTGAAGGCTTTCGGTAACGCCATGTGGGAGCTCTGTGAAAAGGCTATTGATATATTCTTCTGTGAAAATAATCCACTTTGGGCCACTTTGGGGCATTTAGAGGAATTTTAGAAAGTGAAAGGAATGGAAAGATAGAAAAGAGATGATAATGGAATGAAATGAAATTAAACACTTACACAATACTATTTTTGGCTTTTGTTTTCGGTGCTTGTACACCAAAAATGAAGTGAAACGGAAAGAGGAAAGATGAAAAAGGAAGAAAGAGTGATCGAGATCACAAAAAGTTGTGAGCAGGTCACAGAAGTTTGGAGAGTTCTCCTGACGATGAACAGAGCACATTGCTCGAAACGTGGCGAGACAGATATACTCATTTACTAAAAGATTACCTAGTTCGGAAAACTCTCTTTCAGAACTACTCTACAGAGGAATACAAACAGTTCTTTTGAGAACTACATATCTCTTTTCTTTCTTTCCTTCCTTTCCTTTCACTTTCCAAAATTCCTCTAAATTCCCCATAAGTGGATTATTTTCACGCTAGAATATATCAACAGCCTTTTTCACAGAGGCTCCCACTTGGTGTTACCAAAAAGCATCACCATGGAAAAATACAGAGAATATCTAAATATAGGTTGGGGCGGGCGGGCTTACGTAACTTCCGGTTAGCAACTCTTAGAGCGATGAAAACAATATCCATGCTTGCTCGAACCCTGCTCGAATCCTGCTCGAATGCTGATCACACAACCTGGTAACAGCTTTTGACTCTTATAATAATAATAATAATAATAGCTACATTTATATTGCGCACGTATCCATCCGAGAGGGTGCTCAAGGCGCCTACAAAGGAGTATTATTACCCTGGCTTTAGCCCAGCTGCCTTAAGGCGCTAAAAGAATTCAAGGAATAAATTCCTACCAGGTACCTATTTACTACACCTGGGTGGAGAGTGACATGAGCCTCGGCATTGTGCTGGTCGATGATTCGGTCGAGCGAGCCATGTTTGATGGTCTGCTGATCATGCAAGAATCTCTGTGTTTTCATCGGTTGTCAATGGCATTGAGTGACCGCCCCGATCTATAGAGAGGGCAATTACTGATCGGGACCTTGCAAGCTGGTCTAGATTCAAAGCTGCCTCCACAGCAAGCAGATTTTAAAATGATTAGAAATGACTACCACGATTAACCACACAGCAGTAGTAGAAGTCCTTAGTAATATTAAAGGAGAATTATCCCCACGAGACTTTTATCATTGACCTAAAACAGAATTCTAAACAGTTTCTGATAAAGTAAAAACATCGTATATTCGAGAATCGAGAGGATGGGAATTGTCGATTGAATCCTCCGATTTTTATTGTTCTCGAGAGTAAAGCAGCGTCGCCATGTTCCCGGTGCGATCGGGCTGTGTGACGTAGGGCATGGAGTTGGCCGTAGCGCATTGTAATTGGCTCGCAATAGTTCACCAACATTATTTTAAAAAGAGTTTATTATTATTAATAATAACATAAATTACGCAAGAGTTTCATAATTCAATTAAATAAATAAATTTATATTATCTACGTAACTATCACATTTGAAAAACATTTATTAGAGTAAAATAATCATCGTAAGTAAAACGTGTTCCAGGACACACTAGCTTGATTATACGATTCGCCCGGGTATAAGCTTAGCCCGCAGATCTACATGATAATCGGCCTCCGTGAAATGATCACTGCAGATCACATCATTTTTCCGATCAAGTTTGAAGTCTTTTCCTTGGAATTTTTCCACGTTCAATATGGTCACCCAACGCTTGAACAATTGCTGACATTTCTGCGGGTCTGGGAACCGATGGAATGATTTCCCTATCGTTTTCTTGGAACAGTTACAACAGCCGAACGCTTGACAATACACCATGTTTACCGTGTGTATATGCAGCGCGCGCTTCATGCAAGCTAGCTACTAGCTAGTGAGTTCTCCATCCCCTACGTCATCACGCGCAAGGTTTTATGGGAAATTTAGAGAAAATGGACGCCGCCAGTAGGAGTAGACATCGTAAAAAGTGGTCTCTATTTTCTGCTCTTACAACGGCATCAGTTGGTCTAAAACGGTGATTTTTATATCAAATTAAATGTTATTTTATTCACTATGACCCTATTTACATTTGAAAGCCTGGGGATAATTCTCCTTTAATAATTATAAAAATATAATAACAATACTAAATAAAGATGATAAGGATTATGATAACAACATGCAATAGTATCAATGGTAACAATAATAACATTAATAATAATATTAATAACTTTGCGCACAAAGCTATGCCGACGATCAATTCTCAATTATGTCCCGGGCCAGAAGCGCTGCGCATTTACGCTTTCTAGAAGCTGCCTACATTCAATCGCACGAACCCCTTCTGTGCAGACAAAAGGAGTTCGTCCAAGCTTTGCGAATGTTCTGAAATTACAACGTCTGGGTTGCGTCCGGGTTCATCGATATAGTTGATTTCAAGTAATTTATTATATACCTGCATGATAACCTGATGAGTGCAGGTCGAAAAGCTTTGTTATCATGTCTCTTTTTCGTGCCATATTGAAATGATATTATTAATAATAATTATAGCAGTAGTAAAAAAACAAAATAATAATGATGATGATGATGATGATGATGATGAACCTACCACACCCCCTAGCTCTTAGACATGTGGGTATTCCAGTATAAGCCTATCAGTCAATATCTACATATACATTATTCCTTTTAAAAAAGGGTGTTCGGTCATAGGGCGTGGTATTATCACACCCCTCCCATATTAAACAAATGATTTTACAATACATGTATGTGATATCTGCATACGGTCATAATGAGGCTTTGAAGGTATATACAGTGAGACTGCAGGTCGTATGCAAATGAGCAAAAAGGAATGATTTTTATTTCCAGTGCTTGAAATGACACACTCTCCTTGCAACAAGTGGGCTGTTTTGTATGGTCATATTCAAAGTTAACTAACTCAAGAAATATTAATACTATGCTCATTAAATGTTCTGGAAAGATAAATTGATAGTTTATCAACACAGCCATACCTTATTTAAGTTATAATTCAAAGAATCAGTAGTTGAAAATAAGTAATAAAATAGTGAAATAAACACTTTTCTTTATAAAATTTCAAGTAACCAATCAACTGTGTTTGAATCAACTGTTTGAAGGAGACAATGCTGTGTACTTTGGTAATGTTTTGCTGGATCCTGACCCTGTCATTAAGTGTACATTTATATTATTTCAATATTTGTAAAGTACAGATATTGTCCTTCACATTCATGTCAAATTCAACCTGGCTCATAATAAAACTATGTGAGTTTTTTTTACAGGTTTACTTTTCGTTTCATGTCCATTTTTTGGTTATAAAATAACATTATTTTTCACGAATTTTGTCACATTTTTCATAGACAAATAGAGTATGTCATGAATCTGTAATTCATCCTCTTTTATTTGATGTGTAAACCATGTTAATTGGTAAATGAACAAGTCCATTCAAATAATTCAATCATTTGGAAACTATTTGGAAACTTTTGTTTAAGCCCAGGTCCCAATTCGGGCCCCGTACGATTTTCCCCACCCGGCGGCTTGCCTTGGAGTTTAGAGGCCGTACGGGTTACTGAAGATTTTCATTTCTACAGCGTGTGTGGTCACTTATTCCACGGCGCCCGGGCATACCCAGTGAAAATTGGTGGAGTGTAATCGCAAGGCGCCCGTCAACATACCGTAAGGGTGCAGTGGGGTAAGTTTCCGGGCTCCGTCCGATGAACAGTATTTATAGCTGCGTTGTCCATTTGAGAGGTCTTTCTACACGAGTTCAAGCCATGGGTCCAAAAAGGAAGACAACCCAGACGGGTAGATTCGATCCCGCCGTGGTGCTCAAGGGTGCCGCACGGCTATCCTGCGGCCCCCTCACGGGCCCCTCAAGGGTCCCGGGCGATATGTACAACACCGGGCGCCTGCCGTCCGTTTGATGTAAAAACTGCCCGTGCGGCCCCCTCACGGCGGTATCGAATCCATCCGTCAGGGTTGTCATCCTTCCTTACAATTCCGTGCAATTTTGGGGGCATCGTAGGTGGCTATACGGGCTACGGTGTTTGTGTTTACATTATCTACTAGCAACGTGCCATTTATTGTATTGGCCCTCGAAGGTAGGCCGAGGAAAATCCGTACAGAGGCTGCTCGGGGGTATGTACGGAAATCGTGCATTTTCAGTGCAGTTGCCGTGCAGTCTCCACAGCCTCCGCACAGATATTGTACGGAGCCTATCTGAAAAATGTTTGGCCTGTCTCAAGTTGGCTGCACGGCCATGGTGCAGGAGCTGCGTGGTTGCCGCATGATGACTGCTCACTATCACGGGTACTGCACGGGCAGCGAGTGGCAACCTTGCCATAGCTGTGCGATGGCCGTGCGAATGTCCCATGAGTGTACACTCTCTGTACGATTTTTTCCCCTCATGTTCACCGAAAAACCGTGTGATTGCTGCACGTTCAGCGCGAGGCCTCCGCGCGATGCCCGTGCGGGGATTGTGCAATGCCACGTACGACATGTCTATGGGCTACGGGCTTACGATTTTTTCAAATTTGTATAACTTCCCGCGAAACAAAATCGTAGAGGCCGCGGAGCCCGTGAATCCGTACGTGAATCCGCACGGAAAAGGGGATACGGGCACGATACGGGCTCACAAGCCAATGCTTTTACTATTAAACAGTCGGGTCGCGGCGTGGCTTGCTGGGTAGATAATTTCAAATATTTTTCAGGAAGTTAATGTATGTTTTTTTGTGTTTTTTTTGAGCAGCAGAAAAAAAGGGGGGAATCCTCTCTTTCACCTTTCCTCATTTATATTTATCCAATTACCCTTTTATCACTTCTCTATTTCTCGTTTTGTTATTCCTTGCTTTTATCCTTCTATCAATGATCTCCCCCACCTCCCTCACGCCTTAATCTTTATCCTATCACTTCTCTCTCTATCCTTCATTATAATAATAATAATAATAATAGCTGTTTCTTATAAAGCGTCTTACCAGTTACAATGTAACCGACCAAAGCGCTTACAGAATTGTTACCCCGGTCACTGGATTCAGTTGCGATTCTGCACATTACAGTGTGCATTCTCCACTTCTCTGGGGAGCATTCCAGCCAGTCGCCCGTTTCCAAGCGCGCACATGCTAATCCAACCACAATGACGTTCGCATCCTACCGGGTACCCATTGAACACCAGGGTGGAGAGGAGCAATGTAGATAAAATGCCTTGCTCAAGAGCATAAGTGCCGTGCTGGGATTCGAACCCATGACCTTTGCATTTCTGGTCAAGTGATTAAACCACTCGACTACGACACATCTACTTTGTTATGTTAGGCCTATACTTTTTTATCCTATAATTTCTCTATCTTTCATGATATTACTCTTTATTTTTAATCATTTTCTCTTTTCCATCTTTACTTTATACTTTCCCTTAAAAACCATTAAGTTTGTTAGATTGACGTCAGGACGTCAATCTTCTATTCTCGTTCGCGTTCTGCATTCTTATTCTTCTTCTTTTTCTTCTTATGCCTCAGACCCTATTCGTTTTGCACGGGGTGTTTGTGAGCTCTGTCTAGGTCCTTTCCCCTTGTCCATTTTATTTCAAATTTCGTATGCATGTTCCTTGGCATGTTTTCTAGGTCACCTCGGTCTTCGTTTTTCGAATTCACTCATGCATGACCGTCCAGGCGCCATTTTGTCCGTTTTCGGGTCATTTTCATGCCTTTTGTTCTCTTGGCCTATCTCAGCTATCCTACATCCTACAGACTTCTAACAAATTCCTGTAGATAGTCCAAGAGTTGCTATTTACATTCTTTTTTTAAAGTGAATACCAAAAATGCCATCTTCACACTGTAAATTTAAGTCCGAAATCCGCCATGTTGAAATACGCTAAATTTCTTGAAATTTTCCCTCCCGAATATTAAAAATTCCTATAACTTTGTCATATCAATTGATTTTTGTCCCAAACTTTTACCATGTGTTGGTCTTGCCATTGCACACATTTCTGCCATATTTCATGCATTTCTGATGACGCATTATATAAACAGCGCCCTCTAAAGTTTTCAAAATGGCTCCCTTCATGTGGCCGTATCTCCGTCATGCCTGGGTAAACCCGTACCCTTTTTTGTATTTAGATACTTCAAGATATACCCTTTTCAGCCAAATAAAAGAATATATACCCCATCACTGACCGACTTTGTGAAAATTGCACTTGAAAATCACAATATTTGCATAAATGCCGAAATAAAGACAAATTGCTCTAATTTTGTGAAGGTTCAAGGTACGTCTTTGAAATTTGGTGGGTATGTGTATTTGTGTATTTGACAACTGTTAACCAAATTTGGTTGAAATCGATGACGTCATCGCGAAGATATTACGTAATAACCTTAATTTACTATGCATTACATAATATTGCATAATATGCTTATTTTAAATGGCGCGCTAGTCGCAGTAGGCTCACAATGACCGCAATGAAATTCCCTCGTCAGGGATGCAAAAAAAGATATATGGTCTCACAGAATATTTTGAGTAAATCGCGATTGAATTCGGGTCATTATACGGATCCTGCACATGTATTACACGTATTGTCTATGGGGCAAATCGGTTTCCCTCATTCGGCCCCCTGAACGATTTTTATTTTTTCTTGAAATTTTGCAGGTACATGCTTCGAGGCAAAATGAAGAGACTCTCGAAGCCAGATTTTTAATATCTATCAAGCGCTTTGTTTTAATCACAATTTTATATCCTGCATAGATGCCACTACCAAGGAACTATGGCATGCCATCCGGGCAATTTTTCCATTGTGGCCAATTTGTTTTGCATGCAGTGCTTGTGATCACTGTCTAGGTCCTTTCCCCTTGTCCAATTTGATTCAAATTTCGTATGCATGTTCCTTGGCATGCCATGTAATGCACTGAATTCTTCATTTTCCGGAATCACTCATGCATGACCGTCCAGGCGCCATTTTGTCCGTGTTTCGTACCTTTTGTTCGATTTTGCCTATCTCCACTATTCTAGATGCTACAGACTTCAAACAAACTGCTATAGTTTAAGAGATGCTTTTTATTTTACTGTTCAATGACATGCAAAATACAGACGTCAATCTATGCACATCGTTCTGATACGATTGCAATTCTAGTTTTATTTCCTATTGTTTTTTTCTTTCAAACTTTCCTTTTGTTGTATTCTTTGTTTTCTTTCATCTTCTCTTCCATCTTCCCTACCCTTCTCTATCCTCTCTCTATCTTTCATGTTTTTATATATATGCATTATCCTTCTATTATTTTCTTTCTTCCCTTATTTTCAACTTTAGCCTGAAAACGGGAAAATCATACTGAGATGACACTTTTTCAATTTGTCCCCTTGAAGACAGCATACAATTTAATGTTCGAAAATGTTTACACCCAGCGATCATTAAAATTAGAAGTATTTTAGACAGCGGGCTTGGGAATATTTGGTCACAACAGGAGTATGTAAACTCTACATGGCTAAAACTTGCTCTTGATTTACGCCTTAAAGATATAGACAACAGGATTGCCACAACAAGACTTTTGAAAATAGTCAATGTATAAATTATAGGATTTTCAAGAATGTTCATGTTTTAGAACCTTATCTGGTTCATCTTGATGAAAAGGATCGAATAAATCTGTGTAAATTCAGATATGGCAGTCACCACCTACCCTGGTCCTATATTGCCTAATGATTCATGTGCGAGCGAGCAAAAAATTTCAGACTTTTTTTTCTAATGCTGAAGTCCTTATTTACAGGATATAATGAAAAATGAAACTGACAACAGCAAATTCATTTTGGGGAATGTAGTATGATCTTTTAATTTGTACATTAACCCTGTCGTTTTCTTTACGATTACGCCGATATACTTTATGCAATCTACTTGATTTCCACAGGCGTAGCCAGGATTTTTCAATGGGGGGGGGGCCAGACCTGAAGGATCCAACCGCATAGCCAGGATTTCATTTTAGGCGGGCGCGGTTGTGGGGCACGCGAAGAGTGCGAAATTGGTAATATGCATGTAAAGCGTGCTCCCCAAGGGGGTGGGTGCAGGTAGGAGGAAGTTTCCCCATTCCCGCACGAAGCGCGAAAGCTCTGACGTTTTTAGAAAATTTGAAAGATAAAAGCTTGTAGCAAACAATTTTTTAGACGGAAAGTTATAGTTTGAGTCCCTGCCTGCTTTTCAGTTATTTGGACGTATAATACTGCACTGTATGTAACAGGGGTAACTTTTTGAACCCTTTAAGCTATTTAAGAACTATATACTGGGGGAGCGAAATTACGAGATCCTGAAAGAAAATAATTATGCGAGGGAGCAAAGCGACCGAGCTTTGGAAAATTTTTGCATTTCAAAACTTCAAAAACTAGATTTCTAGTGCATTTACCCTGCGGATTTGGGACGGTGATCCGTAATGATTTTTATTCATTTCCCCCTATTTTTCTTTCTCTCCTTTGCGTTTTTTGCGCCCTCCAAGTGCTGCACGGGGCACGGGGCATGTGCCCCCTGCCCCCTAGATACACCACTGAGCGAATAGCCCGAACGGTGGGAAGGGGTATTCCCCTCCTACATCAGGGAATTTTAAAAAAAATCTGTCTATAAATCTTGCATTTTAGAGCATCCAAAAATGTTTTTTAATGAAAAGAAGAAATGCACGTATCTACGCCAATGGACGGAACACCTTAACCCTTAATTGAGAATAACAATGGGAGCGAACGAATTTTCTTCGATATTTTCGCATTGAAATTGTGGCATTTCTTATTTCCCTACTTCTAATCATTAAAGAATGTGATGGTATTTCAAGATCAAACATCATGAGTTTGGATAATTATTAGTTTTAAGTTAATGTATCATAATCCAAAAATATTGGAGGGGGGGTGATAATACCGGCCATCCCCCCACCTCAATTTTTTTTTTTTATATATACCCCCATCCCCCCGGGATCAACACCCACAATACCAGGGGTGAGTGCAGGGAGAGGAGAGTTATTTCCCCCTTCTCGCGCAAAGCGCGAAAACTTTGACGTTTTAGCATATTTTGAGAGCCATATAACGGCTTGTAGCCCCTTTTTAGGCCTTTTTCTCTCACTTCCCCCGCTTTTTCGCTCTCGCTCTCGCTTTTTTTTTTTTTTTTTTTTTTTTTTTAGTGGCTGAATAGGGTGCCCCCCTGTCTACGCCAGTGTTGATTTCATTATATAATGTAAGAGCGAGCGAGTCATGGGGAAATTTTTATAAAATATTGCCTTACTTGGTGTAAATTATTGGCACATTCGAGTGAGCGGAATGACAAATCCTTTGCTGGGGGGAGGGGGGGTGGGCATTGTACCCCTTTTGCCTCCAGCTCCACTCCCTTACTTTGAAGTTGTAGTTTTAATGGGTACCTGTAAAGCTGCACCGATTATTTGAAGCTATATATGGTTCTTTTTGTAAATAACAAACAGTTGGAAATATAGGCAAAAGGGGGCACTTATAAGAAGAGGAAAGGGCTCTTATCAGAGGTCGGAAAGGGCACTTATAAGAGGAAAAGGGCACATATTAGAAGGAAAAAGGGGCAATATATAGATATTGAAAAATGAGGGGCACTTATCAGGAGAAAAGGATACTTATATTAGAGAGACAAGGTGGCAATTATCAGATTTGAAATGGGTCACTTATCAGAATTAAAGAAGGGGCCCTTATCAGAAGTAAAGATGGGGCACTTATCAGAAGTGAAGAGGGGGAACTTATCAGAACTAAAGAAGGGGCACTTATCAGAAGGGAAAAATGAGCACTTATTAGAAGGGAAAAGGGGCACCTATCAGAAGTAAAAATGCACTTATCAAATGAGAAAAGGACATAAGAAAGAAAAGGAGGACATATTTAGATTTGAAAAGGGGCACTTATCAGAAGGAGAAAAGGACACTTATTAGAGAGATTAGGTGGTAATTATCAGATTTGAAAAGGAGCACATTTCAGAAAGCGAAAAGGGCACTTATTAGAAAGATAAAAGTGGCATTTTGAAAAGGAGCACATTTCAGAAAGCGAAAAGGGCACTTATTAGAAAGATAAAAGTGGCTATTATCTGATTTGAAAAGGGGTACTTTTCGGAAGGAGAGAAAAGAGCACTTATCAGAAGGGGAATTCTAGATTGATTCTTTTTGTCGCCGGCTAGTCTCATCTCAGGCACAGCATGACGAGGAAAATAGCCAAGTCACAAGGCCTTGTCAAAAGGCTAATTACACCCTCAACGCTAATACAATAGCCAGTCCTTTACCCCACCGATCTCCACCCTTGTTTTTTTTGACGGGTGAAATTTTGGGGATCGCACGTTTAGTAGATTCGCACTCTGTGTGGGATATGATTGTAGAGAAAGAGCAGCGTAGGGGAATAAACCATATATAAAACAAGAGCCCAGGGGGCACGACGCTCACCTGAGGTGGATCAATTCACATCTGGTGCATGTTCTCTCTAGCACCACCAGGAGATATGTTAGAAATTGAAACAACTAGGAGGATGTACATGAGATGATGTTAGAAATTAACATAATTCCTCCCCCCCCCCCACCCCCATGGTCTACAATATCATGTATTATTTGAATCTCCTACATCTAAGGATGATTCACACAAAGTGTGGTTGAACCATACAACAAATCATGCAAAGAATGTACTGTACATTTCCCCTCCTGCATATGAACCTCGCCCTCGCAGGACCCCTATGGGGTCACCCTGAGAATGTCATGAACAACTTTCATTTTTTGTCTATAGAGGTATCTCCATACACAATACCAAGTCTGAGCTATTCCTGGTTCTGGAAAAGAAGATGTTTGAAATTTACATAGCTTTTACAATTGGGGGCCCTCCCCCTGGGGGCCACATGTACCATTTTAGCAACTTTGGATCCCCTACCCCGAAAGATGATTCCTACCAAGTTTGGTTGAATTCCGATTATGCATGTTTTGGAGAAGATCAGAATGTACATTTTGCCTGGTAGCGCCACCCCCCCCCCTCCAGTATGTTACCCCCACAGGGCCCCTATATGGCCACTCAGAGAAATTCTTCATCTATAGAGGTATATCCATACACAATACCAAGTCTGAGCTATGCCTGGTTCTGGAGAAGAAGATGTTTGAAATTTACATAGCTTTTACAATTGGGGGCCTTCCCCTGGGCCCCCCTGGGGGCCACATGTACCATTTTAGCAACTTTGGGTCCCCTACCCCTAAGGATGATTCCTACCAAGTTTGGTTGAATTCCGATCATTTGTTTTGGAGAAGATCAGAATGTACATTTTGCCTTGCAGCGCCCCCCCCCCTCCAGTATGTTACCCCCACAGGGCCCCTATAGGGCCACTCAGAGAAATTTCATGAACAACATTCATTCTTCATCTATAGAGGTATATCCATACACAATACCAAGTCTGAGCTATGCCTGGTTCTGGAGAAGAAGATGTTTGAAATTTACATAGCTTTTACAATTGGGGGCCCTTCCCCTGGGCCCCCCTGGGGGCCACATGTACCATTTTAGCAACTTTGGGTCCCCTACCCCTAAGGATGATTCCTACCAAGTTTGGTTGAATTCCGATCATTTGTTTTGGAGAAGATCAGAATGTACATTTTGCCTTTCAGCGCCCCCCCTCCAGTATGTTACCCCCACAGGGCCCCTATAGGGCCACTTAGAGAAATTTCATGAACAACATTCATTCTTCATCTATAGAGGTATCTCCATACACAATACCAAGTCTGAGCTATGCCTGGTTCTGGAGAAGAAGATGTTTGAAATTTACATTGCTTTTACAATTGGGGGCCCTCCCCCTGGGCCCCCTGGCGGCCACATGTACCATTTTAGCAACTTTGGGTCCCCTACCCCTAAGGACGATTCCTACCAAGTTTGGTTGAATTCCGATCATGTGTTTTGGAGAAGATCAGAATGTACATTTTGCCTGGCAGCGCCCCCCCCCCCCGGCCCCCTCCAGTATGTTACCCCCACAGGGCCCCTATAGGGCCACTCAGAGAAATTTCATGAACAACATTCATTCTTCATCTATAGAGGTATATCCATACACAATACCAAGTCTGAGCTATGCCTGGTTCTGGAGAAGAAGATGTTTGAAATTTACATAGCTTTTACAATTGGGGGCCCTCCCCCTGGGCCCCCCTGGGGGCCACATGTACCATTTTAGCAACTTTGGGTCCCCTA
This sequence comes from Heliocidaris erythrogramma, assembly GCA_025617745.1. NCBI lineage: Eukaryota > Metazoa > Echinodermata > Echinoidea > Camarodonta > Echinometridae > Heliocidaris > Heliocidaris erythrogramma. Next base: position 18,732,783 of record CM046867.1, read on the forward strand.
CCCCTAAGGATGATTCCTACCAAGTTTGGTTGAATTCCGATCATGGGTTTTGGAGAAGAAGATGAAAATGTAAAAAGTTAACGGACGACGGACAAATTTCCATCGCAATAGCTCACTCGAGCCTTAGGCTCAGATCAGGTGAGCTAAAAACGGATAGAATTTAGACTAGTATGTGTACTGTACATTCTGTCATATTCACCCACGATAGACGGTGGCATGTACCGGTAGTGTACTGCTACAGTAGTACAGAGTACAGTGAAGCCAAAGAAGATTAATAACAGAAACAACCAGAGAATAAATTAAAAGACAACACAACAGTCAACATGATTGCTGATCAAATAATTTGATTTTACCCTACCTAGTCCTCCTACTTAGTCCTAGCAGTGTGAAAAGTCGAGCACGTAGAATAATTCCATACACGGAAGACGAAGTACAGAGTGTAAATACGGTTCAGCTCATACAAGCCATGCCATCTGGTAGCCCAATCCACAGAAACGGGCACGGGTCTGAATCGTCGATCTCTATATGCATATGCGCTATAAAGGTTGACAATACAATGACAATGACAATCACTCAATCAAAGACTTTTAATAGTTTCAAGACAGATTACTCTCACCTACTTCCGTAGTTCAGTCGGCAGGCGTAAATTGCTGTGTTAAAAAAGACTCGGGGGGGGGGGGGGGATACGTTCGCATAGGAATAACACGTGAAAAGATGGCTCATTTTTTTCTTCTTGATATTTCATATCTTACTCTATTTTTTTCAAGTCTGATTTTTGCACGAGAGAAAGGATGGATAGTTTAAAAATAAAACATTTCTTGGACCTCATATTTGTCAATGAATGCCACTCCCGGCCCCCACTCAGTATTATTTAGGGTACGCGTATGCTTGTTCCCTCCCTTTGAAAGCACCCCCTATCTCAGGGCTGCCAAAATTTCTGAACCCCCCTATCGCGGGCTTTGCGCGGGCTTTTCCTGCCTTGGAGACCCCCCTAAATTCAGAACAAAAAGTGCTCAATGTACCCCCCCCCCATCTCAGGTGAGCTCTCATTCCAACCCCATATCTCAGGACAGACACCAACCCCCCTCCCAAGTAAGCTGTCATTACAATACCTTGGAAGAGATGTTTTTTATGTTCAAAATGGTATCTCAGAACTCAATGCAGTCATAAGAAACCAAACAAAAATGAAAATCTCATGACCCCCCTTTTTTAATTTCTCAGGTGTCGAAGAGAGAGAGAGAGAGAGAGAGAGAAAGAAAAACACCCCCTTTTTAATGAAATCTCCGGGTGAAAGATAAAAACACCCCCTTTTTTTTACAATTCACGGGCCGGATTGTGTCGCCCAAAAAGTACCCCTTTACCGGAGATTTTTGGGAACACGCATGCGGTCCCTTCGACCTCCGAGTGGGGGGGGGGGGGGGGGGGGGGCGGGATGCCACTATGAACCCCAGGATCATGCCTGCTTGTTGACAGAGTCATCTGCCATAAGGTTAACGCTTGAAAACAGTGATTTTAAGAATGATTATAGCTCCCCTAGTATTACCTTGAATTTATTGTATTTATTGTGGAAGAGATCCCGCATAAATAAACGGGAATATGTATGATTTTGGCCTTAACACACAAAAACACGGATTTTGAAAAAACATTATGCCCCTATATTTATTGAAATTATGAAAAGTGTGATTTACATGAAATTTAAAGCTCTGAAAAGGTATAATTAAGGCTCGATGAGTTTAATAGACCCCGCATAAACGGGAATATTCATGCTTTTGACCAAAAAAATTCTCTCCTGCGTGCCCTATAGGTTCACACGCGAAAACAAGGAATTTTAGGATCATTATAATTCCCTTTGTTTTTATTTGAAAATATAAAAATGTGATTTACATGAAATTTAAAGCTCCGAAAAGGTATACTAAGGGTCGATGAGTCTAATAGATCCCGCATAAATAAACAGGAATCATACTTTTGGCCTTCCAGCTGCAGTAGGTTAACACGCAAAAGACAGAGATTTTGAAATATTTAATTCCACTAGTATTTATTTTAAATTATGAAAAATATGATTTATATTAAATTTAAAGTTCTGAAAAGGTATAATTAAGGCTCGATGGTTTAATAGACCCCGCATGAATAAACGGGAATTTTCATGCTTTTTGGCCTTCCAACTGCCGTAGGTTAACACGCAAAAAACAGAGATTTTGAAATAATATTTAATTCCCCTAGTATTTATTTTAAATTATGAAAAATGTGATTTATATTAAATTTAAAGCTCTGAAAAGGTATAATTAAGGCTCGATGAGTCCAATAGACCCCTCATAAATAAGCGGAAATATGCATGCTTTTGACCAAAAAAAAATAATTTGCTATAACACGTAAAAACATTTGTTATTGATGACGTATGTGGGCGTGTACATTTTTTTTTAGTATTTACTGATTCATTCATTTCAATCATACAATATATAGCCATAGTCTCAACATTAACATTAACAATATAAGTCGAATCATGAACCTTGTAAAGTCATAACACATAATATAAGACATTATGTTATTATATTGCTAATATAACCTAATAATAACTATTGAATGGTCAACAATTATTTATATCACCATTTTTTATAGTGTCGTGTTAATGTGTTTCGCTCGAATGCAATCTTCTTTTCTTCTTCTTTACTCTTAAAGTAGAACTTTAATGATTTTAAATATTGGCTTAATACTTATTATTGCATAGATGGCATAAATTAAACAAGGTTATCCAAATTCAACGCTTCAACATTTGAAGTAATGATTATTATCAATTATAAAACGGTAAAATACAGCCCCCGATATAGCAGCTGAAGAGCTCCTCGAACGTTGCTGAGATATGTGACGACACACCATGGACCAGTCCTGTCTAAGCAGACGATGTCCCATAACATCTTACACATTTTTCAGAGCCTATTTTGTCATCTCCTCTTCACTTATTTCTCTTCCTTCACTAGCGTCAGTCTTAATGTTAGTCTGTTGCCTCACTCTTAACTTCGTGTATGGTATTATTTTGATGAAAAATGCAGCGTTAAAAAAAATAAAGGAATCAGTCACTTGTAAAGAAAATAAGACGCCATTGTATTTTCAGCTGCTTGCACCGGGGCATGTTCGGCGTTTCAAGAGGGAACGAATACCGCATCCTGCTATTATTCGGAGGGCTTTTCAATTTGAAAGTGGGGTTTATTTCATTGATCATTGACCCTTCTCCTGTGTATTTACAATCAAACGGTTTTAGCTATCAGAATCAGTTTCACTTTCCCTTTATAATGGTGTGAAATAAGGTCATGTTTGAATACACCAAACTCTTTATAATTTGATAAATAATTGCATTGCAATTACGTTCATTCATTATAGGACGTCGTCTGCTTAAGCAGGATCGATCCCGAGTGTGACGACATCAAAACATCGCTATATTTCTGGCGAATCCTCGGATATTCCAGAGGATGAGAAGAGCTTTTATTTGTGTTGTTTTTATAATCATCAGATACGCAGTTGACATAAAACTTATACGATTGCCATCTGTAAGCTTCCCAGTTTCTAGTGATACATTAATTGCCATATTTGTGATTTTCTTTGAATACCTACTTTAAGTAGCTTTTCTCGTATCTCTTCAGCAATCGGTGGCTTATTTTTTTCCTCTCCCAATGCATATTAAATATTTAATTAGTAAAACAATATGATTAAGTAATTGTCTATTTTCAGCGGTCTCATCTACCCCAATATGGATTTCCTTCCAGCTTAATTCTTTAAGAATTGGAAGATTAAACAGAACAATGCATAATTTCCACAATGTCCCTACTGTCTCACAATCCAAAAATATATGTCTATATGTTTCCTCATCTTGACCGCAAAAAGAACATTTATTACTTGCTATAAATTGAAACCTGTGTAAACGATTATTTACAAAGACAATGTTATATTGTACTATTACCAAGTGTGGAAGTGTACCATAATGCACCTCCAAAATTTGAAGGTGATCCGACAAAAACTGCAGCCGGTAGAGCGCTCACAAGAAAGTCTTTACTTTTTCTTTTAAAAATATGGTTACTATGGCAACGATGACTCCACCCACACCAAAAACAATAGGCGTCTTCATCTTACCATAATGCACCTCCATGCGAAATATGAAGATGATCCGACAAGAACTGCAGCCGGTAGAGCGCTCACAAGAAAGTCTTTACCATTTCTTTTAAAAATATGGTTACCATGGCAACCAATGAGTCCGCTCACACCAAAAACAATAGGCGTCTTCATCTTACCATAATGCACATCCATGCGAAATTTGAAGGTGGTCTGACAAAAACTGCAGCCAGTAGAGCGCTCACAAGAAAATCTCCGCGGCGGACGCGGCGGACGTGGCGGACGCGCCGCGACGATGCCAAATCCATAAGTATTCCCGAACACTAGTTCGGGGGATACAATAACTTGGTTAGCTTAAAGGGAGCGACAAGTCGCAATCTATGGGCGGTTTTACTGTTGGCTGCTCCTTTCTCTGGATCAAAGTTCAAAGCGACTTCAGTTTATCGCGCGCAGCTAATAAAAGTTCGCACATTGACCCAGATTTGAGTAAACAAGATCGCCCGTTCTTTATTCCAGTATTTGAATCTCATTGGTCGGTTACGTATGTAGGGATTCGAGTTAACGATCAAGCGAGGAATTCGGCAATAACATTCCTTCGGTAGCGCACGATTGGACCTGATTGTATCCGAATTTCCCCGAGTCAGGCCAACTGGTCAGGCCCATGGATTACGACTTGCCAGTCCCTTTAAAACAATGAACACATATTTCAAATCAGTTCTGTTTACATCTAGGAGCAAAAGCACTTATATTAAAATATAAAATAACATCTGCATTTGTCGCTCTTTACAAATATACACACATAAGGCATACTTGCCAATTCCAGATAATAAGTAGAGGTGTTGTGGTCTAGTGGATAAGTCAACCGGACTGTAGATCTCAAGGTACGGGGTTCAAATCCCACCATGGCACTAACGTCCTTTGGTAAGACTCTAATCTACATTTGCCACTCTCCACCCAGGTGTAAATGTGTACCTGATATGCATGCTTGAGCGCTAGTTACTTTGGCGGCTCGGCTATAACCAGGGTAATAATGTCTAAGCGCCATGAGCGTCACTGCGTGACGGATATGAGCGCTATATAAGTGGCCATTATTATTATAAAGATAAGTCATTGTTGTACAGTAATCAAGCCTAAAAAATACATATCAACATCAATAAGATGGAAAACTTAAAATCCTAGTACAAAAACTACGGCTAAAGTTAAATGATGCCTCATCTATGAGACACTGGTGACATTTATGTTAAGCTCTGGGGCCGTATTCTGAAAACTATGTTAACTTTTATGTTAGTAAAACTATGTTAATTGTCAGGACAAGTCATTGGTTAATGATTGCGTAAAGATGGCTGTGCCACTGAGGTCAGTTGGCTGTGCCCGCGTAAAGTTAACAGAGACATCTGCTCAAGCACCAATGATTTGTGTTTATTGCGCGCAATTTCAATTTGTTATGACAATTAAAATACTTTTCCTTAACATAAAAGATGACATAGTTTTCAGAATACCGCCCCTGCTCACACGAGGAGTCATTTCGTTTGCTTCAATACCTGCACTCTAAAAAAAAAAGTAAATCAGCACGAAAAAAGTTGGAGGAGTGAAAACATTTGTCAAAATGGTAAATTTACTTTTTAACATGCTGGATTCAACAGTATGAAGGTTGGATCGAGCATTTTAAAAGTGTTAGGGTAAACCGGGGGAATATGGAGCCTCGGGGTAATATGGAGCCATGCATAGAAATCTGCCTGTAGAAAAGTGTTATAGCCCCCCTCTGTGGTTTAAATGCCTGTTATGTGACCTGTTGCACCCACTGCCACTCTATAAACACGAAGTTAGCTGGTAGGTCTCGGATATCCACAACAAAATCCAACATAAATATTATTGGAGAAAGGTAAGCGATTTTCGTGCCATTTTTTGGCATCCTTATAAGCCCGAAAATGTAAAGATTGCTGTTGTAAACCTACTTTGCGTAATCATATCTTGATTGTATCATAATAAGTGCATAATGTGGGTTGTATACTGGTGCTGAGTGCATGTGTATTGATCATGGTTGAGTGAATGGCCTGTACAATCCATTTACATAGCCACAATATCTTTGGGGTAATATGGAGCCCCTTGTAAAGATGCAGCATTCAGTGCAGTATTGTTCTGTTGTGTAGTTATAATCATTACAGCATGATGTATAATTTAAAGTTTGAAGAGAACTTTCACTTGTTAAAAAATTAATTGTCAATTGTATACCAATTACGAGCATAATCAAATTTCAGTATAGATTGTTTATCGGCTCCATATTACCCCGTTCATTGGGGTAATATGGATCCCGTGACACTTTTGTTTATCTTGTCTTTTATTTATACAAGACAATTATTTTTTTTCTAAGTGATTTTATGTAGGCAATAAATAGTTCTTCCACCAGTAAAAGAGAGAAGTGAAAAGAATGTTTGTTACATGTTCAAAACTATCATTTTGTGCTTAAAGGAGAATGAAACTCAACGAACATTAGCTGATAATCAAGTGGAAAATTGGTAGCCTATTCGAAATATCTTGAAAATACTCCTATTTGATTACTTAATAAGGAGAACAATCTCTCTAAATTTTGCAGATTCCTTGCCAGATATTATCCCATGGGGGCTGCCATTTTGAAAAACTGTGATGTCATATGAGTACATGTCCATTTACCTGTATATAATGGATATGATGTTGCATATTGAATAGCTATTGTACAACTAAAGCCACAATGCAAAATGGCAGCCATCTTGGTACCCCCATTGTCTCGCACAGGTGATATCTAAGAGCAGTTGTAGGTCTTTGTCACTTTTTTGTAGAATTGACAAACCTTTGTCTGACCAAACAACTTGTGCATGTTAAATCCTGCTTAACAAAAGAAACAGCTGAACCAAATATCTTGATACAAATAGTATCTTCATTTGAATGTACATGACTACAAAAATGCTTTACATGTATTATGGGAAAATCCAGTGTCATGCATTCCACAGGTGATCATGAGTGTTATTATAGCTAGTGTATAGGTCAGTGGGTATCTCATAAATATAACTGCTCTGACATTACTTTGTAAAGAAAATGGCAGCCCCCATGGGATAATGTCTAACAAGGAAACTGCAACTTTTTGAGACACTGTTATCTTTCTTCAATAATCAAACATGAGTAATTTCAAGATATTTGTAAAAGGCTGACAATTATCTACATGATTGTAGGTTAATGTTTGTTACCTTTCATTCCCCTTTAAGGGCTCCATATTCCCCCAGTTTACCCTAATTTGCCATTTTGAAAAATTTTATCACTCCTCCGACCTCTAAAATACTGATTTAACGTTTGATTTTTTAGAGTGTCCGCTATTCGAGCCGAACCTGTGAAGGCAACCAACCAATACGCCAGTTATGGTATTGTTTCCACTGTTCATTTTGTAATCACTTTTAAAAAGATACAATTCTTTGATAACGCGCAAAAGACCGCACAGTCACTGACACGATCCTAACATCAGCAAAATGTGAGCCGGGCTTAGGACAGCACGGCTGCATTTGAGATAGTTTGTCAGTCTGCTAAGCCACCTCTACTGCATCCAAATTCATTGCAGCCTCAGCAACACACAAAAAAGAGTCAAATTACTTTGCCAAAGTTCTATAGTTCACCTTTCCAAAGAAAGGTTTCTTACAAGTGAGCATAATCATTTAACTGATTATAAAACAATTATATAAACAATGAGCAAGACAGGCTCATAAAAATAAAAACCATACCAGCTAAAGCTACGTCATATAGGGTGTTGCAGCCTTTACTCATTATTTACTGTACATTTTTTTTGCAGCCTTCAAAATTTCTGGGGCCAATCCCCGCAGAAAATTTTCCGGGGGGGGGACGTGTCCTTCCCCCCCCCCCCCCCCCCCCAAGGATCTAATTCAATTACAATGATAACTGTAATGCTGAAAAATGTTCATGTTCCAGTAGATAATCTACGAAAACTTTTACTGTTCCATTAAACAATGTTCAAAACTTTCTCTGTTCCAGTACCATTACTGGTGGTGAAAATGGTAAATACACATGATTTCGTCAAATCGTGCGCTTTCGTAATACAACAGCCCTGTCTAATTCCTGGTGGCACTTCCGATTATTTACAGGTCCATTCTGACGTCACGATATCCCATTTCATTTCTTCGTCCGTTTCGGTTCTCACTTAGGCTATGAAAATTGCGAGCGGCGACGATTAGAGCATCGACTCCATTGTTGTCGGATCGATGTGGTCGCTGTGTGTTCCGGTGGGGAATTTCTGGCGTGGTTGTCGCCTCCGACACCAACGTCCAGTGAAAGCATCGCGGAACCCGCTTCGGAAATTTTCGTTGAAGGCACAGTAGATGAAAGGGTTCATGGCTGAGTTGGCGTAACCGAGCCAGATTACGAAGAAGAAGATGTTCCAATCCATGGTACTCTAGGAATAATTCAGATAAATAGATTATATTGTTATTGCATGAATACTGATCAAAGAAATTATCAAATATTTGGACAACCGTCTGCTGACATTCCGTTATAGCGAGTTGGTCTGTTTCGATGTGTCCACTTTTTCCGCCTCGTATACTTCTATCACGAAATTCTATTATTATAAGAAGCTATAAACATCAGGCCGGTAAATGACAACAAATTATTTGGGCAAGAGACGACGCGGCCCAAACACCTCGAAAATTGTGCCCGTACGCCAATGCCGGCATGATAAGGAACATAAAATATAGTCAAGATTTGATTGCCCTCGATCATGTCGATGAGGGAGGGCACAATCATCCAATAGGACAAGGAGCGGGTCCAGGATAACAGGATAATATATAACCAGAATATATAGCAAAATTTGAGGTTGTGTACATAAAATATGTCCATTGGGTTCTAAATAGAGGCAAGCCGACCGGCTGTACTCCATAAATCAGCGGGTGCAATATAGGCTTCAGTTGCAGAAGATTATGTTAAAGTGGGTTTCACGAGGCATGCGAACGATTCGCAAAGTCCAACATTCAGAGAAGATTTTCTCCGAATGTGTCGCGACAGTGGAGCCGTAAATCATTATTGCGTTGTTTGTGCGTAGTTCTCACAACATAATTATGTGCGAATGTCGTGTGTAGCGTTGCCGAACTATGGCCAGTCTACATACACGAAGAACATGCGACTAACATGCGAACAACAAGAGAAATGATCAGACAAACTTCGCTGCTTTCGCGAGACATACGCGAAACCTTCTCCAAACTGGCGGAATCTGCTTGGGGTTTCACGAAAATTTTGCCGACATCACGCAAGTGAGTAGGTCGTCGCGCATATGATGGAGCTTTTCAGACATTTTTGAGATCAAATCACAAGCAAATCACAACTTGAGATGCTGGAAACTTTCGCTACCTATTTTGAAATTCCAATCGAACAAAAAACGACTCCAACGAACAATTGACGACGCTTCCGAACGCCTGCGCATGTTTGGCGAACTTTTGGAGCCTAAAATACGAATGTTGGACTTTGCTATTGTTTCGACATTTGCATCGAATCGTTCGCGTGCCCCTTGAAACACTTTACATAATTATACTCTTATAGTAATTGGACCGTGAACCTCCGTGTTCATTTTAGTATGGCTACCACTACCGGGCTCGAAACCGTAGCACCGCCAAGGAAGTTTTGAACGTTTTAAAACTTTCTTTGCCAGCATGCCTGGGACGTCCGTAGAGGTAGCCGGAACGACATTTACGAAAGGGCGGATGTATACACGGATAGCAATACCGTAAACCCCTCATCTGTGGTCATCAGTAGTTTGCAGCGAAAAACCCTGGTCAGTCGTAAAAGAGTGTCTGCACTGTAAGACTATAATATTTGCCCTGTATTATAGCTGTTCTTGACACGCCAGTAGCTGGGTTAGGCTTCTCTCAAGACACAATGACATGCTGATGAAGTATCAAATTACGGTCTGTGCTTGCAGAATAGTCATCCGTAGGGTCATCCGGGACTATATGACCTTATGTGTGCGTGTGTGTGTGTGTGTGGGCCTGTTTAGCAGTATGTCCGAGGACATTTTCGGACAGAGAACAAAAAAAATCATGAGAACAATGGTCCTCGGAAGCCGGACAATAGTCCTCGAACGTCGAACAATGAATTTGTGCTTTATTCCGTCGACTGTCCGAGGACGAGGAACAATAGAGGAACAATACTTGTCCTCGGAAGTAAAGCCATGTAAAGCTGTGTGTGTGTGTAGGTGGGCGTGGGTTTACATAGATTCATTTATGGGGTACAGAGAACAATAGAGCACAATGATGGCCTTTATTCCGTCATGCTTGTGGGGTACAATATACAATAGGAGAAGTGCTTGCGGGGTACAAAATACAATATGAGAAAACAATAAAGTTCCCCACAAATCAATGTGTGTAGAGGTGTGTGTGTTTGTGTGTACTAAAATAATAGCGAGTAGGGATAGAAAAAAAGGAGCAGCGGGCAACAAAGGTCCTACTCGTACTCAGTTATCTCTGTGTTAAGTGAAGTGCAGTACGCTTTAAGTCTTCTTAAAAAAAACATCCGCGGTAAAACACCGAGGTTTATCGCGGAACATTGTGAACAAGCCTATACCATAAACGAAGAAGCTTGATGGGAGGAATTTAATTTGTAAACAAATTTTTAGGCATTTTACTCCCAGTGTTAAAGATCGTATGCTCGATCTGTAATGAAAAACACAAGTCAGAAAAAAATGGAACCAGCGGGATTCGAACATGTCATCTACTGCTTGCCGGGCAGCGACTTAACCACCAGGCTATTCTGGTTCACGGCCAAGTCACGATGAACTGGAATCAAATACCCAAGATCCTCTTCTTTCTGACTCATTAATATTCAACGGTCCGCCGTAGACAATGGTTAGTAAACGAAAAAGCTTGATGGGAGGAATTTAATCATTACAGATCGAGCATACGATCTTTAATACTATCTTTAACACTGGGAGTAAAATGCCTAAAAATTTGTTTACAAGCCTATACCATGTTTACTGCCCCATTCGTGAACAAGGCTTAAGATGAAAAAGGAACTTACGCCAAGCCAGCGACTGTAGAGGTTGTAGACATGGTATGGTAGCCAGCAGACAGCAAATGTTATCACCACAACGATCATCATCTTCACCACCTATGATATATATATATTTATGTATATAGGTAAAATGAAAATAAAATCTATTACAATTTGTCAACTCTACTTAATAGGGCGCCGCCAAGCCACTAATGGAGGAGAGGGAAGGTAAAGGACTAACAAATATTCTAGGATTAAAAATGGCAAGCATATTTGCAAACATAAGTTTAGTAAACAATTTTATCCAATAATGAAAATCTTTATATGACCAGTAACTAATGGTTCTTTTGGATATCACTACCATTTATTGTCACTGCTTATATCACGAGATATTTCATGTTTGTATGACATAAGGGATAAAAGACGGTCGTATAGGACACATTGCAAGGAATAGTCCGAGGGGACTCGTTTTTCCAAAGGTATATTTTTCCGAAGGTTCATAATTATTCCGAAACACAAATTTCCCATACCAATACGACAGGCGTTCATAATTCCGAAATAGATTTCGGGTTCTATTTCATTTTTAGAATTATGAACCTTCAGAATCATGAGCCCTATCTCTTATTTTCGGAATAACGAACCCTTGGAATCATCTGATCACAAGCCTTCGGAATAACGTACCTTTCCGATTAATGGACCTTCGGAATTATGAACTTTCGGGAAAAACAACATCTTTCAAATTACCTTTTTCCGTTCCTTTTCCTGGACAGAAATGGTTGTTCTGACGGAAACCCCTTGGTCGCTGATACTCCGGTGCCTGAGGGTCATTCCGATGCGTATATAGGCAATGGACATAACCACAAGTGGGACTAGGTAGACTAACACGAACATACTCAAGGTGTAAAGCTCATTAGCGAGTGTCAATTGTGGGTACCCGAGTACTCCCCAATGCTCGAAACACAATTTCTGTTGAAATACAATAAGAAGAAGGGTCATTTGCCACTAAAATATAATGAAAATACCTGTCAAGAAAAGCCACCAAGGGATGCCGAAAAAAAGTGGCACTACAAGCCGTTATCCGGCTCTCAAAATTTGCTAAAACGTCAAAATTTTCTTTCCAAACATTGACTTAGATTTTCACTGTTTTAAAATACTTCCCAAAGGTATTATGACTTGAGACTCTCATAGCCATATTTTAAAACTATAACTCACATTTTATACAAATTTCAAGTAACAGAATGAGATATTTTTAAATTCCTAACAATGCTAGCCAATGCCTTTAAATTTGCTAAAACGTCAAAGCCAGTATTTCGTCCAAATAATATTGAAAAGGAGTCCGGGCGTCGAACTATAACTTCCCGCCTAATAAAAATTGTTTGCTACAAGCCGTTACCTTTCTCTCAAATTTGTTAAAAACGTCAGAGGTTTCACGCTTCGCGCGGGAAGGGGGAATACAGTGCAGTATTTCGTCCAAATAACTGAAAAGCAGTCAGGGCGACGAACTATAACTTTCCGCCTAAAAAACTGTTTGTTACGAGCTGTTTATCTTTCTCTCAAATTTGCTAAAACGTCAGAGCTTTCGCGCTTCGCGCTGGAAGGGGGAATACAGTGCAGTATTTCGTCCAAATAACTGAAAAGCAGTCAGGGCGACGAACTATAACTTTCCGCCTAAAAAACTGTTTGCTACAAGCCGTTACCTTTCTCTCAAATTTGTTAAAACGTCAGAGCTTTCGCGCTTCGCGCTGGAAGGGGGAATACAGTGCAGTATTTCGTCCAAATAACTGAAAAGCAGTCAGGGCGACGAACTATAACTTTCCGCCTAAAAAACTGTTTGTTACGAGCTGTTTATCTTTCTCTCAAATTTGCTAAAAACGTCAGAGGTTTCACGCTTCGCGCGGGAAGGGGGAAACTCCCCCCCCCCCCCTCCCTGCCCCGACCCCTGTCACATACAGTGCAATATTGCGTCCAAATAACTGAAAAGCAGTCAGGGCGTCCAACTATAACTTTCCGCCTCAAAAATTTGTTTGCTACGAGCCGATTATCTTTCTCTTAAATTTGCTAAAACGTCAAAGCCAGTATTTCGTCCAAATAACTGAAAAGCAGTCAGGGCGTCGAACTATAACTTTCCGCCTCAAAAATTTGTTTGCTACGAGCCGTTTATCTTTCTCTTAAATTTGCTAAAACGTCAGAGCTTCGCGCTTCGCGCTTCGCGCTGGAAGGGGGAATACAGTGCAGTATTTCGTCCAAATAATAACGTCAGAGCTTTCACGCTTCGCGCTGGAAGGGGGAAACTCCCCCCTCCCTGTACCAACCCCTGTCACATACAGTGCAATATTACGTCCAAATAACTGAAAAGCAGCCAGAGCGTCAAACAAACTTTCCGCCTAAAAGAAAGTGTTACGAGACATTATCTTTCCCTCAAATTTACTAAAACGTCAGAGCTTTCGCGATTCGCGAAGAAAGGGGGAAACTCGCCCCTCCCTGCACCAACCCCTATCACATACAGTGCAGTATTGCGTCCAAATAACTGAAAGCAGTCAGGGCGTCGAACTATAACTTTCCGCCTCAAAAATTTGTTTGCTACGAGCCGTTTATCAAATAACTGAAAAGCATTCAGCGCGGGCGTCGAACTATAGCTTTCCGCCTCAAAAATTTGTTTGCTACAAGCCGTTTATCTTTCTCTTAAATTTGCTAAAACATCAGAGCTTTCGCGCTTTGCGCTGGAAGGGGGAATACAGTGCAGTATTTCGTCCAAATAACTGAAAAGCAGTCAGTGCGTCGAACTATAACTTGCCGCCTAAAAAATTGTTTGCTACGAGCCGTTTATCTTTATCTCAAATTTGCTAAAAACGTCAGAGGTTTCGCGCTTCGCGCGGGAAGGTGGAACCCCCTCCCTGCACCCACCCCTGTTATATACAGTGCAGTATTGCGTCCAAATAACTGAAAAGCAGCCAGGGCGTCTAACTAACTTTCCGGCTTAAAAAAGTGTTACGAGCCGTTATCTTTCTCTCAAACTTGCTGTAAAACGTAAGAGCTTTCGCGCTTCGCGCGGGAGGGGGGAAACTGCACCCACCCCCTGGGGAACACGCTTTGCATGCTCATCACCAATTTCCCACTATTTGTGTGCCCCACAACCGCCCCCTAAAATGAAATCCTAGCTATGCGGTTGGATCCTTCACGTCTGCCCCCCCCCCCCCCTCTATTGAAAATCCTGGCTACGCCTGTGCACAGACCCAAGTTCGGCTGTACTGGAACAAGCCTGAATAAAAGCAATTAGTGACACAGATTAGTGCAGGTTTATATAAGGCGGACACGTGATACATAGAGCCATGAAATTTTAGATCCTTCATATAGAGATTCGTTCTGTATACTAAAAGGCATTGGCGGATTTATTGGGGGGGGGGGGGGATAACCGACCCGTCCACCCTTTAATCGCTATCTGGTATTCCTTAAGTGCACACATTTTTATTTTCTATATACTTATTCATGTTTTTGTTTGCTTGATAAGAGATTTTTGGCAGGCTTATTGGGCCGTATCGATAAAATAAAAAAATAAATAATAGCAAAAATGAACACTATAATAAAAGACGTAATAGTAAAAAAAAACCGTGAATAAATATGAAAATTCAAACTTTGCATTGAATTATGTATGTTCAGAACGTTTTTTAATGGCGTAATTTCAAATGAAGGTAGGCCTATATATTATATATATATATTTATATAGTACCCTTCATGATTTTTTTAACACCACTTAAAACCAGTTTCTCCACAGTTACATGAAGCAGTGAAAATTAGAGAATTAGCGTGCGGAGCGCGCGGCGAAATTGAAATCTGATCATGTAATACCTGCATGTTGTATTTCATTGTTTGGAATGTTTCATTTCCTGAGTTTTGATTCAGTTTTCCTTTGTTTTGTTTTGATTTATTTTGGGGCAAAACGAAATGTTTGCCCCCCCCCATATTTTTTTGGGGAAGGGGGGCAACTGCCCCTGCCCCCCCCCCCCAGGATCGATGCCTCTGTAAAGCGCTATTAGACGGGTTTTACTTACTTTTAAACATGGATTAAAGTGTAAAAGAGTGTCACCTACTTAGTCTCAACAACGAAATTATGAAAGCAATGGAAGATGCAAACAAAATGGCTAACATTTGTCGATAAGTGAAAGCGTAAGCTACCCTTGGAGAAGCTTTACAAATCAAGTTCATACTTGATGACGAGAGCACATTTTTTATCTTAAGCTAGCATCTGCTTGCCCAGAAAAGCCCTTGTTCTCCAAAAGCAAGCCCTTGCTTATTCACATTTCTAAGCAAATGCTTGTCTTCAGAAGCATTTGCATGGCATGTGCAAGTAAAGCTTTTTTTAATATTCTGAAGCGTTTTACTTTGCTAGTATTTGCTTGTTTTGAACAAGTACGGATACAAGCAAAAGGTTAGAAAGCATTTGCTAGGTTTTATCGATACCGGCGATTGTGTCCACCACTGCTGAAAGGTATGCGAGAGATGTCCCTTTTCTTAATTTTATTAAAGGGCAATCCAACCTTGGTAGTAAGATGATTTGTGTGAAAGCAGAAAAATAAAAAAAACAGGATGGTGAAAGTTTGAAACAAATCGGACAAGGAATAAGAAAGATATGGGTGTTTGAAAAATGAGATCACTACATCTATGCATGCGAATCTCAAATTGGCAATTTGGTGAGTCGATTGTGACATATTTGCGGACGGCTTAGTCCGAAAGGGTGGGTAGCATCGCGTCGCGTCGCGTTGACGCGAACGCAACCATTCGTCCAAAGCCCCCCCCCCCCCCCCCGGTTTGGCCGAAAGGGTGCGTTGGGAGCGTTGGGTCGCGTCGCGTTGACTGGAATGCCACCATTCGTCCAAAGCACCCCCGGTTTTGCCGAAAGGGTGCGTTGACTTTTTTTTCCTTCTAAATACAGTGTATTATTATTATTATTATTATTATTATTATTATTATTATTATCAGCGGTTCCAGGATTGTGTAAAGGGAGGGGGGCAGAAATGCAGGGCTGTCATCAGGGGCGGATCAAGGATTTTGTAAAAGGGGGGGGGGGCACAGAAATGCAAGTCTGCCAGGGGCGGATCCACGATTTTGTAGAAAGGGGGGGGGGGACAAACAACTGGTTTGTCATCAGGGGTGTATCCAGGATTTCGTAAAAGGGGGCGCACAAATATGCAGGTCTGTCAACTTTGGAGGGAGATCTGTATTTAAATTGCTCAGCAGTGGGGGGGGGGGGGGGGGGGGGTGACGAGAATTTTTTTTTGCAAGCCCTCCAAAAGTCCAATTTTCCTCCCATAATTCTCTGACAAGCAACAACAAAAAAAAAGGTTATCAGTTCTAAAAAGGGGGAGGCATAAAGCATACTTTTCTTTCAAATGGAGGGGGCACGGGCCGGGATCCGTAAATCTGCCACTAGCTGTCACGAATATTCTGTTAGAAAAAGTCTAAACGCACACTTTCGGCAAAACTGTGAGGGGATCCTGGATCCGCCCCTGATGACCTACCTGCATTTCCATGCCCCCCCCCCTTTCTACAAAATCCTGGATCCGCCCCTGATGACAAACCAGTTGTGTGCCCCCCCTTTCTACAAAATCCTGGATTCACCCCTGATGACAAACCTGCATTTCCATGCCCCCCCTTTCTACAAAATCCTGGATCCGCCCCTGATGACAAAAAGCATTTCTGTGCCCCCCCCCCTTTTACAAAATCCTGGATCTGCCCCTGACAGACCTGCATTTCTGTGCCCCCCCCCCTTTTCACAAAATCCTGGATCCGCCCCTGACAGACCTGCATTTCTGTGCCCCCCCCCCCCCCCTTCACAAAATCCTGGTTCCGCCCCTGACAGAACTGCATTTCTGTGCCCCCCCCCTTTCACAAAATCCTGGATTCGCCCCTGATGTCAGCCCTGCATTTCTGTGCCCCCACCCCCTTTTACAAAATCCTTGATCCGCCCCTGATGACAGCCCTGCATTTCTTCCCCCCCCCCTTCCCTTTACAAAATCCTGGAGCCGCTGATAACAATAATAATACACTGTATTTAGAAAGAAAAAAAAAAGTCAACGCACCCTTTCGGCAAAACCGGGGGTGCTTTGGACGAATGGTGGCGTTCCAGTCAACGCGACGCGACCCGACGCACCCAACGCCCCCTTTCGGCCAATTCGGGGGGGGGGGGGGGGCTTTGGACGAATGGTTGCGTTCGCGTCAACGCGACGCGGCGCGACGCGACGCGACCCACCCTTTCGGACTAAGCCTTTGCGGACAACTCTCCCGTTTGTCGTACACAAAAATATCATTAACTTGCGGTTTACTCCAACCCCGACTCCAACGCGCCTTTACCCTCGGGGCAGCGTTCAAAATATATTGAAGATAGCATATTGTTATAGGTCCTCATGAAAGAAACAGATCATATCGAGTAATACATTTTTTTGAAAAAAGTGACATTTTATTAATTTTGTGTGTTGGAGCGAATGGGGGAGTTGTCCACAGCTACATCACAGTGACATTACCTATTCGGCCAATTTGAAATTCCCATATGTATAGTGATTACAATTTTCAAAATTCATAACTTTCTTATTGCTTGTCCGCTTTCGTTCATACATTCACCAGTCTGCTTCTTTGATTTTTCCTCTTTCTTTCAGAGCAACTTGCCATTAAGATTGGATTTCCCTTTAAGTAAAACAAAGTCACAGACACAGGGTCACGTACATTTCCGAATATGATACAGGTATTCGTTTGAGGGGAAAGGTTAACCATCATGAATAAATAAAGCAGTGAATGGTAGGGGTTAATCACAAAAAGGAAAGCAATGATTTTCCTACCCAAATTACTCCGTTTGCAAAGGTATGTTCAACGTAGTGTTGATAGAGAACCAGCGGTATGTCTATCGCCGTCGAAAAAAGCCAAACGGATGCAATAACAATCCAAGCGTTCCGCTTGACCATCCTCGATTTGAGCGGATGAAGTATCGCGATGTATCGATCGCTGGCCACGACCATGAGAGTAAGAATGCTCACATGTACAGAGACACCTGAAAATCGCATGAATGAAAATCAAAATAAAATACTGAAATCAATAAAATGTTCAATATTTTTTAATCTATGGATAAGTTGTGTCAATAAAATGTTAAATATTTTTTAATCTATGGATAAGTTGTGTGTCGGAAGCAGGGTAAAGTTTGAAAGAGCGGAAAGCAGTTTTATACTCTCCCAGTAAAATACAGAGACGGCTGGAAATTGTGTCTATAATAGGCAAAAACAATATACAAAAATGAAATTCATGAAATTCTATCTTTAATCGACGGGTAAGTTATAATTCCCATTTTTTAGCAGCACTATAAAGTTTGAAAGGGCGAAAAAGTTTGAGAATACACTGAGACCTGCATATAAAGATCACTCAAAGGAGACAAAAAGAGGTTTTATGTACCCTCAAAGGGTTGGTCGTCCGATAAAGATAACAATAACGAGATTTTTTTTTAAATTAAAGATCACATTACAAGAAAATTCCATCAAAGTAGATATTGGCTTAATACTTTTCATTGCATATATGGCATAAATTAAACAAGGTTATCCAAATTCAACGCTTGGAAACATTTGAAGTAATGATTATTATCAATTATAAAACGGTAAAATACAGCCCCCGATATATCAGCTGAAAGAGCTCCTCGAACGCTGCTGAGATGTGTGACGACACACCAGGGGCCAGTCCTGTCTAAGCAGACGATGTCCCATAACATCTTACACATTTTTCAGTGCCTGTTTTGTCATCTCCTCTTCACTTATTTCTCTTACTTGACTAGCGTCAGTCTTAATGTTAGTCTGTTGCCTCACTCTTAACTTCGTGTATGGTATTATTTTGATAAAACTGCAGCGTTAAAAAAATAAAGGAATCAGTCACTTGTAAACAAAATAAGACGCCATTGTATTTTCAGCTGCTTGCACCGGGGCATGTTCGGCGTTTCAAGAGGGAACGAATACCATCCGTGTTATTATTCGGAGGGCTTTTCAATATGAAAATGGGGTTTATTTCATTGATCATTGACCCTTCTCCTGTGTATTTACAATCAAACGGTTTTAGTTATCAGAATCAGTTTCCCTTTCCCTTTTAGAATGGTGTGAAATAAGGTCATGTTTAAATATACCAAACTCTTTATAATTTGATAAATAATTGCATTGCAATTACGTTCATTCATTATAGGACGTCGTCTGCTTAAGCAGGATCGATCCCTAGTGTGACGACATCAAAACATCGCTATATTTCTGGCGAATCCTCGGATATTCCAGATGTTTAGAAGAGCTTTTATTGTATCCCCCGGCAGTATGCCGGAGGATACTTTGGATTCAGCAGCGTTTCGCCGCCGCCGCCGCCGCCGCCGCCGCGTCACATTCTTGTGTGCGCTCTAGCGGTCACATTTCTCGACGAATTTTTTTCAAACTTCCTGTGGACATGTATCTTGGTAAAATCTGGACCCCTATAGTTTCTGGTGATGCTGCCCCCAGTGTTCCGTCTTTTATAGGGTAAAAGGCCATATTTTTTGGGATAGTTTGTGTGCGCTCTAGCGGTCACATTTCTCAACGGATTTTGTTCAAATTTTGTATGGAGGTGTCTCTTGGTAAAATCTGGAACCCTATAGATTTTGGTGATGCTGCCCCCAGTGTTCCGTCTTTTATAGGGTCAAAGGTCATATTTTGATAGATGTCTCGTGTGTACTCTTGTGTGCGCTCTGGCGGTCACATTTCTCAACGGATTTCGTTCAAATTTTGCATGAAGGTGTCTCTTGGTGTAATTTAAAAACCTATAGAGTTTGGTGATGCTGCCACCAGTGTTCCGTCTTTTATAGGGTCAAAGGTCATACTTCAGGGCATGGCGTGAGTGCACTCTGCAGGCCACATTTCTCAACGGATTTTGTTCAAATTTTGTATGGAGATGTGTCTTGGTATAATCTACACATGTTTAATTTTGGGTGATGCTGCCCTCATTGTTCCGTCCTTTATAGGGTCAAAGGTCATTTCTCCATTTCTTGCACTCTTACTTCTGCATTACTCGACGGATTTCGTTCAAATTTTGCATGAAGGTGTTTCTTGGTGTAATCTAAAAACCTATAGTTTTTGGTGATGCTGCCACCAGTGTTCCGTCTTTTATAGGGTCAAAGGTCATACTTCAGGGAATGGCGTGAGTGCACTCTGCAGGCCACATTTCTTGATGGATTTCTTTCAAATTCTGAATGGAGATGTATCTTGGTATAATCTACACATCTTTACTGTTTGGTAATGCTGCCCTCATTGTTCCGTCCTTTATAGGGTCAAAGCTCATTTGTCCATTTTGTGCACTTACTTCTGCATTTCTTGACGGATTTCATTCAAATTTTGTGTGGAGATGTATCTTGGTATAATCTACACATATTTAATTTTTGGTGATGCTGCCCTCATTGTTCCGTCCTTTATAGGGTCAAAGGTCATTTTTCCATTTCTTGCACTCTTCTGCATTTCTTGACGGATTTCGTTCAAATTTTGCATGAAGGTGTCTCTTGGTGTAATCTAAAAACCTATAGTTTTTGGTGATGCTGCCACCAGTGTTCCGTCTTTTATAGGGTCAAAGGTCATACTTCAGGGCATGGCCACATTTCTTGATGGATTTCTTTCAAATTTTATATGAAGATGTGTCTCAGAGAAACCTACACATGTATCTAATTTCTACACCATCCTTTTGTTTGAGGGAGGGGATGGGGGAGGGTCTTTGTCCCTCCTTCAAATCGCTGCCAGTGCCGGGGGATACATTTAGCATTGCGCGGCCCCAGCAATGCACATTTCTAGTTTATGTTGTTTTTATAATCATCAGATACGCAGTTGACATAAAACCTATACGATTGCCATATGTAAGCTTCCCAGTTTCTAGTGATACATTAATTGCCATATTTGTGATTTTCTTGTAATGTGATCTTTAAAGGTACACCCGAGAGCTGCCCTACTATTAACAGGCACGAGCATACTCACGCGTACTCACCATACAGTAGGGTGTACCTTTAATTGAAAATCTTGTTAACGATAACGAGATTTTCAATTTAAAAAGTCACACCCTACAGTGTCGTGTGTACGTGTGAGTATGCTCATGAGTAGGACAGGTATACAGAGTGGATCTTTAAGGGCTGGTCACATTTTCCCGATAACGATAACGATAATGTATGCGCATATGAAATGTACCTGTAGGGCTCACATAAGTAATTCTGGTCCCCATTTGCTCACATGTTAAAGCGACAGTAATAAAAAAAAATATCATATTTTGAAAACGTTGGAATGGAATTTGTTATAATGTTCAGAGTAGAGACAAAATATAAAAACTCCTGAATGAGGTGCTTTATTTGGGCATTTTCCCGGCGATAACAAAAGTTATGAAGGCTGAAAAGCGGCTAAACATAACGCTCGCCGAATCGTAGGCTGAAACAGTGGAAATACATTGAGATAATATAAACCCTATAAAAGAACTTAAAGACAAGCTCAATTCAACCGAGGTGTAAGATCAAAAACATTATGACTATCAAACATCATTTGCCTTCTTAAAATTTAAAGAGGACAGATACTCGATTTTATCTGAATTTCTTTAAAGTAGACATTATGAAGATTAAGGGGGAAAAACGACATTAATATATCAAAAGAAAGACTAGAAAACACAGAACAATCAGAACGAGGTTTTAAACTCTAAATCTAATTTAATACAGACGCTCAAATCGCCCCTCCAGCAGCGACGTTTAAGTGAATATCGTTGATTAACGGGTGTTTGCTGGCAAACTTATTCAAATACATTCATGACATTACTCTATGACATTTTCTTGTTTATTCACAAACTGTTTGATGACATGAAGCTTTTGAAACTGAATGAATGACAGCACTCATAATTATATAGTTCTTTGGTGCATGCTTTCATTGGTATTTATGCCGTACATACTCAATTATTGTGTTGTATAAGAACGTCCAACGTGTATTGTTTGAATAAAAAATGATATCTTTTGATATATTATGTAAATATGAATATATAATTTTGGTATCCCAAGTTGGGATATATAGTGATCCAAGATCATCTCTTTACTTTGTTTATGAGCTTTCATATATTTTGAGGGGATGTCATAAGTATTTGATGACCTTTCATCTCATTTCAAAACCAAATAGAGAATGTATATATGTCAATGATTTTAGAAATATGTACCAAATACGTTTTTTGAAAATTTCCATTTATTACGAGGATATCTAATAATAATTTCTTGGTACTACAAAATTTAAATATGCCACGAAAAAGAGACATGATAACGAAGCTTTTCGACCTGCACTCATCAGGTTATCACGCAGGTATATAAATTACTTGAATCAACTATATTATACTCGATGAACCCGGACGCAACCCAGACGTTGTAATTTCAGAACAAACGCAAAGCTTGGACGAACTCCTTTTGTCTGCACAGAAGGGGTTCGTGCGGGGTTCAAGTAATTTGTTATATACCTGTTTCAAGGTGCTATCTGGACCGATATTCAGTTAGAATAGATGATTATAACAACTTACATATAAAATATAGGTGATAATGGAGGCATATATGAGGAAGTGCCGTTTCCCATTCGTTTTGTACACAAAACTCAGAAATTAAGGTCTATCCACACACTGGAATAAACGTACCACTCCACTCTGATATAAAATCACTAGAATCACTAGAAAAAGTAATTCTCAGTATAATTTCGTAGGTAATATTGTAGAAGCATATTATATCCTAAAGTTCGCGTGAATTTCAAAAAGGAATTAAGCTAAAACTACAAAGTTATATGAATGTTTTTGTAAGACGTAACATTTTCAAATGGTATTTGTCCGGGGGGGGGGGGGGGGGGGGCTGACCGTCTTATAAAGAGTTGCGATTGATTCGAATTGTTCGTATTTAACATTAAAGGTTGCGATTAATTTTAATTTGCGATCGATTTCAATCAATAAAAACTCTTTATAAGACAGGGCCCAACAGGTTGCTTTATTTACCTTGTATGAAAGTGGAGGATTTGCACATGAACGCACCGAAAGGCCACGAGTTTTCTTTGAGCGACCCAGCCAGAAACGTCCATTCCGAAAAGCAAGCAACAATCAGATCAGCTACGGCAAGGTTCATGAGATAGTAGTAGGTGGCCGATCTCATGTTCTTGTTCTTGTTCCTGAGGATGATGGTGATTACGATCGTGTTGCCGATGATGGTCAGGAGCATGTTCAAGACGATGGCAGCGACCTTGGCGAAGCCGCTCGCGGTAAGTTTGAATAAAGGCGGTAGCGGCCCTAAATAAACATGACTGGTTTCCTCAAGGGAGGTGTCGTAGTAAGAATCGTTGAAGGAGACATTGGCGCCATTTCGGACAACCGATTCATAATCATCGTACCCCATTGCCATCTCGATAAGTGCTATAGTCTTTGCAGTAGAATAAAGTAGTTTATAGTCACCAACTGTTTCACTTGGTACTCATTATTTTGAAGTACGTAAACGGTTTAGTTTTTACGATCCTTTTCGATTAATTCATTCGCTCATTCTGGATATACATGTACATGTAGGTGAATGTCACAGTACAGTCCTTTAGATTCGCTAAAACCATCTGAAATAAGTTTAAGAAAAAACAGAATATTAATCGAAGTAATTGGAATATTCAGGAAAGTTATCGCATGAAAATGTTTCTGGAGCTATTCCTGTCATTGTAAGCGAGTAGCCTATATCGGAAATGAGAAAGACTGGAAAGACAATTCTTGCTGGCAGTATCTATCTTCGTTTGAGCCCACCCGGCGCAATGATCAGTGTTTACCTCTGCGACGTGATTGTAGCATTCACTGGCGTAGGCAGACTTGTTGAACAGGGGTTACATTTTTTTTTGGGGGGGGTGGGGTTAACAAAGAGAAATCACTGATTCACATAGTAACACACCCACACGCACACCCACAGTGGCGTATCAGGACCTTGGTTTTAGGCTGCGGCAGAAGCAAACCCTGATTTGCGAGAAAATCGGGTTTACAGGGGTTACAGGGGTTACATTTTTTTTTTTGGGGGGGGGGGGTGGGGTTAACAAAGAAAAATCACTGATTCACATAGTAACACACCCACACGCACACCCACAGTGGCGTATCAGGACCTTGGTTTTAGGATGCGGCAGAAGCAACCCCTGATTTGCGAGATAATCTCCAGGATCTTGTCACAAAAGGGGGGAATGGGTGGCAGAGAAAGAAATATATATATATATATATATATACAGAGAGAGAGAGAGAGAGAGAGAGAGACTGACTGTCAGAAAGACATGAATGAAGGGGAAAATGAAGAGAATAGAAAGAAAGTCGTCAACATGCATCGGCCGATTTATAGGTAATAAGTAAGAAAAATATATCAGATTTTAGCTTTTAAAAAAAGAAAATTGAATTATCGAAATATATTGTGAGGAATACCTTTATGAACACCACCTATAATACAGAAATCAAATTTTCCAAGATATATTCAAGGAAAGTGGGTTTTTACAACATTATTTGTAGAATGAAATAGACCACTTCGGTAATGTATGCAAATTATATGCATACCTTTCAAACAAAGGTTGTTCTTGACAACCTGAAAGCTTGCCGGACATAGCAACAAATAATGTATGCACACTGGATTCCAAGCATTGAGCTCAGAGAATATATGTGCATAAATTTGTCTACATTGCAGAAGCGGTCTATTGGAAAGTATAGCACATTTACATCACAGCATCTCATTAGCATAATGAGGACATTGCCAAATTCAGATCTCCATTCATTTCACGATTCTAGCATTTCAAATATTCATAATTTTCCCTGTTTCCTCGAAATTTCACTGATATGCTTCTTTGATTTTTCTGCTTCTATTAAAATGCATTTATTTGGGGGGTTTCATTCTCCTTTAACGCGATACCTCAAGAATTATTTGAGGTATGAGCTTCAAACTTACCACTAATATAGGCCTATTATGGTTATGTACAGTATCAACACAGGAAGACGATGTGATTAGATTTTGGGGTATATAGGTCAAAATTCAATACTTACACAGGCCAAATATGAAAATGCAGGTTTTAGCTTTGTTAGCGCGATATCTCAAGAGGTATTTGAGGTATGAACTTCAAACTTGGTGCTATCAGCCTGGGTATACGATTTAATTAGATTTGGGGATACGTAGGTCAAAGGTCAAATGTCACAGAAGTCAACACTGAAATTTCAGGTTTTCTCAAGAACCATTTGAGGTACGAACTTCACAAGAGGTAAGTATGCATCAGTGTAGTAAGACAAACTAAGGTCGAAGCTCACAGACAGACCGAGGTCATTTACCATGAAACTTCAGGATTTTAGCCTCCCTACTGCAATATCTATTGAATAATTTGAGCCATTAACTTCAAATTTGGTGCTAGTATGTATTACCATATTGAAATGAACTGATTGGATTTTTGTTTATGTAGGTCTAGTATCAAAGGTCATAGAGGTCAATATGCATGAAAGTAAACATTTTTAAAGAAAACTTTGGTTATCATCATAATTGTCAACTATTTTGTATACATGAATAGGCGGAGCTAAAGTGATCGGACTTTTGCTTTGTTAGGTCAAAGGTCAAAGTTCAAAGAAGTCAATTAGCTTCTTATTCGTGGACATTCTTGAACCCATTTTATAACAGATATTATAAAACGGGTTCAAGAATGCAGCCATCCTGATTGTTGAAATAACACCACGTGACCGTGCAAAAAAAAAGTGATAACGCACGGCAAAAAGTCTCCAAAAAGCACGGCTGAGCTGCGCGTACGCGTACCTCTGGTGCGTGCAAACTTAAAACGCAATGAAATCGCGTAGTTTAATTGTCATTTTAGCGCAGGGATTACATGCGCGCACTGAAACGCCCATGACTTTTGTTGGCTGCGCTTCTGTGATGTCATCCAGGGGCGGTATTCTGAAAACTGTGTTATCTTTTGTGTTAAGGAAAACTGTGTTAATTGTCATAACAAATTGAAATTGCGCGCAATGAACACTAATCACTGGTGATTGCGCAGATGTCTCTGTAAACTTTACGCGGGCACAGCCATCTTTGCGCAATCATTAACCAATGACTTGTCCTGATTTTGATTTGTTATGACAATTAACATCGTTTTACTAACATAAAAGATAACACCGTTTTCAGAATACGGCCCCAGGAAAGCAAATGGCAGCCTCCATGACTGTGCGACTCTTGGCGTTTCTATGGAGTTCGTAACCATATTTATAGACTTCATAATCATATTGCCGACCCGTTTTACAAAACTATTAATACATGGTTGTGAGTTCGTGCGTTAGTGCAATCTGGCAATACGCAGGTTTCTATCGTGGTGTCCAACACACTCGGCTTGCGCCTCGTGCGTATAGTATGGCAGGGGTCCTAAAGCTACGCGGGTCGTAAAGATACGCACCACTTTTAATACGCGTTGTCTATGGGAGAATACGCGCTCCACCATGTCCACATACATGGGACTAAGAAGAAGGATTCCACCACGAATTCCACCACGAATAACAATACGCTTTCTTCTGATAAAATTTAAAAGTGCATGCCTCAAAGGCTGAGATATTTCTAAAGAATGCAGTGTTTGCATTTACATGTAACATCGTCCCTTAAATGTTAGGTTATTTATTCCTCAATACAACTAATTCAATTTCTGTTATAACAATTAAGACATTTAGGCACAATTTTTCATCATTCATGAAGTGATTAGTAAATGTTATTTATTTGATATCAGAATGGTAAAAAGGTATTTTAGTCCATGGATGAACTTAAGACTGTGACAGGTGACAGGTTCCTACTCCTAGCTTGCTACATAAATCATTAAATCATCAAGTTTTATATTTGATGATGGAATCTGCATATCGGTTATTGGTATGTTTTTTGCAATCCCAAGTTCATAATGGTAATATGTATGTACACATGTATATGTCACTATTATTTTGACTGAAGGAGTTGATAACTCTTTGTACATCTCGATTGATCAGTCACGGATGTGGGATACATTGCTCCATTTGCATAAAGTTGATATATAGATGAAATATTTTGATTCAGTTTTTATAAGAATAAGAAAAGATATAAATAACAATATATATTTTTAAATTATATGAAAAATAGATCAATCATCATCCATGGGTTTGGCCTACTATTGTTGCAGGACGTGTAATAATCGATGGGTTTAACCTACTGATGATGTATGAATTATTACAGACTTTCTTCTGATAAAAGTTGAAAGTGCATGCCACAAAGGCTATGATATTTTTTTACAAAAGATCATACAAAACAAAAAAATCATACAATAACTTTAAGAACAATTGAGCTCTGCCTTGGTTATCTAAGTTTAACCATACACATCAGACTTGAAGTTTTTAATAGAGACCCTGAGTTTACTCATTTTTATTGGTGTTATATTATTGTATAATTATCATTAGTAAACTACAGATGTTTAATAACAATGTACACTGTATATTCCCACAGTCTCTCTCAAAGGTTACGCATGATGATATTTCTTTTATGATTTACTATATATTTATATTAAAAAAATACATGTATATATATATTCTAATGTTAATATTCAGGTACATCAATTTCATATAAAACAAATAACGATCAAAGTATACATGTAATATATTTATTATTTTGTCTTATGGAAGTAGCAAACATGGCTGCATTGTAGCTTAACTCTTACATGTAACATGCCATAGAGGTCAATGGACTTTATATGCATTACATGTAAGTGGTGACAGCTGGCGACGTTGGCATGTTGAGAGTTAATCAATTAGTATACAAAGTCTGTTTTATGTTTAAATATGTATGTTATAAGTACTCATTAATGAAATGACAAACTGAGTTTTTTATCTTCCTAAAAAGAAAAGTAAAACAGAAAAGAAAAGAAAGTTTTGTTTTTGTTTCAGTTCAATTTCAATTCAATTTTAATTCAATTCACTTTCGGTCTATAATGCAGTGTTTACAACTGTATATGATTTACATTAAGTGTTGATCTACATGTTTACACTTAAAATAATCAAAGTGCATTCATGGAATCTGGAATTTGATAGTGTGTGGTGGTGCGGCCGGGAGTTGGACTATTTGGAGCGGAACGGTGGAATTTGTACGCAGGTCCCATTGTTCTGGTTTGAATGGTTTGGTCGTGGCTGCCGTCTTGTGTTATATATTTTAAAACTTTAATGTGCCTGAAAATTTATCCTTTTTTCTTTTAAAACAAATGTTGGTATTACTTCAATGTACAAATACAAGTCATTGGCTGGGAATGGGAGGGGCTTTCGGCTCAATCTCATTCTCAGCCGATGAACTTAATGTTCCATTAAGTAGCCTAATGGTAGAGATGCTCCTTGTATGTTTTGTAGCTATGATCAAGAATAAGATTTTTTTGTATGATTTGTGTTCATCCTTCATTTCACGTTTTATCTCATTCTGTCATCCCACTCCTTCATCTGCCACTTTTCATATCACTTTCCTTCAAAATCATTTTACACTCAGTGACTTCAAAATTCAGTTTTTAACATTACGCATACAAAATTATGGATCCCGACGCTAACCTGCAACCAAACTTTGATTTAAATGATTTCATCTTTAATAGCAATTATTATACACCTCAGGAATTCACTTCTAGTTTCAACCGTGCGTCTAAAACCTTTAGCTTACTCCATATAAACTCTCGAAGTTTGAATAAAAATTTTGAACATTTTGAAACATTTTTATCTTCTCTTAATAATTTTCCTTTCTCGGTAATTGGTGTCACTGAAACTTGGCTGCATTCTGTTTCACCTGATTTATTTAACTTACAAAATTACCAGATGATTAGAAACGATCGCATAGGAAAGAAAGGTGGTGGTGTTGCCCTTTATATTCAAGAACAATTACAATTTATAATCCGTCATGATTTATCTCTCAAGGAAAGTGAAACACTATTTATTGAAATTAAAAATCCAAAAGAGAAGAATATTATCATTGGTTTAATATATAGACCCCCGAACAGCCAAATCGATTCATTTTACGGGGATTTAGAATCTATGTTTGATACTTTATTGCCAGAAAACAAAAGATTGTATTTTATGGGTGATTTCAATATTGATTTACTAACTCAAAATAATAATTGTGAACAGTTTCTTCAAGTAGCCTATTCAAACGCTTGTTACCCGCATATCACAAAGCCTACAAGAATTGATACTCATTCCTCGACTTTAATTGACAATATATTTTCTAACATTTACGATACAGATATAACTAGCGGCCTCCTATATTCAGAGATTTCAGATCATCTTCCAATTTTTATTATATGTCAAAATAATATTTCGAATGATGATCGGAACAATCCAACAACTTTTCGTAAGGAGACAAAAGAAAATATCGAATCTTTTAAGAATGATCTTGCCACCGAAGATTGGTCGAGTGTGCACTCTCAGCAAAACGCAAATATCGCATACGAAATCTTTAACAACAAATTGCAATTTTATTATGATAAAAATTTCCCCTTAGTCACATCTAAGAGAAGCCGTAAACGGAGTAAAAAACCCTGGATAACAAAAGCAATTTTGAAATCAATACATACGAGAAATAAACTTTACAAAATTTACCTAACCAACCCAAATAGCCATAACTGTTATAAATATAAGAAATACAGAAATAAATTAACTGATATAATTCGAACCTCTAAAAAAATGCATTATTCTCAAAAATTAAACCAAGTTAAATCGAATATGAAAGCTACATGGGACATTATCAAAAATGTAATGGGCAAGAAGCCACAACAGTTACCCAAAGAAAATTTTACTTTGAATGACAATATCATTCACCCTGATGACACAGCAAACTCATTTAATTCATATTTTGTAAATCTTGGTCCCAATCTTGCAAAGAATTTTGATAGGCAAAATAAAGATTTCACTGAATTTCTTCCTGAACCGATTCTATCATCTCTCTTTCTCAACCCGACTAATCCTACCGAAATAATTAACATAACAAAAGAACTCAATTCAAGTAAATCTAAGGGCCACGACAGAATAAGCACATTTCTTCTTAAACAAATTATATACACTATTGCTTCTCCACTAACCCATGTTTTTAATCTTTCAATCACGACGGGTATTGTCCCAAGATCTCTTAAAATTGCAAAAGTTAATCCAGTTTACAAAAAAGAAGACCCCCACCAAATAAGCAATTACAGACCCATTTCCATTCTTTCGAGTATATCCAAAATTCTTGAAAAAATTATTCACAAAAGACTTTATAAATTTTTGAACAATCATAAGCTACTTAATAATAATCAATTTGGTTTTAGGAAACAATATTCAACTGACTTAGCTCTAGTACAATTTTATGATAAAGTAACTGAGGCAATTGCCGATAAAAAACATGTTATAGGAATTTTTATGGACCTTTCTAAGGCATTTGATACTCTTGATCATGACATCTTATTAACAAAACTTCAGACATATGGAATTCGAGGTGTAACGCTATCTTGGTTCCACGATTATTTATTGGATAGGAAACAATATGTAGTATTTAATGGTACGTCATCCACTTCTTTATCAATTCAATGCGGTGTCCCACAAGGTTCAATATTAGGCCCCCTCCTTTTTTTACTATATATTAATGACATAAGTAACACATCCTCCTTATTATCCTTCATTTTGTATGCTGACGATACCAATATTTTCTATTCTCATGTTAACTTAAATACCCTGATCCACTTTCTCAATCAAGAATTGCCCAAAGTATCAACCTGGTTCAAATGTAACAAATTGTCTCTCAACATACAAAAACCTAATTTTATTTATTTCAAACATGCCAATAATCGTATGTTTGATTTTCCTTTAGCAATATCAATTGACAATATGCCCTTAGAAAGAAAACGATATACTAAATTTCTAGGTGTTTTCATAGATGAAAACTTGAATTGGAATCATCAGTTAACCCACATATAAACATCTATCGCTAAAAATATTGGTGTACTTTATAAAACTAAAAATTATCTTCCGAAAAATACTCTTTTTATGTTATATAATACTCTTATATTGCCATATATTACTTACTGTAATTTAATATGGGCTAACGCTAAAACAAATATTTACCCGATTTATATATTACAAAAGAAAGCTCTCAGAATCTGTTCTGGCTCTCACTATTTAGCTCATACAAATCCCATTTTTAGTCATTTCAAAACATTAAAAGTCTTTGATATTAATTCACTCCAAAGCTTACTTTTTATGTTCAAATACAGAAATAACCTACTACCGGATACATTCAATGATTTCTTCACACTTAATACGAATGTTCACTCATATCCCACCAGTAACTCCCTAAATTATCATTTGGTAAATCCTAGGCTATTTATTGCACATAAGACAATTCGACACCATGGCCCAGATTTGTGGAATTCACTTCCAAACTCTATAAAATCTTGTCAAAATCTTTTTGCATTTAAAGCTCAAGTTAAAACAAGTTTGCTAATAGAGTATAATAGTTCAAATTAGTTACAAAGGTCAAACCACACTTTAAATCAATAGTCCATGTTCTGATAAATCAAATGATCTTTAGTTACCAAATTTACCGAAGTCCTGGCTGATACATTTCATCAACTCATTATTCATCAACAGACATCATTTTCATTTTTTCATTTTCATCGTCATTTTATCACTTTCATCGTCATTTTATCACTTTCATTCATGTACACACTATACAAAAATCTAGATATGCGTATATTTCGTCTGAATAATTCCCTTATTTATTTGACCTCCATTCTGCTTCTACGTATATTACACTGATTTATTTGGGCTGTCATGTTTTCAAACTTAAGTTTATAATGGCAGTCCGTCTTCTGCTCTCTGAATTTCAATGCGTTGAATAATTTATAATTCATAAACTGAAATGTAATTATATTATTATCAATATGTATATTTTGATCACGTTATGTTCTTTTCATTTTATGTGAATGCATTGTTATATTTTCCCTGTTATTGTATGCTCTTATAATTATGATTGCAAGAAAATAAATTCAAACAAACAAACAAAACAAACCACTGCAAGTTTCATTTTAACAGGCATAATGAGAAGAAAAATCGTAAGTTTATCGTTCTTAGACATCTATATACTTCGTGATTTTTTACTTATGTACCATAATGTTTTAAAAGAATGTCATTAAAAGCATAAAAATACCGTTTTTCTTGCTTGATGTTTGCACTTGTGAGTGGTGCGTAGCTTTAGGACCCCTTTCAAAATGCGGTGCATGTTCGTTTCTCATGCTCTTGCGCACGTTCCAATGTCCTGCATACAATCGCCCCAGTTGCGCTGTTTGTGCGTTTTATTCGGCCCCTGGACCGTGCATGTACGCTCCTGCAAAATGGAAATTTACACTTTGTCCACGGGATTGACGATTTCAACAACGGATAAACAAAATACCATCCGTTTCTTGTACGTTGGGCCGATCCGTCGATGTGTGACTAGTACTATTTTTGTGAAAATTGTGGAGCAGTTTAAACAAAACACTGCATGACACCACAAAAGGGTAAACAATGTTTGGAAACAGTATTGCGTTTGATGTAAAGTTTTTGTGGTTCAAATATTGATATGAATAAGAAGTTTATGGTAATATGACACAGAAAATCCAGATTATACTATGATAAATATCATGGTTAATTTAGCTGAATATTACATGTCATTTATGTAGTGATAACTATATTGAGAGTTACAAACTCTCCACTCTGACCCCCCTTGGCAAGCCATCAGTACTCCACTGTCAAGACCGAGGTTGACCTCCAATGTCACAGCAGGGATGTCTTTTTTATGTGAACAGCAGGGATGTCTTACAATAACATATCTACAGGCTGCAGCTAATATATTATATCACATAAAACCAGCGAGTTGGGAAGCGATACACTCCTTGATATGCATTCATGCTATTTGAAGTTGTCATCTGAATAAAGAATCGGAGATCGAACTGTAACAGCAAGTCTGATTGTACTTTTATTGTACTAGCATCAATAAGAGAACCAATAATCTCTACAATTTATCAAAATCATGTTTCAGCAACTGAAAAAGACAACAAATGAACCACATTTAAACGAGTGGAAATAATGATATTCTCTATAAATTGTGTAGGGCAAGCCCAAGCTATATATGGTCACACACGTTGCCTATCTGATCACTGTACTCGTAGTACTTTTAATTACTGCTTGAATTGGACCAACTGCTGATAAACATGATACTATTGGTGACAATATGTGTTCACAACATCAGTTTACTGGGTAAATTACGAATGAAACACTGTATAACAAAATACTTCCCTAATATACATGTATAAGAATATATTTATATAATAACGCCTAATTATATATTTCATGTGGAATTAACTTTATTGTTGAAGATGATAAGTTAGTGTTCTTATATTGAATAGAAAGAAGTAGTTATGATTTTCATCGTGTGAAAAAGGTTACCTGCAAAGGGAAAGTTTACTTTGATTTCCGTAATCCTGGACAGATTTGTAGATGAAATAAACCATCTTATTGTCATCTAGGAAGTTGAGAGTGTACATAGATATACGTGTCGGCTTTCCCCCCTGAAGGTTCATAATTCCGAAGGTTCGTTACTCGGAAAGTTCGTATTTCCGAAGGTTCATAATTCCGAAAATGAAATAAGATTTGTAATTCCTAATGTGACAGAGGGTTTATAATTCCTAATAATTTCGAAAATGTGATAGAACCCTACATCAATTTTTCGGAATTACAAACCGGAATAATCAACCCTATTTTCGGAACTACGAACCCTTTTCATTTTCAGAAATGCGAACCCTATTTCTATTTCGGAATTAGGAACCCCATTCAGGGGCGGATCCAGCGCGAAAATGGAGGGGGGGGGGGTATACACAAATGTCCGAAAATTTCTGACAAGCAAAAAAAGATTTTTGTGGTCCATCTCCAGAATTCGGCCGATTCGCCCCCCCACCCCCCCTCTGGACAGCCTAAAAAAGGGGCCGCGGCCGATTGCCCCCCCCCCCCGGATCCGCCCCTGCTATTTCATGTTCGCAATTATGAACTTTCGGATACACAAACCTTCGGAATTATGAACCTTCGGTGTCATGCAACTATGCTCGGAATTATGGAATCCTTTTTCATTTTCTGAATTATATCATGGGAAATTTGTGTTTCGAATTTATGAAATACGAAACTTGGGGAAAATGAGTGCCCCCGATATACTTACTTGCGAAATAATCAACTGTGGCATGCAACGTCGAGTCCTTCCCCTCATCAGCAGTGCTTTTCTAAAAAGTATAGCCCAGTCAACAAGGAATTACATGTGCCTTCTACAAGTCATATAAACAGGTATCAAGTAACTTTAAAGTCCTCTTCTTGGAACGTATAGGTGCAAAGAATAAAAACGGTGTTTAAACAGGGAGGTCTCTCTTCCACCTCCCTGGTTTAAACTTGTCTATT
This sequence comes from Heliocidaris erythrogramma, assembly GCA_025617745.1. Classification (NCBI taxonomy): domain Eukaryota; kingdom Metazoa; phylum Echinodermata; class Echinoidea; order Camarodonta; family Echinometridae; genus Heliocidaris; species Heliocidaris erythrogramma. Next base: position 18,767,379 of record CM046867.1, read on the forward strand.
GAGCACGAGCAATAAGGAGAATTTGATGTCCATTGAAAGGAATCCAGTTACTCATGTAAAACATAGCATAAAAGTCCTCGAAATTGGATGTAAATTCAAATTCCATCTGCAGAAATACAGGTAGATTTATGTTCGTTTTTATTATTCAAAGTTTCACGTCGGATTGTCCGAGATCTATAATGTATCAAAAATGTAAAATGCATATAGAACTGCGTGAATCCTCTCTTCAAATAAAAGTGTGTTGACGAGTAACCTGGTGCAAGCGGCGCCGTGTGTTCTACCCGAAAACGAAACCGTCACCTTTCAAGATCCTTGATGGCTTTTGCTGAACAGTCGGGGGCGGATCGAGCGCCGAGTCGAAATTTTCAAACATTTTTCAGGAATTGTATGTATGGTATCTTTTTAGAAGCAAAAATAAAAGGAGGAAAAAGGTGGCCTAATGGGAGCATGAATTACTTATTAACTTTATCCTTCCATCATTTTTCCATCTATATCTTTCGTCATATTATTCCTTGTTTTTATCCTTCTGTAAACTATACTTCCAGCCTTCCTTTCATTATGTTATTCCTTTTTATCATCTTTTATTCTATGTTATACTCTTTATATTAATTTCTATAATTTTTCTCTCTATATTTAGTTATGCTATTCTTTCTTTTACTCATTCTATCATTTATTATATAGCTTTCCATATTTCCTTTTGAATAATATTATTCTTTGTTTTTTTTTATCATCTTCTCTTTCACCTTTCCACCTATGTTAATCTTTAACCTACTCCTACTGTCATTTCTCTATATATCCTCCGTTATTTTATTCTTTCGTTTTATCTATCATTCTTCTCTCCATCTTTCATTTAATTATGTTAATCTTTTATTCAGTTTATCATCTTCTCTTCCATATTTCCTTATGTTACTCTTAATATATTTATCCTTCTATCATTTATGTGTCTATCTTTCGTTCTGTTATTCTTTTTTTCTTTCCGAGTCATCCGCTATTCCATCTATCTTATACCTTTCTATCCTCTCTGGTTCTCTCGATCGGTTTTCTCTGCATTATCCTTTTATCATCTTTTCTTCCATTTTTCATTATGTTACTCGTTATCCTTCTTCCATTTCTCTCTGTATCTTTCGATATGCGTTTTCTTTCTCAGTTCCCTTTATTGTTCTTTTTTATTCTGAAATCGGGAAAAATCATAGTGAGATGGACTCTTTTTCTATTTGATTCTTTGAAGACACCATACAACTTGGGGGGCTAATTTCGACCCAGCGCGCCGCGCCGCGGCCCTACTGTTTAATAAATGCCCATGCATAAGTATTCAATCAGACAAAGAATTACATATTTCTTGCTTAGTGAGTCGGATATTATTTGTGAGGCAAATAATGAACTGGGACTTTAGCCCGTTAGAATAGTTTCGTGAATAATGGAGATATATAGAGGAACGGTGCCGAGTGGAAGGGAAAGAGAGACTGACAGACATAGAAACGCAGAGACCTCTTTATGGAATAAGGACCATTGGAGTATTTATGGACCTTAGTAAGCCCTTTGATGCGCTTAATCATTAAATCATTTTGGGTAACCTACCAACTTTGGCATAAGAGGAATCACTCTTTTACTGGTGTGAAGTTATTTATCTAATTGACATTATTAGTTACTACTTTTCAAAATATAGATGCTGATATACTACCAAATAATACAATGTGGAGTCCCTCAGGGAAGCATTTTAGACCCCTTTTGTTATTTTTTATATGATTCCTCTCTGCTAAAGTTTGTTATATTTGATGATACAAATTTCTTTCTCATCCAAATCCTCTACTCAACGAAACCATGAAGACCAACATATTCAATTGGTTTAGAATGTAACAAATTATCTTTAATTCTGAGTAAAACCATTTTCATACATTATTAGGAACAACAGTGCATTGATGAATAATTAACATTTTCACAAAGCTATTGGGGGAATTACTGAATAGAAAAGAAGGAAAGTACAAAGTTCTTGGGTATTACGATCGATCAGTGCTTGAATCCTAACGCGCACATTGATAATGTAGTTACTTCTGCATCATGTGGAATAGGAATTTTATTTAAATTAAAACCATATGTTTCCCTAAATACATTGTGTATAACGCTATAATCTTGCCACATATCTCTTATTGTTATCTTGTCTGGGCCAGCCAATAATCTAAAATCAACCATGTTTTACTACTCCAAAAGAAAGCAGGTCGCCTGTGTACAAATGCAGCACATTTGGCAAATAAAGAACCCCTATTCCATAGATTACTTACGCTTCCGGTCTTTGAACTGCACTCGTACCAAATTGCCATATTCATGCATAGATTCCACTCCTCAAGCGTTTGAGATAGGCTGCATGATCTTCATATAAATGAAAACAAGTCGGGAAGACAAATCTTATAGTGCAAATACAAAAACAGGCAATAGTTACATTCACATGTTATATACAGTATTTATGCTTCTTTATCAGTTCAATGGATAATGTAACTCAATAATAATAAATAATAATATTGTCCATTTATATAGCGCAGCTACTATACAAATATACTCTGCTGTGCTTTATAAAGTATCATACCCAGGCTTTAGCCCAGCTGCCATGATAAGGCATTCAAGGAATTCCTTCCTACCGGGTATCCAATTACTTCACCTGGGTGGGGAGTGGCAAATGTAGATTAAATGTCTTGCCAAAGGACAGTAGTGCCGCGGCGGGACTCGAACCACCAACCATGTGATGCACAGTCCGCTGACTTATCCACTAGACCACGACACCTAATACAAGTGTATGTTATTCTCTCATGTAAATGCAAGGAGGTACTAGGCAAGCCTAGTACCTCCTTGGTAAATGTAATTAATTCTGTTTGAATACTCCACTCCGGAATCCACTATCTCGACAAGCATCGCAAAAACTTTTTATTTATTCCTTTGGTCAGACCAATCACATTTATTATGTTGTGATTCATTTTGTTTAATCTTTTCCAACTGTTATCAAGATCCTGATTTTTTTTGAAAGATCACAATATTCTGATATAAAACCAATGCTATCTAATAACTACGCTACAAAGTTTAACCAGCAAGATATGCATTCTAAAGCACAACGTCTACGCAAAGGCTAATTTGTTATAAGATATTTTATCCTTGATTAATCAGATTTAACTTTCATCTACGAGCCTTAAAGTGTGTAATCCAATTGTCAATGATTTCCAGTCACCACTATGTTCACATCAAATATTCAGTGTTGCAAGTTTAAGGTTCAAATCATACTGTCTAAAGGCAGCTTACCATCACAGTACATTGAAACCACTAAGGTTACGACATTGGATTAAAAAAGAAATCACCTATATTGTCAGAGTGGTATTCATAAGTTTGTTGAATACCTCTAAAGTTATACATCATAATATTATATTCATAGAAATATCTCCTCTCAGCATAGTTCATTCAACATGAGCAAGCTAATATTGGTTGCTCCTGTTATAAAGAATAAATACACCTCTAGGCACAATTAGAAACGTAGTGAGATAATTGGCTAAAGAAATTTTTAAAAGATCATAAAGATAAAGAATAGTTGTCACGCCTGATCTTATTTGGGTGTATTCGATTTACATACGATATCATAACTGCCTGGTTATTATCATGTATATATATCTAACTCATATTTACACTGCATTCTCGACGTTCAAAGCAATCTCTGATTAAAAAAATATGTATATAAACAGTTACATTTACACGAATAACGGTTGCCATGACAACGGAAAAGAATACAAATATATTTTTGTTAGTTTGCATTACGGAGAATATCATTCTGAACAGAATCTCCAAGTTTCATTGAATGAGGATCATAATATAAAAAATACGGCCTAAAAGGTAACTGTTTATGTGTTCAATGTGTTGACAAATATCGAAAAATCTCAAATTTCTCAAAATGGAGGTTTACATATACTTTGCAGGGTACTCTGCTAATAAGCAATTAAGATTACTATCATCAAAATGGTGTTTATATACACCAAAGAGATGTACTATATCTTTATTCTGTCTAAATATTGTATCGAACTCGTATCAAAACTAAATTTTAAAAACCGAATCACTTGTCACCCCAAAATATCAAAAAACTTATCCAAATCATGTTGGTTTGTACTGAAATAGACGGTTCCCATGGCAACAGTGAGTAAGGTGCATACATTTGGTTTGTATCAAACTGTGCAAAATATAATTATAAATACGATGACCTAGTTTCAATGAAATTTGATAATCATATAAAACGTTACATGGAAATATGTCCAAAAGTGACAATGGGACCCCCTAACAAACTGAAGAATAGGCCCATTTTCGTCACCTCGGACGCCATCTTGAATTTCGTCATGAGAGGCCCCTTTTTTCTTGTTAACATCTGGAATATCTTTTATCGAGACTACTCCTCTACCACTGGGCAATCACCCCTTTAACGGGAAGACATGTACTGATAATGATACCACTAATTTCATGATAATGATGATCTTGGACAAGATTTTTGTTCTTCTATTGGAAAAAGGGATCATAATTTTGTAATTTTGTGTCCATGTTCATGACCGCATTGGCAAAGGGCAAATCCCTATTTCATTAGAGATCTGCTTCTACTTAAAGCTACCTTCTATTAATGGTCAAGTCCCTCTTGAATGAGGTCTAGCTCATACATTCAAGGTAGTATCTTTCAGTTAAGTCTGAAATAAAGATTGCATGCATCATTATTATAAAACAAAAATCAAACTTCCTTTTGTATATAGGAGCTGATTATGGGGGGGGGGGGGGCAAAATCTTTGACTGGGATGTTGGAAGGGGGTGCATGCATGTGGGGACAAATGCTACCCTCGTCGCCTTCCTCCTGATGTTACACTGATGTATTATTTTTAGAGTCCTATCACTGCCGTGCTGGTGGGGGGATTGGGGGCTGCATGACCAAAAAAAAAAAAAGGAAGAGGAAAGAGGAGAGAGAAAAGAAAGAAAATGAAGAAAAGAAAGAAAGAAGAAGAAAGAAGACAGAAAGTTTTTTTTTTTTTTTTTTTTTTTTACAATAGTTACGTCTCTTAGAACATAATGGCTGAATTTTCTTAGTATCTCCCCGTCCATAAAGGTATGCCTCTTTTGCAGGGAAAATGTATATTTGTTTTATCACAATTTTCTAAATAGTTTGGCTCTGAAGTGCCCTAAAATGCAAAGTTTCACTCATAATAATGGAAAATCATCTCGCTCTTTCGCTCAGCTAATCAGCTCCCTCGTTTAATGCACCTAAATTTTAATTAAAGAAAATATATAAACAGATATTACATGTATGTGTATTACATATAGGCAGAAAAGAATCGTTCCCCAAAATCGAAAGTCTGAAAGAATTGTCTTAATGATGATTTCAGCTTCCTATCCCCATAAGAGAGAAATGGTAGATAATCAGCTCAGACTTTGATTTACCTGCGTGGATAAAAGTGGTCTTAAATGCAAAGTTTCAAACAAAAAAACGTAACAATTTCTGGCTTGGTGCTACGCGACCTCGCAAAATATTGACCAAGAACGTTGAAAAATGTGACATTTCCATGTTAAAGCAAAGTGTAAGGTTTTCTTGTTTGTGGGACTAGAGTACTAGCGGTTCACTCTTTTTATTTAACTTTTATCATTTGTTACTCAGTCGACGTGTACCTTCTTGTGAGCTTTCATGTAATCAAATGTATCACTACATTGTTCCTAAATGTATACGAAAAAAATGCAGAGATTGAGTACATTGAACCCCCTTCTGCAGCGCGTGCAAAGTCAATCGGGATTCGATGTGACGAGGCATTTGCAGTATTAATATATAACCATGATAATCCTTATAGGCTCAGCTCCCTCAAAATTCATGGCTCATTACGCCACTAGCAATATGGTCCCTGCATTTTAAAGGGATGATAGTAATAATGGGTTCTTGTATAGCGCACATGTCTGTCAGACTAATAGACAGGGGCGTCGATCCGTGTTCATGATGGGGAAGGGGGTGATGACCGGCGAGGGAGCGAAGCCAGTGGCGTATCCAGGGATTATGGCGCCCGGGGCAAACAATGAAGTTAGGCACCCCCCCCCCCCCCCCCCGCACAGTGCCCAAACTGATCTACGTTATTGTACAAGCGAGGGAGCAAAGCGACCGAGCGGAATTTTTTTTTCATTTTTAATCCAAGGCCTGTGGTTTAAAAGGGGACACGGGCCGGTCGTACCTCCCCCTAAATCCGCATGTAGATAATAGGATCTCATTTTCTTTTCCAGGTGGAGTTGTGGGCAGAATGACATAAAGCCAGTTCGTAGATGCAATCTGAGCATGAGCAGATAAAGGTCATCTGTGACAAATTCTAAAACCCACTGACACGAATACTTGATATGCGCTCATGTCTCATGAATGTCATGCAATAATATTCATTTATGCCTCAATGGTGCATTCCTATCCAGGTGGAAGTATTCTTTTTAAAGTAGCTATCCAAAGAAAATCACAAATATGGCAATTAATGTATCACTAGAAACTGGGAAGCTTACAGATGGCAATCATATAAGTTTTATGTCAACTGCGTATCTGATGATTATAAAAACAACATAAATAAAAGCTCTTCTCAGCATCTGGAATATCCGAGGATTCGCCAGAAATATAGCGATGTTTTGATGTCGTCACACTAGGGACCAATCCTGCTTAAAGCAGACGACGTCCTATAATGAATGAACGTAATTGCAATGCAATTATTTATCAAATTATAAAGAGTTTTGTATATTTAAACATGACCTTATTTCACACCATTCTAAAAGGGAAAGTGAAACTGATTCTGATAACTAAAACCGTTTGATTGTAAATAAACAGGAGAAGGGTCAATGATCAATGAAATAAACCCCACTTTCAAATTGAAAAGCCCTCCGAATAATAGCACGGATGGTATTCGTTCCCTCTTGAAACGCCGAACATGCCCCGGTGCAAGCAGCTGAAAATTCAATGGCGTCTTATTTTGTTTACAAGTGACTGATTCCTTTATTTTTTAACGCTGCATTTTTCATCAAAATAATACCATACACGAAGTTAAGAGTGAGGCAACACCCTAACATTAAGACTGACGCTAGTCAAGTAAGAGAAATAAGTGAAGAGGAGATGACAAAACAGGCACTGAAAAATGTGTAAGATGTTATGGGACATCGTCTGCTTAGACAGGATTGGTCCCTGGTGTGTCGTCACACATCTTAGCAGCGTTCGAGGAGTTCTTCAGCTGCTATATCGGGGGCTGTATTTTACCGTTTTATAATTGATAATAATCATTACTTCAAATGTTTCCAAGCGTTGAATTTGGATAACCTTGTTTAATTTATGCCATCTATGCAATAATAAGTATTAAGCCAATATTTATTTTGATGGAATTTTCTTGTATAATGTGATCTTTAAAGAAGGAAACAAAAGTTATCCATGCGGCACCTCTATCACTCCCAGGGTGATTTTTCTAAAGTGCACAAAAAGGGGACCCTCCATGTTTAAAATATCTGTGGATATATGGGGTCATTTGGGATATGTACTAACTACGAACTGGTCCAATGTGGAGGAATCATCGATTTCTATCGTGGTAGAAATCGATGGGAGGAATTGACAGAGTGACATGCGCAGTAAGGCCGCACGCGACCCAGAGTTCACTTTTAAGGTCATGAACATTGACAGCTTTGTTTATCAGCGATGCACTCGGTTTGTGGGCTCGACGAGGCTGACCGCAGACTGTTATTTGACCTCCATTTTGGGTCAATCGGAAGGTCGCACGCGACGTTACTGATCTGTCTTCTGTCGCCGTATCGTGCAGATATCAGAGGACGTATGTCCATTACGTAACACAAAACTTGACTGGATAACACAAGCAGGCACCTGAGAACGATTTTGTTACTGGGGGTGCTGTGAATAAAAAAAAATAAAGGTCCTCAGTATTTTGGAGTCTCTTTTCAAGTCCAAAAATCTCTGACAAGCAAAAAAGAAAAATAAAGGTCCTCAGGCTTTTGGGGTCTCTGTTCAACTACTTTTTAGCTATACAGCACCCACAGCATCCTCAGCCTTCTAGGGGGTGCTGCGCACCACCTCAAAAAATTCTAGGGGTGCTCCAGCACCCCCAGCATCCCCGGCTCCCAGGGGCCTGAACACAAGCAGTTCGACTGACTGTTGTCACTGTGCATGTTTCATCAGGGAAATGGAACTAAGAAAAAGCTGTCGGGTCGAACTGATTCACTAGTACACCATCCATCATAGCCTTTACGGAAAAAATATTTGTTTTATTGTGTAGAATATGACTTTTAGGAAATCATTAAAGACTAATAATAATGATACAAATCATTTTGTACCGAAGAGGTACGTGTTGGGCTGATCGAGGGAGAGAGAGGGGGAGAGAGAGAGAGAGAGGGAGAAAGCGAAAGAGAAAGAGACTAGACGGGCGAAAAATCAGCTGAATCATTGTTTACGGTGCATGTACGTGTGCGTGCGTGCTTTACAGACAAACAAGCTCACAAATCCATGAGATACGGCCGGGTACAATGGGAAGCCATGCAGATCATCAGAGCACAGGCCTACATAAAATAAAGGGGCATAATATAAGAGAGTAGAGCAGCAGAATCAGACAATCGTAGGCCTACAGACTACGTCAGCATAACATTCGTACATATTTTTATACCGCTTAAATAAGAATCATGTCTTCTGCGAAGAAACAGAAAGTAGAACCTTCATGGAAAGACAGTATTACAAAGAAAGGTGAATTTAAACGCCATGACGCCGTGTTTCGGAACTGGATCACTGCCGACGAAGAATTCCCGCCGGAGAAGGGCCGCTACCACCTGTACGTTTCCCTTGCTTGCCCGTGGGCTCACCGAACCCTAATGTGCCGAAAGCTGAAGGGGCTTGAGGATGTTATTGGGGTCACTGTCGTGGACTGGTTTCTAGGGGATAAAGGATGGTTTTTCTCTGATGATAAACCGAAGACCTCACTTGACACCGTCAACAATTGTCAATATTTGAGGGAAATCTATGAAAAAGCGAGCCCGGGTTATGCAGGTCGTGTGTCAGTGCCCGTCCTTTGGGACAAGAAGAATAAAACAATCGTCAATAATGAATCTTCCGAAATCATACGCATGCTAAACAAGGAGTTCAGTGCCTTCTCAGCTACTAAGGAGCAACAGGCTTTGGATCTCTGCCCTGCGAATCTGCTGAAAGAAATCGACGAAATCAACTCCTGGGTCTATGAGTACATCAACAACGGTGTATACAAATGTGGTTTTGCAAGGAGTCAGGAAGCTTACGACGATGCGGCAGTCAAGTTGTTTGCAGCACTTGATAGGGCCGAAGAGGTGCTGTCAAAATCACGTTACCTGTGCGGAGATAAACTGACAGAAGCCGACATACGACTCTTCACTACTCTCATACGGTTCGATACAGTCTACGCCCACCATTTCAAGTGCAACAAGAAGCGTATTGTTGACTACCCAAATCTCTGGAGCTTTACCCGTGACATCTACCAGACCCCAGGAGTAAGCGAGACTGTAGATCAAGAACACATTCAGAAGCACTACCAGATGAGTCACGAAAGCATCAACCCTACTCGCATTGTCGCCATCGGGCCTGATCTCGACTTCGATAGCCCTCATGGTAGGGACATCAAATTCCAGAAATAGTAATTTCCCCTTTTGTGTGGTTTCACTAAAATAGTCTTCTTTCACAGCGGCATTCATTTTTCTAGTTTATACATGTTTATTATCTTGTAATGGTATTATGATTTTAATGTCCAATTTTCTGTATATTCAAGTTATGAAAGGATTCATTAGGGGTTGTGCGACACAATGTTTTTAAAGAGGGCTTCATCTGTGAAAGAATGTATTAATGTAAATTTATGGAATTGACGTCATCTTTTATCAATCTCTTTCAATCCTCAGATTACTAATTTTTAGTGTCATTCCTTATGGATTTATTTATTCATAAATCTTGTACAAGAAAAATCAACGAAAGATGAATCGGAAGTGGATGGAATTTTATGGCCAAAAAAAAAAACAACTAGACAAACGATATGATGAAAGTATTATTTCTGTTTATATATATTTTAAGAGATGAACGAATGATGTCAAACTTTTGTTTGGCAAAATGATTGACTCAGAATACATGTATGTGATCAGTACTTTCAGTTTTGTACTTAAATTATGATGATGAATTTAGATTTATGGCGTGCATAATATTAATATTCCAAAATCAAAACTTATCTCTTCAAAATAGATTTATTCCTGTTTCTATATTTTGAACCTTATGTGAATATGAACTTAAAGTTAGCAATAAACTTGAATTGCGTTAGCCACTATATCCAAACATGATTTCGTTATCATATCTCCATTCGGCTTTCGTGAAAAAAATAAGATGAACTACAATGCATGTTCAGCTTATATTCTCGGGATGTTTTAACAGAATAACAGAGTATAGTATAAGATGGCCTCTTCTTTCATCCTTCAGCCGTAAAGACTTTACATAATGATAGGCCTAGTTATTATTAATATGTTTGTTTGATCTATGCAGCAATATATGCCGGGGGGGGGGGGGGGTACGAACACCGTTTTGTGCACATTTTTAACTTTTTATATACAGCATGCCAGATTGTGTTTTGCGGAGGGGGGGGGGGGGGGGGCGCATGTCCCTGCATTTCTATTCAACAATATGTTGAATAGACCCATTTTCTTTTCACTTCAAATGCGAATTCAAATGTCAATGAATTTGCGGGTTTTTTCAATGATATATCTATCATCCGAATGCAAAGTCAAATATTTCTAGTAAATAAAGCTGGTCATTTTATCTTTAATTCAAATGCAATCAAAATATCAATGACTTTGCATTTTGTTCAATAAGTATAAAGTACAACTGCACGTCGAATCATGCATGCACAAACAAGGAATACGGGTAAACAAGATTATCCATTAGACAAAGCTCTATTGCTAAATAGATCTTAGTGTAGACATGAATATTATTATAGTTTATGACTTTTTTTATTCAAATCCCCGAAAAACAAAATTCGAGACTTTACAAAATAAGAAAAACATCATTTGCATAATGAAAATGAATTAGTCTTCATAACTTTTGTCAAAATTCACAGCAATGTTTTTTCCAGGATTAGAGCTTTATTCAAGTTTTGAGAATTATCAAGTAAAATTGATGTGCATTTGTTTTTACTCGATATTGTTATTGTTCAAATAATTAAGAGATGCATTTTGATTTATACCAGACAAAAGTCTCGTATATCATCAAGTGTAGTTGATGGGCTTGGCAATGGCATAATTATACGAGGAGCGGAGTCGCCTTCTGATCAAATGGAAAAAAACATAAAGAGAGAGAGAGAGAGAGAGAGAGAGAGGAGAGCGAGCTAGATATAGAGAGAAAGATAAAGAGATAAAAATAAGGATATAGAGAGAGAAGGGGGAAGAAAAAGAGAAAATAGGGATAGAGAAAGAGAAAGAAAAAGAGAAAAATAGGGCTAGACAGGGAGAGAGAGAGAAAAAAGGAAGGGGGAGCGGGGAAACCAATATGAGCAGAAATCTCTCACGCCCCCGCTCGGTCACCTTGCTTTCTCCCATCTCGGTAAGCCCTACGGCCCCATGCCCCAAACGGGGTCCTCTCGTTTTCATAAGGACCACTATTCATAGAAAACCGCTATTCATTTAACACGCGTTTTGAATAGTGGTCCTTATGAAGAGCGAGGTAATTTGTGGTTTGCTCCCTATTCATAAGGACCGCTATTCATTTAGTCACGCGTTATGGATAGCGGTCCTTATGACTAGCCAGGTCCCCCCGCCCGTTTTTCAGGTTCATAATTCCGAAACACAAATTTCCCATAGCAGGGGGTTCATAATTCCTAAAATGAAATAGGATTCGAATTTCTGAACATTTTAATGCATTACTCCGAAGGTTCGTAATTCCGAAAATGAGATAGGGTTCGTAATTCCGATAAAGAAAAAGGGTTGATGATTCCGAAAATGAGGTAGAGCCCTAGTAACTTCTCGTAATTACGAACCTTCGGAAATATGAACCCCTTTTCATTTTCGGAATTATGAACACTATTTCATTCCCAGAATTACGATTTACAAACCGTCGGAGTAACGAACCTTCGGAATTAAGAACCTTCGGAAAAACGACATGTAACCGAGAGAGCAAGGTCATCAAGTGAAGGGATGATGTGAAGGCCAAGGGTAGTTTTATCTTCTTTTCACTACTTTGCCTTCCAAGTTCCAACTATCTTTTCTTCTTTATTTTCTATCCTTTTTGTACATTTTCCCCTTTTCACCATATTTTGATCGGGGAGCATGTATCCCCCTGTAACCCTTTGTAGCTATATACGCCACTAAATAATTTACTTCATGGCAAATGAGAATGAATAACCTTTGTGGTCTGTATATTCATTAAGAACCAATTGTTTGCTTTATTCACATTTTCGGCTACTGCTTTGTTCATAAATCTTTTAATGACATCTAGTGAATATTGAATTCAACAAATCGGTTTTCATTTGTTTTTTCGAAATCATGAAGATTGTATGTCATTCTGTACATTTATTAAGAAGCAATAGTTTGCTTTCTTCACGTTTTCGGCTATTTTGAATTAATTCCACAAATTTATTTTCATTTCCACGAAATACAGAGAATCTATGTCAATACAGAAATACAGATAAAACGTCATAGGTATTTACTGTTCATTGATTTTAGTCATTTCTTTCATTATCTTAAACAAAACTGATATTCACGTGCAAGTTTATAAATATACATTTTTTTAGATTCACTATAATTCAGGAAATCAAGGTTGAAATTATTGATATTATTACATACTATTCATAAGGCATGCATTTCCATTTATGGCCTATACATGATCATAACATATCATTTCAGCCATGCATATCTATGTAAACTTAAGGCCTATAATCGCCGATATCAGACATCTTTTGTATGCAAACTTGAGCGGAGGTAGTCTAATCTGCTGCGTACAGATAATATCACTGAATACAGATATCACGAAAATGCGCCGTTATGACAATAAAAGATAATGCCATATTTCCTGCAAATATTATTATAAAATACAACTTAGAACTTACAATAAATACAAAATACCTCTTATAAACCCTGCATAAAGACTTCCATGTAAACTATTTGCAAAAAGTGAATACACAAATATGACAAAGATAGGAAGGTCAGAAATATTGTGTAAATTCACACAAATTTCCAAACACCTGAAAAGTAGCAACTGCATGCGCAAGACATTCTCAAGGGGTATTCTATTATACAGACCGGACCAAAAAACAGCCAACAGACTATGATCTCCTTTAAAAAAAAAGAGCACTTATTTAACATCAATCATTACATAATACTAACTGATTAAAGGGATATAGTCCACCCTGATTACAAGTTTGTTTTAAAAGAAACAGATCAGTGAAGGTTTGAGCAAAATCCGACAAGAAATAAGAAAGTTATGAATTTTTGAAGTTGTAATCAGAAATTGGCAACTCCGTGACGTACTGTATCTTGCGAGCTCCTCACACATTTGCTCAGTACAGAAAATGTCATAAATTTTTATTTTTTTGGTTTTTGATGAAGGAATAGATTTGTTTCATATACAGGTTTGTGTAACAGCATATGCGCAATGATTATCTAAGGTGCATGTACGACTGAATATTTCCTTTTAGAGTAAATGGAAATTAATGATTTTTGGGGTACAGGGTAAATGGGAGAGGAGCTCGCAAGATACGTCACGGAATTGCCAATTTGTGTCTGATTGATTACCAATTCAAAAATTCATGAAGTTCTTATTTCTTATCAGACTTTGATCAAACCTTCACTGATTTGTTGCTTTAAATTTTTTGCTTCTTTTAAAGTGACAGTAAATTGAAGCTCATAATGGCGCCATCTTTCAACAGGATTTGAAAAGTGTCTGTGCCTCTAATTTTCCCGTCATGCCCCATTCTAGTTTGTAGAAGCTTAGAATGTATCTGCAGGCAATTATCCAAAGTTCAAAATAAAATGCAATTAATTTTCAAATAATAATCTCAATTTAGCAGTTACTGTATTAAAGGTAGCGCCGTTCAAATTTTGCCAGTTTAATGCCATTTTAAAACCAACTTGTAATCAGGGTGGACTATCCCTTTAACCGCTACTACAACTTGAAGACAATAAATGTAATAGTTTACTGGAAAGATATGAAAGATTAAAGATTCAATATTGAACTAAAATAATGTGCACTTCTTCACAAATGCTTCCCTTTTCCACCGCAAAAAGGGGTTAAAATGTTTTAAATTTTATGAAGTTTTATTTCATTCTTTACTGTAACAGAACCCTGGTGTATTGTTCTAACAAATAACTAAGATATAGAGAGAGAATTTGTGCGACGACGTAAGGAAATACCAGTTAGAGTAAGGATATTTATAAAAGAATAACAATAAAATCTACATCATTCAGAGAAAGACTTGATTTTACTATCTTGAAAAGGCATATTTATGATATTTTATATAAAAGTTATCCATACCACTTTAAGATTATTTCAAAATATTTCTAAACGACTACATGCATTTCAAAACTCTGTTCGATCTAAACTGATTCAGTGCAAAAGGTAGACGTCAAAGATAACATTGAATAAACTAGTACAAAGGGGCTGAAATGTTTGTGAAAAGTATCTATTTCTGGAATTTGATGTCCCTGCCGTGAGGGCTACCGAAGTCGAGATCAGGCCCGATGGCGACAATGCGATGGGGGTTGATGTGGACATGGCTCTGCTGGTAGTGCTTCTGGATGTGTTCTTGGTCCACAGTCTCGCTGACTCCTGGGGTCTGGTAGATGTCACGGGTAAAGCCCCAGAGATTTGGGTAGTCAACAATACGCTTCTTGTTGCATTTGAAATGGTGGGCGTAGACTGTATCAAACCGTATGAGAGTAGTGAAAAGTCGTATGTCGGCTTCTGTCAGTTTATCTCCGCACAGGTAACGTGACTTTGACAGCACCTCTTCGGCCCTATCAAGTGCTGCAAACAGCTTAGGAGCAGCATCGTCGTATGCTTCCTGAGTAGTTGCAAAGCCACATTTGTACACGCCTATGTTGATGTAGTCAAAAATCCAGGAGTTGACTTCGTCGATTTCTTTCAGCAGATTCGCAGGGCAGAGATCCAAAGCCTGTTGCTCCTTGGTAGCTGAGAAAGCATTGAACTCCTTGTTGAACATACGCATGATCTCGGCAGATTCATTATTGACGATAGTTTTATTCTTCTTGTCCCAAAGGACGGGCACTGACACACGACCTGTGTAACCTGGGCTCGCTAGCTCATAAATCTGCCTCACATATTTACAATTGTTGACAGTGTCAAGCGATGTCTTCGGTTTGTCATCAGAGAAAAACCATCCCTTGTCTCCCATCAACCAGTCGACGACCGTGACCCCAATGGCATCATCCAACCCTTTCAGTTTACGAGTGACAAGGGTACGGGATGCCCATGGGCAGGCCAGAGACACGTACAGATGGTAGCGTCCCTTCTCTGGCTGGAATTCTCCATCAGCAGTAATCCAGTTGCGAAAGGCAGTCGTAGCACCCTTAAATTCGCCCTTCTCGTTTGTGGGAACCGGCGCCAATTTCTGTTCTTTCTGATCAGATGACATGATGCCGCTAATTTCTGAAAACTTTGTAAATGTTGTTTGATGAACAACTCTACACGATGTAAACAATGAGGCTGTAACGGTGCTTTTTCCGGGGTGTATTCCAGTTCGAGCTGATAAGGATATGATAGTCAGCACCCTCGATCTGTACATTATGATATGTAGCGCAGCCAAAGAAACAGCCTATAAACCTATGCTTTCAACACAAAATATGTGAACTGTGTCTGTGCACAATACATGTACACGTCTAGGCTACAGCTACAGCTGCTTCTCCCACTCATATAGCGCTCTGCACATCGAGCTAAGATCAACCGCTAGTCTGCAAGCACAGACCCTAATTTGACCCTTTATCATAAAATCACTGTCTTGAGAGAAACCTAACCCAGTTACCTATACAAATGTTATCAAATAATATTAGACAAACGAGCGAAATGCATATATATATATATATATGCATTTTTAAATAAAGTCATCATTCCTGATGAAGCCCTATGGGCGAAAATTTGAATTCTTTCATCTCTTAACGGTTGTCTTATTCATAATTGACTTTTGTATACATATATATATATATATATAACAATAAATAAAGACACTTCGTGAACAATGTATAGAAGTACATCACGGAGTGTCTTTATTTATTGTTTATTTACTATTTATTCTCCGAGCAGAACTTCAATTTTTTGAGATATATATTATATATATATATATATATATGTATATATATATACATAGGCTTAGGAACCGGGGGGGCTTGGGGGGCGCAGCCCCCCCCAAAAAAAATCTTCGGGGGCTCAGATATCCTTGAGCCCCCCCCCAATATTTTGGCGCCATAATACGATTAGGGCTTATAGATATCATTGAGCCCCCCCCCAAAAAAAAAAAAAAAAAATTTGGTGGGGCTTAGATATCATTGAGCCCTTAGGGGCTTAGATACCATTGAGCCCCCAATATTTTAAGTGGGGCTCAGATATCATTAACCCCCCTCCTCCCCAATCATATTCTAGGCATGAAACTCATGTATACCTATCATCTACAGACTTACCATTCAAATATAAACATTTTATAAATATTTATTTGGGGAGGGGGGGGGGGGGGCTCAGACATCGGATCTCGCATATCATTGACCCCCAAAAAATATATTTGGTGGATCTCGGATATCGTTGAGACCCCCAAATATTTTGGCGGGTCTCTGATATCATTGAGCACCCCCCCCCCCTCCCCAATATTTTGGTGGGGCTCAGATATCATCAGACCCCCAATTGTTTTTGGTGGGGCTCGGATAACATCACGGAGCCCCCCGATATTTTTGTGGGGCTCGGATATCATTGAGCCCCCACTATTTGTGTTGGATCTCGGATATCATTGAGCCCCCCCCCCCCCCCCCCAATATTTTGGCCGGGCTTGGTTATCATGAGTCCCCCAATTGTTTTTGGTGCTGCTCGGATAACATCACGGAGCCCCCCGATATTTTTGTGGGGCTCGGATATCATTGAGCCCCCACTATTTGTGTTGGATCTCGGATATCATTGAGCCCCCCCCCCCAATATTTTTGCGGGGCTTATAGATATCATTGAGCCCCCCCCCCCCCAAACAAATTTTTTTTTTGGTGGGGCTTAGATATCATTGAGCCCTTAGGGGCTCAGATACCATTGAGCCCCCAATATTTTAAGTGGGGCTCAGATATCATTGAGCCGCCCCCAATACTTATTGCGGGGCTCGGATATCATTAACCCCCCTCCTCCCCAATCATTATATTCTAGGCATGAAACTCATGTATACCTATCATCTACAGACTTACCATTCAAATATAAACATTTTATAAATATTTATTTGGGGAGGGGGGGGGGGGGACTCAGACATCGGATCTCGCATATCATTGACCCCCCCCCCCCAAAAAAAAAAAAAAAAAAAAATATATATATTTGGTGGATCTCGGATATCATTGAGACCCCAAAATATTTTGGCGGGACTCTGATATCATTGAGCACCCCCCCCTCCCCATATTTTGGTGGGGCTCAGATATCTTTGAGCCCCCCCCCCCCCCCCCAATATTTTGGTGAGGCTCAGATATCATCAGCCCCCCAATTGTTTTTGGTGGGGCTCGGATAACATCACGGAGCCCCCCCCGATATTTTTGTGGGGCTCGGATATCATTGAGCCCTCACTATTTGTGTTGGATCTCGGATATCATTGAGCCCCCCCCCCCCCAATATTTTGTTCGGGCTCGGATAGGCTAGCTACCATTGACCCCGCCATCCCCAAATATATTTGCACACTTATGTTCTGGGCTTGAAGCTTCATGCGTTTCTATAATCTACAGATCGACTTAGTATTCAAATTATTATTAAAACTGAGAGTTTATAAATTTTGGGAGATTGATTGAGGGGGCTCATTTGTCAACGACCGATATTGGGTGGTGCCACATTTCAGTTTTTAATGTCCGATTATAGGCATGTGTGACAATAAAAGTTTTTTTTTTCACGTTCCTGGCGTATTATTTTTTCCAAAGGTGTTAAATGTGTTTTTTTTAACACCTAGTACTTTGTCTAACTTAATCAAAATAAACTGAATATCTTACAATTCAACGATTTCTTTAAGTAGGCCTACTTTTATTAATTTCTTCAACTGCTCAAAAGAAAGGCTACAAATGCTTTTTTATCAAGTCATTATATCGAAAAATTTCGGCTCGCGCTTTGCGCTCGCATGGTTTAACTGCATGTATGGAATTCCGAACGTGATCAGCGTCCTAGAACCTCCGACGCCATATTTGTTTAATCTATTTAACCCATGTTAAAATGATTATTTCAGGGGATTTTAAAATAAGGGTTTAGAATGCAGTGATTTCAGGTCACTTTATCGAGAGAGAAAAAAAAAAAATCAGCTCGCGCTATGCGCTCGCATGATTTTATTGCCTATTGGGTATATAATTTAGACCCAAAAGGCAAAAAATACTGTGTTTCCAGGTAACTGCCCCCTCTCCCTAGTGGTGGTCTAAAAATGGGGGTAGAGCAAAGAGAGAGGAAAAAGGAAGGCTTAACAATTTACGCAAAAAGAGACTCTAAAAAGGCGCCAAAACAGCCAAAAAATGACATTTTGGACTGTCTAAGATGGTGACAACTGGGGGGGGGGGGGGGGGGCAGTCGGGGGAAAAAAAAATCTTCAAACGGCGGGTCAAAAAACAAATGATCGAGCCCCCCAATCCTGAAAATCTTCCTAAGCCTATGATATATATATATAAAGTGAAAGAAATGCGAGAATAACGTTGCGAAGCTTAATCAAAGTTCCCCAGAGCTGTCCTCCCTTTTTGAAATTTTTGCAAAGGCTGAAAAAATGTCTCCGCCGGGAATCGAACCCGGGTCGTTGGCTTAGAACGCCAATGCCCTAACCACTACACCACGGAGACGGGTTAGTGGTTTCGGCGACACCAGATTCAATTGACCGACAGATTGACAAATCCTCAACCTTATTATTAATTAATCCCCGTTGTCGGGGGCAGATGAGTTTATGAACAAGACAAGCCGCTATATAGTGCCTCAGCTGGTGTCGCCGAAACCACTAACCCGTCTCCGTGGTCTAGTGGTTAAGGCATTGGCGTTCTAAGCCAACGACCCGGGTTCGATTCCCGGTGGAGACATTTTTTCAGCCTTTGCAAAAAATTCAAAAAGGGAGGACAGCTCTGGGGAACTTTGATTGAGCTACGCAACGTTATTCTCGCATTTCTTTCACTTTGTATTTATTTCCACGAGAATAAGCCACTTCGGAGATGCAATCTGAGCATGAGCAGATAAAGGTCATCTGTACCAAATTCTAAAACCCACTGACACTAATATTCGATATGTGCTCATGAATGTCATGTAATCATTATTCAATTATGCACTAATGGTGCATTCCATGATATCCAGGTGGAAGTATTCTTTTTAAAGGGGGAAACAAAAGCTATTCATGAGGCACTTCTATCACTCCCAGAGTTATTTTTCTGAAGTGCACATAAAGGGACCCTCCATGTCTAAAATATCTGTGGATATTTGGGGTCATTTGTACCATGCGCTAACCCCGAACTGGCTTATTGCCAAAGCTGTTGTATATGTTATTTCCTTACAAATATATATATATATATATATACAGTGTGTATAAAAAAAGTATACCCAAATTTGGTAGCTTCGTACACAAGATTTATATATTCTGTGACCTTCAAATTTATTTCATGTTAATGAGTAACTAATGTTCTGTCCATTGATACCTTATTCATAACTTTGCTGCTACCGATGACCGAGCACCGGGGTTTTTAAAATGATGTACAAAGATTGGGCTAAAGCAAAGCGTGCATGTCAAAAGCCATTCATGAAATTATGTATTATTGTTTCACTCTGTAAACGATTGCTAAGTTTTTCATTGGACTTGTGCATTTTAGAAGTTAACATCAACAAAAATTCCCTAAAATACTTTTTAAAACCAAAATTTATGATACTCTCCTTGTAATAATGACTCAAAATTGGCTCCTCCGTATCTCTTGTTTAAGATCACAGTGAACAAAATATTATTCATTATTATCATGAAAGTCCACTGTCGAATACTTAAGTAGTCATCAACAATTGTGTATCCTTTCTTACATTTCATTATTCTTTGAAGTTATTTAAACATTGATTTCATGTGCTATTCAAGTTAATACGTTATGCAAGTGAGATGATGCAAATAACAAATCTGGAGAACATTTTGTGTCAAGATGATATCATACTACATGATGTTTGCAAGCTGGACAAACTGAATAAATATTAGCCTTACATGAGCTGAATTACGGTCCAATGAAAGCTTAAACACAATGAATGACTTTTAAGCACAAAACATTACAGCACAAATTAGAATTAATGTTTATAAGGACTTTAGACTAAAGTAACACAGGCGTGAGGTTTTGAACAACATTTTGTTGGATCAACCAAAACTTGGAACAAGGGGATTTTGACGGCTCTTTTTGTAAACCCTGCAGGTACTCAGTCATCCGTGACAGCAAAGCTGTAAATAAGGTATCACTGGACAGAATATTAGTTACACTTTACCATGAAATGAATTTCAAGGTCACGCAGGATGTAAGATTTTTAAACGAAGGTACCATAGTTCGGTATACTTTTTTTCAAACGCACTGTATATATATATACATGTACAGTATATATATACATGTACATGTGTATATATCAGAAACAGAGCTAGTGTATAGACTCATCTTGTCTCATTTCTTTGGTTGTACTTAGTATGACCTATACACATCATACTTGTAAGCTAACCTAAGTATAATGGTAGACTATTAGCATATTTTATGTTAATGTAATATACCGTACATGTATTACTTTTCTTATTTGTATTATGTTGGGCCCCAACTACACGCTCTGGTTCTCAGGGGTCCAAACCTTTCATTGTATTGTATATTTTGTATCAATAGTTTATTGTATTTATCTGTTTTATGATTGGTTGCATAAAATTGAAATTGAAATTGAATTTAAACTATTAAACCAACCGTTGCACTTTTCATTACTGTAGCCTCATTTTTTGCTTCATCACTCTAATGTTAATTGAATTTACCAAATTAATACAAAATTACCGGTCATATCACCCTACACTACAAATAATATGCCCATTGGTAATTTTTACTTATTTTTCCCATGTAGAATTTACTTAAAAACATAAGTTTTGCAACTTACGCACTCGATTTAAGTCTTACTAACACAAACTTTCCATTTAGTAGAATATACGTAAAATTTTAAAGTAAAATTGAATACAAAAGAACATTCAAGTAATTTCAACTAGTAATGTCAAATTACTCAAACAATTTATGCTGATTGTTTTAAGTAAAGACTGATGCAGTGTGTAATATAAGTATCAACATAATTCACGAATATTCATTAAGACCAAATTAATCTCTCTTTTTAAATAAAACAATTCTTTTTGTGGTTGAATGAAAATTTAAGGAGTTTAAAATATTTCCTAATTCATATAAGCAAAGATGAGAAGATAAGAAAATTTCAAATTGGCACTCAGTGCACAACAAATCAAAACTTGATATTTCGGGAAAATTGTCAACCAATTTTCTTTCTAAGATGCTAAGTTTATATAAAATTCGGAGCCCTTTCAGTATAGATGTCAAATTAAAGCGTCTGTAATTGTGTTTGTTGGTGATGGTGCAGGTAGATAATTGGTTAAATCGTAACTGCAATATTGTCAGTGAATGTTATAGATGGGTACAAGTTTAATCATGTCATAAGTTTGGTTTTTAATTATCTATCATGATTACAATACTTAAATCATTTGCGTTAATGTAACCCAATTTACCTGAGTAAAGATTTATTAAGCAAAATAAGTAAATTCTACTTAAAATTCCATGTTACAAATACTTAAATAATCAAGGGAATTTGTGGAAGAACGTTTTTTGAGTAATTTCAACGAATTTTTGTTTACAATGTAATGGATCTTGGCACCACCATATGCCTGAGTAACCTAGGCCAATTTTCCTTTGACCGAAAATCCAAGAAATATAATTCGAGTATTGGTAAAATGGGGAAAAAAGTGTCCGTTTGGCGGCCTTTGGTATTAAAAAAAAATTGGAATGAGTTATATCATTTCCTTTTCTTATTTTCGTAACTATAGTTTAAAAAAAAAATTGTACCTTTTCAAAGGAAAACAAATTTTGTTAGAATTGTAAAATATCAAGCGCTCTCATTATTCACCACATCCGGACTGAGCGTGTGGTGGTTACTAGGCAGGCCTATATAAAATTATATCAATGGTTTTTATTTACAGCTCAACCAATGCTTTGGTCCTCGATCGCGTAGGCTATAAAACAATATGGCCTACGTTGTCCAGTCAACACAAGGGAGAGGAGAGAGAGAGAGAGGGAGAGAATGAGAGATGGGGGTGGGGATTTCAGGAGGGATGGAGATGGAGAAAGAGAGAGGGTGCAATGGGTAAAATTAAATTGTTAAAAATTTATATATACCCTAAGTTAATGTTTATTGCGTCACTTACTCCAATTCCCCTTTTTATTTCTGAGAAAATGCCCCATTTCTCTTTGATAAGTGCCCTTTTTACCACTAAAAGTGCCCCTTCCCCTTCTGATACGTTTCCCTTTCTCCTTCAGATAAATGCTTTTTTTTCCTCCTGATAAATGCCCATTTTCAAATCTGATAATTGCCTCCTTATCTGTCCTCTGATAAGTGCAATTTTACTTCGGATTGGTGCCCCCTTTTCTTTCTAATATGTGCCCTTTCCCCTTCTGATAAGTGCATTACTTCTGATAGGTGCCCCTTTTCCCTTCTATAATTAGTGCCCACTTTCCCATTATGATAAGTGCCCCCTCTTTACTTCTAATAATTGCCCTTTCCCAATGTAATATGTGCCCTTTCCCTCTTCTCATAAGTGCCCTTTTCACCTCTTATAAGTGCCCCTTTCCACCTCTCATAAGCGCCCTTTCCTCTTCTGATAAATACCCTCTTGTACCTATATTTTCCACTGTTTCTTACAAAAAAGTATATAGCTTCAAAGAATCGGTGCGGCTTAGAACATGTAACCATATTACTACAGCTACAGTGTAAGGCAGTGGAGCTGGAGGCAAGAGGGGCATAATGCTTACCCCTCCCCCCCCCCCGGCCCCCAAGCGAAGGATTTCTCATTCCGCTCGCTTGAAAGTGCCCATAATAAGGGAAATATTTTCTGAAAATTTCCCCAAAACTCAGCATGCTCGATTTAATCCTAAAGAAAAACGACAGGGTCAATTTACGCATTAAAAGATCATACGACATTCCCCCAAATTAATTTGTTGTTGTCATTTTCATTATATCGCTGTAAATAATGCACAAACAAAGGACTTCAGCGTTAGCAAAATGTCTGAGAATTTTTGCTCACTCGCACATGAATCATTAGACCATCACACACAACTGCTAAAGGAAGCAGACGATGCTTGATAATGTATTAATCATGTAAATTAGACTGTAGGGTAATACCAATGTCACAAAGGTGCCTTTTTTGCTGCTGCCCCCCACACTTTAGGGTAATACCAATGTCACAAAGGTGCCTTTTTTGCTGCTGCCCCCCACACTTTAGGGTAATACCAATGTCACAAAGGTGCCTTTTTTGCTGCTGCCCCCCCCCCCCCCCCCACAATTTGAAAGACGCTCCGCCTCCCTTGGGATAAAGATGATGAATTGAAAACAAATGAATATTATATACAACTATTTTATTCTCAATACTTGCCTGACATGCTCTCTCGGGATAATATTTACTTAGCTGATATGCTCTCTCAGTATAATGTTTACTTACCTAGCACGCTCTCTCAGGATAATATTAACTTGCCTCCATGCTTTCTCAGGATAATATTAACTTGCCTGCATGCTTTCTCAGGATAATTAACTTACCTAGCATGCTCTCTCAGGATAATGTTAACCTACCTAGCATGCTCTCTCAGGATAATGTTTACTTGCCTAGCACGCTCTCTCAGGATAATATTAACTTACCTAGCACGCTCTCTCAGGATAATATTAACTTGCCTCCATGCTCTCTCAGGATAATGTTAACTTACCTAGCATGCTCTCTAAGGATAATATTAACTTGCCTCCATGCTTTCTCAGGATAATGTTAACCTACCTAGCATGCTCTCTAAGGATAATATTAACTTGCCTCCATGCTTTCTCAGGATAATATTAACTTGCCTGCATGCTTTCTCAGGATAATTAACTTACCTAGCATGCTCTCTCATGATAATGTTAACCTACCTAGCATGCTCTCTCAGGATAATGTTTACTTGCCTAGCACGCTCTCTCAGGATAATATTAACTTACCTAGCACGCTCTCTCAGGATAATATTAACTTGCCTCCATGCTCTCTCAGGATAATGTTAACTTGCCTCCATGCTTTCTCAGGATCATGTTAACTTACCTAGCATGCTCTCTCAGGATAATGTTTACTTGCCTGGCATGGTCTCTCAGGATAATGTTAACTTACCTAGCATGCTCTCTAAGGATAATATTAACTTGCCTCCATGCTTTCTCAGTATAATGTTAACCTACCTAGCATGCTCTCTCAGGATAATATTTACTTTCCTGGCATGCTCTCTCAGGATAATGTTAACTTACCTAGCATGCTCTCTAAGGATAATATTAACTTGCCTCCATGCTTTCTCAGGATAATGTTAACCTACCTAGCATGCTCTCTCAGGATAATGTTAACTTGCCTCCATGCTTTCTCAGGATAATGTCTAAGGATTATCATCTTTTAAATTATGACAGATGTAGAGATAAATAATTTTATTTGAAATTAATATTGATACATATGTATTATTTATTGTTTTGTGAAATAAAATAATTATGTTGTTTGACAGAAATACAGATGTCTATACTTATGTTTGTTTGTTTTCAGTGGATGGCTATATGCGGTGGAGAGATGTGACTGAAGAAGCGATAGACCCAGAGTATATTGAGTGAAAATGTGGTGTATTATTCTCACATAAGATTACATATGACGTTTTTATATACCAAATCGTGAAAATAATGTCCATGTTTATTTTTTCCATTTACTGGAATTAAATGAACAAAGATTTGTTCATTTTGAAAAGATTTGGTGTTAATAGTAAATGAGAAGTCCCCCTGTATAGTAAAACGATTATTTGATTTGTGACATTTGTCCATATAAGAGATATTGAAAACAATTTAATTAGGCCAAGGATGTGTACTTTAAGTAGTAATCTTATATGCTTTTCACACTTGCAAAAATGCGCTTACCCCCCCCTCCCCCCTTAGCCCCACCAATTTCCCGGGGTTAAGCTTATAGCCCACTTGCTTTCCACACTTACTTTTACCAAAGTGTGCTAACCCCGCAATTAGTATACGAAACTATCTGGCCCTGCAAAAGAGCAGGGTTAATAGCCGGGCAATTGCGGCGCTAACACTACAACATTATTGCGGTGCTAAGAATGCAAGTGTGAAAACGAAAACGAAAATGCTGTGCTATAAGGCCCGGGGGGGGGGGGGGCACTCAGATATATGGGTGTACACATGCGTGTCCATGGGTTTTGGATGAAAAAAAAATGGATGAAAAAAGACCCCTAAACGAGAATTTTTGCGCGGTTTTTCATCATCCAACCCTCCTAAACAGCTTTGACTTCGGCCAGATTAGTCAAAAGCACCCCTTTTTGTTGAAAATCAGCGTTTTTGGACCCCTTAACGCGTAACCTGAAAAAAGGACCCCTTTTAAGCGTTTTTTTGGACGCGCATGTGTACACCCATATATCTGACCCATATATCAGACAACGTGCTCATGAATATGCATTTCCTTATAACGCTTCCGGGTGCGAAAGTTCACCTGAAACGCGCGAAATAGTTTACCTCGGCTTCGCGTTGCAAGTACATGTACATGTACATGTAGTACATACGGAAGCGTTAAAGTGCCATTCGACTTGACAACTTGTCGAGATATTTTATCCGGACAAGTCGACTTAATATCCATATTTGGTCGACATGTAAAGATATTTATCTAACTTTCATAGGTCGACATGGCGGAATAGATTATCTTGCCAAGTCGACTTAACAAAAAAAATTATGTCGTCATGGTGACAAGAATTATCTTGCCAAGTCGACATCCCCAAAAATATGTCGTCATGGCGACATAAATTATCTAACCAAGTCGACTAGTCAAGATAATTTATGTCGCCATGACGACATGATATTTGGGAAGTCGACTTGTCAAGATAATTTATGTCGCCATGGCGAAAAGTATTTTTAAGAAGTCGACTTGGCAAGATAAGTCATGTCACCATGACAACATAATTGTTTTGTTAAGTCGAATTGGCAAGACAATTTATTTCGCCATGTCGACTTATAAAAGTTAATAAGTCGACATGGTTAGATAAATATCTTTACATGTCGACTAAATATGGATATTAAGTCGACTTGTCGAGATAAAACATCTCGACAAGTTGTCAAGTCGAATGGCACTTTAACGCTTCCGTAAGTACATGCTCGATCTGTAGTACTTTACGAGGCATGCGCGATAGTGAAGATATCAATATTCATGAGCTATCGGATAGTCCGGGGTTAAGCAAGCGCAAGTGTGAAAAGCGGAAAATTTCTCAACCCCGGCTAAGCACTTAGTATATGGGACTAAAAAAACAAGTGTGAAAAGCAAAAACGATAGTCCGGGGTTAAGAAAAGTAATTGTGAAAAGCATATTAGGGAATTCCAATTCAAAATGTTACGTGGTATCATTTACACAAATATACCGCCTAACACTAACAGCAAGGAAGTGAGAGACAGCACTAGATTGTAATTAACACCCTATCATATACACTTAGAAATATGAGAAGCCTTTAATTTCAGATGAAAAGAGGAGTCTTTTGGATGCAAAGGACAAAAAAATATGTTAATTAAGAACTATAAATGAATTGTACTTCCTTCCCAATTAGGGACATTGCTTTTGTTACATGTCAGTGGTTGTCTGCAGATCATGACCGCGCTTCTTACAAGTCACGGATTGCGGAGAGGGGCGCTCAGAGATTTGGGTGGGGAAGGGGGGGGGGGGGGGAGGGGTGGCTGAAGGGGTGAGGGGATTGTGTTGGGATGTGCGGATATGTCTATCTTTATTTTCTCTCATCTATCCTTTTTCCTTTCTTTTCTCTCCTTTTCATCTTTTTACGATTCCTTCTTTCAGTGGGAAAAACACAGAAAAGGAACAATTATATTAAAGGCATATTTTCAGTTTAATATCTATATAATTCAAGTAAGCTGATGAGATATTAAGTGAATTACAAGCACATGCATGTATAACTTGAATGTACCGGTATGCATTTGTCGCTGGTACATATAGATTTACTTGTAAGTGTAATTTTTGTATTTTGTACAGACTATTGATTTCACTGAGAAAAGAAATTAATTAAAAGAATATTTAAAACAAAGAGAGAGAGAGAGAGAGAGAGAGAGAGAGAGAGAGAGGGGGGGGGGGGAGGGGAGTGGGGAATTAACGTAGATACATTGCCCCTCGCAGGCTGGTTTCCCGACAAAAAAGGTGTTCGAAGCATGCCAGCATCAAGCACACAAATAAACTCGTGTCATCAGGCTCCCGTAACGAATGAAAAAAGTAGATATAGGGGATGATCGAGGTACATTGCCACCCTTTGAGGTTTAAATAAAACACCCCAGAAAACAAAACTTACTATACCCCCTCCCTGCCAGGTCGGTGCTGGGATGCTGTTCAGGTAAACAAATAAACAAACACACACACACACACAAAAAGAAAACAAGAAAAAGAAAGATAACCTCTTTGTTAGAATACATTGCTGGATATGGCTACCACACCCACAACCCCTCCTGTTTTCACGAGTGGCGTTGCCCTCGAATGGTAACAGTTTGATTAAAGCTTGCAGGCCTCAAACAAATGAAAATCAAATAGATTTTTATTTTTTGCTCATCATTATGAAATACCAAATTGTAAGTGATTCATTTTGAAAGACAACATAAAAGCTGTGGATTAAAAAAAAGTAGGTGAGTCTAATCAAATGAATCTATTTATGAATTAAAAAAATGAAGATATATATTGGTTTGTCATTGCCACCGGGTCATTGCGTTGTTATGTAAATCATAAAAATGTATTTATTTCATTTCGTCCGATTTATCTATCCACATGCACATGATGCAAGCAAGCAAACCGTTTTATATTTTGGGTTAAGTCCTTATAGATTATATGTCTGATGTAACTATTTAATCAATTAGTTTGCGCAAGTTGTCACCTGAGCAGGCAAAACCCACTCAGTCATAACTTGTAACACACGGTCTAAATAGCTACAAGACTACGAGTTTTGTTATTTGTCAAATTAGAATCTGCGCATGCAGACTAACATGGTGGTTTATGAAAAGCTCAATGTATTACCTGCTGTGAAATAGCAGCCACGAAAAAAAAAATGTTATTCTAGATACTGATTTGTAGAAACTGTGATTTACTTTATTCAATAAAATGCATTTTAATGCTGATTTTTCTTTATATCAATCAACGTTTATCACAAGTCATCGTGAGTTTGATATGTGTATAAATTAATATGTACAATGTGGCTTACCATAGTGAAAGCAGGACTTCTCGTTTTTGCATGTTCATCATGTCATGCAAGCGCATGCATATCATATGTTGCCTGTAACAAAGAGTATAAATACGAAGAGTGCTCAGTTCCGAAATAGAGCACGCGTATACATTGTGGTACATGTCGACCGAGAGGGAAAGGTTATAGTATAGTATTTATTTATCTTTCTTCAGTAGCATTGTACAATACAGATCATACAATTGTACATTACATTTTATAAATAGCAGGAAAAGAGAAGAGAGATGAGGTGACCAGGAGAAGCAGAGCTTGTAAATTGGGTCCCTCAGAAGAATATAGCAAATTACTTTGTATAAAAAAGTGACTTAAAGTTAATAAGAAAAAAAAAACAATAACTAGATTTATCTAATAGAAGTACACAGAACTAACGTATCTACAACATTCACAAAAAATATATATAAGATAAAGATGCTTAGGTGATCAGAAGGAGGGGCAAAATCGAAACAGGAGTCAGAAGTGAAGAGGGAGAGAGAAAATATGGCAAAGATAAAGAAAACAAGTGAGAAAAGAAGGGGAAGGGGTCAAGGGGTTACACAACATGACATATACATACATACACATAGACACACACGGACAGAAAGGCTGGCTGGCTCTATACATGATGCTAGATATAACTTCGTGCTCTATAGATATCATTAACCCCACCACTATAACAAGGGACCTGTGTATTTCAGGTGGGCTCAGGATATTTGCTCGTTGGAAGCGAGGTCAGAGTGATGAATTTACAGCTGTGATCTTAATGCTGGTATAAACAACCTCTGGTTGCTGTGGGGGGTCTGGCTGGAAGGGAATAATAACATGCATGTTCATAATCTTCCCCTCCTATATATCAAGCGTCATGAATGCAGATGATTGCCTAGAAAATACTAATGTGATTTGAGTTGCTGAAATAGATATTTTTTACATGAGACCTTGAAGCTGGAGAGAGTAGTCCTATTTTTAATTTCTGGAGGTAAGGAATTCCACTGCTTTATACAATAAATATAAAAAGAATTCAAAGCAACTTGAGTTCTGACATATGGCTGATGCACACAATTCTTCCGTCGTGTGTTATAATCGTGAATATCAGAGTTTGAGACAAATAAATCAGTCAACAAACAAGGTTGTGGCCTAGTGAAGAGTTTGAACATAAACACGAGACAATTCAAGGAAACCAGTTGATCGAAAGGAAACAGCTGTAGCTGTACAAATAAGGGGGCACTTGGATGTCTAAAATGAGAATTAGAGATTAATCTCATTGCTTTCTTTTGTAAAACCAACAATTTGTGTATATGAGTTCTTTAAGTCAAGATGTTTTACGACTTTTTCAGGGCTGGCGAGAAGAAAAGAATTCTTGTGCGGGCTTTATTGCACTCATCGAGCCTTACTTATACCCTTTAAGAGCATTAAATTTCATGTAAATCACATTTTTCAAATAAATACTATAATTTCAAATAAATACTATTATAATAGGGGAATCATTTCAAAACCCCTGTTTTCATGTGTTAACTTATGGGAGCTGGAAGGCCAAAAGCATGCATATTCCCGGGGATTAATGGGGGGTTTATTCCACTCATCGAGCCTTAATTATACCATTTCAGAGCTTTAAATTTCATGTAAATCACATTTTTTACATTTTCAAATAAAGACAAAGGGAATTATAATCATCCTAAAATTTCTTGTTTAAGCGTCTATACCTATGGCAGGCGAGACTGTTTTTGTCAAAAGCATGCATATTCCCGAGGATTTATGCGAGGTCTTTTCAAGTTTTTTAGCTTTCACTAAGCTCTTTTTTTCAAAGCCGCACATTAAATGTAAATCACATTTTTAATATTTTCAAATAAAAATTATGGGAATTATACTCATCCTAAAATTCCTTGTTTTCGCGTGTAAACCTATATGGCAGGCGAGACTTTTTTTTTTGGTCTGACTCAAAAGTATGCATATTCCCGGGGATTTATGCGGGGTCTATTCGACTAGTTGAGTCTTATTTATACATTTTCAGAGCTTTAAATTTTATTTAAGGCACATATTTCAAAATTTTGATTTCATTTTGGGGAAATTATAATCATTCAAAAATCCCTGATTTTGCGTGTTAACCTATGGGAGATGGAAGGCCAAAAGTAT
The DNA here is from genome assembly GCA_025617745.1 of Heliocidaris erythrogramma. Lineage (NCBI taxonomy): Eukaryota > Metazoa > Echinodermata > Echinoidea > Camarodonta > Echinometridae > Heliocidaris > Heliocidaris erythrogramma. The sequence continues at coordinate 18,798,255 of CM046867.1, forward strand.
TCCTGGGGATTTATGCGGGGTCCCTTCTACTTTTTGAGCCTTCATTAAGCTTTTTCAGAGTCTCAAATTTCATGGAAGCCACATTTACACTAAATTCAAGGTAAGCCTAATACTAGAGGAACTATAATCATTCTTAAAAATCCATGTTTTCACGTGTTAAGCCCTATGGCAGATGACTGTCAAAAAGCTTTTTTTTAACACATAAATTTACGCCTGCAAAATGTACTACGGAAGTAGGCGAGAGTCATCTGTCTTGATACTATTAAAAGTATTTGCCTGTATTCGATCGAGAGATCGAGACGAGACAGCTCCCACACCCTACCCTTAGTAATACCCCTTGGACAGTGCAGACGTAACAGACACGAGTATTTTATTGGATTTCTTCTGACATAGATCGTCATTATTGTCTATCGTAATTCAGCTCCTCACTTTACTGTCGATTTTGGTCATTACAAGACCAGTACTTTCCCTGAACTTTGTGCAGAGCTCCAGTATTTAGAGACGAATTTTTGATAATGTCGGAAGCAGCGGAAGAAGTTCGATGGGTTCCCCTGGAATCCAATCCGGAGGTTAGTCTCTAATTTACTGTTCTATAAAAATATATTTTCTTCCCTGCAGGGTATGTTAATGTAAATGTCTTAATCTATAGTAGTCAGTGACATTTATTGACATGATAATTCTAAATATTTTCATTGAAAGATTAATAACATACTGTGACTGTCATGATTAACATCTAGGCCCCTAGCCCCGGGACGCTGCCACGAAGTGGCAGCGTCCTGAGTGAAACCAGTACGATTCGGTGGGTCTCACAATTTACCAATGTTCAAATAACCATTGAAAAAATGGCGATCTAATATTTTTTTTTAAATTAAAGTATCATATATACGATGCCACTTACCTAAACAGACTTTGCGCGAATCAGCTTTTCCTAAAAAAATGTGTAGAATCGATGAATGTCGCCTTTTACTCTCAATTTTCGAAACCAGTCCCATTCGCCATGTTGTTGAAGCAGAAGCGAAAATAGGCACTTGCACATGCGCCTATAAACATTTATTACAACGACGGCATAGGTTTCGTCACAGGAATAATGAATATTCATATATCCACTGTGATCCGGCGATCTCTACTCGCTCGAGCTCCTGCCTGCCACTCTTGTCTATATAATTATTGGAGCTGCTGACGCATGCGCATTGCAAGCAAAACACCGACCTACGGAAGTTTTTAGTACAGGCTTTTGGAGATAAATAGGCCTTTTTTGTATCATCCTCATTGAAAAGAAAGACGACAGTCAAACGCAAAGTATTGTAAGTACCTAAAGTAGCCTAAAATCAATTAATGTCATGTTTAATGGCTATCATTTTGACAAACGACCTTGTAATTAAGAGAACTCCAAGCAATCGAAGGACTGCTCATCGCAGCCCGAACACTACGTGTTCGGGCTGCCGCAGTAACTAGGCCCCTAGCATGCCTAGCATAGACAGAAATAACCGTCTGTTATGGGGAAATCTTTAATATTTCTGACATTTCTCAACCTTCCCCATAGACAGACGGTACGACCGTGTATCACCAACAAGGTGGACGATCAGCCGACCTGAGCCTTAGGTCGCGTTGCCGTTACGTATACATACTGCACGAGTACGCCACTGAATATATGCTACACACACAAACACACAGAGAACCACTTCCGGTTCCGGATATGATCGTCCACACACTACGCGATATGTGATCATTCAGTCTCTATGTACGGAGGTCTAGTGGAGCCAGACGAAGTCTCAGCGGAACAACCGACGATACAGAGAGACTGAAGCTTTTGGTCTAGCCTAGCACTGCCTAGGCCTAAACAAGTTTCAAATGATTTGGATGGATGCATGTCTCTCCTTCTTTTTTTTTTTCAAGCCCAAGGCAAGATTTCATGTAACTTTCACAGGTCTAACAGTTACTTTGAAGTGGATGCACCCATCCAAACACACATGCAAGGTATATAACCTTGCATGATCATGATGCACCCATCCAAACACACATGCAAGGTATATAACCTTGCATCACTCATAGGCACACGCCATTGCCGACTGTGTAGGAACGCAGGCAATAGTCAGTACGGTACTAATATGCATCACTGTGCATTTTTGGCTATATTTAAGTGAAAACCTTACATAGAAATCTAATGAAAGATAGCTAATTATGGTGAATAATAGATGATTAAAACTTACCAGTTTGTTTTGTGACCTTTGAAGAGGGTTTCCTGAAATTTTGGGGAATTTTTTGCGAGATCCGGTCAGAGCGAGATCCGGTCAGAGCATCCATTTTGTATTTTTCATGATTATGATGAAGGGAGCCCTCAGCGCTCGTAGTGGTACCGGCGCGATCGGTTCATCCATCTCCACCTCGTTGTTTACCTGTTGTTAAGACAGCTTGGGGTTGTTAATGAGTTTAGTCTAGCGATAAGGCTTCTCATCGTGCATTCTCTACAATCTGCTGTATTCCTTCTGGTGCAAGGATATTAGGCAAAGTGCTTTAACAGCGAGGAGCAATAATTGAAAAAGTCTTTGGGAGAGAACGGCCACCCGTCGTTGTAATATCGACCTTGTCCGTATAGCTTGTGTGCGTAACATTCTGTGTACGTATCTATGGTGCGTAACCATATAGAGCGGCCTCACTAGTGCGCAACATATTGAGAGCAGTCGTCATACGGATGGATGTCTCTGTGACAAGTTGGAAAAGGAAGGCTGTAAATGTAAGTTTTTATAAATTTCTACATTTTGTATCTTAACAAACTTATAAATTAATATATATAGACTGAAACCTAAGTATCAGTTTGCCCACAAAAACCTCCATTTGAAACAAAATTACATCTGTATCTCCAATACCCAGTATACACACATGTATATTTCCTAATGGTCAATATGACCATTGCTTGCTGATGTGCCTTGCATGTGTGTTGGATGGGTGCATCCACATATACCTTGAAAAATGAGCCCATTAAATACGATTACGAATCGCCTGCACCAGGAAGCGATCCAGCCATCTTGAAGAGGAAAAAGAACTTGGAACTGAATATAGAGGTAAAGTAAAACTGCTTCTATACTGATAACTTATGATGTATGAATGATGTGATGGACGACGAGTGGTTAGATACCAAACAGTTTCACTTTAGAGTAATAAGAGACAAGGCAAGACAAACACACAGACAGTACCAATGAGATGAAGACGGTAACACACAGTCACAGAGACTTACATATAGCAGAGCATACGTTGCCAAAGCTAACCAGCGGGAACGGCAGAAAGATAGCTGAGGAAGAGGATACAGCAATTAACAGGGGCACAGTAGTCGTCGACGCGAGAGATGTCCATGTTGATCTTGAGTTCCAGTTCTTCAGCTTCTGTTTCTTGGTGGAGTTGTTGCCCTCGCGTCAACTCCCGCGGGTGCAGACGACGGAGGGATAACGGGCACCCGTACGTGCTCACTAAATATCCAGCCATGAATATTCATCAGCTAGACAATACCGTAAGCACGCCGGACATCTGGCATCGCATAACTAGCTATGCACGGCACCTGTGGGTGCCGTGATGCACAGATACTGGCACCGCATAACTAGCTCTTTCAGCTAGCTATGCACGGCACCTGTGGGTGCCGTGATGCACAGATACTGGGAAGTGCATTAGCCCGTTTTTACTACACTTCCCCCGGTCCCTTAGATTGACACATATATTGACAATCCATAACCTGGATTGGCTATATTGTGCAATCTCCTAATACCCCAGGTTATTCCGGGTTATCAGGCAAGGGACTAATTTATAGTAAAATCAATAATGCTATAGCCCGTTTTTACAACACTTCCCCAGGTCCCTTAGATTTGACTCATACTGGCAATAGTTCAATCTAAGAATGTCCCAGTTGGTTCCGGGGGCATTAGACAAGGGGGTGTTAGAAATAAAAACAATGATAGACACATCATTGGGCAATCGTCCAATATCCTAGAATGTTCCAGGGTACTGGACAAGGAACTCGTTTGTATAGTTGTAACAAAAAGCGGCCGGTCCGAAAATATTCAGGAATTGGCTTTGTCGAAGATTAATTGAAAACATTGAATGTAATTATTTCTCTATTAGTTAAAGTGTTTGCAGGACCGACACTGTTGAGTATCCTTCCACTTTAAAACGTATCATCTGGACAGCCCGGCTCAGTTCTTCGAGCAGGCTTCTCAGTCTGAAACAGACATAGTCCCCTCAGATACATGAAAGGGCTCCCAGCTGAATCCTGAGAAACACTTCATACCGGTTAGCAAAAGGAGATTAATCGATTTGGCATGACAAATTAAAAGTTCTTCGTCAAGGCTATCCAAAATTGGTCCGGCTTTGAAACATAGAATTCGCCCATGGTCCCTCTATGAATTTTTGTACAGACCTCCGTTTTCATAAAGAAACTTTAGTCTGTTCAGTATTCTTGAGTAGATTCAAATATAAGTTTGATGGGACGAATCTATAACTACAAATGCTTTGGTTCAGTTTGATCCGATCCGAAGGTTCACATGAAATATTGGTTCAGTTTGATCTGAGCCAAAGATTCATATGGAACACTGGTTCAGTTTGATCTAAACCAAAGGTTCACATAAAAATGATAAAAAATTGGTTCAGTTTGTTCTGCCTGGGCAATGAATATTACCTCGGTTATTCTGAGCCAAAAATTGAGTACACACAAAAAGATTAACAAAAGTTGACATGGCCTGCAGAAATACACAGCTCAGTTGTCTGAAGCTATGTTCCATCTTGGCCTGCAAAAATTGAAATAGTTATTTGATCTGGTCACATCAATGAGCAGAATATGCTGCCCCTCCAGCAAGGCAAATTTATAGTATGTGTTTAACCATTATATCAATTCCAAATAAAGGAAATGATTTTCATACGACCAACACAATAAATCGAATCACCATAATATTATATGGTGGTTCTGCCGTTGTTGCTAGTGGGACATTACCTATTGCACCAAAGATGTTGGACCAGTTCTCTAAAGATATTTTTAAAAACTATGGAGAATTATAAGGGAAATTCCTTAAATTAAAATCAATTTTGGCAGATTGATTCCAAATGTTACTCAAGAGGCCTGATTACTACATGTATAAGCTGTCAGGAGGGAGATGTAATTAATTATCATGAGGTGGGGGCCATGGAGGGAGAAGCCAAGGACATACTATTAGAGGTCGGAGGTCATCCAACCTGAACGAATGGCCATGTTCCCTCCCTGGAGGGTCACAACTGAGGAAATCAAGAATGGGCATGTGAAAAGGGGTCTTTTCCCCTAGCACTGGAAAGGCATCACCTTGCTTGTGCTTGATGTCCTCAGCAGAGGTTCGACTGTCCTCTGAAATTATAGGAGAAATGCTTACATCTACAATCTTACATATACTACAAGAAATATTTGCAGTTTGACTCTCATTTACTGGGATCAGAGATGAATTTACTTTTCTGATCTCAGGCAAGTTTCCTGCAACATTACCGGGAAAAGAAAGAACTACTGGGCAATATTGACCACAACTAAAACATTTATCCCTACCATGGGTCTTACTAGCAGATTTGCCAGTGGACTTCAGATCTGTCCTAGCTGGCGAGGCTTGAGTAATAGGTGGCTCATTATGTCTTTGGATACGGTCTACAAGTCCCATAACTACCGACTGTAAATCTCGAATTTGTGATTGAATGGAATCTATAGAACTTTTGACAAATTTATCCACCATTTCAACCTTTTCTTCTACATGGGAGACCCTTTCCTCTAAATCTGAAATCCTATTTTCAAATATACTAGAGGATTGCTGAGGATGAGTGCATCGGTAAAACCTAACAGAATTAAATGCATCTATCAAGTTTTGGGGTTGCTCATTTAATGCATATTGGCCAGCCTCTTCATCAAAACAACCTTGACAGAACTTCTGGACTACTTGTGCTTTTACATAACTGTCTGGAAGATCTGGAAAGGCATTAGCTGCGAGAGTCAAAAGACTATCTGCCCAGTCCACACAGGATTCCTCTGAAGTCTGCTGGGCACAATTGAATTGTATCCGCATAACTTCAGTGGATAAATCCTGCAAAGTGAACCGCTTCTTGAGTTTTTGAACCAAACCAAAATAATCGAGTTCAGGTTCAAGTGTCAAGAGCAGAGCAGAATACTCACTAGCCTTTCCATCAAGGTAAGAGCAAAGTTGCTCTTTCATTTGATTAGAGTCATACCTAAATGCATTGGCAATTCTCTGGAATTTTGCATGGAAATCTTCCCAACTCCCATTACCATCAAAAGTCAAAGAACTCAAATACGACAAAAAACTACCTTGATCCCGCTTAAGACAATAACCCTTCTCATTATCCGGGGAAAAACTATGCATGGGAGATGGAGGAGACTGAAATTCTACATCTTGCCGATTGCTAGAATCATGAAATTTCGGACTGGTTGGAGGCTTGTCAAATTCATCTGACCTATGGGTTCTATGCTTAATAGGAGATGGGCTTCTATTACAATATTTAGTACACTCATCTTTGTAAGAATCATGTCGGGATGGAGTATTGTAATATCTATCCGACTGATAGGATCTATGCTTAAAAGGAGATGGACTTCGACTACGATATCTAGAACGATCATCCCTAAATAAATGTACATGTGAGGTCATATGTGACCTATGAGATGGACTTCGTGCCTGATATCTATAACTATCACCCCTGGAAGAATGTGATTTACAGGTTCCATGTGATCTTGGGGACGGGGATCGTGCCAGATATCTAGAATGTTCATCCCTGGAAGAATGTGAAGGTTGGGTGAGTAACCTAGGGGATGGACTTTGTTCATGATATCTGGAACGATTATCCCTGGAATAATATGAATTACTATGGTCCCGCGATTCTCCATGAGGTTCGTAATCAATCTCGGAGAATCCCGAGATTGACCGCAGGGCAGCAGGAACACAAAATTTACGATCGGCCTCCAGGTGTGCTGGTGGACGTCGTTCTGCAACCTCATCAGCACTGCGATAGACCTCGGTTGGTTCCAGGGTCCGGCGCTGTGATGCAGGCGCATAAATCTTGTGACCGACCTCCTGGGTTCCAGGGGATCGCTGCACTGCACGAGATGGAGGATGCACGTTACCATAAGGTTTTACCCCCAATTTGACATCCCATGGAGTAAAATCAAAGCAATCTACTAGTTTCTCAGAGCATCCAACATCAATCAATGCATCTTGTAGTATTTTTGGAGTCAGGTTTACTACAGCATCGCGAATACAAAGTATGTACTCTGTTAAGTAGTCATTAACACAAGGACTTGACAACAATTCCTCCTCTGTACAATAGTTAATTAAAATCCTTCCCATGACTAAATTTTCTACATTGTCTCAATTTACTTAAAGTTCTTTAATGCTTAAGTGAGAGCACTCATGAAATTATGAATCATACAAAACCAAAGATCTATTTTTTCAAACAATTAAATTTCTTATCAGTTTTCAGATTATCAGAGTTTCAAATCAATAGATCTGCAAACTTATCAGATTATCTTATTTCTGAAGCAAGATATCTGGTTACATTATGGTAACAATAACAGGTATTTTACTTCATAAATTGTTTACAAATTTAGAATATACTCAAGTTCCAAACAAGAGTATAACTTTTCAATAATGAAACTAGATCAGTAATTGATTCAGTGCCTAAATTATTTCATACTTTTTACTACTTGAACAAATGAACATACAAATATTCTCGTTCACTTTGCTGTTCAATCAATGTAAGTTTCAGAATCAATTAATCTTTTGTTCAACTTGCTAAACAGAATATTACTTCATTTATGTATCCTTACACCCGATTTTTTTTTTTTTTAAATCAGCGATTGTGAAAGCACTTTTTGACGGCCAAATATTTTTACGCCAACAAGCCAAGGAAACAATCTCTAGGGTACAAATACCCACAAGAATATTTTCCTGCGCAGAATAATCAAGCTTAATAAATATTTATAAAATTAGCAATTTGTCCAGCACAAAATTAAATGCAAAAGCCAACTGGATTTATAAGTCTCAGCTTATTTAGAAAGCTATAGTTCTGAGGCAAAAAAAATATCATTGGATTGCCTCAAGTTGATTCAAATTGTACACAACTTGAATCCAAAAATTCAAATCAAATACGAAATTGAAAAATTTATCGCGCTTCGCAAAATCAAAGATTTTCTGTGATACCAACACAGACAGAATTACTGTTGGTTGGGGTAGCACCGTTCACTCAAAAAGAGCAGAGGAACGAGAAAATCTATAACAGCGCTAATATAACCACCATGCGAGGATGCGGTGTCCCCCGTCACTATTGGTATCGAATAACCAAACAGACTCGGAGGGGTGCTGATGACCGCAGCGCTGGTATAAAATGCGCGCCGCTGTAAGAATACAAAATCACACTACCGCGATTTTCAAAAACACTATCAAAAATTCCTTCTTGGAACTTGCAAGCTCAGAAACAAATCATTATCCAGCAACTTGCAAAGTCAAAAACACGATACGCACACGCTCAATGCGAACTCGATGCACAATTATAATCCAACACCTGCTGGATGTTATTGCGCAATGGCTAGCAAACACGAAGTAAACAAATCAACGTACCGGTGTATGTAAGCTAGCTGTTTCGCGCCAAAATTAAATTTGATATCGTACCAAGATATCGGCGCAAATTAAAAACTAAGTTCTATATCAAATTAGTTTTGATTCAATAAAGAATCAAAAACAGACAGTTTAATCAGAAATATCGAATTAAACACCGTAGGCGTAGCAAATTCACTACATCAAATCAGTCACGGTATTAAAAATATAATTTGCTCAGAAGCACCGAATCTGAGTTAGCTACTATACAGTTTGTATACGATCAATCGGACAAGATCAGGAACGGCAGAATAAATGACCTACCAGTTTCTCTGAAATATACGTATTCTCAATCAACCAGTCCAAATCTTAGATCACTCGATAATGTCAACAATTAATCCCACAAGTCAGTGAGACAATTACAGAAATGACCGAATAATAAAAGACCTACCAGTGTCTATGAAAAATGAGTATTTTCATACAACCAGCCCAAATTATTAATTATTCCACAATATCGATAGTAAATGTCCGACACAAATAAGTCACATTTACAATTTTACCACAACGTACGAAGTACGTAACAATGAGTAACAATCAAATAAAAACTCAATTGCAACTCAAAAAATGACAATATTAATCCTTATTACGTCCAGTTTATTCTGGTCAGTAATAATAATCACAACTGTGAAAGGCTTAATACGCTGCGTATGTTGGAAAAATATCCAACCAACTTCAATTAATTCACAATTAAATTGCGAATAAAAGAAGCACGCACGCTAAAAGGAAAAGTCTGCAAAGCTGGATTAAACCAAATAGCGTAGCGTAAATTAACCCTTCACATGCGAAATCCTGAGCGCTAAATTCCAATGCGCAGCAAAACAATGTACTGCTATCACAAACAAATCTGCCGCCGATGCAGCTGACCCAAAGGAGAGCTACAGCGGTAAACAAAATTCCGATGTGCAGCGAAACAATGCGATACGCTTGCAAAGAATTTCCGGCAGTGACTGCTGGAACGCTAAAACAATACAAAGGGCGTGTCGCGGTGACAGCGCCACGTGGAAAGTAATGCAATATGAAACTGCACGGCTTCACCAAATTCCAAATATAAATGCAAATAAATTAAATGAAAACACACTTTCAGAAACAAAATTCGCAGGCGAACCTTCCTCCCGCCGCCAAATTCGAAAACAAAAATTGTCAACGCAGTGAACTTCTCGCAAAAGTGAAAAGTTCTAAAATACTTCACAAATATGATAACAGAATCAATCGAAGCACGCAGCGAGTTAGCGCCAATAAAAGTTATAAACACTCCTCATGCGCCAAACTAAAGTAAAATTGCTCCCCACGCGATTCTTTTTGCTCGCGGCGCCAAATAAAGTAAAACTGCTCCCCACGCGATTCTTTTTGCTCGCAGCGCCAAATAAAGTAAAATTGCTCCCCACGCGATTCTTTTTGCTCGCAGCGCCAAATAAAGTAAAATTGCTCCCCACGCGATTCTTTTTGCTCGCAGCGCCAAATAAAGTAAAATTGCTCCCCACGCGATTCTTTTTGCTCGCAGCGCCAAATAAAGTAAAATTGCTCCCCACGCGATTCTTTTTGCTCGCAGCGCCAAATAAAGTAAAATTGCTCCCCACGCGATTCTTTTTGCTCGCAGCGCCAAATAAAGTAAAACTGCTTCTATACTGATAACTTATGATGTATGAATGATGTGATGGACGACGAGTGGTTAGATACCAAACAGTTTCACTTTAGAGTAATAAGAGACAAGGCAAGACAAACACACAGACAGTACCAATGAGATGAAGACGGTAACACACAGTCACAGAGACTTACATATAGCAGAGCATACGTTGCCAAAGCTAACCAGCGGGAACGGCAGAAAGATAGCTGAGGAAGAGGATACAGCAATTAACAGGGGCACAGTAGTCGTCGACGCGAGAGATGTCCATGTTGATCTTGAGTTCCAGTTCTTCAGCTTCTGTTTCTTGGTGGAGTTGTTGCCCTCGCGTCAACTCCCGCGGGTGCAGACGACGGAGGGATAACGGGCACCCGTACGTGCTCACTAAATATCCAGCCATGAATATTCATCAGCTAGACAATACCGTAAGCACGCCGGACATCTGGCATCGCATAACTAGCTATGCACGGCACCTGTGGGTGCCGTGATGCACAGATACTGGCACCGCATAACTAGCTCTTTCAGCTAGCTATGCACGGCACCTGTGGGTGCCGTGATGCACAGATACTGGGAAGTGCATTAGCCCGTTTTTACTACAGAGGCGTAGTGCCTGCGTTCAGTATCTTCCCTAGGTATCCCTAGGTTAGACCAAAAGCTTCAGTCTCTCTGTATCATCGGTTGTTCCGCTGAGACTTCGTCTGGCTCCACTAGACCTCCGTACATGGTCATGGGGAAGGTTGAGAAATGTCAGAAATATTAAAGATTTCTCCATAACAGACGGTTATTTCTGTCTACTTTCATGTGTGTTTGGATGGGTGCATCCACTTCAAAGTAGACAGTCTGTGAAAGTTAATCTTGCCTTGGGCTTGAAAAAAAAAGAAGAAGGAGAAGACAATAACAAAAAAAATACCTAACATTAGATAGACCTCTAACTAGATCTACGGACAAGAACCTGGCCCTGGCCTGGGTCTGGCATGACAGATAAAACAGGCTATATTGTAGATCTACATGTATCTAACGTCCATGGCCATGCGCATTGAGTCGCCACTGTTGTTAACTCACCACTCACCTGTCACTGTCACTTATACTGTCCAAACTTGTCCTCTAAAAATTATCTGCATCGCTTCAGACCTTGTTGTGGCTACAGTGAATAGATCTAGGTCAAATTATATTCTTCCACCCTTTGAAGTCTTAGCACCGTTACCGCGATATCTCAAGAACTGTTTGAGGTGAGAACCCCAAACTTGGTACCAGTGTGTATCCCCATAGAAAGATGAACTGATTAGATTTTGGGGTAAGTAGGTCAACGTTCAGAGGTCACAGAGGTCAATTTACATGAATTACATGGAATTACTGGTTTTTACCACCGTTACCGCGATATCTCAATAACTGTTTGAGGTGAGAACTTCAAGCTTGGTACTAGTATGTTTCCTTATACGAAGATGAATTGATTAGATTTTGGGGTCAAGGGTCAGAGGTCACAGAGGTCAATTTACATGAAATTACATGGAATTACTGGTTTTTAGCACCGTTACCGCGATATCTCAAGAACTATCTGAGGTGAGAACTTCAAACTTGGTACCAGTATGTATCCCCATAGAAAGATGAACTGATTAGATTTTGGGGTAAGTAGGTCAAAGGTCAAAGGTCAGAGGTCATAGAGGTCAATTTACATGAAAATACATGAAATTACATGAAATTACTTCGTTTTAGCCTCGTTATCAAATATTTCTAGAACAGTTTGAGTCATCAACTGAATTTGGGCGGAGGCATATGAGAGACGCAGTCGTATTCATCTTGTTCTTCTTGCTTTCGGTTTTCCGTTTTTTCTAGGGGTTTTTTATGTTTTTGTTTTTTGTATTTTGTATTTTTTTTTCCACACTCTTTTTAAGGCCGGGTTATTTCAGTCTCTTGAGCGTATTAAAAATTTACTCTCCATTTATTTCTATAAGATTCATTTACTTTTTATGCCTCCGCCCACCGAAGGTGGGTGCCGGAGGCATTATGTTTTTGGGTTGTCCGTCCGTCCGTCCGTCCGTCCGTCCGTCCGTCCGTGTGTCCGTGTGTCCGTGTGTCCGTCCGTCCGTCCCACATCTCGTTACCGCAATATCTGAAGAATCATTTGAGGTAGGAATCTCAAACTTGATACTAGTATGTATCCCCATACGAAGATGAACTGATTAGATTTTGGGGTAAGTAGGTCAAAGGTCAGAGGTCACAGAGGTCAGAGGTCACAGAGGTCAATTTACATGAAATTACATGAAATTCTTGGTTTTTAGCACCGTTACCGCGATATCTCAAGAACTGTTTGAGGTAAGAACTTCATACTTGGTACTAGTATGTATCCCCATACGAAGATGAGCTGATTAGATTTTGGGGTAAGTAGATCAAAGGTCAGAGGTCACAGAGGTCAATTTACATGAAATTACATGAAATTCTTGGTTTTTAGCACCGTTACCGCGATATCTCAAGAACTGTTTGAGGTGAGAACTTCAAACTTGGTACCAGTATGTATCCCCATAGAAAGATGAACTGATTAGATTTCGGGGTAAGTAGGTCAAAGGTCAGAGGCCACAGAGGTCAATTTACATGAAATTACATGACATTACTGGTTTTTAGCCTCGTTTGAAAATGAAATGAAATAAATTTTTGTCTCCTGTGCATTTTAAGTGAAATGATTTGTAATTTTGTTGGACCAATCCTTTTTAGAGTGTACATGTATGCCATACATTTCCGATCTGGTGATGGCGGAGGCATAAATTCCGACCGCGCGCGGTCGAATATTCATCTAGTTCAATATACTTCTTTGTATTATATATAATTTTTTATATTGTGTATACATATTATATTTGTTACATTGTATTAAGCCAACTATATGATTTTATTTTAGTTGCAATAAATGAATCAATCAATCAATTTAGATCCGGCACGTGAATAATAGTTGGGCGTGATCAAGTTTGACTAGCACACACACTCCTGCGACAAAGACAAGACTTCCCTACTCAACAATAGTTATATAGCCCAATATGATTGATGACGTACATTGTAAGTTGACAAAATTTGATATCGAGATGAAGATTAAAATATATATACTGATCAAGCTGGTACCATTTTAAAAGAGGGGGTGGTGTGATCTAAAAAAATAGAAGGGGGTGGCGCTTTAACATAGAACTCTCTACAAAAAGGTGGCGAGTCCACGTAGATCTGGCACGCGTGTTGTGTGTATGTACAGCACGCATGTGTTGTGTGTGCATGCGTGCAGTGTTTTTGATGAATCATGCTTTCGAGATATTTTACAGGATACATTGATGTTTTTATATTAAATCAAGATTTTGGCAAAAATAAAGTTTATTTTAGCAGTATAGGAAGTTTAAGGCCGTCGGGTAGGGACTCAATGCGCATGGATGTTAGATCTAAATCAAACAAGTTTGCTTACAATTTTCCTTGAATGTTTCAAATTGTATTTTTTTTTCATATGTGGATAATATTATGAATGACAAATATTCAATGTGACAATGTTAGTGCTACTTCATGATGTGTTATTTTTCATACAACAATCTAATGGCAAACTTGACAGCTTTAGACATACTAAATTTTACATTTGATCCAGAGACCAGACACACATGTTAGAAATATTTGCAAAAATAAAAATGATGATCAAAATGAAGGCCATGGATGTGAGTTTAGAGGTGATTTGGAATAGTCTAGATCCACTTACATGTAATATTCCTAATGTTCAGTCTTGACCAAAGGTAAGAAATTTAAAAAAATGCATGACAAACTATGATCATAAAAAATATGCAAATTTGCAATGGCACCTTCCTCCAGAATTTAGATTTCCAGGCATCTGTTGGGTGGGTACAGTGTAGTACATTATACATCTTTCAGTGATGAATGCAATGTTTATGATCTTTTCACAATATTTCAAGAAATTCCAATCACTTTGGACAAACCACAATGTAAAAAGAATTCTAGACTACTGAAAAGTTATAAATACATCTGTGATGGAGGCTAGATTCATATTCCTACTACATGCCATTATTAGCTTTAATAATGAGATTGATAGATGGAGGTGGACACTTATCAAGATTTTTCCCCCCTTTTTTTTCTTTTACCACAGGTTATGTCAAAGGTAAGTTTTTAACTTTTTATAATTTCTAAATTTTATGATTCTTTTGTAGTGCTCAGTCATTTGTTAGAAGTTGAAATAATATACGTTGCATGTAGATACGATATGTTTATAAGAATTCAAAATTTGCAAAATGGTAATGTCGAATTGTCATTGTGATGTCATGTCAGACAACAACTCTCTCATTCATTCCAACACACAGAATCACTTAAATGTTTTTTGTTTTTTTTAATGTATGACTTGGCAGGATCTCTTTGAATTTGGAGGTTTTATGAAGGTGCTTGAATTGAAGATAATTTAGTGTACATGTACAACAAATGGAGAGTTGTCCCCAGTTACATTACAGTTGAATGACCAGTTTGCCAATTTGCCAATATGAGATTCACTTACAACAAATGATCAAAACTTTCAAACATAACGTTTAATTATTTCTTTGGTTTTGTTGGTTTTGTTGGTTTTGTGCAACCTTTCACCAACCTGTTTCTCGGACCTTTTTCCCTTTTTTACGCTATTCAACATGCTAGAAAATAAGGTTACATCATCCGGTACAGTTTGTATTGTGTGCAGTTGGGTAGATTTCAAAATGCCTGCTGTTATTTCTCAGTCCTTTTTCTGTTGAAAGCTTTCTGTTTTCTGGTGATCCAACATTTGCTTCAGCAACAATTGATATGACTTTATTAAGTCAGAGTTATAGGGTTAGGGTTGCCAATTTGCCATTGGTTTTTTTAGAGTTAGATTTAGGGTTAGGGTTAAATGGTTGGCCCCTGGAGGAATTTGGTTAGTGTATATTGAATGCACAGCAATTGTTGTAGAACTGTTTTTGCTGACTTGTCCTTTCTATCAATCTGAGCCCTATGTAATTTCATTTCTCTCTTCCCTTCATTCTCAATTTTAATTGCCCTTGATCTATTACCTATACTGATTAGTGACTAGGTTCATTAAAAAAAACCCAAATTCATATCCTTCAGTACATGCACAACTTGGGAATGTCCAAAGACTGGATCTTCACCGATGTAATTGGTCTTGATGATGAGTTACTAATGATGGTCCCCCAGCCTGTGGTAGCGATCATCTTACTCTTCCCATATGATGATAAGGTGAGAAAACAAAGTTATGATAATAAAAGTAATTATGTTAATAATAATTAATATTCATTTATAGTGCTTATAAATGTGAGTTATAAGTGCTTTACATAACTTATACATGAGTAACCAAGCAACTTATAAAACTGAAGCAATAAGCATGGTAATAAGATTAGACATAGAAATACAATATATGTAAAAAGTAATGGAAGACTATATAATCATGCATAACTTACATGTTTAGCTTCACTTTAGCAGAAGAATAAGAAATAATTTAATTTTGAACTGAATTCAATTCAGTTGGGTGACAATGTTAGTTACTAATTTTAGAAAATGCAGTCACGGGTAAATGATTTAGAGGTGACATTTTACGCCAAAGCTGTTGTAAAGACTTCAAACCCACACACACATCAATCCCATTTGTGTTCTTGTTTGTATCACTTTCAGTACAAGTCTTTTGCCGAATCAGAAGAGGAGAAGATAAAGAAGGATGGGCAGACAGTGAGTGGTGGGGTGTACTTCATGAAGCAGACAATTCGCAATGCATGTGGGACTATCGGTGTGCTCCACGCTGTTCTCAACTGCAGAGATCAGGTTACTCAAGGTCAGCAAAGAGTCTGGAAGAAAGGGAGAGAAACAGATTGATGCTGTAGGGTAGTATGTGTCTGCCTGTCAAACACTTTTCTGTGGCAATAAGTTTTAGGGCTGCACTATTATGGAAATGGTTTCATTTTTAATTATCCCCCCAGCAGAATGCCGGAGGATACTTTGGATTCAGCAGCGTTCCGCTGCCGCGTCACATTCTTGTGTACGCTCCAGCAGTCACATTTCTTGACGGATTTCTTTCAAACTGTGTATGGAGGTGTATCTTGGTAAAATCTGGACACCTATAATTTCTGGTGATGCTACCCCCATCGTTCGGTCTTTTATAGGGTAAAAGGCCATATTTTGGGGGATAGCTTGTGTGCGCTCTAGCGGTCACATTTCTCAACGGATTTTGTTCAAATTTTGCATGAAGGTGTCTCTTGGTATAATCTGGAACCCTAAAGATTTTGGTGATGCTGCCCCCATTGTTCCGTCCTTTATAGGGTCAAAGGTCATTTGTCCATTTCTTGCACTCTGACTTCAGCATTTCTTGACAGATTTCGTTTAAAGTTAGTATGGAAGTGTATCTTGGTAAAAATCTACGCACCTATAGTTTTTGGTGATGCTGCCACCAGTGTACTGTCTTTTATAGGGTCAAAGGTCATACTTCAGGGCATGGCTTGAGTGCACTCTGCAGGCCACATTTCTGGATGGATTTCTTTCAAATTTTGTATGGAGATGTATCTTGGTATAATCTACAGGTCTTTACTTTTTGGTGATGCTGCCCCCATTGTTCCGTCCTTTATAGGGTCAAAGGTCATTTGTCCATTTCTTGCACTCTCTTCAGCATTTCTTGACAGATTTCGTTTTAAGTTAGTATGGAAATGTATCTTGGTAAAAATCTACGCACCTATAGTTTTTGGTGATGCTGCCACCAGTGTCCCGTCTTTTAAAGGGTCAAAGGTCATACTTTGGAGGATGGCGTGAGTGCACTCTGCAGGCCACATTACGTAAAGGATTTCTTTCAAATTTTGTATGGGGATGTGTGTAATCTACACATCTTTACTTTTTGGTGATGCTGCCCTCATTTTTCCGTCCTTTATAGGGTCAAAGGTCATATGTCTTTTGAGCGCTCTAACTTCCACATTTCTTGACAGATGTCTTTCAAATTTTATATGGAGGTTTGTCTTAGTGAAATCTACACATCTTTTGTGTTTGCTGATGCTGCCCCCAGTGTTCCGCTTTTTATAGGGTCAAATTTCTCAATTTCTTTTTTTAAGTTCTATGTCGCTTTTTTGCTTTGAGGCCGCCATCGACATCAAGCAAATGGCTCATAATGACGGTCTCCTGCGTTCACAAATCCTGTTAATTGTAAAATGTTAATTTTCCATATTGTATACATATTTTATTTGTATTCAAGAAGTAAATTGTTAATGTCTGACAATATGTTTATATATATATATATTTTTAAATCTGTAACACATGTATTACGATATTTTGTATCATGCTATTGAACGCAGAAATAAAATCAATCTAAAAAAAAACAAAACATGTCATATTTTGGTTGCATGCATTCTGGAGGACACATTTGTTGACTGATTTCTTTCAGATTTTGTATGGAGGTCCATCATAGATTACTCTAGACCTCTACAGTTTTTGGTGATGCTGCCCCCAGTGTTCCTTCTTTCATATGGTCATAGGTCTTATTTTATTGGATATCTTGTGTGTGCTCTGAGGTCACATTTCTTGACAGATTTCTTTCGAATTTTCTGTAGAGATGCATTATACTCTAATCTACACACATTGTTTTGGTGATGCTGCTCCTAGTGTTGACAATAGTCCGGGCCACTGGCGGCAATCTCTACGCCATCCTTTTGTTTGTGGGAGGAGAGGGGGGAGGTTCTTTGTCCCTCCTTCGAATCGCTGCCAGTTCCGGGGATACATTCGCATTGCGCAGCAATGGACATTTCATCATAACAAATCTTTGTGGCAACAATAATGTCTCCAAATACATTACATGTACATGTAGGTGACTACATTAACAGATAGTTCACATGAGAGGCTACTGGTGCAACAAATGTGGCATTTTTTACCTCATGGCCTGGGCCGGTATTTAATTCAGTACTTGAATGAAGTCATTATTTTACTTGGCATGTGGCATATCTAAGTAAATGGCTGATGTCTTATTATTATTATTATTTATTTGGCATTTAAAGGTACGATAGAATGGTAACATGGAATACAAAGTAAGAACAAATAAATTGGCTTCTCCTGCTGCGCCTTCTAAGCTTAATATACATTTACTAAAGACAAAACGTGTGTGTAATCTTGAATAAAATTTTAAGTGGATTGTGATACATCTCGGGTGCCACTGGCATGTCTGTCTAAGCAAGCGCAGAAATTAAATTGAATAATAGTTATTGTAGTTACATTTCAGAAATCTTTGTGGATATAAAACTAAACAATAAATTTGAGATGTATGAATGAAACGAGTATAATGGGGGGAAAAGTACATTTTAAACTTATGATATTAACATGATCAAGATAATTTATCATCAATGTGTTTTAAAGAAAGCACACTGTTAATCCTTACAAAGATTAACATTTATTCGAAGGAAAATTTCAGTTGGTTAAGAAAAGAGGGTAGTGATACAAGGACAGCCGTGTTCCTGACTGAGTAGGGTAGGTTATTCCAAATTCTGGGGAATCTATGGGTTGGGGACATGCATAAAACCTGAGTTCTGGATTTGAGATGAAAGAAAGTGAGGTGATCAGGGTGTCGACTATTGATTTGCAAGCTATCCAATATTGATTCACACCTGATGATTCCAGATAAGCGTTTCATGACATATGCACATAGAGCATAGTCCCTTGTGGACTGGAGTGCAACTCTTGTAGCAGTTCGCTGTATCTGTTAGAGTTTGTGTTCTTGGGCAGCAGTATGCGGGTGCCAAGCAGGTACATGTATACCGTACTCCAAAATGGGGAGTATCAAGGATCTTTACAAGCAATCTATTGCCTGCGTTGAGGTCCCACATGCAATGGTGTGAATGAACCCAAGAAGCTGAATGGCACGAGATCAGATGATATGGTTATTCCAAGGTACTATGTATGAGGACTGGGCCAAAGGTGCATTATTGAGAGTGTAGTCTGGGTATTGGTCAGGCTTTCTCTTCCGAGTGATGTGCACCACCTTGGTCTTGGTCACATTCAGTGTCACTAGATTTGATGAGCACCAGTCATGAATTCAGTCGAGATCTGACTGTGCATCTAAGTATTTTCTAATAGTAAGCCCAAATACTTACTGATAGCCATTTTGACATTTCATAGCTAATTCCAAATTATGTGTAATAAACATGGGGCCCTGGACCCTGGCTTTGCCTTGATAATCATGATTGAATTGAAAGTGAAGCTCTTCCTTGATGCCTGCAGATGACACGTTGAAGTCCTTCTATGAGCAGACCAAAGACATGACTCCAGAGGAGAGAGGAAAGAAACTGGAATGTAATGAGAGCATCAGTCAAGCTCATGGAGAGAGTGCTCAGGAGGGCCAGACAGAGGTAATTATGTAACCATAAATTCAAAATGACCACCACCTGTATAGAAAGATTATCTGTCTTTCAACACCACATTTTTTCCCCTTGAAGTATTTCTCATACATATATCGCTAATACATCTAAATTAACAATTCCAATCCATACCTATCAAATAATTCCAATACACAAACCACTCACCCTATGCCAGTGACATTCAAACACACACACCCCCAAATAGACCGCCAATAGGCCTACTACATATATTCAATACATGCTACGTACAATGAATACACAACATCCCGTGAACCACACCCATTTCACATTACATTTACTTTCACAACTTCATTTTTCCAACATTGTAATCCTGAATATTCTACCACACTTCACCTAATTCATATAATATCAATATTTCAACAGAGCTTAAGAATAAATATTGCTCACCTATATAGCTTCATAATAAGAAGCAGGATGAAAGTCATGGGTCAAATAGAGCCTCCCATAAATGTTAACTGTGTGTATAATAAACTTCCACTAAAGACTAAACAATTTACAAATCCTCACCTTCTGTACAGGCACCACAAGCAGAGGAAGATGTATGCCCACATTTCATAGCCTTGGTAGAGAAGGAAGGGTGTGTCTATGAGCTGGATGGTAACAAGAAGTTCCCCATCAACCATGGACCAGTCCAAGAAGGCTTCTTGAAGGTATGTAAAAGTTATGAACAGTCAAACCAAAATAGTTTGTATCCTTGACTTCGATTCATGTCAAAGTCAATTTTTAGTTACTTGATGTGGACTGTTTTCGCGTAAAGATCATAAGTTTAGGCCAGAGTTCTAGCAGGACAATCATAATCAACATAGCTAAAATTTGCTGAATATAGTAAAACCTGAAAATTGCCAAAGCTGATAAGTACATGTGGGATGACATTGCAGCTAGACAACGTATGTAGCCTGGACATAGTCCTACTTTTAACGGAATGCCTTGTTTACCGGTATTTTTGCTCATTAGTCCGCCCTTGTGTACACAGTTTCTTTTATAATTATTTGGCAGATATTTATTTTACCCATATTAAATATGCAGTGATAGTTTTGTTGGAATGTGATTTATTTATGATCATTACCAGAACACAAGATTGTCTTTAAAGCTTACCAATCACCTAAAAAATAATTGGTGTACAGCTAGAATGTATAAAACCAACCTCAAAACACCTAACTTGGCCTTGTAAGGGTTAATGGTCAACGAGTATGAAGAAAATTAAGGAAAACATAAAACAACCTTGTGCAGAACCGAACTGGAGGTTAGATTCCACACGGGCCCTTAGTTTATGCGAGCGCGACTAGACTCCTCACAAGTGGCTGTATTGTTTATTGCGAGTGTATTTCAACTTGCAATATTTCTTTATGGAATCAATATTTGAAGTTCATACTTTGAATATAGTATATCTTCATAGAACCCTTAACGTACAGAACAAAATTTTTTTATTTGGTGATTTAAATACATTGTATATAAGTGTGAGAATGATTACATGGTAGACAGTTATGCCTACGTACATGTACATGGCAAGCTCATGATTTTTGTCTTCTATTCACTTTGGTTTAAACACTTGACTGGAGATGCAGATGTAATGGGTTCGATCCCTCAGCACGACCCTTATCTTCTTGAGCAAGGCATTTTATGTAAATTGCTCCTCTCCACCCAGGTGTTCCATGGGTACCTGTTTGCATGCAAAAGTCATAGTGGTTTGTTCAGCATTGTGAGCATCTGTAAAAAAAAAAAAATGGCGCCTGGCTGGAATGCTCCCTAGGGAGTGGAGAAGGGGTATTCATTGGATGGTGGCAAGCCTGAATCCTATGTCCGGGTTAAGTAGTATAACTGTAAAGTGCTTAGAGACATTGTAGATCTATCAGGTGCTATATCAATCCAGAATAATATTATCTATTCACAGTCTGCTGCCATTGTGTGTCAGAAGTTCATCGCCAGAGACCCCAATGAAGTCCGCTTCACCATCATGGCTCTATCCCGTGACTCCTAGATCCTCTTCTATCTATATGAAAGCAGTGCTTGCAACAATGGCTGATTGTCCGTAAATCAGTTCACTCCGAAACTCGTTAACCGTCTGCCTAGCAAAGCAGCTCGTGAACGCCATGCACGTAGCAGATATGTGGATGTTGTGAGTGTCCTTTCATGTGCTACTCTATAAGCTGTAACTATACTTTGAGATTCCTGCATCTAAGAAATGTCCATATAGGGGTAACATATATCCAGGGTTTCCGTGGTGAATTGAAAAACCTGAAAAGTCATGAAAAAAACTCCCAAAGTCATGGAAAGACATGGAAATTTATTTTGGGTGTGACCGTGTGTGGCTATGGCAGCCTTCCATCACAAATATGAAATAATATATCACTGTGTGGTATTCGTACACTGCTTGGATGCCCCAACCCATACCAAAATGGTACTTACCTGGTCATGGAAAAAGGCAGAAAAATGGTTCATGGTAAATCATGGAACTTGGTTCTCAAATTTCTGTGGGAACTCTGATATGAGCTTTCTTTGGTTTGGGCCAATATAGTGCTGTTGACATATGAAACAGGACAGGGCATGTGGAGGCCCTTGTGTATAAACTGGATCACAAACAAAATTGATTGTGATCTTCCCTCGAGTACTATAATTGCATTATACAACCAATTATTAAAAAGACCCTTCTCAACTACACCGACAGTCTACAGGAACACTGTTGGTCGTTTAAGTGATAAGAGATCAGAATGAAATAAAGTGAAGAGTACTTTTTGTTAATTTCAACTTTAAAGATAATAACTAAAGAGTATGTTGACTTCAACAGAAGAATATATTAGATATAATATTAAAGTACATTAAATATCCTGCATCATAAGTAGTTTGGTAGCATAACAGAAAGAAATTCCAAAATATACACTAGTAAGCTCAATGGCTGTCCTGTTTGATAGAGCATGTCCAATTAATGTCCATTCCTCCCTATGA
The DNA here is from genome assembly GCA_025617745.1 of Heliocidaris erythrogramma. Taxonomy (NCBI): domain Eukaryota; kingdom Metazoa; phylum Echinodermata; class Echinoidea; order Camarodonta; family Echinometridae; genus Heliocidaris; species Heliocidaris erythrogramma. The sequence continues at coordinate 18,820,862 of CM046867.1, forward strand.
TAGATAGGTTATTTAAAGTTGTGTTCCTATGAATACCACTGCACCTTAGTGAAATATATTTGTCATGATGATTAAGTATTGACATTGTGGCATGAATGGCCAGTATATATATATACAGAGTTGTGACAAGTGCATAAAACCTATGTGTATTTGAAAGTATGTCATCTTTGTGGCTGCACTATGTTGCCTTCTGTGTAGCCATATTTGAAGGAATTCAACAAGATATTTCTGGGAAATCTGCCATTTGCAATTGGATGTCATAGGATGGCGCTGCTAGATAAGTGTATCAGAATTTCTGGTATTGGTATATTGCATTAATTTGCATTAGTTACATGTGTGTACATGTATCTACATCTGGTTGTGTAGTCACAGACAGTTGCAAGTTCGAGAGCATTCTTTTGTGTGTATGATTGCCTTGTAGCTTTCTCGAAAAGCAAATAATGTGTTACAGTGAAAGAAATTTCATTATATTTTTATATTTAGTTGTAAGCCTCATAAGTCACATGGGTGTCTGTGTTGTATTTGTTTTGTATTGTATTGCACCTCTCCTTAAAGGCAGATTATAGTAGGTTTCTATGGAGATATCACACCACTCACCAATTCCTCTTGATGGTATTAAAAATCGTCAGTCCTGAGGTTTGTTTTAAAGGACGAGTCTGAACAATTTACAGCACATTACAATATCTCAATATTTCACAAAAATATTTGCATTGGTTATTCAAAACCAGATATTTTTTTGTGTTCTTAATTCTTGAAAGCAATATCACAGAAAATCAAAATTGATCACATTACCTCGTAACAGAGTTGCCTCAGTTCGCTTGCTGCTTTTCAACCCAAAGTTTCAGTGTGAGGTTCGCGTACGTACAATTGACTGGGTGCTCCCAATTCCAATCAGGATCCTGACACATTGGCATCATGCACGATGGTGATGTGTCAGGCATGTTGATATTCTGAAGCCAAGTGATGGCCAAAAGAAAAGTTTTTTTGCAATTCCCGATCAGGAAAAGGAAAGAGAGGGATGTCATACCCACCAGCAACTGCACTGATACCTGTAGGTGCGACAGTGAGGTTGCTACGTCACAGAAAGTGCCACGCAGTGAATTGTGGGGAGAACTGGTGCATTCGAAAACTTACATTGTATGTCATGTCAATATCAAAAGCCCATCAGGGATGTTTCCAATCATTTTTTTCTTAGTAAGACTGTATTTGGACATCTCAAATATTTGTCTTTCATATGTAAAAAGTTTAAAAGTTGTTTGGACTTGCCCTTTAATTGGAGAGGTTGATACTTGGTCATCTATAAGTGATTGGACTGAATTCACCCAGCGTGGCGTAAAGTTTACTTGCTTTTAAGAGTTCCAGCCCTTATTCTGTATGTTCCCATTTTTCATGCTGCTTTAAATAATGCTGTAACTGTAATTGCTGCTTTACACGATTGCAATGTGGGATCAAAATCTTAATATAATCAAGAAAGCAAGAGGCATATATGCTGCTGCAAAGCCAATATTGTACAAGGCAATTGGTTAGATGCAATGTAATATTCAAGGTTTTTAAGATAGTAACACTATCTAATTGCATCTCTGTGAAGCCAAATGGACCACTGCATTTGCCTATTCAAAGTTGATGTATTATGAACATACTTACAGTTAGTCAGTTACTAGTGTTATTCTATTTCTGAGCTTCTACAATAAGCATCATTCATTTCCATCACTTCAAATGAATGACGTAGAAAAGTGTATAACCATACTAGTGTGGAATCAGTCTGTGATTAATGTTCAATATAAATTCTAGCCTTTGAAATTATTGGATTGAATAGTGATTTGGTAATGTGCGTATTAAAAAAATATATATGGATGTTATTTGTCAGTGAAACAAGTACAGCTGTCGGTTGTAAACCATCAATAGTCAATGGATCATATTCCGGATTATATATTCAAATTTATGTATACAGATTTTTCATGGTGTTATAACATATGCCTGAGGTATACTTACATAGCAACAAATAAACAGATCAAACTGAATGCTTTACTCATTTAAGAAATGCATTGGGATAAACCAGTAGTTTATCATTAAGTGCTTGGTTAAAAGAAGAGCCGCAAAGTTAAAGAAATTTTGACAAGTTGTCTGTAAAGTGCTAAATCAACATACAGTCATGTCTATCTACAAGAGTGACAAATTTGTCCGCCAACAATAGCCCTACAAGGTATGTACATTTACTTGCAGCAGTGAGTGTAAAATATGTTGCAATGTGGAAATGTGTCCTGTGTCTGATTGTGGAAAAGTGTTATTAAAATTGCATACAATGCAAAAGTGTATACTACTGTGTTTTTGTATGCTGTTGCAGTTTAGTTCTGTATTGTTAACTCCAGGGTACTTGGGAATTGATGTATGTCAAAAAACTTTTATTTTGTATGCAGTCTCATGAGAAAGATGAAACAAAAGTGTAACCCTAATAGGCTTTTTGCACTTGATTTGTTTGACCCGTACTATCCTTAACCCCGGAGTATATTTTTTGCCGTTCTCATTGGCAGTTTTAGTCCCATACCATCTCCCTAGCCAGAGGGCTTATCCCCACCTGCTTTTTTCCAGGGCTAAAATAATCCTGTACTATCTTGGAGTTAGCCCACTTTGGTAAAATGCAACGTGAACAGAAAGTGGGCTAAGCTTAGTCCCATACTATCGGCGAGGCTAAATCCTCGTTTAGCCCCACCAATAATACGGGACTAAGCAAAATTTTGCAAGTGTAAAAAGCCTAAAGGGCCTGGTCAGACCTGAGGGATAATGATAAGCATATAATATAACGATAACAAATAATGACAAAAGGGGACACACCTGAACGATAAAACTGTTGGGGTTCTGTCAACCAATCATGATGGACACTGCCTACTAGATTTTTTTTCTGAACTGACATCCCATCATAGGAGTAATATTATTTGGCCCACAGATATTGTCATAGAAGTCTGTTCTAAAAAAAATTGCTTACAGAGTGATCCGTATAAGACAATGAAATTGTTCAGGGAGGCTCATAGCATAAATTGTTCAGGTCTGACCTACATGTATTATGATTTCCAATTCATTTTCTATATAAAGAACAGGGGAGCGATTTGGGAACAATTTGTCTTTACCGTTGATGTTAACGTCCGATGAGCCCTTTTATTGTAATAGGATGTAGAAATAATGTATCTAAAAACTAAAAATCTTGTATTGGTCACATGTCCAAAAATCTTTCTGATGGAATTCACTGCCCAAACCTAATCCACAGCTGTCATGTAGCACCGATTGCAGTATTTTACTGAAATTAGATTACAATCCTGAAGATTCGATACAGAATATCGATTTTCAAACGAACTTGGTATCAATTAATTGTTAGATGGATTCCGTCTACCCAAAAAAGATTTTCCACAATATTTGAATACTGTCCAATATTCAAAAGTACATTTAGGTTTGCATAAATTTGATAAGTTTGATAAATTACAAAACTTGTGCGGATGTGAAAAGGATTATAATTTGCTTTTAAGTATTAATAACCTTTATTTTTTTGACTAGAAAAAAAATTGCGTAATTTTTAAAATGATTTTTTGACCGTTACTACATGTAGTACATGTACTTTCGTTGATTTCTGAACAGCTCCCTCTGTGACAAAAGCAAGATTTTCATTTCTTTCAAAGGAGTTATAGAACTTGTGACCTTGAAATTTTACCAGGCATTATCTACAGGATGTCTACTAAACCTAAATTTTGTGTAAGTCTGCAAAAGGGATGAAGTACCTTTTAAGACAGAGGGAGCTGTTCAGAAATCAACGAAAGTACATGTACTACATGTAGTAACGGTCAAAAAATCATTTTAAAAATTACGCAATTTTTTTTCTAGTCAAAAAAATAAAGGTTATTAATACTTAAAAGCAAATTATAATCCTTTTCACATCCGCACAAGTTTTGTAATTTATCGCATATTCACACAACTTCAAAATTTAGGGCTACAATAGGGATGAAGTATCTTTAAGTCCCTTAGTCCTCTTCATGCATTAGCACTCATTGGGTGGATTAGTGGATTATTATGCTGAGGACAGCCTAGAGGCAATTTTGCAATTTGCGGTATATAAATTGATTTATTATTATTATTATTAAGACCAGTGATAGTTCCATGTAAGACCATTCATAAAGATGCATCCACATCATAAATGCCAAGTACTCATAATTAATTTCAGGAACACTCTGTTACAGTTTTCATGTCATGCCTAATCCATAATATAAACAAACTATTAACAGTTTGCAACAGAATCACTTGTACATATGTTTTGGATTATATAAACATTTATTAAAATTCTTTCTTGTTCCATTTGCTATCTCAAATCTGAACTGAACCATAGGAACAGTATTAGGTCAGATGTACATTACAGTTTACTAACATATAGAATAAGCAGCTAATAATACAATTCTTTCCATAACCAATGGAAGATCGATTATACACAGCACCCTTACAACTTAGGAAAGGCAAGAATAAATATATACATATGTCAAGCTTCTTGTAAGAGACTGAATTGTTAATGGAACAATACATTGACATGTATTCTACTATTTCATCTTCAATAAGTAATTTCACTATCCTTTAAAGCTATGATAAGCATTATTTCAAATAACAGCAGTGGTTTAACTTGCTAAATCCAATATTTTGCAACATAAAATTTAATAAGGCCACTGCACACCCAATGGGTGATTTTAAGTATGGTGTTAAAATCTGGTGTTAAAATCTGGGTTTAGTGTTAACTCAAAAGTTAGCGCTAACTTCGTGCCTTTGGACTACTAAAATTAATAGTAAATGAGGGTTGAAGTTAGCACTAACACCAGCCTTCAACACCATATTTAAAATCACCAAATGACCTAACAACGACTAGATTTTTTTTTTGAGGGGGAAATGGCAATAGGATGAAAATTTGAAAAATATTTTCTCCCTAAATGGTCTTCTGAAGAACAGTTCCAAATTTTATAGTATGACAATGCTATTTCTACTTGCTCATATAAAGTATGTTACCACTTAATGTTTTTTATAAAAATGTTTATATTTTTCCCTCCCAAAAAGAGGCAACTGTCATCAGAAATTTATCAAAACAACACCCCATGACAGGAAATTAATACATAAAAACATCATAAACATTTCCGTGACTGTGTCTGTTGGTGCATTACAATATACGGTAAGAATGCATAGAGTGGAAATGCGTAGAACTTTAAACAAGAAAAATGTTTGTCAGTTGCATTATTTTGTCATAGAAATCAATATCGATGACTTGTTATCTTCAGTTCTGAACGCAGTACCCTTTTTATGTTTGATGGGTTCTCATACACAGTCATACATGTATATCATAGGCTGGAAATATACATAAAATAAGAAACAAATTGCATTATTTATTTTTCTCACCCTGTATTTAAAACCAATCAGCCCTTTGTTTCTCCGTGCATAGGTACATTTTCTTTCTTTTTTTGACAAAAAAAAAATTATTTAGCACAGTGCTCTTATTTTACTAGCACACAAAATAATATTTAGCTTTATTTACATTTCCCTGATTTAAGTAAACTAAAGAAAAGATGTAAAGTAAATTTACATGTACAAATATTTACACATCCATGATTCTATTAAAATGGTTACAATACTGACAAGGTGATTAGCCTACATGCAGGTACCAGCTAGGTCACTAAACACACCACACACACACACTCACTTTTACATAGGTACATGTATATCCCATCCATTTCAAATTAACAATCCTCTCCCATGCTTTAAATATAACTTAGTCAAGTTCTAGTCATGCAATTACAGTGTGAAAGATTCTGGAAGCAACTTGGAAAAGTTGACGATTGAATTGGTGAATACCGGTAGGATGCGAAAGTCACTGTGGATTGATCAGCATTGTGAGCGTCTGCAAAAGGCACCTGGCTGGAATGCTCCCCAGGGAGTGGAGAAGGTGCATACGTTGCGTGCAGGCAAGCCATGAATCCGATGACCGGGGTAATAATGTCTGTAAAGTGCTTCGAGACATCGTAGATGTATTATTAGGTGCTATATAAATCCAGAATATTAATTATTATTACCTTCAGGTTTGGGAATCATCAAAATGATAGGAAATTGACTCAATCTACATGTACATGTAGCTGAAAGTCACATGCACTGCACACAGAAATGTGTATATAGGACTACACACTTTATGTGGCATGAATATTTGGTCCAAACTTTTTAATTTCAGCCATTCCTTGTCATATTTCAAATATGTGCATATTTGAAGAGCAATTCTTTTTCTGGGGACATTTCTTCATTGCTATTCTTCCAAATTGACATAAAAAAGAATGAAAAAGCTCACAAGTAAAATTTTCACCTTCACCATAGCTGAAGCTTCTCTTGGAGTAAGAACGATATTTCAAGACAGAAATTTCCTCTTGTTAAAAATTCCAAGTAGCACAGAAATACAGAGGGGTCAGAGAGACAGAGCCAAAAGATGTCTTGAAAACTAAACAACTTCTTACAGTTAATACGTAACTTTCAAAAATACATGTTCAAAAATACATGTACAAAAATTATATCATACTCATACATGTAGGTAAAGGACAAATCAATAAACAATCCAACACTTCAAAAATAGTGAATCGCACATTTAAAAAGGTTTCTCAAAATTCTTGGCTATTTGGTACCTACTGCACAAATAAAGACTGCATATGTCATGACAATACATGCAGATCGCAGTACAATTGCCCCCAAATAGAGGAGGGGGGTGAACGTCTTTTGGCACTGCCTCTGCATATATATAAAGTGAAACCTGTCTATAATGGCCACTCAATGCTCAGGGAGACAAGAAAAGTGATCTTTATGAGCACATGGTCTTTATGGACAGGTGGTTGCTAAAGCAGGTTTGACTGTAGTATATAGTATGTAGTATATACCGGTAAGTAATCTTGGAACAATCACTCAGCCTCTGACTATCATCTGAAATGAGTGGAAAGGTCACCTGTATAAAAAGGTCATCTTATGAATGACCCTTTTACACAGGTTGGCTAGTACTGCATGGAATGTTGTCTTTAGGCGACGTTTAATACTAAATTCTACAAAACCTGAATTCATTCTGATTCACCCGTCGCAAGAATCACTAATTTCAAAATGAGCTTGTTAAAAATCATATGGGCAAGTAAAAGGGGGGTAACCTCGCTAGTCATAAGGACCGCTATTCATAAGGACCGCTATTCATAAGGACCGCTATTCATAACGCGTGTTAAATGAATAGCAGTTTTCTATGGATAGCTGTCCTTATGAATAGCGAGCGGACCCCGTAAAAGGTATTTTGTCCCAAATGTTGCAGATCAGTATAAAAAAATCAATGACATGACATCATCTAAACATAAAAATAAATTTAAGCATAACAAATATTTTTCCTTGTATACACGCAAAAATTTTTTCTTTCATAACTTCTTTGGAAACTCATAGGATATGGTATAAAAATGTTTGCCAACTCATAAACAACCTGGACGTGATGTATGTATTCTGATATACATACCTTTTCATGTAAAGGTTGCAGGATCGAAACTACAAATCAGTTATATAGATTGACTGATTCGGTGAGGTACAATATTTCTAAAAATGGTGAAAATTACTGAAGCCATTTCATGATTGAGGGCTACAACATGAGCTTCATGCCCAGGGCATTGTTTTGGCAACAGATGTGTCAATACCTCCAGTGTCAATAACAAAAGACTACCTTTAAATTCAAGAAACTTTGTACATTTTGATTTATGAAGGTACAGAACATACGTATGCAAGCAACAATTGATGATTATGTGACTTAGGAGAATATTGTGTGAACCTGACTCAACCACTAAGAGGATTCAGCTGGTAGGTGGTGAGTTTACACAATTACTTTTACACAAAGTATGGTACCAGCTCATTTTCTCACACATCATAAAAAATGCATACTAAAAATCTGGAAATTCGCCATATGACCAATGATCTAAGAAAACATAAAAGAAATAAGTACAAAATAGCATGGTCCTGAGGATCAGATACATATACATGTATGTATACTTTAAAAAAACCAACACAAACATAATGAACAAAAACTTTAAATACACATTGAATTTGTATGGAATTAGAATTGATCCTCAGAAGGTTTGGTGCCTTATAATTATGATAAAAATAAACCTTGCACCCTTAATAGTCGACTTGACATTTTATGAACCTAGGAAAGTTCTTCCTGTTCATTTTTTTTAAATTCATGATCCCATCATGTCTCCTAACAATCAAATAATTTGCATAAATCCAAATGGCCACATGTATAGGCAATGTTAAACAGCATTCATTCCTACATACCTTTCATTAATTTTTATATTTATGCATTGTTGCATGCTTCAGCACCATGTATTCTACAAAAACAAATCACGTTGTTTGAAAACAGTACACACTAATAAGTTTATCACATCATTCTATACAATACAAGATCATCATACTTTATTATGTTCGACTATAACTTTGGCATACATGTAGGAGACTAATGCCATTTCAAATCTAAAGCTATAAAACATTGCAACTGAGCACACCATGTACGTGTAGCACAGAGACGAAATGTAATAAATATGCATCTTATATAAATTGGGGTTCACAGCAACAAGTTTGTACATGTAGATAGATTTCTTTGTTTTGTTTTTCCTCATCAGCCTCTGTTTCAGCCAAAGCAAATTAATCTATGTACATGTATACTGTAAGTTCAGGTTTCGTTACTAGGCATGCATGTATAAATTTGACTGCATTCCGAAAATGGTCTATTCATACCAAATCTGCAGTTGACGCTTCCCTGAATTCTCCTCCTCCATAGCCAATTAAAGGGCAGGGCAGGGGGGTGTTTCATAAAGCTGTTTGTAAAGTTACACATGACTTTACGAAAGACTTGAATATGAATTGCCAGATAGGATGCCCAAAGTTTTTCCTAATGTTTTTACAAAGTGTGACTGTATTTCCAATAACCTCAACTAATAAATGGCAAAAAATATGCTTTGCATTAGAAAATGTTCATCATCATAAAAATGTTAATCTACATCTGCACAGTTCAACTTTAGTTGATGCAGTTGCCTATTCACACTTTATTACTGACCTTCGTGTTACAAGATACAGCGGTGTACATATACATTGCACTACGCGTTAATATCGCATTTTAATTTTGCTGCAGCATCTTTCTTGCTGCCTAATGTATGAATAGGACTTTAGGAGGTAATAAATACATGATTTTTCAAATCTACACACTTTCAGATCAAATATACACCTCCGATATGTCCCTTGCATATTGTACATACCTGATATTACATGCATGATCATAACTCTTGTCTACTCACACATTTTATCACAAATTTTTGGCAATATCTGAACTTAACTGGCTACCATATTCCTTTAAGTTTGTATTCAGCTGCCTTTCATTACATATCACATCTTGTCTTCTTCGTGTCACGCTGTGTTTACTGGGGGCATGGATGTTGATGGCAGAATCAATCAGGCTGTGGTAGGAAAACAATGAAATATTAACGTCGGAAAATGATAATACTTAAACTGCCACAGCTTAACGCTAGAGAAGATTCATCACTTTGAAAATGTTGCGAGAGGGTAGCTTTATTTACAACATTACATATACTCAATTCATTGATTTTCAATTTAAAGTTGTACATGTAGATATATAAACATTACTGATAACAGTTTTAAAGGAGTGTCACAGTGCATAAAATGTCACAATGGAATCAAAATGATATTGCTTTATTAATATATGCTTATATTTGTAATTTCAACTACATGTATATATGCATGGGAACTACTCACAAAATCATGATGCTTATGACACACAGAAGTGACAACCAAACTTATAAGTGGTCTTCTATTGATCTATATTTAACATTCTCTGTCCCCGATGTTAATGGGTTTTATTTGATGCATTCTCATCACAGGTTGTGCTTCTAGAAATACCATCATACTTATTTTTTTTTCTAATTCTTTTTTTTTTTCGGGGGGGGGGGGGGGGGGAGGAGAAGGAACATTTATCTCATAGACAAATTTGCTTAGTCCACGTGTATACAATATAACTCTTTTTCAAATGCAGTAGCTCACTATACTTTCAAAGTCCTCAAAGACCACAGGAAACAAACATGAAGTGCGATCATCTGGCAGTTGATAACAGCGCAAGTTTATTGTAAACCTTCACACAATAGCTCTTGATATCTCTTCATATAACAGTTCATATTTCAAATTGCTGTTGTGTCTGAGAAACAGAAAAGCTTAGTCTTTACAGCACAGACTTTGCTGGTACCCAAGTGTATATCGCATAAAGAAAAGGACATTGGAAGAACTTATTTGCTGGGCTGAAGTAACTAACTAACAGCATGGGGTTAATAATGTATTAAATGGCAGTGCGTTTAAGATAAAGTTGAGTTCTGGTCATGAAATTACATTGTGAAAGAAACTGTCTCAAAGCAATTGGGAAGGGTTGACCATGTCTACATAAGACTTGTTTATACTGTGTTGTTTTGGAATCATCAAAATAGATAAGAAATTTATAACCAATCTCGCTGAAAAGCATAAAGTACTGCACACAGAAATGGGTATATGGGACTACACACACCAGAGTCGTGGATGTTCGGTCCAAACATTTCAGCTATTTCTAGTCATATTTCGAATATAAGGGCATTTGAAGAGCAACGCTTTTCAGGGAATTTTTCTACTATAATGTTTTTCCAAACTGACATAAAAGGAATAAGAAAGCTCACAAATTATTTTTCACCTTTCCCAGAACTCAACCTTCCCTTTAACCCTTTCAAGACAATTGACCACATTTTGTGGTTTGGCCTAATAACTTTTGATTCAGAGCTCTAAAAAATATACCAGATGCATGAGTAGAAAGGGCAGAAAATTCTTCACACACTATGTCCATTTTTGTTTCATGACCATATTGCGTTTGATGCCAGGAATTTTTAAAACAGGAATAAGCTCTAAAATCCTAAAATTGGCAACACATTGAGAGGTTCAAAATCATTGTTTATTATCAAAATTGGCAATGTTTTCAACTTTTTCGACAAAATTCCCAACCATGTATATTGTTTTCAAAGAGATTACACCTTATTGGAGAACCATGTAGCACTAAAAGAAAAATATTATTGTTGCCAATTTGAAGAAGAAAAGGTGATCAATTTAGACCTTAAATAATTCCTGTCCTGAAAGGGTTAAACTGAAACTGACATTTAAAAAAAAAAAAGAGTAAATACAGAAATATGGGTACAAATGACTGTATTTCTTTTACTTTCAAATAAAGTCCATCTACCATGCCCACCACTGCCCCTCTGAAATTTAACGCAAATATTACTGCTTACCGTTTATTTCTTGCTGTTTATCCTGCATCCTAGTCTGAGCTCTCTGTCTCCAAAGTAAGAAGATACTACGATGTGAAAGATGATATTGGTAATGACCACTAAGTATTCACAGCAGGCAAACAAACTGTACACTGTAATTAAAAGCAAGGACATGGTATAATGAGAGAGATTAGAGAACTGTGTTCATTATAATTTCATTAAATGACAAGTCCAAGCTATTTTGTGCCATTTGTTAACATAAATTTTAGCATATTCATTTGCAAGCCCTACCCCAGCTTGGGTGAGCTCAATTATCAAGTTATATGATACTGTTGATGTCAACTTACATTCATAATACAACTAGAAAGGCCGTCAAAGGCGGCAGACCCACGCCTTAGCGGAGCTATTATTCTTGAAACTGCAGATATATTTTTACTGGTTGGTTCCCCTGTCGTGTATAAAAAAAAGTAAACCCAATATAGGTTTTGTTTTGTTGCGATTATTTTTGTAAGCAGTAGCCATTCAAAGGGGATAACAAGAGGCACATCTACCCCCCAATAAATTTTGCCATATCCAGGTCATAGCTTTGTGTGTCCCCACCCTTGAAAAAATTCTTCTGAAAAAGATATTTTATTATTGAAACATCTCTCCCCTAAAAGTAATTGATTAGACATGTCAGAGAGCATGGCGTGGTGAGGAAAAAAATGTTAGCAATTTGTATTCAGTGTTCAGTCATGTAAGTGTTAGTAAATGTATTCATGTTCTATCTTTAAATTACATTGCAATTGGGGTTGTTGTTTTTTTTCATCGGGCTTGGATAAAATAAATATGACGACAAAATAAGTTGGATCTCGACTTCAAAATGACATGCATGCGAGGCACAGAGCTTACTCACTCAGCTCAGTCACCACCCATCAACAAAGTCAAAGTGGATACTGGCGTGCATGTATTCGGCGAACCTCGATCAGCCACCAAATTTTGCAAATCCACACAAATTTAAAAAAAATACAGTTTTTGTATATATTTTACAACTACGAAATCCACTCAAACAGACATAAATGAGTTATAAACTAACTCAAATCTCAAATGACAGGACCTTTATAACCCAAAGAAAAAAGTTCAATCCTACTACACAGTCAGCCAGGCACAGGCACTGTACTCCCTAGCCCGACCAGATCGCCGTCACTTCGCGACAGCGCTGTGTATAGTTATGTACGTACAGCTAGCTACACAGCCCACTCACTCAGATCAACACACGCAAACGCTCGCGAGTGCGATAGACTCACTCACGTCGAATAAACTCACCAGATTTTCACCGAAAACAATTAAAATCACGTACTACACGTCCACCAGGATAAAATAAATCACAAAAACTTCCACAACAAAGTGGAAAGAACCGGGGAAAATAAACAGAAATGCACAGAAGATAAGAAATAGAGGAGAAGCCGTAGGGCTAGGGTAGCCTGAATCTAAATGAATTTGTAGATAAAAAAAGGTATCGCGCGCAATCCCTTGTTGCTGGGATACGTTGGCTTTGAATATTCATTGCAGGCTCGTACGGATTTGAAGTGAAATGGCAAATAATGGGTCTAAAAGTCTTCTAAAATTCATAAACCTGAAATAGACTTTTGGTGAGACGAAGTAATGAGTGTTTTGATTGGCCAAAATATTTCTGCATCTGCAGGCGAAGTTTGGGGTCATCAATCTTTCTAGTTTCTTTCCTGTCACTATCTGAACTGAAGTTCCTATACTTTACTACAGGGTCAAAACTTCAAGGTCACACAGAATGTGCAGGGGTCAACCAATCATCACCAAAATCTAATCGATTCTTTCCTGTCACTTTCTGAACATTCCCTGAAAATTTGGTGCAAATCCGTTCACCCGTTCTCTTGTTATCTTGTACACAAACAAACAAACAAACAAACAAACTAGAAAGGCCGTCAAAGGCGGCAGACCCACGCCTTAACCCAATAGGTTTTGTTTTGTTGCGATTATTTTTGTAAGCAGTAGCCATTCAAAGGGGATAACAAGAGGCACATCTCCCCCCCCCCAATAAATTTTGCCATATCCAGGTCATAGCTTTGTGTGTCCCCACCCTTGAAAAAATTCTTCTGAAAAAGATATTTTATTATTGAAACATCCCTCCCCTAAAAGTAATTGATTAGACATGTCAGAGAGCGTGGCGTGGTGAGAAAAAAAATGTTAGCAATTTGTATTCAGTGTTCAGTCCAAGGCCGTACGCAGATTTTTTTTTCCTGGGGGGGGGGGGGGGGGCAAGATGATCGCTTTCAAAGGAACCCATAACTTGAAGTCTAAAACCCGATTAAAAAAAAGTATGATTTTGAAATTTCAGGGGGGGGGGTGCAGGGGCCCCCCCCCCCCTCCCCGCTGCGTACGGCCTTGGTTCAGTCACGTCAGTGTTAGTAAATGTATTCATGTTCTATCTTTACATTGCAATTCGGGTTGTTGTTTTTTTTTTTCATCGGGCTTGGATAAAATAAATATGACGACAAAAGAAGTTGGATCTCGACTTGAAAATGACGTGCATGCGAGGCACAGAGCTTACTCACTCAGTACTACAGTCAGCCGGCCCGGCCCAGGCACTTCGCGACAGTGCTGTGTACAGTACACTACAGCTAGCTACTCAGCCACTCACTCAGATCAACACACGCGAACACTCGCGAGTGCGATAGACTCACTCACGTCGAACAAACGCACCAGATTTTCACCGAAAACAATTAAAATCACGTACTACACGTCCACCAGGATAAAATAAATCACAAAAACTTCCACAACAAAGTGGAAAGAACCGGGAAAGTAAACAGAAATGCACAGAAGATAAGAAATAGGAGAAATTAGACGTGCTAGGCTATACGTATACCGTATACCTAGCCGCTTTCGATTTCGCAACGAGAGTACAGTTCAAGCGCAAAAAATCCCTTGTTGCTGGGATACGTTGGCTTTGAATATTCATTGCAGGCTCGTGCGGATTTGAAGTGAAATAGCAAATAATGGGTCTAAAAGTCTTCTAAAATTCATAAACCTGAAATAGATTTTTGGTGAGACGAAGTAATGAGTGTTTTGATTGACCAAAATATTTCTGCATCGGCAGGCGAAGTTTGGGGTCATCAAACATTCTAGTTTCTATCCTGTCACTCTCTGAACTGAAGTTCCTATACTTTACTACAGGGTCAAAAGTTCAAGGTCACACAGAATTTGCAGGGGTCAACCAATCATCACCAAAATCTAATCGATTCTTTCCTGTCACTTTCTGAACATTCCCTGAAAATTTGGTGCAAATCCGTTCACCCGTTCTCTTGTTATCTTGTACACAAACAAACAAACAAACAAACAAACAAACAAACAAACAAACCAACAAACAAAAAAAAAAAAAAAAAAAAAAAAAACATACGGAGCCCTTTACATAACCCTGCCGATTTCATCGGCGTGGGTAAAAAACAAACAAACAAACAAACATACGGAGCCCTTTACATAACCCTGCCGATTTCATCGGCGTGGGTAATAACACTTGGTAATGTGCGGGACACCAAATGACCATATACATGTACATGTACCTTGGACTTTTTGTATAAGAAGAATTACTCACAGGGGAAAGGTATAGGAGATTTTATTTTAAAGCAAGCAAAGTATTTAATGCCTTTTATCAAATACATATACATGAATTTCAAACTTCACCCTTGGTGCATCAAGTTAAATAACATATTCCACAAATAGAATTTCTTGTAAGAAGTTCTCAATAATACTGCCATTGCATAGATGTACATAATCATGATGTTAATATTTCTCCATGATATCCAACTCGTAGAAAGACATTTGTCCCACAATATTAAATATAATGAATCAAATTTTGGGTGATTTCATTCAAAGATCACATTAAAAGGGTTAAGAAAAACCAAGCGGTACTGGTAAAGCGTCTCACCTCCTGGCTCACAGTACCAGTTGTGTCTGAAGAAGAAGTACATAGCAGAGATAAACGCCAGCAGGTTTGTGAAGAAGAGGACAAGCTTTTTATAAAGGATTTGTCTCTCCTGAAGAGAAAAGGAAATAGAGAGAGAGAGAAAGAGAAAGAGCAGAGAGAGAGAGAGGAGGGAGAGAGAGAGAGAGGAGGGAGAGAGAGAGAGAGGAGGGAGGGGAAAGGAAGGGAGAGAAATGGAGATAAATGGAGAGGGATGAAGGAAGGGAGGGGAAAAAGATCAGAGAAGGAGAAGAAAGGGAAGGGAAAGGAGAGGACAGAGAAAGAAGGGGGAAAAGAGGGGGAAAAGAGGGGAAAAGAGGGAAAAGGGAAAAGAGGGGAAAAGAGGGGAAAAAGGGGAAAAGAGGGGAAAAGAGGGGAAAAGAGGGAGGAAAAGAGATGGTGGAGGGGAAAGAGAGAGAGGGAGGGAGGGAAAGGAAAGGAAAAGGAGAGAAGATGTAGGGAGAAAGAGGGGGGTGTAATGAAGAGGAAGAGAAAGTGAGAGGGAAGTGAAAGGGGAGGGAGAGGAAGGGGAGGAAGGAGAAATGAGAGGAACAGGAAGCAATTAAAGAGAGGAAAAGAAAGAAAGAGAACAGAAGAAGGGAAAGGAGGGGTAGGAAGGAGAATGATATTAATGAAGCTACATAAACACACTCATTAGCATTGCATTGTGTTAAACCAAAGGATAACAGAGAAAACATTTAAATAGAAATCATCTATTTATCATCTAATTATCAAAACATGAGCACTTTAATTGCAAATGATTTTTTGAAGGGCTGGCAATTTCTGCTAATAATGATGAAGAGACAGAACCAATGAATATAATTTTTGTTTCATACTACAGGGAAAAAAGGAGGATGCATCAGATGTGAAATTATTTCACCTTCTTTTTTTACCAGCCTAATAATTGCCATTGAAACAAGACAATGTTACAAAGGGAAACAAGATTAAAAACCAGACCAGATCCCAGCATGTCATGTTACCAAGCAGAGCAAGATATGCATACAATGTATCATGCTGCTCTCTCTAACAATTATCACATATTTAGCAGAAGGTGTGTGCAAGTGATTATTTTCAAACAAAAAATAAAGCCCCAATCAACCCTAACCCTACAAGTATATATTTGACCCCACCCCCAAACAACAACAACAACAAACAAACTTGAAGCAATTGTAGCTGCACCAAATGTTTGACACCAAAATATTGCTCCCAACATCACTTGCAGTAAAACAGAGGCATATATGTACCATTTAATTAAGCCTGAGTCGAATCGATTGGTTAGCCGGTGTTCGATCGAAGACATCGAATCCTGAATTCGTTTTGGCAAATCCGGTGCATCAATTTGTAGTCCGCCAGATTTTTGACTACTGTAGCCACCATGAAAAGAGCAAATAAAAAAAGAAACTCCGTAACGTACAGCATATATACTAGCAGAGAACGTGAAGGCGACTTCAAACTGTTGGCTAACTTTCGCTAATTCGCTCGCGGAGGACGTCGCTCTATGAAAAAAATCTATGAAAAAAATCGTTTTGTCGTTACGAACTGAAGTTACGATAATATTCTTGCACTCTCTCTGCATTGTCAATTTGACAATTGTATAATTGAACATGATAAATACGGGCATGAGTACGAGTGTTCCTACTTAATTCGCAATAACTAATATCACACTCTCATCAAATTGGCAATTACTTCTGAATGATCTGAAGCTGAATGAAGTCGAGTCTATAATGAGCGACGAAAAGTTTATTTCGTATTGTTTTTTTTTTTGCATCGAACAAACGTGTTCCATTCAGCTCTCCAAAGACAAAGTAAGATTATTAATTCTTTGAATTTGAATCATTGTCGGGTGTGTCGACAATTAGCATCGCTTCGTGCGACACTAGAGTGATATTTTGGCTAGCCATACGGACTAGAAACTTAAGATTTTGGCTCGTCCGCTGTGATTTTTACTAGCCATTGGCTAGCGGGCTATCGTTAATGTCGAGCAGCGAGAGCCCATACATACATGTATGCCCGCGATGCCAGCGGACCGGTCACCGGTGCATGGTGCATGCACTGCGTGCAACTGTGTGCAACTCTGTTTTCACCGCCCATCATTTATCGATGCACCGGTATTCGATCGAATCAAAGCCGTCGAATCCCGGATTATGAAATATTCGATATGACTCAGGCTTACATTTAATGTTGTGGTGCAAAAAAAACCCAAGGAAAAATAAATAAATTTAGAAAGGAAATATCCTTACTTCTTCAGTTGGTGCTGGACCAAGGTTTGTGGCCATACGGAAGAGCAGGCACATAAACATCATGTAGAACATAGAACTTGCTTGGAAGGTCACAAAAAATATCTCATGCATTTCTGCAAAAACAAACAAAAGAGAATAGGATTTCTTATCAATACAAATTTCTACACGATGCACTATTCTCAATTTTACTTATACATGCAAGTATATGGTGATCTACATGTTATGAGTTGCATATAATACTAGAATGATACACCAAGTGTTATACTTGCATAAAGGGATTCTGTCTATGTCTATGTGCATTTGTCAAATGCACTACAAAATGAAATGAAAGAGGACAAATTATTCTATGAATTATATTATAATATAATAGATTAAAGTATGATTAAACCCCTTACCTGTCTTGTAGAAGATTTATCACAAAAATAATTTTTGTGATAAAATTAAGTTTGTACAACTGTATATCTTTAAAAGATGTATAAATCACAAAAAAACACTATGCGGACAATAAAATTGCCAAAGATTAAAGAACATGAGAGGGAAAAAAATGATTTGATATCAAGGGCTGCATGGAACATAACTTGAGAGTTAATTTCCTTTCCTAAACATACAAGTACATGTACATCGAGTACTGTAGTCTACTCACAAGCTGCTTTCTTCTCTATATAAGGTGTATTCTAACTTGCGATATGTTTACAGTCCTCAGTAATATACCGGCAAGAAACCCCAAACATATAGAGCAATGACATTTTGGTTATTGGTCCCCTTTAAGCCCTTGAAATAGTTGTAACTGACAACAGGGCTTCACACTGCCAGGCACCCAGTACATGTAGGCACCCAAACTTTGAGTCTGGACCCCCCCCCAATATGTAAAATTTTCACCCGGAGCTCATGCATCAAGACCCTAAAAAATTTCAATCCAGACCCTCCTAGCAAAAAAAAAATGTGTTTGTGAGAAGCCCTGTCTACTACCAACTGTGGGGTTACGACATATGCTCCGGTGACAACTGCTCTGCCATCTAACCTTAAACCAAACTATAACCCTACTTCTTGACAAAATGAGGCCTGGAGCAATTGTCGCCCAAGCATTTGTCAGAGAACCTACCCCCGGGTATGTCTCACTGAGGCCTGTACGGCATCCGGATCCATGAAAACAAGTAAAAAGGGTTGTTTTTTCACCACCAGACGGGTAACCCGGGGATATCTTTTAGGGTATCAAAGCCAGGAAACAAGAACAAATCCTCTAATAGGGTGTACAATACTATGCAAAATAAAAATCAATGTGAAGGATCTAAAAATCAGAGATTTTTGGCGGATTTTCCCTGAATAGGGTATCAAAAGCCCTGTCAAAACCTCTCGACTTAAATCCTCGTTTAGGGTGCTTTTCAGAAAGTCATGGACGTGGATGCCGTACAGGCCTCAATGGGACATACCCCCCCCCCCCACCCCCTCCCCACGGGCACCTACCATATAACTCTCTGGAAGATACACAAGTGAGCCCTATGAGAGCCAGGTTCTCTGTCATCTCAAGCACAGCACACAGCTGACATAGCAGGCGATATAAGCTAGTGGTATCAGGTATGCTGGAGTAGAGAGAGTAATGACCAAAGACTGCAGTCACTCTCTGCGCTGAAGACAACGTCACTGTGAGCCGCCATATGTAGGATGAGGGCGCCGTGGCGATAGCTGCGCTGAAAGAGGGTAGAAAATTTGCAACCTGCATGGACAGGAGGGGGAGAATAAAGAAAAAAATTGTGGAAAAAAATCTGGTATTGCAAAAAAACAAAAAACACAAAAGCAGAGAGCAGTGTTGCTGTCAAGGCCCAAGACCTCAAGATAAAGCCAATGCCAACATAAAGGCTTTGACCACTCAAAGCCAAGGCTAAGGCCAAGACATTAATAAAGAAAGGAGGGGGAAATGGAACATACTAAGACAGAGGTTCACACACAAATAAAGGAAAAAAGAAACAAAAGAAAGCAAGCTACATGTACCTTCAAGAACTAAATGACAGCAAGGGTGGCTCAACATTTTTCATTCATGAATTCATGAAATCACACTTGTCTTCTTGTTGAGCCTCATGTTGACAAATTTAGTAATGCAAATTTAAGTTAAGATTTCCTTCAAATGTTAAACCTTTTTCAAGTGCTTTTAGCTTTATCCTATATTCAGATCAAAATACTTAAAAAGAGGCTGACAAAACTTTAGCTTTATCCTATATTCAGATCAAAATACTTAAGAGGCTGACAAAACTTAAACTTAAACTATATCATAATTATAGGGCGTGAAATTACATGATCCTAAAGCAACATTATGTGAGGGAGCAAAGCGAATGAGCTTTAGAAAATCATTTGCACTTTAAACCCTAAAGAGAATAAATATTAGAAATTATTAAATGCAATCATTAAATGCAATTCCCCCTGCGTATTGGGGCGAACATAATCCACAATATACAGACCTGGAAAAAATTATTAGACCAAGCTCCAATTATAGGGGTGATATATTACGCATACAAACAAACAAAATGACATTTTCATTGCATCTCCTTGAATAAATAACATATCATAGAAATTTTAAGTTGGTATTGTGGTATTTCGTTTCCTTCTTACCACATAAATAACATCATCAGTCTTGGTCTATTAATTTTTTCTACAGCTGAGCTACATGTATGGACAAAATTAATAGACCAAGACTGATGATGTTATTCCTGTGGTAAGAATAAACAGTAGCAAGCTAGAATTTCTGTGATATGTTATTCATTTAAGAAGGTTCAATGAAAATGACACTTTTGTTTGTATGCATCATACATTACCCCTGTAATTATAGCTTTAGTAGTCTAATAATTTTTTTTCAGGGCTGTAATCATAGTTTTTATCTTACTTTTCTACCCTTTCTCTTTCCCAAATTATGTTTTTTGCACCCCATTCGAGTGGCCCCCTGGCAAACAAAGCACACAAAAACAGATGTACGTGTAGGTCTATAATTAAAAATAGTACCATTTTTGCATGACAATGGAATGAATAATATAGCAGAAGCCTTTGACCAAATTTACCAAAATTTGCAAATACTTCATTCAAACTTACAGAATGTTCACAGAAAGACAAGAAATGCAACTACATTTGTTCCAGTCTGCACCTGTATTTTATATATTTTTACTGTTATTATCATCATCATCATAATAATAATAACAACAATAATAATAATCAGAATCATACTAATACTAATGATCACAGTCTAATCATCATTATCATAATCATCATTTTATCATATTAATCTAAAAAATTCTAAAACATAAGTTTCCCAAGTTTATTATGATTACCTAGATCTTGTATTAGCTACAAGTACATGATACAGTATTACGGCAAAACACTGACCCCCAAACCACATAGGAAGGGCTGCACAAATAATTGAAAATTTCACATCTGACCATTCTAGATAACAGGATGTAATTTTCTTAAAAGGGAAATCCAACCTTAATGGCAAGTTGTTCTGAAAGAAAGAGTAAAAATCAGAGAAGCAGATTGGTAAAAGTTTGAACGAAATTGGACAAGCAATAAGAAAGTTATGAATATTTGAAAGTTGTAATCACTATACATATTTATGGGAATAACAAGTTTGCCGAATAGGTACCGGTAATGTCACTGTGATGTACAATACATGTACCTGTGCAAACAACTCCCCCATTTGCTCCAACACACAAAATGTCATTTTTTCAAAATGTATAATTACGCAGTACGATTTTTCTTTCACGAGGATCTATAACAATAAGCTATCTTCAATATATTTTGAGTACTGCCCGATGGTAAAGGCGCTTCAGAGAAAAACTGCAAATTAATATTTTTGAGATCAACAACGGGAGAGCTGTCCGCAATTATGTGACAATTGAGTCACAATTGACTCGCCAAATTGCCAATGTAAGATTCACATAGATGTAGTGATCTCATTTTTCAAACATTCATAACTTTCCTGTTCTTTGTCCGATTTCTTTCAAACTTTCACCATCCTGTTTTTCTTATTTTTCTGCTTTCACACAAATCATCTTTATTACCAAGGTAGGATTGCCCTTTAATTTCGAACTTCCCAGAAAGCAAAGACCAGCAAATATTTTAATCCATGTAGAATTTACTGGCAAGCCCCAAGTAATGAAACTGAAACAGTGAGGTGCCGTTGGCCATCTTTTGAATGAAAAAGGCTAATTACTGTTCAACATAGCGCATGTATATTTCATTGGGTCAAATCACACACATACATGTACACAAAAAATAATCAAATCATACATATATCTTGTTATGAAATCCCCCCAAAATAAATGAGACATTCAAATGTTAGGAGATGGGAGATGAAACTTTATTTACATTTTTGCCATAATGCACGGATACACACAAGAAAGAGGCTCTGCAAAATAACTGACCAATATACAGCACTTTTACACAACTTACAGTTAACTACATTTCTTAACAATGCTACGTATATATGTAAAGAAATCAGACATTTTGTCGCCTATTCATTTCTGAAAGGGCTTTTGAATGACTTGAATTTTGAATAGAGGGAGCTAACTATTCTCTCTGTATCTCAAAGAAATCGTCCCTATATGACATAAACAATGTAACTTACATGTAACTACACCGTAATATAATATGTAAAAATCTTGGAATGACAGTGCTATGAGTTGCTTTTAAAATCTTCAGGTAGCTTAGAAATGTACATGCAAGTATCATGAGGAAATACCACACAAGAATTCTGAAAAACAAATTCATAGGCTTACTCTGTCGCCTCAAGATAGCATAACAGATTTTACAGGATGCTAATGATTATGGGACTTTTCATCAATTTTTTTTTTGGATGCACATTTCTCATTTTGATGCTCCAGTTTCCTGTGCAGTAATGCAAGGAAATTGATTACCGGTAGATGTACAGTATCTTTGCTCTATACATGCGTACTGCATAATAGCATGATAATGACAAACCATATCATTTTTCTACTGCTATATTATGTGTCCACTTTCTCCTCCAAGACCTCCATGAACCAGTTTTCTCGTCTGAGTTACAGTATATAATGTACATGTAGGTTCCAGCTGCCAAAACAATATATTTTTATAGTGCATATTCATTAATTCAGCAGACTTCAAAAGTTCACACACTTGTTACAAAATCATCTTTACATAATAAACTCCAGACTCCGCTACTTAATGAGTACATGTACATGTAATTAATTACCGTATATGGAAACATACATCAAGTTCCCACTTTCTGATCATTTGATAGGGAATTTATTTCAAATTATTCTGATGTTTTCCATACTATACAACCCTTACATCAGAACTCCACTTTTACTGTTCAATTTTCCAAAAGTCTGTCTCAACATGCCTTTTAAAAATTTCTTGACATGTTTACCATGATTTTGAACAAAATATAGGGAGACATTTTTAAATACATGTATCTGGGACAGTCTGTTTTTTGCCAAGAATAATAGATACCAGTAATCATGTTTTTCCACTAAAAATACAAATAAGTGTTCCAAATATCGGAGGTTCTTTGCTCATTGTGTAACAATAATCAAATCAATTGTTAAAACGCTTACACTTTCATGTTGCTCATCTGTGCATACCTATGCATCCATCCACTCATCTACACATTCATCCTTCCCACCCATCTTCCAAACAATCCACTCATTCTTTCATCTACACATACATCATTTACATCCTTCCCTATCCTTTCATCTAAATTTTCCATCCATCCATCCATCTCTCCATTCATCGACCATCTGTCCATTGAACTCAATATTGATGTACATGTAGCCAACGTGACACCATTTATTATGTGCTTGTTACCACAAAGCACTTTTTAAATTGGACATAGAGCTATATATATTCAACACTCACATAACCATGAGTACAATGTACATGTCTGTAAGGCCGTGGCAATTTTGGCGGTGGTCAACCTCTCTGCTGAAGAGGTAAAAGCACCAGAATAATATGCACAATTCTGGGAAAATACTTCCTTTATAAATTTATTAAATTTTAGATAAAACATCCTATTTCCAGATTGAAATTTCCTGGCTTTTTTGGCCAGCCGGCGATATTGCTCCTGTGAAGCTCTCGTATGAGATTGAGAACACACACTTGCCTAGATGAGAGGCAATCCTGGCGGTACTAAGGTTTGGGGGGTGTTTCACAAAGCTGTTCGTAAAATTATGCATGACTTTACAAACGACTTGAATATGATGTGCCAGATAGGATGCACCAAAATTTTCCTGATGTTTTAACAAAGTGTGACTTTAACCTCAATTAAAAAATGGCAAAAAATACATTTGCATAAAAAATGTTTGTTATAATAAAACTGTTAATCTACAACTGCACAGTTCAACTTTAGTTAATGCAATTAAAAACGATTGAGCAACCCAGTTGTGCGTAACTTTACGAACAGCTTTATGAAACAGCCCCTGGTATGCGAGGTAATGTGTAATGTGTGTATTCAATACTTACATGACAATGTGTTGCCGTTGTATCCTCAAAGTTGATGAGTACAGCACACAGAATGCTCAGCATGAACCCCAAGATTATAATCCACGATGTAATTGTGACTGCTGCCGGAAGAGATATCCTGATGCCATTGCTGGTGAATCGACTGGGGCCTGAAACATTCCCCATCTTTATTTATATTTTCCTTGTCGTACAGTCGAAATCTTTCTTGACTTGATACAAGTTTGGGATATCTACATGTAGACCTAGAGGGAAAAAATGAAGAAGAAAAAGCAAAAATAATGGTAAGCCAAAAACTAGACATCTTTGTATTTAAAAAACTGAACCACTGGTTGAATTCTCTGTCTAGTTCCCCTATAAAGCTCCCATATAACATGTATAAAGACTATCCCCACTTGCAAGCACAATATAGGCAAACGTCTCACAATTAGGTAAATATATTTGAACGCATAATAAGAAAATTTGTCGTAACATTAACAGTTGAGACTTAACTAAGCTACTGTTGCTACTTTCCTTAGCTTAAAGGAGGGCTAGAGGTGCTATGATTGAAACATAGACCCCTACTAGATTTTTAATAAATAAGATTCTGATGTAACACCAAATCTTGAATTACAAATCCAGAGATCAGACAGGAGGACATAGTAAAAACTTGTTTATTCCTACTCCTAGGACCAAAACTCAGAGATGTATAATTATTTGTTTATGTACGAATCTGTAAACCTTGGAATATAAATTATAATCTTCACAATGACACCATTACCACGATTACTGCCCAGAGTGTGCACAGTTTTGAAGTAGCTTTGGATAGGTACTGGAAAACTGAGCCCATTAACTAATGGGCGAGGTCGACTTTGGTTATTTGTACCTGGAGCTACACTTCTGGAGTTACCCTTCTTCATGCTCTGGACGAGTGTTCGATTAGTCAGCGGGTAGCTCGCTGAAGTAATAATAATAATGCACGGGCTTCTCTCTCTTTCGCTTCGGGGAGCTCCTGCGGCCCTCACTGCTTCATGCAGGCTCAGTCTCAGAATGGATTTGACTTTTGCCTCGTTGAAGACTGGAACTAAGTAAAGACCCGGTGGAGACCCGGCTTAGCATAGGTTCTGATAAAAGTACCTCAAAATCGATACAGTAAGCTGATGCCTGGATTAGATAACACGTACAATAAAGAACAATGGATTTGAGGGATGCACTTACCGTTATAACACTGATGAATAGATGTCCCTTATCTGGATTCCTCCCCCATGTCCCCCTTCACAAAAGGCCGCTCCTATATCTCAGAGAGCGCGCTATGCAATGCATGTTGCATACATGTTGTACTGTGTAGTTTGGGCAAGAAACCTCAATCAGCTGATGCTTAGTCTACAAATTGAGTCCTGTTTCATTAACATCGAATGTGCGGTAAATCTTTCATTTGACATCGAACTTCAAGATGGCCGCTAAACGGCATTATAATTTTTATTGTCTCATTGAATTTCGCATAGAGCTGCAATCAGTGATAGGCCAAATAGCAGGCAAGGTTATCATTTGAGGTCTGCAGCCCCACTACCCCACCCCCTTCTCTCTGCCATCCGACCTGAAAGTGTTGTTTTATAATAGTCTTCCCGGCGCCGCCGCTTCCTTTGTTCAGCTCTTCTAAGTATGTTTTAGTATCTGAAATTAAAGAAAAAATTGAAAGTGAACAAAAAATAATCAATTACAAAAATGGGCTGCAATCAGTGACGGATCCAAGATAAAAGGGGGGGGGGCACACAAATGAAGGTTTGTCAACTTTTGGAAAAGGTAGACCCGTACTTTTTTGTGGGGGGGGGGGAGGGGTTATGGGGGTCCAGTTTCCCTCC
This sequence comes from Heliocidaris erythrogramma, assembly GCA_025617745.1. Taxonomy (NCBI): domain Eukaryota; kingdom Metazoa; phylum Echinodermata; class Echinoidea; order Camarodonta; family Echinometridae; genus Heliocidaris; species Heliocidaris erythrogramma. Next base: position 18,846,753 of record CM046867.1, read on the forward strand.
ATAATTCCCTCGGACAAGCAACAAAAAAAAAAAAAAAATGGCCGGGGGGGGGGGGGCACGTGCCCCCTGTGCCCCCCGGATCCGCCACTGGCAATACCGAATACCGGGGGAATTAACAGAGAAAATAAAGGGGGTGGGACATGTCCTCTCGAAATTCGGACTAAGATGATGAATATTCCATTCTTGTATAGCGCACATCTCTGTGCGCTTCCAAAGGACTTTGGATCGGATATTAGATAATTAGTACCATTAGCGCCGGCAAATAATGAGTACCGTAAACTGGTCTTGCTTTTTTTAAACAGAATGGTTGAATATGGCATGTAGGTATAGGCCTATGTGTTTGTCCAGGCTGCAAAATATAAAGAAATAGAGGCTAAAGAAAGTATAATGAAATATGAATTCCTGGTATGCATTCATTATTACAATTATAAAGAAATAAATAAGTAAGATATAGATCTATACAGAAAAAAGTATCTATACATAATAGTATCTATACATAAAGGATCTATACATAAAAAAGTTAGACTGATAGATCTATACAGAAATATGTACGAATCTTTTTATCGCTTGTTGACTCTGTTTAAATTATTGTATTTGAAGTTGACTAAAGTAGTTTAATACTGAATGTTATGCATTTTTATTGTTTAATAGTTCTTTGTAAAGAAATAATTCATCTTGCCTTTTATATATTTCCATATCGTCTCTTTTACGATTTTTTTTTCTTCTATTCACTGCCTGTCACTAAATTTATCATGACACTTATAAATATTTTCATATTATGTCTGTTTCTTGGGTCTATTTCTCTTTCTCTTTCTTTATTATTTATTGTGCCTCCTCCAGTATTTCTTTTATGGAGTCTCTCTTTAGTATTTTTGTCCATTCTTTGCCATTATGTCCATTGTTGATATGCACTCCATGTTATATTATCGCAGCTTTTATCTTTTGTATTCTTTGTCCATTGCTTATAGTTCTAGTCAATAGTTTTGTAGTTTCTCTTATACGCTTATCTTTGTATTCTTTGTTCCTTGATTTTTTATGTTTGCTCTTCTCATGTAAATGTGTTATATGGACCTCTGCTTTTGCAGCTGAGTCTGGAATAAAGTCTTGAATTGAATTGAATTGTGAAAGTGCCGAATGATAATGATAATGTCCATGGTTATAGGGTAGCAGGAGTCTGCAAAAGTAGACTATCGACCTTAGGCTAGGGGCCGGGGCACAGCGAGCCAACCGTTGCAGCGAGCTAGCCCATCCCTTGTGCATCGAGCTAGCTAGCTGCGCTGTATCGATAGGGTGGTAAAACTGCACAACCGGAGCGTAAAGGATCTAGGAGCGCTGGCGGTGCCGGTGAGGCGGTCGATAAACGTTGGTAGTAGATCCCTACCACTAGCACTGCATGCCGCTTCACTGAGTTCTTACTGGGCACTGCACATTTTGAAATTGCATACGGTAGGAGGTTCTAATTAAGCCTAGTACTACTTCCGGTACCGGTAGGTATCTTTATGATAATAACCTGTCAATTGTCATACATAACTGATACTTGATAAAGCGTGACTGTGACTGTGACTGTGACTGTGAGTCGAATGTAAGTTAGACTGAAAAATTAGTCTGTTTTGTTTGGGGATATGCTCCGCTGAGACTTTGTCTGGCTTGGATTTTTTTTTTCTTTCTTTCGTATTCATTTAATTTTTACAATTTTAGTAAAGCCTGGAAGGTAATCCCTTGGTTAGCAAACCGTGAGGATGGTTTGCATGGCTCACAATATGTGGGAAATGGTCTTTTGTTATTTAGATCAAGATTTCTTTCGTTGATATCCCCCACTCATAGTCATAGTCATACTACATGCATGACATGACCTTGACCGAAATTTTCTGTCTCTCGTTCGTTAGCCTCTTATTTGGATAGGGTCGGCCATTCACTTAGAGACAGAAACGCTCCATTCACTCGCCTGTGCAAACTCACTGTCAACCGCTTGACAGTAGGCATGTCGTTTTTGTAAATCGTATCATTCACATTTTAACAATATTTGTGTAAATTAAATAGATTAGGCCTAGGCTCTATACTAAGTTAAACGAACATGTTCAACTTACCAATTTGACTGTTATTCCTTTTAATGCTCCTATTTCAGGTAATTCAGGGTCCAAGGTTTTCTCCGTTTGAAAATCTTCCAGCCGTATTCAAACTGTATAGTGTGTAAGTCAATGGGATTCGGTTTGCACAGGCGAGTGAATGGAGCGTTTCTGTCTCTAAGTGAAGAGCTACGAACGAGAGACAGAATTTTCGGTCTAGACATGACCATGATGACTATCATGACTATAATATATTTCGTGGGAAAGAAGCCATTTCGTGTGTCAGTGTGTAGAATCTAGGCAGTCATACACCTCAACTTTTTCAAACGTCACTGCACAAAAGTCACCAACATTAACTCAAAATCAGCATTATTTTAATTTACAAAAACGACCCCAACGTATCCAAGAAATACACGCAGGTTTTTATCATGGTGTCCAACACACTCGGCTTGCGCCTCGTGCGTACGCGTATAGTACACCACGATAAAAACCTTTGTGTTGCCAGATCGCATCAACGCATTCCCAACCATGTATTAATAGTATACTCTGATATTGAACGAAAAAAGCATCCCCAAAATCTGATGATCCCAGAATCTTGGAACTCCTTCTGGATTAGTAGGGATTCAAAGCTACTTTATTCTAAATAATGATCAAAGTCAATGCAAGGGTTAATGAAGGTTCTCTCTATCCATCCCTCCCTCCCCCCCCCCCTCTCTATCTCTCTCTTTCATGTTTTTGGTATCATTGTTTTGCATTCAAGTGGAGATTGAAAACTACTTGTTCCTTTATATCATGAAAGAGCAATTGCATTGTATGTGGGTGTGCAGATGCAAGGCACCAAAATGCACATTTTAGACTATTCCTTGCAGTCCAGAGACTTGTGTGCTTTGGAGAAGAGTTATTAATATTAAAGTACTGTAAATGCTGTTATTTTCGCACGTTTAAATTTTTGCGCTGAGCGACCCCAAAACGTATTCGCAGGTTCTTAAATTCGTGCTTCACAATCATGACAATTACACGCTTGTATGTACACCTACTCCATTTATTGATTTACACACACGCAGTCTATTCAAATGCATACGGCATGCGCAAATACACACATGCTCAAAAAGTGAATTGGATAAGCGCGCAATTCAACCCGCATAGGAAATCAGGCTAATATTTTCGTGAGTTCTAGAATTCGCGCCCCACGAAAATAGCACGAAATCCGCGAAAATTAATGTACCGCAAATATTTCTGCATTTACAGTAATATAGAGCGTAACCCTGTTCAAAAGTACAATGATGGCCCAATCAAATGCATAATGATGACATCACGCACCGGTGCATGCCTGAAACAATAGGTACCCGCAAATGAATGTCACAATGTAGTACACACTCGGGCTGGACAGCGGTTGTTTGTTTTTCTCTGCGTCTTGCGCGAGTTGATGGGGGGGGGGCAGGAAAACGAATAGTTCATATTTTCCCGCTGACGTCAACGAATAGTTCATTTTTTCCCTCTGATGATGGGAAAAATGAACTATTCAATGACGTCGGCAGGAAAAATGAACTAGACGGCAGGAAACGGCTTTTCTAGTAAAACTATTCATTTTGTTGTTGTGTACACTTCTTACATGTATGCAACAATCTTCTGATGAGGGATAATAGGTTATGTACAGGGAATGGTGTCATTAAAGGGAAATTAACCTCAGCGTATGAATTAGCTTATTTTGAATGGTGTAGTATATGCCTCTTATTTGATACATGCAATTTCATGTAAAAACACAGGATATAGATATAAATCACTATTTTCCAGCCAAGTTATTGTCTGCTAGCAATAATAAGGGGGCTGCCATTACTTTATGTGTACACGAAAATATTTTTCATCCCAAGTAATATTTCCTTCATCGTTAACTTGTAATTGATTTTTAGAGGACAAATATATATTAGATATAGTCACATATTCTGAAATGTAAGTTTAGTTTTATATATTTTTTAAAAGGTCTTAATTTGTTCATAAAAATATACTTTCTGTACGTGGAGACGGAGAATTGACGTCAAGGACGGAGACAATCGTAACAATACCAAAACAAAGCGAGGAATCTGCATTACAGGATGGCTATTAGAACTCATGGGTCGTCAATTATCTAGGCCCATGGCCAATAACAATCGTAATAAAATCAGAACAAAGCGACGTATCTGTTGTAAAGGTAGGCTATTATCAATGCATATGGTACCTAATGATCTGTGTCATGCACAAAATGGCAGCCTCCATGGAAAGACGTAGCAGACAATACCGCATCTAGAATATCATGTGGGGTTAATTGTCCTTTAAGTCGGGGGTTTCAGATTTGGGGTTGCATATGGATGGCACTGAAGCATCCCCTAAAAACAATACTATGGGATTAAGTGTAGTCTAGATCTATGTCCTCTGCAGGGCTTTCCGATCAAATGAGTCACCCCTGCAGTACCCCACCCCCCTCCCACTCCACTTCGAAGATGTTGCTGAACTCCTGCTTGTAGATCACTGTATCATGCTTTGTATCATCAAGTCTACATTTCTTCATTCTCAATTCAGATCTGTACAGGCTGGTGGATGCCACGTATAACAACCCTACATGTTCATATGTGCAGTATTGTCTTCAAGAATACAGTACAACTGCGCTCTCAAAGTTGAGTCTGGACTTCGTCGATCTCCATCATGGATGCTGATTACCGGTTTTCCAGCAATGGGTTGGCGATGTCTTATGGTACACTGGCTACTATTACCTCAGGGATTATGCTAGTAGGGTTTTTTCTCAGTATCACCCTGGCTATTATCTTCAAATTTAAAGTCACGACAAAGACGCATTGTGGGGTGAGTACTGAGTAAAAGTGATAATTGTTACAGTAGTGTTCTATTTTTCTTTTGTGTATCAATGAAACATGTCTCTTATGTTAAAGCCCATGTAAATTTTTTGTATTAAAGCCCTGAACAAAATTTTGGTCAGATTTCTTTGATTTTAAATGATGAATAGCAAGCTATTAAGTTGTTAAGCTGCTGTGAATGTTTTTTCTCGCGTTTAATATTAAACAAATGAGAAGTCAGTGTGCGCCAGACATGTGTTAACCTACATGTATAGTGTATAGTGTACGAGAGCTGCGTGTCGCAATCTCCAAGCGAACCGCTAAGATAGTTTTAGGGAGCCTTCAAGTTTGAAGGATCCTAGCTAGGGCACTACATGTATATACATGTAGCTCTGATTTGGTGTTCTTTTCAGATATTTAACCCTAAAATTCATCGGAAATCATGGATGGAATATTAAGACTTCTTTTGAGATTGCAGAACAGTATGAGATTACATGTACATTTAACATGTTTCATTCCAAATTCCTTTTTGCTACCATAAGCCCTTCTGTTCATTATCTTTAATGGCCATCACACACACTTTGCAAACTAGACTATCACCATTTTAAAAAATATGATTAGATGAGATATTTTAGAGAGGTAATTTCTCCCTGATTAAGGTCCTGAATGATAATATAAATAGTAACACTAAATATGAGGGGTACTTTAATTCTTCCAGAGGAACAGTAGGCTGAATGGGCAACGAGGCTCTGTTTTGCGAAGTACTGTAATTGGGCATTAAGATGTGAATCCATTACAGATGATTATTCTTGCCCCAAACCTGTATCCATTGACATCAGTATAAGAAAAAAAAAATCTTTTTGGATTTGGAGTTCAGTTGTAATAGTGTAATTTTCTTTCTCATGTACTTTTTACCAGAGCTCTCTTGGAGTTTACCAGAGCTCTTTTGGAGTTTACCAGAGCTCTTTTTCAGTTTACCAGAGCACTCTTCAGTTTACCAGAGCTCTTTTCAGTTTACCAGAGCTCTTTTTCAGTTTACCAGAGCTCTTTTCAGTTTACCAGAGCACTTTTCAGTTTACCAGAGCTCTTTTTCAGTTTACCAGAGCTCTTTTTCAGTTTACCAGAGCTCTTTTTCAGTTTACCAGAGCTCTTTTCAGTTTACCAGAGCTCTTTTTCAGTTTACCAGAGCTCTTTTTCAGTTTACCAGAGCTCTTTTCAGTTTACCAGAGCTCTTTTCAGTTTACCAGAGTTCTTTTCAGTTTACCTGAGCTCTTTTCAGTTTACCAGAGCTCTTTTCAGGTTACCAGAGCTCTTTTTCAGTTTACCTGAGCTCTTTTTCAGTTTACCAGAGCTCTTTTCAGGTTACCAGAGCTCTTTTTCAGTTTACCAGAGCTCTTTTGGAGCTTTCCTGAGATAAATTGCTCACCGCTCCTGTGTATTTCTTTCGTTGATCGCATGATCTTTGTTTCCCCTCAGGTTGCCAATTACTTACCCTCCATTAGTGCAGCTATTGCAGAGCCACCATCTAGCTACATGTGGAGGTTATCAGTGACCCTGGTCTCTGCCCAACGCTTGGTGGCGGTCTTTACCCATTATGGCTTGTACTCCTCCATTACGCTCAACAAACCCCAATACCAATGGCTCTGTAAGCTCTGTTTCTTCTTTGAGTTGACAGAAAACCTGGGTCTCATCGGTCTGACTTGCGTGTCTTCAGTTGAACATCACAGTGAGTAAGGGTAAGGGGGGGGGGCGGTGGGGGCTTGAACCGTTAGAATGAGAGGAGCAGATTAGTGAAAGTTGGAGGAAAATCAAATAACAACTATTAGAAGGTTACAAAGTTTTTAATTTGCAATTGATTGAACTTGAATTGGCAACTCTGTGATACATTGTGAGCACCTCTTTTATTTGTTGTGTACTAAAAATTTCATAAATTCTCTGAAAAAAACATGTCTGTGCCCTAATATATGGACTCAATGGACTAGATTTGTTTCTTCATCAACAAATATGAAAATAGAAATTTGTGAATTTTCAGTTACAAAAAAATTGGGAGGTATGATCAACTACAACTTTAAAACTTTATAAATTTCTTTCCCCATCAATTTTGCTCAATCTTTCACTGATCTGTTTCTCTCTTTTTTTTTTTTTTTTTTGAGGGGGGGGGGATTAAACTACTGGAAAACTTAGTATCCGAATGGACTTTCACTTTAAAAGGTATTGCTAAGCATGTGCAATATTTCATCAATAGGGATGAAATTTCACCCGTTTCACCCGGCATACCAGGTTATTATGTTGGTGATTGGCTTTTGAAAGGGTACAGTTTAAAGGTGATTTAAATTGCTTCTTGGACAAAAAGAGGCCTGCAGAGTAAAGAGTAAAAGTATGCAGACTCGTCTGTTATATCAATAAATTATGTAAATAACTCTGGAGTCATATTCTCACTGTTGATGAACAGTAAATTACGGAAAGATGAAATATTATTAATGGATTCTCTTTTGTTTGCTTTCATTTTACATGATATTGTAGAAACCGAAATTTTTGTGAGTTTTGCATGTTGGCCAAAATGAAACATTTAGTTCCTTGTCGTGAAAATACCTGTCGTTAATGATTCGCGGAAGTCTCATTTTGGAAAAATTATCTGGTTTGACAGTATTTATTTGATTATATCTTGTTGATAATGATGTCCTCTTCACTTGCAGAGGCCCATGAGTATTTCTTCATAGTGTTTCAGGCCAGCGCAATGCTTTATATGATGCTCCTGTGCATGCTTCATCGTCTCGCTATCAGCCATGGAGTCGGTGCTACTCATGAGGTAAGTTGTAGACGTTGAAGGGACAGACCCACCTTGTTTTCTAACTTGAGCTTGTTCACTTCACAGGTTTCTTGCTTAACTTTCTATTTGGGTTGCTAGTTGGAGAATGAGACCATTTCTTTAGTTTCTAAATGCAAATTTGTTGTTTCCTTGTAAAAAAGAACCATAGTACCCATGGTAATTTGACCAAATTAACATCAAATCATGCAAAGTACTATGAAATTACCATGATTTGATGGTAATTTGGTCAAATTACTGTCAAATTACCATGGGTACTATGGTAATTTTTACAAGGGTTGCCATTTAGCCGAATTCCCATGCATGCATTAATGACAATATTTATATGTATTACTTTCATTCAGTGCGATTTTTTGTTACTGCCCAGGCTACGAAGGCTGAAGTTATTCAATGAGATTTTGTGTGATCAGTATCTCTCTTAGAGTGCCTAAAGATCATCAAAAATAGATGTGTTAATGTTTGAAATAAAACAGGCAACCTCTAAAGGAAATTAGGATTTATAATCATGATTGATCACTACTGAATTGTACAATGTCATATGGAAGCTTCTAGAATGACAGAAGGGGCCTTGGGATTACAAAACTTTGCTCTGGAATGCAATATTTTCATTAGAAAATAACTGATAATAAATTTGCAATGATGATATTTCCCCCCAGGAAACTATCTATGTGTACCGGTAGATGAGAAACTATGATAAGGAATTCACAGTGACAATAATTTTCCCTAGGAATACAAGACTTTCATGAGGAAACTGTCTCTTTCTCACCAACCTCGTTGCCTTCATCTCTGCCTTGGATCTCTACAAGATTTTCATTTTCTTTAGATGAGAAATTGATGATAATGTATTTGCAATGATTACACTTCTCCCCAGGAATACAAGACTTTCATGAGGAAACTGTCTCTGTTTCTCACCAACCTCATTGCCTTCACCTGTGCCTTGTATTTCTACTACCGTCACAATCGTTATTGTGAGCCGGGAGGTGAGTAATGGCTTTCGGTGTAGAGGAAGGTGCTTGGGAGAAAACAAGAAGTTCTCGATATTTTAGTGTGCAACAAACGGGAGAGTTGTCCATGAATATGTCACATTCAACTTTAACAAATTGCCAATTTGAAATTGTTGTAGATTTAGTGATCTCACCTTTCAAACATTCACAACTTTCTTTAAGTGATGGTTTCAAACTTTTACCATCTTACTTATCTTATTTCTCTGCTTTCACACAAATCAATTTACTACAAGGGTTGGGTTGCCGCTTTAAAGGGAAGGTTGAGTTCTGGTAAAACATAATTTACTGCAATAAATCATATACCTACCTATTATGCTAGACTCTTGACTACGCAAACCCATTCGAGAACTTAACACAAATGCGTCACAATATTGTGCGCACCCCCCGTAATCCTATTGTTCTCCCCTTCACCACTCATGCGCGGCAACACGCAACGGCCATCTTCCTCTTTCTTGCTCGCCCCCGTCGAGTTAGGATATCGAGTCACGGCGCTCCTGAAATCAGGTCTTTTTGTATCTTTTCAGCACGCTTTCTCGCTCTTTTCTGTACTTATTTTCGTCTAAGACTGTAGTACTTTTGTGTTTTTATGTCACTCTTGCCGATTGCAAGGGATATTTTTGATTCCTTTCCAGGCAAGTTATTTTCATTTTCACTGCCAGCCCCACGTAGTTTTTTCTGTGTGTGTTTTGCTGGTGTTTCCGTTTGACCCGATCCGTTTCGCTTCGGAGTTTGTTTTATACAGTTTTTATCTAAATTGTGCGTATCCCCAAATTTATTATTACCTGCACTCTTTTAAAGTATTTCATATTTTTGTATACTTTGTCTGTTTTATTGCAGCATTATGAGTTCGGAAGAAGAAGCTGCTAGGTTGCGGAGACCTGCTTCTTCCGAAGAGTCGTCTAGCAAGACGACTCGGCCCTCCAGAACTCTCCCGAGTACTTTCGTACATGGGGGAGGGAGGAGGGCTGCAGGTAAGTTGCCCAGTGGTGTTTCCCTGCAGGGTTTGCCAGCCTCGGAGCATGCGGCTTCAGGGCGGGTGGCGTTAGTTGAGTTCGGGACGTCAGCTCCGGAGCCCGTGGCTTCGGGGTGGGTGGCGTCAAGCTCTAGTGGTTTGGATTTTACGAATCCAATCCCCCCGTCGCTGAGACCAGAAGGGGGGGGACGTCTGTTTCCCGCACGGTAGCGATGACTCGCATAAATCCGCTAGGGGAGACACGTGCCACTACTGCAGGGCAGCTCACGGGCATGGCCCATGTTGGTCTGGGTTCTTAAACCCTAGCCCCCGGCCGATGCCAATGGGGGAGCGAGTACTGCCCGGGCTGTCTATATTGCCAGCTGATGGGAAGGCTCGAGCCAACAATTATGGGCGCTCTACGGAGCAACAGGTGCGGTCACCTGAGCGCGCGATTACTTCCGGTCTGACCTCGCACTGGCGAGGTCACCTGAGTGCGTGATTACTAGTGCTCTCCTATTGTCGCCCACGGGCGGAACAATTGTGAGTTCACATACTTTTAGTAGTCGGTGGGCGACTACTGGGACCTCGTCCCAGTTTGCCATCGCACTGGACGCCTCAGGCACCCGGTCCATGGCTGTAGCATCTTCTTGCTCAGCCAGTATGGGTAGTTTGTGCGCGACTTTGGGTACGTACCCTCAGCGCACTTCTCCCCTGGAAGGAGGCGGGCATCCCTCTGTTGAGGGTTTGGTTCGTGTCTCCGAAGTTGTTTTGGAGAACCGCCCGAAGTCTGTCTGACCCTTCTCAATCTGAGATGCTCAGCATGATGCGGGTTTTTGCCCAATGACAGGGTTGGTCCCTCTTACCAGATACCACAACCCCTGCTTCTGTCCCTCTTCCGGGGTCTGACTTTGAGACTAATCAGCCTTTTGTGCTTGATTCTTCATTGTCTGAGACGGGATCTCTTGCGCCTCCGGTACCCCAAGCCCTCGGGGCTCCGCTGGGTGAAGAGACCTATAGTGGTCCATGGGAGTGTCCACCTGTTTCGGCTTTTGTTCATGGACCTTTGTCCTGATCAATTCAAGCGGAACCAGTTTTGGATGTGGCTTCTCAAGCTTCGGTTTCTGAATCGACATTGTTGGAGCAGGCAGAGCCTCGATCGCTCTCCCTTTGTGGGGTAGAGGCGATTGCTTTGTTGTCCATATATCTCCCTGAATTTCAGTCAGCCCGCGCGCAGGGTTCGACTTCGCGTGAGTTCAGGCAGCAAGATTTCTCAGAGGGTATTTCTCTCGCGGAGGATTTCAAGGTAATATGACCGCATTGAATCAGCGCTCCTTGTTAAGCGCCCTGTTTCGATTAAGGGTAAGGCCTTTGCCTTTGGTTCCCAAGATCAAGACAGCTTTTTCTAGGCTACGCCTCTCTCTCCGGAGATTTTAGCGGTGGGTCAACGTCTGCGTGCGACCAATCCTCTTACTTCTGCTTCCTTTAAGTCTGAGGATAAGCGTTGGAGCAATGTTGAAAGCCAAGTCAGAGCAGGTATGCGCTTGGGTGCTTTTCAAGGTTTTTTCTCCGACCTCAGGTCCAGGGCGGAGGAGTTGAATGTCACTGATGGTGACAAGCTGGTTATTGATGACCTGCTGCACACTCTTTTTAGTTTGCAGTGGTCACAATTTTCCAGTGCAGCTGCTTCGGTTACGTACCGTCGCAGGGTCTTGGCTCTCTCTGCCCTTGGGGTTAAGGAGTCTGACATCGCGCCGCTTCTTTGGGACGTTCCGTCTCGGGGTCCTTCGCTTTTTGGTGGTCAATTCGTCGGAGGCCTGTTGTTCCCACTTTGGGACAACACAGTCGTGTTTCTGGGGGCCTGCCTGCTGAGCTTCAGCCAGTCCCTTCTCTCCCGTTGGACAAACGTGGAGTTTCGCGCACGAGGCAGTCCTTCCGTACCCCCCTTCCGTCGATCTCGGTTTCGAAGGACGCCTCTCGGCTGGGGTGGGGCGGACATTGCAGCGGCAGCACGGTTTCGGGGGATTGGTCTCATCTCGGGACTCTACCCCATATCAATGTCCTGGAGTTCATGGCAGTCTTTTTAACCCTGCTCCACTTCAGAAGTCAACTTCTCAGTCGTTCAATTCTGATCCTCACGGACAATGTCACAGTGGCGGCTTATATCAATCGGCAGGGAGGCACTCGTTCTGCCACCCTAAATGCCTTAGCAGCACAGCTGTGGAGGTGGTGTCATCGCATGGCGATCATGCCCGTTGCCTCTTTCATCCCCGGTCAGGAATACCTCATTGCGGATTTTCTATCCCGGGGCAGGTGTCTTCCATCAGAATGGAAGCTCCATCCAGAGGTCTTTTGCCGCATTCGCAGTTGCCTGGGCCCACTGGAAGTGGACCTGTTTGCGTCAGCCATGAACCACCAACTTCCGAAATACTGCTCCCGTGTTCGCGACCGGGGAGCTTGGGCTCTGGATGCTTTCTCTCTCAGTTGGGAGAATCTTCGAGGGTTTGCCTTCCCTCCCTTCCAGCTGATTCCGCAAGTCTTGCGGAAGTTCAGGGAAGATCGGGCTCGGGTGCTTGTAATAGCTCCTTTTTGGCCCAGGAGGATTTGGTTCCCGGAGGTAATGAGCCTTCTGGTGGCTCAATCGTTCCTTCTTCCGCTAAGAGCGGATCTGGTGTTGCAACCCCTCTCGGGGATTCTTCACCACAGTCTGGTGTCCCTTCATTTGACTGCTTGGCCCCTGTCGGGGAATCTGCAAGACAGTCGGGTCTCTCTGAAAGGGCCGCTGACTTTTTAATGTCCAGTCGTAGAGTTTCTACTAGGAAAATTTATAATTCGGTCTTTTTCCTTTGGTTTAAAGAGCGGGATCAAACCCCGTCTAAGGCTCCTATTGGTTCAATCGCGGATTTTCTAATCTCGCTATTTGACAAAAGGAAGTCCATCTCTACTATCCGAGGCTACCGGTCTGCGACGGTGCCATTCATTCGGGGTTTTCAGATGGTTCGGGGATTTCTAATTCCCCGCTGTTGAGTGGTTTGATTCGGTCTTTCTTTCTGAAACGCCCTCCTCGTTCTAAGTTAGTCCCGTCTTGGAGTTTGCCTAGGGTCTTAGAAGCCCTAGCCAAGCCTCTTTTTGAGCCGTTAGGTGAAGCTTTGCTTCACCATCTTACGGTTGAGACGCTCTTCCTGGTAGCCATTGCCTCTGGGCAGAGGCGCAGTACCCTTCATGCCCTCTGTCTTACTCCTGGCCATGTTCGCTGGGAGAGAAAAGACGTTAGATTGATTCCTAAGGCTTCTTTCATTGCCAAGAATCAAATGGCTTCTTCTGGCCCTGTTGAGATTTTTCTTTGTCCGCTATCTGATTTTTTGTCAGTGCGTGAGGACAAGGTGTGGTGTCCTGTTAGAGCTCTCAAATGGTATTTTGATAAGACTAAGTCATATCGCTAGGATGATCGGTTGTTCCTGATCACTCGAGAGCCTTTTTATCCTGCTTCTCTTGATTCCATTTTCTAGATGGATTGTCGAGGCTATTCGGGCCGCCGGCACAGAGGCCCTCTTGTCAGATAGTAAGCCCCATGCTCATGACACTCGTATTGTCAGCTTCTTTTGGGCTCTGTTTCAAGGTGTGACGCTTAATGATATTTTGAAGACTGCCTATTGGCGTTCGCCGAATTCCTTCATTTCTTGCTACCTTAGGGATGTCCCTGTAGGTGAGGCTATTTTTGTGTCAGCTACCTTGAAGGCCGCTGTGTCTTCTTTGTAATCCTGTTCCCTTCTTCTCTTAAAACATGCCACCCGGTCTTTGAATGGGTGCTAGTCTAGCATAATAGGTAGGTATATATGATTTATTGCAGTAAATTTGTAAAATCAGCACTGATTTTCTTATTTACTATATAAATCTATATACCTACCTATGACCCTCCCTCCTTCCCCTTGCCTTGCAAGCAACATGTTTTCTTCTTGGGGTTGCTCGCAAAAGAGGAAGATGGCCGTTGCGTGTTGCCGCGCATGAGTGGTGAAGGGGAGAACAATAGGATTACGGGGGGTGCGCACAATATTGTGACGCATTTGTGTTAAGTTCTCGAACGGGTTTGCGTAGTCAAGAGTCTAGCATAATAGGTAGGTATATAGATTTATATAGTAAATAAGAAAATCAGTGTTGATTTTACAAATTTGTGAGCTTTCTCATTCCTTTTATGTCAGTTTGGAAAAACATCATAGTAGAAATGTCCCCTGATAAGGATTGCTCTTCGAATGCCCTAATATATAAAATATGACGAGAAACAGCTGAAATGTTCGTGCCAAACATGTGTATGTAGTCCCCATATACACATTTCTGTGTGCAGTGCATGTGACTCTCAGCAGGATTGCGTCAATTCCAACATCTTATACAGCATACACCAATTATTATGTACTATATATAATCAACCTTTCCCAATTGATTTGAGACAGTTTATTTCACTATGTTATGGAATGGCACGAACTCAACTTTATCTTTAAAAACATTTTTTATATACGGCATGATCGAGTGAAACATTTGATCTCATGTATGGAGTTAAAGAAATTTTTTTACAACTGTTCAAAAACAGCAAGTGAACTCGTGCAACTCATGCAAAATATAATCATGTTAGTTTAAATGGTTCAAACTTTGCAGTTAATATTGATGCATTGTGTTGATAGTTTGAGCTGGGGAAAGGTGAAAAATAATTTGTGAGCTTTCTCATTCCTTTTATGTCAGTTTGGAAGAATATCATAGTAGAAATGTCCCCTGAAAAGGATTTTTGCTCAAATGCACTCATATTCAAAATATGATGAGAAATAGCGGAAATGTTCGGGCCGAACACTCATCCACATTGTGTGTGCAGTCCCATATACCCATTTCTCTGTGTGTGCATTGCATATGCTTTTCAGGGAAAATCGGTCAGTATCTTGTCATTTTGATTCCAGAACCTCACAATACACACCAATCCTTATGTAGACATGATGATCAACTTTTCCTGATTGCTTTGAGACTGTTTCTGTCAAAATGTCATCACATGACCAGAACTCAACTTTATCTTTAATTTCATATGTTGTATTGTTCTTTCACAGTGTATACCATCTTTGCCTTCTTGGAGTATGTTGTTGTGATCAGCAATGTCATGTTCCATTTCATGGTGACTTATAATTTCAAAGAGAGAGAGTTTCGGCTGGGCTCTCGTGTCGGGAGTAAACTTTGATGGTGAGTTCCTACGGGTGAGTTTCTTAACAATGAAGATATATTTTGTGCATATATAATGTAATGAAAACAATGAAAGTGCTCACACCTGAACGATACGGACAACTATAAAATTGTTGGTCCTGTCAATCAAATACTACGGGCGCTGCCAAATATCTTCTGTATTTTGAACTGATATCACATGGAAGGAATGACATTTTTGGCTCCCAGATGATATTGTTGCATGGGGGACTTCAGAAAAAAATAATGCCAAAGGTACATCCTCCAGACAAGGGTACTGACAGGGGTCATAAATATAAACGCCTACTTCTAACCTCCAAAATTGCTTTGGTCATGGGTCATTCCATGGGGTTGGGGAAAAAATGATGATGATTTCCATGTAATGGTGGTTTGAGATCTTCTATTTCACATGGAAGATGAAGATTTTTATGCAGTGAATATGCATAGCAGTGTCCAGCCAGAATCATTCCTGTTTCAGTTGGTACTCTTTCAAAGCTTTGCTTGGAATGCAATTCTTTTTACCACTGTTACATGAACATTGCATTTATTACATACAAGTTTGGTCTGCCATATTGATTCACCATGAAGCTAGAGTACTTCTCAACATAAGTGGCTATGCTTCTTACGCTGAACTCAATTTTAGCAAACATTGTAATTGTTGATAGGAGACATAGCTCCTCACTTCTGGTATGTCACAAAAAATGGTATAACCCTCCTCTCAAATCACAAAAACCACAAACTTAAGCCATACCGGTATTTCATTCAATATGGACCAAGGGTAAACAATTTTCTGCAGAGAAGCCTGGGTCCTGTTTCATAAGTCTTGTCATCAATGACAAGTTATAAGCTACTGAAATCCTTGCATCTGAGAGCAAATTTGTCAGTAAAAATCACTGACAATGCCCCCCAGGTTTAGCAAATTATATGTACAAACATGTAGTTATCTATGCTTTCTAACAAAATAAATGGGCCTTCAAAAGTTTCTTGAACTAATCCATAGTTCTACAGGCTGGTAGCGGGGTAGCTTGTTTAAAACTCCAGCACCTTTGCAGCAGGAAGTGTTCTTACTGTACATGTATTATTCTCTTCGCAGTATAATCATAATTTTGTTTCTTTTTCTGTATTATACATCCCTCTTTAATGCTACGTTCCATAGTAGGTGCCTTGGAGAATTCAATATGAGTGTGAAGAATTCAAAGAACCTGACGGCAAGCTACGATATGATGAAGCTCTGACTGCATTCGATCACTGAAAATTAACTTGTGAAGGTAGTGCACTATCAAAGAAATCATGTATCTTTCAATTTCATTCCATTTTAATTATTGCATTGCTTTCAGTACCATTCCTTTTTATTCCATTCTATGTTAAGTTAGATTTGTTACATTTCATGTGAATTTGAACAATTGTTGATTGCTAATATAATCTTCCTCTTATTATTATTCTCCCTCTCTTCCTCCTCCTTTTTCTTCTTCTTCCTATTCTTTTTCTTCTTTTCTGCTTCTTTTTCTCTCTCCCCCTTCTCCTTCTCTTTTTCCTCCTATTCCTTCTCCTCTTTCTACTCCTTCCTCCTCCTTCCTCTTTTTCTGTATCGTTTCTGTTGTACAGACTTCAAAATTATTTTTTTCCAAAATGCAATATTTTCTCCTTAAATATGTTAAAGTACTGATCTTATTTCATGTTTTATATTTGGTCTGTTGGATATCACGTGGTATTTATGTGTTAAAATTTTGCACCAAAGTGTCAATGTGACTTGCCAGTGACCTAAACTATGCCTTAGACTTGGCTGCTTGAACAGATTTTTAAATATTTTCCCCCCTCAAATTAAAAAAAAAAGATATTTGAAATGATAGATACATGTATTTATATAGACTTGCACTTGTGTTTGCACCAAATTGTCAATTTGCCATTGTAAGTGACCTAAACTATGCCTTAGACTTGGCTGTTGGAACAGCATTTATCTTGATCCACCTCAAATTTTGTAAAAAGATATTTGAAATGATAGATATTTATATAGACTTGCACCTTAGCCTGTTTGCACCGTTGCCTTAGCCTTGGATGTTGGAACAGCTTCTTGTCTTGATCCTCAGAAATATTTTAGACACGTTTGAAGTGATAGATATTTATATAATATTGACTGGCTTGAGGGGGATATCAGAATATATTGCCCGCAACAGAATCATATTTCCCCGAGTCGAAGACGAGGGCAATATGGTTCTTTTAAGGGAAATATTTTCGATATCCACCGAAAGTAGAGCCAGTCAATATTATTATTATTACCTAGACTCTATAATCGTCTATGTGCCTATTTTGTAGCAATTACAAACACGTCTGTTTGCCTGTCAGCCCTTCTGATTTCAGGTTATTCATACAGATATGTAATCTGGGCCAAGCAATTGTGATGTAAAATGTTTTCGCGCGTATCCATTATTTAAACCTTTGAACACTTTAACGCGTACACAATACTGCGCGTATGCACTTTGATTAAAAGCGCGCTGACAAGAAAGGGTGGAATAATGCAAAAATGTTGCCCTCTTTTTTAGTACATTACTCTATGGGAAAACCCGGAAGAGGGCAATATGGCAAATATTGCCCGCTCCGGTGACAGATTCGGAGTTGCGTGTAAAATACGGCTTTTTATTTTGCAGCTAAAACTGCCCTGTATAGGTAATAATTATATATATGTGCACTTAATTTGCACTGGAATAGTGACTTTGATTCATGTTTATATGAAATTTAAGAAGAGAATAATATTTATAAAAAGTGACCCGATTGTTTAATCTATTTTACAATTGTACTGCTTGCTGCTATAAAATAGTTATACAAAAAAGAATATATGCTATTTTGTGTCATAGGTACAAACAAATTGAGCTTAAAAAAAAAAATCAGTCGCATTTTTCCTCAAATGTACATCACTTTCTTCTGGTAGGTCCATATTTTGTTCAATTTTACTGACTGAATCAAAACAATGTGCTTTTACTGGGTTTAAATGTTCATTAACATGGTAAGAAAGGCACTACCGTACTACCTGTACACTACCTGTACAAGTCATATGTCTCACACAATCAGGAGCTAGCCTGCCTATTACTTTTTTTTTTAATGAAAGAAAATCAATTGTAGATTATAGAAAGAGATATTTTCACATTGAGTTCTGTTTAGAGAATATTCTGTTTGTAAGCACATAGTGACTATGCATATATATTGTAGCATTTTGGGAACTTGAGAGCATTTAGAAAGAATTTTTCTATAATTTCATTTATATCATGACGTAGCGTATAATAGTAATTATATATAGTGGGAGTTTAAGGGCTAGTAAAATAGAAACTGTACAATCTTCACTACAGTGTACCAACCACCTGAAAAAATAAGTTGTATACCGCTAGAAAGTATAAAATAAACCTTAAGAACTTCATCTGGCATTCTATAGTTCAACAGTATAGGAGTATGAAGGAAATACAGGATATCATTAAGGTAGTCAAAACTACATCCTTCACTGCTATTATGTAAAAATATGTAGAACAAGTGTCACATGCATTTTCATCTGTTCTACTTATAGGCTTTTTACACCTGATTTTTTTATCCTCGTACTGTCCTTAACCCCGGAGTATTTTTTTTTTCTTTTCTCATTTGCAGTTTTAGTCCCGTACTATTTCCCTAGCCAGAGGGCTTATGCCCACCTGCTTTTTTTCCAGGGCTAATATAATCATGTACTATCGTGGAGTTAGCCCACTTTGGTAAAATGCAATGTGAACAGAAAGTGAGCTAAGCTTAGTCCCGTACTATCGGTGGGGCTAAATCCTCGTTCAACACCACTGATAGTACGGGACGCAAAATTTTCCAAGTGTAAAAAGCCTATTATTTTTACAAATTAGCAGTGGAGGGATGTTCTTTTGACTACCAGAACCATTGTGAAGGGTAGAATGAGGGATTATTTATTTTGTCCACTCGCTTTGTCCGTCATGTCCATAGTGTAAACATATTGTGCAATTTCACTGCCTTCTTTGACAAAGTTGTATTCAGTATTCAAATCTCTATCTTGTCATTTTGGAAGAAAATACATAGTATAGTGTCATAGTATAGACACACCACCAAACCGACTCCACCGACTCCAAACGGACCGTAATGTCAATTTTTGTTTGGTCTGTTGTCGGTCACCGTGTGACTATGGTATAATTGTGGCCCTCCCAGTGATCTTGAATTAGCAATGTAGGGAGACTACCTGTACACTGCAGATGAAGTTTCATGTTTTTTTTGCCTGGGTCAGGATGTATTCGATTTTATATCGCAAATTCTTTTCAGCATTATTGTTTTTGTTGTTCATGTTCTGTTATATACCTCTTAAGAGAGACAGGAAATATTAATATGGACTTGTTGATAATCTTTATAGATATACATGTAACATATACAAGTATCATGTACATGCTAGCAAAAGCAATGTAAAATTTGCCCTTTTTTAAAACTGTCAGTTTTTTTCCATATTAAGACTGATTGATGAAACAATTCAACAACCAGGTATTTGCATGCACCATATAAATATGATATATGGTACATTTGGTGCAAGTCGCCACTATTTAAAGTCTTGACCAAGTTAAGAGCACAGTGTTTTTATTCTTTTATTTTAGTTTTTAGCTCACCTGAGCCTAAGGCTCGAGTGAGCTATTGCGATGGAAATTTGTCCGTCGTGCGTCGTGCGTCGTCCGTCGTCCGTTAACTTTTTACATTTTCATCTTCTTCTCCAAAACCCATGATCGGAATTCAACCAAACTTAGTAGGAATCATCCTTAGGGGTAGGGGACCCAAAGTTGCTAAAATGGTACATGTGGCCCCCAGGGGGGGCCCAGGGGGAGGGCCCCCAATTGTAAAAGCTATGTAAATTTCAAACATCTTCTTCTCCAGAACCAGGCATAGCTCAGACCTGGTATTGTGTATGGAGATACCTCTATAGATGAAGAATGAATGTTGTTCATGAAATTTCTCTGAGTGGCCCTATAGGGGCCCTGTGGGGGTAACATACTGGGGGGGGGGGGGGGCTGGCGCTGCCAGGCAAAATGTACATTCTGATCTTCTTCTCCAAAACACATGATCAGAATTCAACCAAACTTCGTAGGAATCATCCTTAGGGGTAGGGGACCCAAAGTTGCTAAAATGGTACATGTGGCCCCCAGGGGGCCAGGGGGAAGGCCCCCAAGTGTAAAAGCTATGTAAATTCCAAACATCTTCTTCTCCAGAACCAGGCATAGCTCAGACTTGGTATTGTGTATGGAGATACCTCTATAGATGAAGAATGAATGTTGTTCATGAAATTTCTTTGAGTGGCCCTATAGGGGCCCTGTGGGGGTAACATACTGGAGGGGGGGGGGGGGCGCTGCCAGGCAAAATGTACATTCTGATCTTCTTCTCCAAAACACATGATCAGAATTCAACCACACTTGGTAGGAATCATCCTTAGGGGTAGGGGACCCAAAGTTGCTAAAATGGTACATGTGGCCCCCAGGGGGCCCAGGGGGAGGGCCCCCAATTGTAAAAGCTATGTAAATTTCAAACATCTTCTTCTCCAGAACCAGACATAGCTCAGACTTGGTATTGTTTATGGAGATACCTCTATAGATGAAGAATGAATTTTCATGAAATTTCTCTGAGTGGCCCTATAGGGGCCCTGTGGGGTAACATACTGGAGGGGGGGGGGGCGCTGCCAGGCAAAATGTACATTCTGATCTTCTTCAAAACACATGATCGGAATTCAACCAAACTTCGTAGGAATCATCCTTAGGGGTAGGGGATCCAAAGTTGCTAAAATGGTACATGTGGCCCCCAGGGAGGGCCCCCCAAGTGTAAAAGCTATGTAAATTTCAAACATCTTCTTCTCCAGAACCAGGAATAGCTCAGACTTGGTATTGTGTATGGAGATACCTCTATAGCCGAAAAATGAAAGTTGTTCATGATTTTTTTCTTGGTGGCCCTATAGAGGGTCTGTGGGGGTAACATACTGGAGGGGGGGGGGAGGTGGGGCAAGTTGTCCGCCATCCATAAACTTTTTACATTTTCAGCTTCTTCTCCAAAACCCATGACTGGAAATTAACCGAACTTGGTAGGAAGCTCAGACTTGGTATTGTGTATAGAGATACCTCTATAGATGAAGAATGAAAGTTGTTCATGATTTTTTTCTTGGTGGCCCTATAGAGGGTCTGTGGGGGTAACATACTGGAGGGGGGGGGGGTGGGGCAAGTTGTCCGCCATCCATAAACTTTTTACATTTTCAGCTTCTTCTCCAAAACCCATGACTGGAAATTAACCGAACTTGGTAGGAAGCTCAGACTTGGTATTGTGTATAGAGATACCTCTATAGATGAAGAATGAAAGTTGTTCATGTGCTAGAGAGAACATGCACCAGATGTGAATTGATTCACCTCAGGTGAGCGTCGTGCCCCCTGGGGCTCTTGTTTATTTTTGCCTTTGATGAGTTGAATTGTCAGTCAGTTGATTAACTGTGCATGCAGTCATAGTATGATATATATATATATTTTGATAGAAAAATTGCCATTGACATACATTGTCATTTTCAGGTATTCATGTACAAGCATTCCCCTTCTGCCTTTCAATATGAAAATCTATATTTTAACTAGTGATGGAGGTACAATGGAACAAATTCATGAAGGAGGTTTATTTTAACCCATGTTCTAAATCATAGTTTAAATTAAACCTCCACTGTGGACTAAAATAAGAGTGGATAAGCGTATGTATTAAAGCATATTACTGCCCCCCTATTGGAGGTTTAACCCATGGGTTAAAATAGACCTCTTTCATCAATTTGGGCCAATGGCAAAACATTTTGCTTTGTCATTGCCATGTTATGTGCCATTGCAATTGAATGCAAATGGTATATATATATCTTATTACAATGATGCTTTTAATTGTATATAGTTTGATTTTATCACATTGTGTATATTGTATTATTGGGAAGGAACCCGTTTTGTGCTGTGGAAAGTGGTTGAAGTGGATACCTAAAATGTTTTCATCAAAAATTGTACTTAATTGTTTATGTTCTATAGTGTTTTTGCACTTTTGATTTAAATTTTAAATCAAAACTGTCATTTCTTGTGTATGCAACTAATGTTGATCATGGTACATGTACACTAATAAAGCCCAAAGTAAAAATATACCACTGTCCTGATCATTATTGGCATATATTTTATTATTCATCTATCTCCCCCCCCCTCTCTTTTTTCACACCATTATATCTCGCCCTTTCCTCTGTTTCACTCTTTCTTTCATCCTGACCCTGACCTCCCCCTCCCCCTTCTCACCCTCCTCTTCTCACTTAAACACCCTCCCAAAATATCTTATTTCTAGTACTCTTCCCGCACTTTCATTCTCTTACCCTACCCTCCCTCTCATCTCTCGTCCTTGCTCCTGTATCGCCTCGCCTTCCCCCTAGAGGTATCTCTTACCTCTCCCCGTGTTCTCTCTATGATGTATGTCATTGCCATTTCTTTCTCCTTTGCCCTACTCCATTTGAAGTATCATGCAGTGGAAACTCGCTATAACGAGGACCTTGGGAACATAAGGAATCTCCTTATATCGGGGTAATACTAGATGAATCTTCGACCGCGCGTGGTCGAGATTTATGCCTCCGCCATCACCAGATTGGAAATGTATGGCATACATGTACACTCTAAAAAGGATTGGTCCAACAAATCTTTTCACTTAAAAAGCACAGGAGACAGATTTATATCATTTCATTTTCATCCCGTACAAATAAACTTACCATTGATGACTTACAATGATCAAATACACCAAGGAAATAGATATTTTATAGCAAATATTTTTATGTATATAATGACCTCTATGACCTTGAGACCCTAAAATCTAATCAGTTCACCGTCCCTCCCATATGAATGCATGGGCCAAGTTAGAAGCTGATCCGTCAAACAGTTCTGAAGTTATTGCGAGAACGAACCATTTTTATGTACATAATGACCTCTGTGACCTTTGACCTTGAGACCCCAAAATCTAATCAGTTCATCGTCCCTCCCATATGCATACATGGGCCAAGTTACAAACTGATCCAAAAAACGGTTTTGAAGTTATTGCGAGAACGAAAAGGGGACGGACGACCCGAAAACATAATGCCTCCGGCACCACCTACGGTGGGCGGAGGCATAAAAACGGGGAATCTCGTTATAACTCAGCTCTTTATAGCGAGTTTCCACTGTACCCTACCAATAATGTGGGCAATGAAAGCTGCATAAAAGCGTCCTGATCAATGGCATTTATATTTGCAAGCATTAAAAACTATTCAAATCCATTGCATTATAAAAATTTATTAATGTGTTCATTACAAAAAATGTTACACATTTCACATACATTAACTAGATCACATAAATTTGTCCCCTATTATCATTTACAAGTCCAATGACACAAAATATTTAGAAATGCTCTTTCTTTCTTTCCTTTTTTACATGTAGCCTGGTGAAACACGAAATCTATGGTTTGGTAATTAACTGGAAATACGGCAATAACAAAAATTGTTGTCTTTAAGGTAAAATATACATGTATTTTCCACTCATAAATTTTCTATCACAATATTTGGAATGCACTCAAATTCATAGCCTTATAAGATAAAACAATTGGCCTGTAAGTCCATGAGGAACGTTTAGAAGAAGAAAAAGCTGGGAGATCAAAATTTGCATCCCAGATGAGGCGACAAATCTTTTTACTGTGATGTCCTACTCTGGCTGTTAATGCCGCTCAAAAATTGACAATGTTTAAGACCATTTTGACCATGCCCTTTAGCTACCATACAATTTGTTTGGGCTGTTGTAACCTTTAACTGACCACAGTGGCCTGCCCATAAAAGTGATGCCATTCAATAAATGTACCTCTTTTCTCTCTCTCTCTCAAACGTATCGCCCTATTATGTAACACATTTACATTGCAGCATCAACATATATATTACATCTTGTAAAACTTGTTTCCTGGAGTATATGGTTTACAAATACTCTGGCTTCAGCCACGTTGTCATGATCAGCTCAAGCGTTGTCCTTTCTTTTTTTTACTGGGAACCCATCTACTACACCTGGGCAAAGAGTGGCAAATGTGGATGAATACTTTAAAGCAGAAAACAAACTGGCAAATTAACACTTAGTGACATGCAAAAATTCCAAGCCAAATTTCGTTCTGGAATGCCTGAATTTTTTGATGAATCACAAATGACCTGCTGACATTTTGTGACCATTAATAACCCCTTCTGTGCTTAGGGCGGAAAACCCTGTCCATCAAAAGTGTACTGAACGTTTGGACTGAGAATAGATACATAGTAGATATTCTTCACTTAACCCCTAATAAGGCCCCCCCCCCCCCCCCCCCCCCCCCCCCCCCCCCCCCCCCCCCCCGAATGTTTGAGGATATTTTTTGTGCCAGGAGCTTTCAAAACTTTTTTGCCTAGAGGATTAAACAGAAACAAGAACATTTTATTGTGCAGTTTGTTCCATGTATTCTTCTCACTTCACTGAAAAAAGCAAGTTCATGGTGGTATTTTTCTGTACTGATTCAGACAGATTTCCTAAATTTTCCAATGCATGATCAAAAGAGTGAATCCTAAATACATGCACATGATCATTCTTGCTGCAACATGGCACATCAATATGCACAGGTGGATCAGGGTGGTTTCCAGGAGATTGTAGAAAGGGCTGTTCTTACAAAGCTCTAAGTCAATAAGTCTATCATAATTCCTCTAATCAGCACTGCAGTCATGATGAGTGATGTCATACATGGAGAACTCTCCCATTTGGGGTGCAAAGAAAAGTTATCCAAAATACTCCCTTTGTCCATTTTAATACTAGAACAGACTTTTTGTCATGATGAAAGTGTACAGGTGGATCAGGATGGTTTCAGGCAGTCCAGGAAATTGTTGAAAGGGCCGTTCTTAGGTGCTTGAAGTCTAAAGTCTATCATAAGTCCAGTCGATACTGATGAACAGTGTGATCAACTTGATGCTTCCTCCAACCCTCTCTCAATGAGCTTCAAATCCTCCACGTCTTCTTTGATGATACTCACCAGATGACTGATGCCTTCTTGCTGCTGCTTCAAATGCTGAATAGAGATATCAAAAATAAAGAAAAATGAACTATATGATTTCAGAAAATCTTAAAGCTGTCTTCAGACTTTCATATCCAAGTTATGGTAAACTAATTTTCCCCATTTTCTCTTTCATCCTTAAAAATTTGAACGTCTCAAATATTTTTTGGGAAATTCCCTGCAATTGTAGCAAGTCACTGGCTTTGTCTAGAAGTACTGTTTCACACTACCTCCTTGCCATTTTACCCTGATCATGGGATAGTGGTCACTATTAGACAAGTGTGAACTTACCCAGACCTGCCCACCCTCAAACCCAAGAAATAGGGACAAATGACAAGGCAGAGGCTGAAAATATGGACATTTCTGAGTTTCCTGTACATTACTATGGACAAATTTTTGCACATAGGGACACAGTGGTAGAAGTGGCTCTTTCTTTTACCAAAAATCAGGATTGTCCCTGTTAAATAGGGACAGCTGGCAGGTATGCTTACCTGTCTGATTTCATATTGAAGATCAGTGTCTATAGAATACTGCTCACTGCTACGACTGAATGGCAGGTGGCTCTGAAGGCGTATCTGGGACAGCATCTCGTTAAGACGAGCCTGTATCAAAACAAAACACACCTCATATGTAGACAATGCAAATATGAATATCAAGACAGACTAGCCTATAAACAAACACTTCTCATGCAGGCCTGCTCATACTCAAGGTGGTAAGCCTCTGTTAACCCATTGACTACTGAATTACCCAACTCCCATTGGCTTAATACAGGGATGACCCGGTTCCCGTTGTCAATGGGTTAAAAAGAAAAGAGAATACAAAATATGCAGACGAAAAATTAAATAACATCAGCATAATGCCCTTCACATTTCTTTAACATTCTCTATTTCCTTTGACAAGCATTTTTTATTGAAATCTGTACTACAGGAACCTGCATATGAAGACCACTTATCTCCCTTGAGTGGTCTTTATATAAAGGGTTTCACTATATCATACCTTCATCTGAGTTGGTGCATTTAATTCTGCCATCAGTCCCTCAAGCTGTGTTCTGAGATGCTCCTCCTCCAACTGCATGGACACTCCCTGCTTTCTCTGTACCTCCTGCCGAGCCATGACCTGAGATTAATAAAAGATTTTTTTTTTTGCCCATTAATCTTCCATCTTATAAAAAACCACAGGAACATTTTTCAGCATCGCATTTATCATATTATCTTCATCAAAAGGAATAACAGATACAGTAGTCAGGTTGACTTCACCATCATCATCACCATCACCATCTTCACTGTTAGCATTATAGCACTCATCATCATCACAGCCACCATCGTCCTCAATATCATAACTCCTCCTGCACTTCCTCATCCTCATCATTATCATCCCCATCACCGTCATAATCATCATCATCATCCATCATTTACATCAAAACAAACTTTGTTTTTCATCCTTATCATCAACACCACTGTCATCATCATCATGCACTCCTCTTTCTCATTTCATTTAAAATCCTCATCACACACCCCCATAATCAGCATTCAATTCATTTTTTTTTCCAATTCAATTCATGTTATTTCACATCTCTTAAAAAGTAAATAACAATATATGTATACAATCAGAGATAAACAAGATAACAAGGGAATTAACAAAACAAGAATATGTATGAAAAATAAATGAGACTTTAGTCATCAACATCCTCACAATCCATAGCCTACCTGTAACACTCTATGTGACAATTCCAGATGCCTCCTCTTATTTTCAGCTATCCTAGCCTGTAACGTGTTCTGCTGCTCTTGCAGTCTTTCCAAGTCTTTGCTCACAAGCTGTCAATGGAACAATAAATTCAATCTCAACATTCTTGACGGGCAGTAGCATAAAACCAGAAACTTTCTCAAATTTTGCTAGGGGTTCGGATTTATGAAAGTTTCATGCTCAAAATAAAAGAATCACATCATCACAATTTTGCAGTTTAGAAAATCTCTTTCTGAGATAATGCCTGTGATTGATAAATTTGCCAAAATTTCATTCCATAAAAGTTTTTCTGGTTTCACAGTGAATGATATGACAAAAAGGCACATGGAAACTGTGCATTGAATCCATCTATATGACTAAAGCCCGCCGGACACTATACGATCAGTCTACGATCCGATTTTGAAAGAAAATGTTATGGCATTAGATATAAACAGTTTAACACATAGAATATGTTTTATTGAGGTTCTGAATAGTTACACTAGTCTGATAGTAAAATCAAAATTACGGCCTATTACGAGCCTTCTAGTCGGAGAAAAGGCCAAATCAGCCCCGAATCGTAGTGACGTCAGAGCAGTCCTGCGATTGTCTACGATTTGAAACTGATTTGGCCCTTGTTCCAGATATAAGGCTGACATTGCATCAAATTCCTCTGTTGAGTACTTATATTATTGTTCAGAACCTGAATCAGGTAGCTTTCAATTATTACATATAAACTGCCTAATAATGATAATGCAATTTATTTCCAAACTCTGATCGTAGACAGATTGTATAGTATGTAGTGGGCTTAATGACCATTTTTTTCCCCAGATGTTTACTTTGATTACGATGTTTCAAAGGTCTTCTTGTATTTGGACAGCTGTGTAGTGTGGCATCTATACAAAGTATAATATTTCACTTTGTCTGCTGTTTACAGTATAGCTCCTGATTTGAAGGGGATAAAAGAAAAAAGATGTATCCTGAGTCAATTGCCAATGATTAAAACAGTAAAATGGTGAACTCACATCTAGCCTAGCTTGGTGCTGCTGAGTCTCCTGCTGTTGATATTCCAACCTTGTCTTGATGACATCAAATCCAACCAGTGGGACTGGGATAAGTCTAAAATAGAATGTAGCATCATAAACGGCATAAATATTCAAATTTGAAACTTTGAAACTTCTTTATATCTAACAACAATAACAGTAATGTGAAATCATTTGCAGAAGATTAATTACTTTATTTACTTTTGGTATTGGATACCATTTCCACTTCCACTCTCTATATATGTTTTATTCAAGAAGTATCTTCAATTTCCTAATGCCTCAGTTTAAGTTTCCCTTTAATAGGCCTACGACATAGGTGACATGTGACATGATTAAAAGATAGTATCATTAATGTCCTCCCAATTAAAAAAAATGATTAGTTAGTCATAAAAGTAGAAATGGGATATATTTTCAGTTTATTTTTAGTACAATAATAAATGGAAAGTTGTTTATACACAACCTCATGGTCGCAATCAATTGAGTGTGCAAGTTTGAGAATCCAAAACACAGTGATCTTGACTTTCAATCAAAAATTCAAAATTTTCCTACATGCTATCCAGTCATTTACAATTTATATTACCTGTCTGTTTTGCTGATTGTCCACTTAGATTCAAACAACTTGAGATCAAGGTTGTACTGCCCTTTGACAAGTTCATTATGTGTATGCATAAAGGGATTCAAAAGGATGAACTGCCAGCAGATGTACATTACTTTATTATGCATCAAACGTTTTTAACCTTTCTTTGACTACATCTACATAACACATTTCAGTCTGTACATCAATTCTCTATTCTTTCAATGTGAAAATGTTTTTAAAACATGAAATTTTGACCAAAGTTTGTGTTTGCACTCTTCTGAGGGGAAGAGGGCACTGTTTCATAAAACTTATCAATAGCAATAAAAAAAAGATCTATGCCAAATTTGCTTATAGTCTATCAAATTCAATGATTTCAGTAAATTATATCAATTAATGTAACTTGTTATTAATACCAAGTTTTGCAAAAACAGGGCCCAGAACAAGTTGGGCAATGGTATAACTCACCTGTCGGGATCTGGATTATCTAGCTGAGCTTGCCTCCACAGTCTTGGGTCATAACCTAGTACAAAACAAAGACACAAACAAAATCATGGACTTCAGTACAAGTCAGGTTTCAATACAAAGAATAATCTTTATGCATTATGCTTTGAATTCTATACTGAGTAACATACAAGCATTCAGTTCTGTTATCAATGTATCCCTAGTAATTATACAGTACTGAGTACTGTACAAAAGTCTTCAGCCATGATCATAAAAACAATTAAAGAAAAACATGAAAAAGTGTGACCATATGGCAAAAGAGATTGTTAGAGAATGCAAGATTCTGATATTATTATTATTGCCACTTATACCGTGCTTTTCCCATAAGGCACAAAGCACTTACAATAAATTATAAATACATGTAGTTAACTACAAACTGCTATAAAAGATGTGTTTTCAAGCCCCTTCTGAAGGCATTGACTGGTCAAGACTGTCCAATTTTAAATGGTAAATCATTCCAGTATTTTGAAGCAGATACGGTAAATGTCCTATCACTGGCCAAGGAGCACATAACTAAATATGTGAGATGTAGAGGATCACTGAATGACCTCAATCTCCTGGTAGATGGATATAAATCCAATCAGGTATCTAAATATTTTGGAGCTTGATTATTGAGGATTTTATAGACAAACTAGAGTAATTTAAAAATTATCTGTTCAAGAGTTCAAGAGTGGCCGAGATGGGTGGCCCCTAGAAGCCTGAAGCACCAATCTGCCAGCCCATTTTTGTAGTTGTTGAACATGATTTACTTGAGTTGAGGAAATGGTAGAGAGAAGCCTGTTACAATAATTGATACAGGAAAGAACTAAAGATGCTAGTGAAAGAAAAGAGAGTTAAAAATAAACTTCATATAGTCAGTCCTTTCATTCAGAACTAGGACATATGACTTGGAAGACACCCACCTAAAGGAGGATTTTGAAGGTAGTGTTCTAACTGAGCCTGTGACAATGCTTGCCTTGGCTGCATGTGAACAACCCCAAGACTACCCAGCTGCTGCTTGGTGCTTCCTTGGTTCAAGAAGGCAAACGTCTCTGTCGATGGGATGCGTTTAGTCGCACCAGTGGGAAGACGTTCCAAGATGTAGATGACTACCTCAGCTCTGAAAGAAAAAGCACATCATGAAGAATACAAATATATATTGGAGTGCCAGGAGTGTCAAGCCTGGTAGACAGTGCGCTACATAAGAACCCACTACAATCACTGTTTGTATTATTATTCATGTTCCTTGTCCTATCATACATGGCTTAATGTTGAACAGAGTTCAAAATAGTCTTGTGATTTAATACTGATGTACTATAACATCATTGTCAAAAAACGATAGCAATATACCATTTTTTACAAAAAGGCTGAAAGCTATCAAATATTCCATCTATGCTGTAAAGGAGACATCATTCCTTGTCCTTATTAAGAGAAAGAAGAGGTTGAGTTGTGGTAAACATGGAAAATAATTTGTGAGCTCTTTTATTTTTTTTTCTTCCCAATACTCAAATTCATCTGTAAAGCCTCCCATTATGCTATAATTGTTGGGGTTCAACATTTTATAAAAACCAGACCAGGACTTGCTCGTCATTTGGAAGGGCCCTGACATCCTCCATGCACCCGGAGAGAGTGGGTTTACTACCAAAAACTTTGTGATGGGGGGAGGGGGAGGAGGGTCAAAGCATATACAGATGATTTTCGGTTGGATGGTATATATTTCCTAGAAGCCAAGGCACATGATTATCTTCATTTACACATAAGAGAAGCCAGGACTTACTTGTTATTTGGAAGGGGCCTGACATCCTCCACGCACACCGACAGAGTGGGTTTACTGCCGAAAAGCCTGTAGAGGGAGTCTACCATCTGCTGTTGCTGAGCCCTGATGTCTGTGTCTTTCTTGTTGAAGTGTAAGACCACTAGGCCATCTCTTGTCTTGGCTGTGGGTTTTACGCTATAACCAACCGTCTATATAGGATATAAAGAATGAGGATACAGTCAACAACAAAAAATATGTAACACCCGCACAGAAGGGCCACCTGTATATAAAGAGTGCATTGTTTTATTCCTTTGAGTGATCGTCATAATGTATTCAACAATCCGGACTATAAAGACTACCTGCCTATAAAGACCACTTTTATTGTCTCTCTTAAGTGGTCTTTATACACAGGTTTGACTGTATATAATAACCATGAACATAACCATAAACATTATCTTTCTCAATATTTCATCAACATAACTGTTATTTATGTAGTACTCTTCTCATTAGAATAAGTTGATTATACAGTGCTTTTAAGTGGGCATTATAACCCTGGTCATTGTACTCAATTTGCATACTGCATGCTCTTTTTTCTCCACTGGAGCATTCTGGCCATGCATATACTACTGATGTTTGTTTAATAAGTCTTATCATAATTGGTGAAGAAAAAAAAAATGTTTTGTTGTAAAAAAAGTCAGAATAGCCAGCTAAATGTTTAATAGCCGCAATGAAAATGACTTCAGCAGAGGGTTGGTTAAGAAAAAGTAGGAAATCCCATGTACTTTAATAGGAAAAACATCATGCATATAAACAGACTTGCAAAGAACAGAGGTGGGTCATTCCATGAGGTTTGGGCAAAAATTCTGACAATGTCCATGTAACGGTGGTACGAGATCTTCTATTACACATTGAAGATGATATCATCTGATGAAGATTTTTATGCAATGAATATGTATAGCAGTGCCCAGCCAGAATTATTCCTGTTTCAGTTGGCACTCTTTCAAAGCTTTTCAAAGGACATCACATAACATTGCATAAAATTTTGGTCTACCATAGTGATTCACCATTCACCTTAAATCTACAGAAGGGATTCTCTGGGGTGAAGTTGACGGTGGTGTTCTGGTTGACAAAGCCGCTGCCTGTCCCCCAGAAAGCTTGGAGTTGATTCCATTTGGCTAAGAGGTTGTCTCTCTCGTCTCCGTAGATACTGGGCACCGAGAGAGCGGCTGCGAGCAGAACCAAGTTGTTGTCGACACCTGGAATGAGAGACAGTGGCAAAGACACAATGGGTGATTTCACGCTCGGTGTTGGTGTTTGGTGTTGGTGTTTAGAGCGAAAATTATCCTAAAATCGAGCTGAAACACCGCTATTCAGATTAAGGAGCCGATACCGATATCCTAACAAAGCGCATCGATAGCTTAACACTGGTAATGGCATCAGCACCGTTTTTAACGAATGGAAAAAAAATGTTTAAAACTATTTAATTATTAGTCTAGAATATCCTTAAATTACACGAGTAGTCCGGCAATTCTAAAATAAATAATTATTTGATCTAGAGTGTGGTAAGAAACTTCACAGAAATGGATGGTCTTGACAGGAACAGTAAGTTTAGATATGATTTCTCTTGAATTTCTCACTTGCAGCAGAAAATGCTGCGGTAGCTAATGCAGCTAGACGCCGGATCGGACGGCGTAGCGCGTACAGGGCAAACCGCCAAATTTCAGGCCGTGGCACAGATTAGCCGTGACTTTGATGGCTTTTCATGGCTTTTGTATTGTAAATGTTGATTTAGATCTCATCCTGATAAATGATGTGGATTCTCTGGGTCTTTAACTACGGAATATCTAACGTCATTTTTATTAAATCTATCTTAAAGTAGATATTCAAAGAAAATCACAAATATGGCAATTAATGTATCACTAGAAACTGGGAAGCTTACAGATGGCAATCGTATAAGTTTTATGTCAACTGCGTTTCTGATGATTATAAAAACAACACAAATAAAAGCTCTTCTCAGCATCTGGAATATCCGAGGATTCGCCAGAAATATAGCGATGTTTTGATGTCGTCACACTCGGGATTGATCCTGCTTAAGCAGACGACGTCCTATAATGAATGAACGTAATTGCAATGCAATTATTTATCAAATTATAAAGAGTTTGGTGTATTTAAACATGACCTTATTTCACACCATTACAAAGGGAAAGTGAAACTGATTCTGATAGCTAAAACCGTTTGATTGTAAATACACAGGAGAAGGGTCAATGATCAGTGAAATAAACCCCACTTTCAAATTGAAAAGCCCTCCGAATAATAGCAGGATGGTATTCGTTCCCTCTTGAAACGCCGAACATGCCCCGGTGCAAGCAGCTGAAAATACAATGGCGTCTTATTTTGTTTACAAGTGACTGATTCCTTTATTTTTTTAACGCTGCATTTTTCATCAAAATAATACCATACACGAAGTTAAGAGTGAGGCAACAGACTAACATTAAGACTGACGCTAGTGAAGGAAGAGAAATAAGTGAAGAGGAGATGACAAAATAGGCTCTGAAAAATGTGTAAGATGTTATGGGACATCGTCTGCTTAGACAGGACTGGTCCATGGTGTGTCGTCACATATCTCAGCAGCGTTCGAGGAGCTCTTCAGCTGCTATATCGGGGGCTGTATTTTACCGTTTTATAATTGATAATAATCATTACTTCAAATGTTTCCAAGCGTTGAATTTGGATAACCTTGTTTAATTTATGCCATCTATGCAATAATAAGTATTAAGCCAATATTTAAAATCATTACTTTAAAAAGAAAATTAAGTCGGAATTTTTATTCACTCCTTCAAACCCATTAAAAAGCAAAAGTAGTTCCTTTCCGTGTGCTCTAGATCGAACGTTAGACCAAATGCTGGCCTAGATCTAATATCAGGCCTATATGAACATAATACCTCTTAACGCCTATGAAATTACACTTCGAATAGCGCCTACTGTCTTTATTTCTCATGACTAATCAGAAAAATTTCCCATAGCTAGAAACACCAACACCAACACCGACTGTGAAATCGGTATTTCTTAATCCCTAGGGGTATAGTGTTAGTGAATGGGAATTTGTACATGAAATTAAACACCGACGGCCGAGCTCGGTTCAGTAGACGATTATTAACAAAAAACAAACACCGGCAACCGGAACTACGTCAAAAAAATCAGAGGTCAACACCTAACACCGACTGATTTTTTTTTCATTTCATAGTCGGTGTTAGATCACGATTTCGGGCAAAATAGACACTAACACCAAACACCAACACCGAGCGTGAAATCACCCAATGGTTCATATTCATAATGGTGGACTATTAAACTTAAACTCAGCTCAATTTAACTTAGTGCACTGGTTTATTGGGCGCCAAGTATCAAGTTCTTTATTATCTACAAAGTACTGTAATTTGGCCCAGCCCCCCCAAAAAATGAATAAACAAAATGAACCAGTCATGAAATAATGATGAGCTACATGTATATACATGTATGTCATGTTGACATGAATTTTCAATTGTTCATTTAGTTTTTAAAAATGTGTTTTTTTATGGGATGCAGAGGTTAACAATTTGCACTCTATACACCAGTGGACTAAATTTACCCGCTTAAACTTGGACTAGAATTGCTGTAAAAGTGGACATTTTCACGGGATTAAGTTTTCGCACTCCGCCAAGTAAGTTGAATTTCACATGTTTTTAATTTTTGCCCACGCGCTAGAATCATGGGTAAAAGAATACATAAACATAAACATTTGCGTGTTTTTATTTTCGCACAAATTTCATGCCACGCGAAATGTGCGAAAATTTCTACACCGCGAAAGATTCCACGCTCACAGTAGTGCACTTCTATGACTTACATTAAACCTGCCTTTAAAAAACTTAAAGCAAAAAACTTTATATTTAAATGGCAGGAGGCAATTT
The DNA here is from genome assembly GCA_025617745.1 of Heliocidaris erythrogramma. NCBI lineage: Eukaryota > Metazoa > Echinodermata > Echinoidea > Camarodonta > Echinometridae > Heliocidaris > Heliocidaris erythrogramma. Next base: position 18,881,234 of record CM046867.1, read on the forward strand.
TTTTTTCCCGGAGGGGGGGGGGGGGGGGTGTGGTTGTTGAAAATACAGAGATGCTCAAGCAATGACATATACAAACTCACTCATCTGTGTGTAATACGATACAGAAATGTACACAGTGCACTACAAACATTTCATTGAATTTTCCCATGGCAGATTCTTTTGAAACATTTGACTGCCTCATATGTTAACTGACCTTTTAAGGTTTGCTTTGATGATTCCTATTCATACATGGTATACGTAGTGCACATCTCTGCAAAGGAGCTAAGGAGGCAACCTGTCTAATGAGACAGCATCTTTAGAACATAAGTTTGAACATAAATAGAATGGCCTATTGTACTTTGAATCTGATAAATTATACTATCTACCTTGTTGCTGCTGCTGTTGTTGTTGTTGCTGCTGTTGCTGCTGCTGCTGCTGCTGAGCACCAAAGCCAGTACCTAGTCCACCTGCATAATATTAAAGAAGAACACATACAATAATTTGATATTATTTAACCCTCAGCAGTTTACTGTTTTCTTCTGATATTTTTGCATTATCCTTCGATTCAGAATGGTAGGAATTACACATAATACATGAGCAGAAAGAGCAAAAATCACTGAAAAGGTTCAGGGTATTACTGTAAACAATTCAAACTGGTTATCTCTTCTGACTCACTTGTTGTTGTTGTTCCTGTATTGAGACCGAACCCAAACTTGCCAGTGGATGTCGAGGTAGCCGTCTGACCGAAACCGGTTCCACCAAAGAGAGATGCCCCTCCAGGCTTGGCACCAAAACCTGCAGAGAGAACATACAATGCTATTCATGCACTTCTTGCTTCAAGTTGAAGTCCAAGCTACTTTTTCCCACATTTTACCAACCACATCTAAGATTACAGTATATCTGATAAATACATTACGTTGGTAGCCCTACTAGAGCTTGGATCACACCAAATATGAAATGAAATCAATTTCAATTCAATTTCAATTCAATTTCAATTTATAAAAAAAAACAGACATTGTAATCATGACGAACAAACATGATGCATATTGGGACCAGTATGCTTGTGAGTGGGACCCCTGAGAAGGATGGACCTCTCGATCCCGGTGGACCGGCAAAGAGACCAACGTGTTTCACGGATCGGCGCATGCTCAAAACATGGAAGATAGTAAGATGACACACTTGGTGTCAATGTATGTTCATAACTCCACATTACTTGGTAATGTATACATGGACGACACCAAATGACCAAATACCTTCGACTTAACTCTCAAAAACTAGTGCTGTAGCTTGTAACCTATGTTACCAGCCGAAAATCATTCTGTGCATGAGCAACATCAAAATGCCTCCCATCATATTGAAATCTAGAACGGTTCTCAACCAATTTAGCGGCCAGTCTAGAGGGAAAACGGAGCAATGTAATCTCACTAATCAGCAAATCAGCACTAGTCTCTGAAGTTCGAAGACTTGTTTGGGTTCAAGCTATATCGTTATCAATGCCATTATACATCAGATTTGAGGAATAACAATAAATAATTATTACCCTTATGTGAATACATACACATGTACATGACCCATGTATGATATTTAGTGATTGAACTACCTGGGCCCTGCTTTACAAAGAGTATAATTCAAATGATCACAACTCAGCTAGCGTTTGATATCAATTACAACTCCAAACATTGTAAATAGTACTTGTACATGTAACTTTGCGATTGACAGAACTTATGAATTATGATTGATTCAGATAAATTTCAAAGTTCCTTTTCTTGAGACAGAGCAATGAAGGGTTAGCACACAGTAAGATGGTATGTAATTGACTGTAGATTCAAGCAAAATTAGCACAGTATTATGGATGGATGTGCATTGATGGCCATAGTGCAATACTGTAATGTATTGATACACTCAGTCTTAATGATCACTGCCCTTTATCAAATACATGTATATTATCTGACTGAATAAAGTCTATTACATACACAGCATATGGCTGGATAATTACTAGGATATAGCTGTTGATAATTTCTGCTCTACAGCAAACATAAGCTTGCATATATGCATAAAAGGTGCTCTGACAAATGACCAGCAACAATTGCTCCGGGATTTATTAAGTACAAAAATATATTATTATTAGGATTAAACTGGGTTTTAGATCAAGTTTAGGGTTAGGGTTAGGTAGTTTGGTGACTTTGGTCCAGGGTTGAAGCCCCTGGAGGGGGGGGGGGGGGTAGGGGCAGTCAACTACATGTATACTGCTGTACACACGCGTGACCAGAAAAATGCATGAAAAGGGTAGTTTTTGCCAGTTAAGACGTGTGACGCGTTTAGGATGTCAAAAAGGCCAAAACCGTTTTAATACACGTTTATCATGCTTGTATGGATTTTGTGCGAGGAGTCTCTTGTCTAGGGGGTAAAATTTTCAAGAAAGCACCCGAAAACACTTGAATAGGGTGTAAATTTGACCAATTAGATTAAAGGAGAATTAACCCCAGAATATGAATGTTCTTATGTTCAAAGGTGTAATATATTCTTAATCATTGGCCTGTATCACTTTAGAAATGAAATATCAGAAAAGGGTTTAAATCAAGACAGCACGTGGTATCATCTGCTAACACTTTACATGGGGGCTGCCATTTCCTTGATGACATGGAGTTGTACATAAACCACTGGAAACCGTTCTGGTCAGGAAGATATTTTTAATCCTAGAGCTAAATTGCTTGTCTTCATTACAAAAAAAATCCCATAAATGATGGAAAATACGGGTGTATACAAATTCTAAAATTTGATATTTATAGATTTCTTTTTAAATTCTTTGGTATTGCTAAACAGAAATCAATTTCTTGGACTTGCCTGGCAGAGCAGAACACTATTGAAGTCCATTATCTCAAAGCAGGTGAATGCATATAGTTTGTCACTATTGAAGCTTGGGAAAGTTATCTTCATCCATAAATTTGAATTAATTTGCTCTGTCGCGTACGTCATAGTATCACGAAAATAGATTTCTATTTAGTAAAAATAGTAATTTTCAAAGAAACATAAAACAAATTTTTCGTATTTAGAATATATATGTACATGTATACATGTATCTGTTAAATATTTTAAATCTCAAATGGGACTACGTATCAGGAAAAAGACAATTTTTCATTCGGATTAAATATATCTTTATGTACACATCAAGAAAATGGCAGCCCCCAGGTATTGCTAGCAGATGATACATTTTGCTGAGAAAATCTTGATTTATACCCATCTCGTATATTTTAATGCAAAACTTTGTAGGGCAACAAGAAGGAATAGATTACATCTTGGAATATAAACACATATATATTTTGAGGTTAATTCCCCTTTAAACGTGTTTAGGGGTGGTTTGGAAAACCTGTGGTCGTGCGTGTGTACAGCAATATAGTTGAGTGGCCCCCAGGTTGAAGCTAAGAATTTGGTTAGTGTATGATATTGACTGTGGAGCATTTGTTGCCGGAACACATGTCATAAATCTGCATAAAATGCAACATGAATAAGACCTTTAACAAACATGCATGCACTCACAAACACACACACATAGCCACATAAAAAGAGAAAGATTAGAAATAAAAAGGAACATGCATGATCTACTTGAGAAATGTACATTTATAAAATCATGTAGAAAGTGAAGTGTGATCAACATTACATAAAAAAGAGTTGCAAACTGCTGCACAGAAGCATAATGGATCTTTCTTTAATACACAAAAGCTGTTTCAAAGAAAGAGTATCTGATTGGCTATACCCACCTACGTCAAAATTAAACCCAGTGGAGGAAGGCTTGACGCCACTACCACTTCCAAAATTGAAGTTACCTGGAGTGGAAAAAGAGCACCATTCACTTCTAAAATAAAAATCCATGATCAGTGATCCATGCTCTGGACTTTACTTTGTCAAAGATACAGGGTCCTGGCTTGCTTTGTGATTTGATATGGGTTGTGATTTGATATGGGTTAGGATTAGGGTTTGAGTAAAGTAGTCTAGTTTTCGCTATAAAATGACTACATTTGAAAATTTGTCATGAATGCAGGAGTAAGTGACCCTGGAGACTTCTGGGCCCTGTCTTATACAGAGTAGCGATTGATTGCATATAATTTGCAATTGATATCAATCGTAACTCTGTATAATAGATAGGAGATTGGAAATTTGTGATTGATTGGAGGACTTGCGATCGATTTGAATCAATTGCAAATCTATAAAAGACGGGGCCCAGAACTTGGAATTTATGAGAAGAAAAAAAAAAAACCACAAAATAGATCATTCACTTTTTACATAATACTGGTGTAAGATTTGTGGACATGGTACTATTTGAAGAAGAAAAAAAGTGCAAAGAGGTTACTAGTTGCAACATAAACTTGATTAGATGTGTTAAATGAAAGGAGAGTTTACATGGTATACACAGGAAGTGAAATGTTCATTGATTAGAGATGGATTATTCACTCACTCACTCACTCACAATCCTGGTTTAAAGGAGAATTAACCTCAAACAATAAAGACGATAGTGTTGAAAGGTGTTATTTATTCCTACTTGTTAGACTATATGGCTTCGCGTCAAAATATACGAGATCGATACGAATCAAGATTTTCTGAGCAAAATTTATCATCTGCTAGCAATATGTATCGTCTGCTAGCAATACATGGGGGCTGCCATTTTTTTATGTGTACAAGAAGATTTTCTTAATCCAAATGCCCAATTGCCTTTTTCAAAATTAAAAACCCATTTGAGATTAAAAATATAGAATAGATATGTCAATTTATTTTTAAACTGAAGATTTCCTTATATATTTCTGTTGAAAATCGATATTCGCTTAATATAAATCTATTTTCTAGATACTGTGACGCAATGGACGGAGCAAATTAATTCAAATTTTATGGATGCTTCTTCCCTGAGCATCTATAGCAGCAAACTATGCATTCACCTGCTTTCGGATAATGGGACTTGAAAAGTCAGAATGCATGCTGCATACTGCTCTGTTTGGCAAACCCAAGAAAATAGATTTTTGTTAAGCAAAACCAGACAATTTAAAAGTATCATTATAAAGATTTAATTTTTATAAATCATGTAAACACCCACTTTATATTTTTCGTCACATATGGGATTTTAGGTAATGAAGAAAAGCAATTTAGGTCTTGGATTCAAAATATCTTCCTGACCGGAACATTTCTCAATGGTTCATGTACAAATCCAAATCAGCAAGAAAATGGCAACCCCCATGTAAATGAGTAGGAGACGATACCGGGTGTTGGAATATCTTTATTTATACCCTTTTCTGATATCTTATTAGAAAATGATTTAGGCCAATAAGTAGGAATATATTACACCTTTCAATATAAGTAAATTTGTACTCAGGGGTTAATTCTCCTTTAAGGTCACGCTTTCCGTACTCGGAGTTGGACGGTAAAGTTGGACGGTATTGATACAGTTAATAGTTGATTCTAAGAAGTTGAGCATTCTAGCAGAGAATACATTACTACCAGACAGACAGTTATTAGAAAATTGAAATACATCACGACTAGGCTTCTAATTGCAACAGCTCAAAATATACCCCACTTTAGAGAAAACTCTTATCACTGTGTTTTGGCTATTACAAGAGTGTGAGTGCCATGAAGGAAAGTTTTGCCACAGGGCGATTCCGTGCAATGTGTCTCCGTGCAATGTGTCCCCGTATGACATCTGTCCATATATTTCATACATAAGTGATAAATCTTATGATAAGACCTTGACTAATGGTAGTGATGCCACAAAGAACCATTATTATATCAAGGCTATATCAAGAGATTCTTCATTTCTGGATGAAATATGTGGATAAAAGACATATGTGACCCTCCACCACAAAACAACCAATAAGTCGCAATGGGAGTTTTAGAGTAAACAGCTGAAAAAGGTGGTTTGGGTGGAAATTTTGATTTTAAGTTTTTTATATTTTCTGAAAGTTCATTTATCAATCTACCATGATTTCAGGTTAAAATTTCAGGTTAAAATTCCTTGTTGAAATAGGTTTTTACTGTCATTCAAAATGACCATGTTTTCCTGGGCATTCAAACTCTGTGTGTCAACCTGCTGGGATTGTACTCTACATCGCTTTTCTTGTATAGCTATGCAATGTCTGATATTCAAAATCTAAAGAAACCAAGAAATATAATCTGAAGGTATAGAAAGTTTCAATTCAGTCCAATTAGTACTTCACAGTGTATGCTAGGGAGTTTTTACTCAACCTTTAGTGCGACAAACAATAGGACACAGATTAGACACTCTTTTTTAGAGCCAGGTTTTTCTATTGTTTTGGTCATGAGCCTGTCTGACACGTTGACATTCTCATTGTAATTTACAAGGGTTTGCTTAGTCCATTCAAGTCAAGTTATATATCATTTTAAAGCTTAGAATCTAAGCTTTCAAACTACGTTGAAATTTAAAAATCCCAAACTTCCGACTTATTGGTCGTTTTGTGGTGGAGGGTCACATATGGTGTACAGGACATTGCCCGGACATTGCCCAGAATTGCCCGGAATCTCCCACAATCAATGAACACAACCCACTACTGCATCCTTTGGTCAGTTTACACTCTAAATGCAATCTCAATCTTTACTTTGTAAGGCAACAATTTTAACCCAACAGTACCTGCTGTGCTTGTGGAAGTTCCAAAGTTGAATCCGGAGGCACCGCTGGTTGTCTGAGTATTCCCTCCGAGCCCACTGCCACCAAAGCTGAAGCCCCCTCCAGTGCTGGTGGTAGCAGTACCGATGGGTTTGATCCCAAATCCAAATCCTGAGCTAGCTGAGGTGGTAGCTGTTGATGGTGTACCAAAGCCTAGAGTAGGAGCTGTCGTTTTGGTTGTATTTCCAAAGGAAAACCCTGCAAGATGAATAATAAATACGTTCAGTTACAAATAACTTTTTATATCTTTATGTTTACCTGAATTTCTGGAAGAATGCTGTTGTCTTAGCAATCAGGCTTCCAGTTGTTGCTATAAGAAGAGAACAGATATGTAAGCCTATAGGGGGCATGTCCACAAAAGGCAGATCATCTTTAAAATGGTGAGTTCCGGGAAGGGTGAAAAATAATATGTGAGTTTTCTTATTCTTTTCATGTCAGTTTGAAAGAACATCATAGTTATTTAAACAGACCCATTGTCCCTCTTCAACTGTCTGACAAGGCATAATAGAAGAGCTTTTCAGGTATTTGTGGTATGTGACTGCCAGGCTGAAATGTACTATTCATGTGTTCATTACAGAGATACCAAGCAAGCTCCTCTATTATGCCTTGTCAGATCGACAATGGGTGTGTTTACATAATCTTAACAATATTTTTTGTTACTTTAGAGAAAGCAATACATTTTTCGCAATTTAATAATTTATTAATCAAAGGACAAATTAACACCAAATTGCACCGCAAGAAGATTATTATACTCAAAATTATGTTATGGAAGTTTGAATTGAATGGAATAAAGCACTAAGTTATCATAGTCAGAAGTTAAGAAAATGTTTTTTCTTTACATACAGCATTTTGGGGGGCAAAACATTGTCAAAGTACATTTTGGGGGTTTTCGTTTCAGGGGGTCTGACACCCCCTTCTTCCCGATGGACAATTTTGTCAGTTTTAATATTTTGGAATGTACACAACCACAGCTCTTCCTTTTGACAAAATTTGGTCCCTGGGCTTCAAGGGGAAAAATTTACCCTAATATTTAGGGGCTGTCTGCAACCCCATCCCGACAGAAATATTTGTCAGTTTTTTGTGATTTATAATGTCCAGTCATACTAAATGTAGATCTACTTCCTACTGACAAAATTTGGTGCATGGGGGATAAATCGACCCGACTTTGGAGCTTCTTTGGGGGGCTATGGGGGCTAAACCCGACAGCTAGCTATGGTCAGGCTGACAGCCTTTTTGTCAATGACTTAATGTATTAAACTTAGATGGTCTATGCAACTTTAAAGGCCAAGTCCACCCTAACAAAAAGCCGATTTGAATAAATAGAGAAAAATCCAACAAGCATAACACTGAAAATTTCATCAAGATAGGATGTAAAATAAGAAAGTTATGGTATTTTAAAGTTTCGCTTAATTTCGCAAAACAGTTATATGCACATCCTGCTCAGTATGCAAATGGAGGAACCAGTGACGTCACCCACTCACTATTTCTTTTGTATTTTATTACATGAAATACGAAATATTTTAATTTTTCCTTGTTATAATGTGAAACAAGGTTTGATTCATCGCTGAACATGTGTAATTGCCATTGTTGCAACCTATACACAATTCAATGAGAGCTTCCTAATTGTGAAATCTGCAGAGATTAAAATATTCTATATTTCACATAATAAAATACAAAAGAAATAGTGAGTGGGTGACGTCACTGGTTCCCTCATTTGCATACTGAGCAGGATGTGCATATAACTGTTTTGCGAAATTAAGCGAAACTTTAAAATACCACAACTTTCTTATTTTACATCCTATTTTGATGAAATTTTCAGTGTTATGCTTGTTGGATTTTTCTCTATTTATTCAAATCAACTTTTTGTTAGGGTGGACTTGGCCTTTAAGGGGTCAAATCTTATCATGCTTATGGGTAAAATGGGGTGACTATTTCGGGACAGGCTCCCAGACTAGTATGCATTTTAAAGTGATTTTTACCATGCATACGTCTATTTATTTAATTCTTACTCATATCATGAAAGCCAAATATTGTTACTACTTTAACAAAAAAAAATATCCTGGAAGAAAATCAAGAATTACCATGGCAATATTAATTTTCATTTTTGCTGTCTCGGAGGCAGTTTTCGGCCTAGCAGATCAATTTTTGGCCTCATGTACGAAGTCAATTGGGAGCGCGCGCCCGCCCATGCATTCGCCCGCTGATCAAAAGTCCCAGCGGCCCAAGCCAGCGTCCAACGCCGGAGTTCCTCCGCGTAAGACCCAGCCGAAAACTGCTCACGCGGTATCAGAAACTGAAATCTCAAGATTAACAGAGATATCGTGTGTGCATGTCACGCACCGACTATCTTTGACTGCAAAGTGCGATTGGACACATTTGAGCTTGCGACATACGAAAAATCCTGATCTAAAACTGAAAATTTCTTGAAATACAGATCAGTTTTTGGAACCCATTTTCCTTACGGACACGCGTAAGATACGCGAATTTTCAGATTAGGGTAGCGGGACCGCCGATTACATTGCTAAAATGTGATATTTATGGATATTTTTTTCATTGCTACTGTGGTTCCCCTGTAACTTTGGTATGTATTGTATGTGTGTAATATGTGATATGCTATGCTATGCATTTTAAAGTGATTTTTGCCATGCATACGTCGGACCGGCCAAATTCTCATCCCGGCCGAAAACATGTGGCTTTACTCTGTAACTATATCGTGGTTGAGGAAACCACTCATTCGTTTAATAGCCATTAGCAAGCAAAAATAAAGTGCAGTCTTGAGTTGAGTCTGTGACTATGGATGGGGAATAGCTGTACGAGCTCCGTGGCTTATCAATCTGGTACTGGTAACTGGCACACGGAGCTGCACATGGGATGCATAATTGCATACTGTGTGTGGAGAGGGATATCAACAAAATTATCTACACGTAGATCTAAATATCACCATTTCCCACATTCTGTGAGCCATGCAAACCACCCTCAGAGTTTGCTAAAGGGGTTAACCTTCCAGGCTCAACTAAAATTGTAAAAATCAAATGAATAAAAAAAGGGAGAAAAACACCAAAAAAAGTTTGGCACGTGTGATCAGGTTTTTCTTACCTTGCACATGTAATTTGTACATACGGACTACATTTACTGTACGTAAGAAAAATCTGATCACACCTGCCAATTTGGGTTTTTTTCCCCCCCTTTTTTATTCATTCTATTTGCATGCCTCACAGAATGTTGTGGTAAATGGTGATATTTAGATCTAGATTTTTTTGTTGATATCCCTACATTATCGGGGTTGAGGAAACCACCATTTACTCCGCACAGAGGCGCTTCATCAGTAGAGGCGCAGGGCCGATATTGGAGACTGTTTCCTATTTGGGAGACTATTGGGGTGTTGCAAGAAAGTTGCAATCAATTGCAAATTGTAAAGCAAATTAGAACAACCATTGTGAATGGTTCAGGGTCTGCCCATTCAAGAAGATGCGCTTGCAACAATGATTTTGATTGGTCAGTACCGATCAGTTGCAACTTGCAATCAATCGCAACTTTCTTGCAACACCCCATATCTCTAACTAGTATCAGTGACTTGTGTCAACATGTTTGATAGCCTATTTGAGAGACAGTCTCCCATTTCATTGTCTACATTTGCCGCAAAGGGATTACCTTGGCTCAAGATGAAAATGTGATAAGCAGATTCCTCATGAAAAAGTACCCCTTTTGAAATTCTGTTTTAAAAATCCACCATCTACTTTTGTTTTCATAACATTTTTTGTTATGATCCACACACGAAATAAATGGGCTTCTGATTTCTGAGGAAAAATATTGGCAGAGAAAAAGTGCCTTGTTGTTGGTGTTGTTTCTATTGTCCTCTTGTTAGCAAAGTCTCCAATATCAGAGACTGTCTCCTAAATCGGCCATGCACCTCTAATGTTCATTGCGTTACACGCATTGGTTTCCTCTTTCCCCGTCCATAGACTCTGCGCTTTATTTTTGTGTGCTAATGGACGGGTGGTTTCCTCAACCACGATATAGCCGATATCATGGCTGCCAACCTTGAGAGAGAGTTTAGAGTGAGACATTGCGAGGGAGCGGAGCGACCAAGCCCATGGAGCGGAGCGACCGAGGGGGGAAAGGTGTGGAAGGGGGTGTCCCCCCTTCCTTGGTAGGGAGCTTTTAAATTTTACAATTTAAATGGTGCAATCTGGTGCATACTTTAGTCATGATTTCAACACATACATAGAAGCAGCATTAATGTACTAAATTGAAATGAATAAGTAATAAATAGACTCTAGGTTACATGTACATTGTTATTAATGCTACATGTAGTTCACTGACCATGAAAAAATACAAAGTTCCAGATTTGTAACTGCATGATTTTGAATACAAATTAAAAGAGTTAAACTTAAATGAAAGATCCTGCTGTCCTGCCGTAGGATGTGCTGGTGTACTATCTACGGCAAACTCTGCTCTCGAAAGCTCGAAAGGGCTTGGGCATATCAAATATTTGGAAAATCAGAGATTTTGGGAGACATTTTTTTTTTGTTACTTTCTAATTTGGGGGTTCAGCGTGAGAATTCGTTTATCAGAGTGAGAGTGATGGGTTACCTTCCAGGACCAACTAAGATTGTAAAAATTGAATGAATAAAAAAGAAAAAAAGACAAAATTTGGCAGGTTTTTTTTACTTCGACATGTACATTAACTAGTATATTCATTCAATTTTTATAATCCTGGAAGGTAACCCATTTAGAAAACTCCAAGGGTGATTAGCATGGCTCACAGTACTAAAGGTGAGAAATGGTGATATTTAGATCTAGTTTTTTTTATGACATCTGTCTCCACACACATAGCCAGGAATCTGATTGCTGGGTAATAACGCCTGGCTTCGTGATGTAGAAGGCGTATAGCCATTTTTTTTTTTTTTTTTACATTCACGAAGCTAATCCTGGCTACACACACAGTATACCTAGACCGAAAATTCCGTCTCTCGTTCGTTAGCCTCTTATTTGTATAGGGTCGGCTCTTCACTTAGAGACAGAAACGCTCCATACACTCGCCTGTGCAAACTCACTGACCGCCGAGGAACAGTAGGCATGTAGTTGTTAAAATGTGAATATTACGATTTTTAAAAATATTTGTGTAAATTAAATAGATTAGGCATAGGCTCTATACTTAAACGAACATGTTCAACTTACCAATTTGACTGTTTTATTCCTTTTAATGCTCCTTTTTCAGGTAATTCAGGGTCCAAGGTTTTCTCCGTTTGAAAATCTTCCAGCCGTATTCAAACTGTTATAGTGTGTAAGTCAATGTGTATATTCGGTTTGCACAGCAGAGTGATACGGCCGTTTCTGTCTCTAAGTGAAGAGCTAACGAACGAGAGACAGAATTTTCGGTCTAACAGTAAACCCAGACATTGTAAATCCGGACAGGTCATATTGAAACAGTAAACAATCAAACAACTTTTCATGCAAATTGTCACAAATCTTTCACAGGATAGGTTGAAAAATCATGTGAATTGCAAATATTCACTGGTTTTAGTGTTACTTGATGCATGGTTTTTGTAAAATCTGACGGCAAATTTGACAGGCTAATTTTTGTTCAGTGTCCGGAAATGCAACCCGTGGCAGCGTTCCGGGGCTACAGCCTACAGATTGATAAGCATGATAAGCCACAGAGCTCGTAGTCGTACAGCTAACTTTAACTTTATTTTTAATGTTAACGTTAGACATGTTCAGATGTTAGACGGTCGACGTGGAATGAGGAAACCAATCTGCCAATGGCAATGCGTGTCATGCGTGTAACTTAGGCCTAACGCAATGATTAAATGAAGCGCTTTCGTGCAGAGTGAATGGTGGTTTTTTTAACCAAGATAATCTTAAAAGTAATCATCCGCAAAATTTGGACACCATTTATAAAATTTTATAATCTCAGTTATTCTCACATTTATTTTCACATTTATTTCACCTCCACGTTAACAGAAATTTGAATGACTACTAAATTGGTCAGTATATCCGGTCAGTCACTCAGTCTTGTGATAGGCCCCCCTAACGTTAGTCTTTTATTTTTTATAAAATCAAATCTCATTTTATATACATATTTAGCATAAAATTATTATTAAAGATAATATATCTCACCAGAAGTACCCGTTGACGTAGCACCAAATCCACCAAAAGATGGCTTATTTTGCCCGCCAAAGGTGTTCGTACTCCCAAAATTGAACGACATGTTTGCTGGTTGGGCAAGAAAAAAATATGATTTCACTTATCAGTAGATGGCGCACTTACAAAATTGACGCTGCACCGATTTTTAGCAGTGTTGTAGTGTGGAGACCTCGCCGAGACCACCTCTTCCGAGACCGAGATCTCTGAGGGTGTCGATCCCGTGGGGGGGGGGGGGGGGGGGGGGGGGGGGGGGCTGTAATCATCCCCATATATTTTTGATAAAACAAATAAGAATTATAATACATTAACTTTAAAATAATAATTATCCAAATATCTCGAAATACCATCACATTCTTTAATGATAAGAAGTAAGGTAATAAGAAATGCCATAAATGCGAAAATTTCGAAGAAATTGTATAATACAATTTTTTCTTCGAGTATTGAACAACAAACTGTCCACCTGCCTTCATTTTGCTGAATCATTACAAATAATTTATAACAATAATTTTTGTTGTATTTGCTGTGATATAGACAACATTTATATTTAATCACACAGAAAAGTTTGGGATGCTCAAAAATGCAAGTTTTATAGACAGATTTTTGAAAAAGTCCCTGGTGTGGGATACGCCCCTCCCACACCCTCCCTCGCCGGTCATCCTCCCCCCCCCCCCCAATCATGAACACGGATCGACACCCCTGTCTCTGAGACAGAGAACAAGACCGAGACCTTATTAAGTTTGAAAATGAAACAAACTTTAATTAGCTGATAACTAGCCCAGTTGTTAAAAATTGTGAGCCAGTTGCAAATATCTTGAAATTACTCATAATTTGATTATACTCAACAAGGAAAACAATCTCTCCAAACTTTGCAGTTGTTTTTAGTTCGGAGTCTCCGAGGTCTATTTAAAGCAATCTCTCGAGACCTCGATATCATGTTTGAGACTGAGACACTTCAGAGCCTCCGAGACAGCAAAATAGAGAGAGAGAGAGAGAGAGAGAGAGAGAGAGAGAGAGAGGGGGGGGGGAGAGAGAGATGCAGTGAGAGCGAGAGAGAGAGAGAGAGAGAGACAGAGAGACACAGAGAGAGACAAAGACAGAGACAGAGACAGAGACAGAGACAGAGAAAGAGACAGACAGACATACAGACAGAGACAGACAGATAAAGGGAGAGGGGGGAAGGGCACGAAAAAGAAGGCAATAGGACCCCCTACCAGGCCTCCTTAGTAACCAGTAGCCTTAAATAACGGGTTGCACCGGCCGGCCCACTTAATTGATTCTGGAACCTCTAAAATTGATGGCTGGACCCATACAGCACACTACGCCACTGAGAAGAAGAATTTATATCAATCTTAAAATGCATTGGTATAATATACGATCTCGATCGGAAAAGACCGACCCCCCCCCCCCCGGCCCCCAACACTGAGAAAAAACTCGGAAGGGAAAGCAGGGGGGATTTCATTTCCAAAACTTTTAATCAAACTGCAAATCCAGCGATTATTATGTCGCTGACTTTAAATTTCAAGATATGTCAGAGTTTTTTGTAATCGAATATACCAGTGCACAATACACCTACTTTGGTCAATATTTAGGAGGATGGCACTCGTATATTTGCAGGTTCGTAATTCCGAATCTTAATAATTTCGAAGAGACAAATTTCTTATACCCATACCAGGGGTCCATTACTCGGAAAATTATACAATTTTTATAATTCCGAACATTTTCCATATCGCAAGAAGCCACCGGGAAGTCCACCCTAATATCAAAATGCGATAAGATTATCTCTCGAATAAGTGCCTATTCGCCTTCTGATAAGTGCAATTTTACTTCGGATATGTGCCCCTTTTCTTTTTAATAAGTGTCCTTTCCCCCTCTGATCAGTGTCCCTAATTTCTTTCTAATTTGTGCCATTTTCTCCTTTGATAACTGCATTAATTTACTTTGATAATTGTATAGGTGCCCACTCTTTACTTCTAATAAGTGCCCCTTTCCCTATCTAGTATGTGCCCTTTTCCTCTTCTCATAAGTGCCCCTTTTCACATCTGATAAGCGCCCTATCCTCTTCTGATAAATGCCCCCTTTTACATACATTTCCCACTGTTTCTTACAAAAGGAGCCATATCTATAGCTTCAAAGAATAGGTGCAGCTTTAGCAACAGGCTACTACAATATCAATGTAAGGCAGTGGAGCCAAGAGGGGCATAATGCCTACCCCCAAGAGAAGGATTTCTCATTCCGCTCGCTCGAATGTGCACATAATTTACACCAAGTAAGGGCAATATTTTCTGAAAATTTCCCAAAACTTGCTCGCTAGCTCTAATGAAATCAAGCACAATTATCTCATAAAGTATGTTGATATCGATGTAATCCTAAAGAAATACGACATGGTTAATGTACGAAATAAAAGATCAATCGACATTCCCCAAATTAATTTGCCGTTGTCATTTTCATTATATCGCTGTAAATAATGCACAAACTAAGGACTTCAGCGTTAGAAAAAAGTCTGAAAATTTTTGCTCGCTCGCTTCACCCTCTCGCACAGGGATCATTAGACCATCACACACAACTGCTAATTAGGGAAGCTGGAACAGTGTCCAGAACCACAATAAAAGGATGAAGATGATGCTTGATAATGTATTAATAATGTTAATTAGACTATGTAGGGTAATACCAAACACAAAATTGTCAATTTTCCGCTTTATGTTCACCCCTTGTAGGTGCCCCTTTTCCCCCCAAAGCGCCTTTTCTTTTTTTACTAGTGCCTCCCCCACTTTGAAAGACGTCCTATAACATAATTGAAAAACATATCAAACTAGTGGGGCAGGGTGGGGTCCTATAGCTCTCTAATGCATTAGGACCAAACATGACTTTTACAATTATATGGCGCCGCCATTTAACCGATAAGAGTGCGCCGCTCGATTGGCACGCCCCTCCCCTATTTTCAAACCTTATAGATCCGTTGGTGTTTTCTACAAGTCTGTAGACACTCCTTTTCAAATTCCTTTGTAACTTAAATAAGGACTAATCAAGCAAGAGCCTGTCAGATATTATTATGCCCACTTTGTCAGTTGAGAAAATAACCTAAGTACTAGTTTTAACTCGACTCGACTCCAAAACTTTTACATCACAACCCCATGATTAATGCATGTATTGCTTATGAGCCAACATTCAGCAAATTTTGTTTGACTTTTTTAATACGTTTGATAATTAGGAATCAGAGCACGAGCAATTTAATGCGTAAACAATATTTCTGTTGCATATTTGCCAATACTCCATCAAAATATGATTCCATTAGATTTTTAAAAACCGCATTCTCTTCCGAACAATTTTTTTTTCTTAATTACCAAAAATCCCACCATATCCACCATTCTTTGGTTTGCTAAAGAGGCTCATTATTAATTTTATTTTTCATTTGAAACTCGACTTTAATCATCACCTTCCGCCAAGCGCTCCATTGATTGTTTGATCAACCACTAAGTTACTGACTGAATTTTTCCGTCCCTAGGATGAAGATGTCTCCTGTTTTCTTCGTTACTAAGACAACGGCTTGGTAGCTCCCTCTTCTAACTGTTTCTCTTGTCGTACTACTCTGTGGCAGATTCAAGCACTCTAGTATTAAAATACGACCAATCACTGGCGTAGCCTGGGTCCAGCCATTGAGGGGGGGGGGGGGGTATTGGTGCAATGGGGGCAGTCACATCCATACATAGAGTTTGGCCAACTCGTCTCCAGTGGATAACAATATGGCGCATGATGCTTTGTTAGGCAAGTATGCTACAAAGGAATCGCCATTTTATGTGCCCAACTCAAACCGAATTGGCCAAGCTCTGTGTATGGTTGGCTCTGAATGAGATATGTTGTTTTATTTCATCCGTTAAGTATAAGTACATTTAAAATAAGAGTAATGTATAGCAATGAAATTAATGTACCTTGTCATGATAACTAAAAATTAGCTTATTTCCAATGGGATGCTAATTGGGGATCACTAGAAATACTGTGTGAATTAAACGCAAGAGAGCAAGACCATACATACAGTGGAGGGTGTGTGAGAAGGGTCCTATATCATTTTCTTTTTAACATAGTTTTCCCCCTCCCCACCTCTCTCTCTCTCTCTCTCTATCTCTCTTTGTCTCTCTCAAACCCATTCTTCCCTTCTCTCTCTCTCTCTCTCTCTCTCTCTCTCCCCTCTCACTCTTTCCACCATTCGATTAGGGGGCACGTGCCCCGCCTCCCCCATATAGCTACGCAACTGCGATAGATTGTCAACACCCACAAAGACTAACGTTTGGCCATTTTCAATTAATATGTAGGTCATAATAGTTTATGCCCTCTACTATGTTGACTCTTCGACGGTCAATCGCTTTAATTGGCATGTATAGGTGGTCATAATGGAGCAGTTCGACAATAATTTTCTCGCAAATTTATACGTTGGGCTATATTTGGACATACACACTGGCGTAGCAAGATTTGTCGAAGAGGAGGCACAGAATGGGGGGGGGGGGGGGGTGGGGGAGGACACAAAATGATCACAAAGTCACATAGTTACATACACACACACACACACACACACACACACACACACACACACACGTTTACATGGCTTTACTTCCGAGGACAACTATTGTTCCTCTATTGTTACTCGTCCTCGGACAGTCGACGGAATAAGGCATAAATTCATTGTTCGACGTTCGAGGACTATTGTCCGCCTTCCGAGGACCATTGTTGTCATGATTTTTTTTTTGTTCTCTGTCCGAAAATGTCCTCGGACATAATGCTAAACAAACGCACACATGCACTTGTGGGGAACTTTATTGTTTTCTCCTATTGTATTTTGTACCCCGCAAGCACTTTTCCTATTGTAATTTGTACCCCACAAGCATGACGGAATAAAGGCCATCATTGTGCTCTTTTGTTCTCTGTACCCCACAACTGCATATATGTAAAAGCACCCGCACCCACACACACATACACAGAGTTCCGTTCCGTGCATATTTTTTTAACGGATGAACAGGGGTGGCATGGTCCCCCTAGCTACGCCTATGAGTGTACAGTTCTAATCAATTTAGCAAATGGTCGAGAATAGCTTTTAATTACTGTTGCATGGATTAAGACTAAAAAGGGAGTTACTCGACTTTAATTACTTGGAAGATTTAATTGCTGCCTCTAGATGCACGAGGGCATAATGCCTTCAAGTAGAGGTGCCCAGCTACAAATAAAGTTTAAATGAATAAAAGAGGATAAGAAAGAATAACAGAAAATCTCCTCGGGAAGGGGAGGAGGGAAAACTTGAGATGTAGTCTTGTTGAGTGGAGAAGGAAGGGGAGATAATCATTATTGCAAAATTGTTGGCAAATCTTGATGACACCCCCCCCCCCCATCTCCGGAAAAAATCGTAATGGTTCAAGTCAAAGAGCAATCCTTATCAAAAGTGCTCCCACGTCTTTTTTTTTCTTTACAGAATGCAAACAAGTCTTAAACATTGAGGACTCGAATAGGCTAATTAAAAAGAAAAATGTAGATATGACTATGAAAATGAGATAACAATATGATCTTTGCTACGAGTGGATCCCGTTCTCCTGAGCATCGTAAACATGTCAAAGTCGACGAACTGATCTGTGTCAGCTCTTAACATCGCGAGGTGGTGCTCGTGAATTTAATCATGATTTCGATTGGGAAAATGCAGCAGGATTACATTTTTGGAGGGGCAAGCAGGAGGTTATGTTCCTCCCCCACAATAAATTTTGGAATGCCATGGCGTTGATGAAACTTAGGGGATGGGAGGGGTGGACAAAAAGGGGAAAGGAAAACAAATCTGATGACCCTTTTTTATTTTAGAAAAGCTTCGGACCTGTGCTTCCCACTGCGACAAAGTCCTGGATCCGCCACTGTGATAACTTATCAAAAATATGACTATAATATAGCATGCGATCCAGGACTGTACTGTTGTCTTTCAGCTCTCTGTAGAGCATAATTATAAGGGTGTACAATGAGATGTCTTTCAGTGTCTTACAAATTGACTGCAAGGTACTGAGAGTAATATTCTTGCTGATTTATCAAACAGGTAAAAAGAACACCCCAGCAGATTTTAATATTTAGTCATAGGCCTATACGTTTTCTATCATATGCAATGTCCATCCTATAAATCCCCACCCAATTCTTATGTCTACGCCGAGAGCGATTTCCAAGAAGTCATAAAAATGCCAAGTTCTAGAAAGTGGCAGACAGCTATGGCGGTTAGACAGCAATGAACTTTTTACTAACGAAAATGCTGAATGGGGGTCACGGTCACCCCTCCCCTGCTGCGCCTACGATCTAGCGTCGCCTCTGAGTGTCGCAAAGCCGAATGCAATCCATATCGACCAACTGCGCACATCGACAACAGATCAAGAAAAGTCGCTTTACGTTTTCCGGAGCTCCGTGCATGGGTTTTTCTTTAACCTTATCATGATTAACTGCTCACATCTGGCCTCGAATGTCAAGTTTATGATTTGTTTGTCACGGTGAAGATACCATTTCCCTCGAAGCTTCAGAGATCGAGAAAAAGCCATTTGTATACATTCCTTGACATCCTGCAAGCTTCCGCGAATGTTTATTCTGCATCTGGCAACATATTTTTGTCATTTCTTATCACAGCTTTTGATTTATAGAGCAATTTGATAAGGTTCTGACCGGTGTCTTGGCGATGTATATACAAACTGAGATGGCATTTAAATGTCATCAGCTTTCATGATCGACGCTTCATTGTTAAACTGTTTTGCTTCCAGTGCCAGTGATCTTCTGAGATGCCGTCTACAGAAATATTTTGTTGCTTGCGACAAGCAATTTCTGGTTCCAAGCCTTCAGTATACCGTCTGTAATTACAGTGATATAGATTGTTGACAAGTTTTGTTTCCTAGCGAAATGAGTTGCGGGATGCTTCCATGACGTGCGTTAAAAAAAAACACTTGCAATTGTGCAGGGTTTTTGAGACGTTTGTCAAGATTACATGGTAAGTAATAATTTAGATTTTCAGTGACATAATTCTTTCTTTCTTTCATTAAAACAGGCCTATATTTTCAGGTAAATAAAGCATTTCACAATACTTTAAAAAAATGTCTTAAATCTACATGTATATATCATTTTGGGGGTGTTGAACAAAAATAGGGATTGATCTTTTGGAATTTCATTATACATTAATTAAAGAATTACCTTTCCGTTGTTTCCTGCGATGATGTCAGTCAGCACAGAATATGTGTATCAGCTCAGTTCTCTTCCGAATAATTATACCGAATACTCTTTGGGCACTGATTAATAGTTATTATAAACTTGTAATTTTCTATATGAAAATGATTACATTGGTTCATGGTGTCCTATTTACAGTGGTGTAGCTTGGTTCCCCAGCTAGAAAAGGAACAAGGGTTTCAGTGGAGAAGAGGGAACATGGAATTTTTGATGAATGAAATGCGAGGCTTTAATAGTGATGGAAGGGTATGGGGGAGGGGGGGGGGGGGGTTCTTATCACCTTCAAGTTACCTTTCACGTTTCTTTCTTTCCTCTATCTTTTCCGCCCTTCGAATTTTTTTTGGGCGGTGGGGCATTGACAAGCCATGCCCCTCAACTATACGCCAGTGCATAATCACCAAGTTGTACGAAGACGTTTTTTTTTAATCTGTTGACGAAATCATTGATTTGGTTTTGATTTGATTTTGATTTGATCTGATTTTATTTGTTTCCATAATCGGTTTACATATGCACATGAGAAAGCAAAATATAAACATAAACATATGGCATAATACAAAGGATAATACATATATCATAACAACTCAGTATAATAAATATCTTCCAGTAAAAGTAATAAACGCATACAGTATATACACTTGTGGGGGAACCTATTAAAAGCGAGGCTTGTCGAGTTAGGTCCCCATTTAGCGATAAAAGGAGCTGGAAAGTAAAATGGAGAGATTAAGATGAGAAGAAACAAAGAAAGAACAGAAATCAGCAGATGGAAACAAAAGAAAACATAAAAAATTAAGTAGCTATAGAGTGAAAGAGAGATAGAAAAAGTGTGTGTGTGGAGAGAGAGAGAGAGAAAAGAAAAGAGAGAAGAAAGAAGAGAGAAGAGAGAAGCGAAGTACAGATCGAGATCAGCAACCATGCAGCATTCTAGTATATGGTTTCAGCAAAAGAGATTTCAATTGTTTTTTTGTAAATGGTGCAGTCTCTCTATTTCCTTAAGGTCTGGATCGAGACTGTTCCAAAATTTGAGACCTGTAAAGACGAATGTTTTGTGTGCTATAGGAGCGTTCTCGTGCGTGGAAGATGGAAACAGTTTGATTGTCTCGTTGGGTATAGTTGTGGAGTGTATTGTTAGTTGTGAAAAGGTCTGAGAGAGCATTTGGAAGTTCATTATTTATTAGTTGGAACATAAATTGACCCAGATTATAAAGGTATAAGTCAGACACTTTGAGAACTTTATTACTATGGAAGAGCTGGTCAGTATGTGAGAGATAACATGTGAGAGATACAATCCTCATGGCCTTTTTTTGAAGTAATAGTAATATGTTTAGTTGTTGCGCGGTAGAGTTGCCCCATGCTAGAATTCCATAATTAAGATGTGGAAAACATAAGGTTAAGTAAAGAGACAACAAAATAAAGGATGGGAATTGATATTTCAACTTATTAATTACTCCCATGTTTCGCGAAATCAAATTTGACAAGTTATCAGTATAATTATGTGGTTTCCAAGAGAGCTTATCGTCAATTATTATACCTAGAATTTAGTAGTTTTCACTTTTTCGATAGGTATATTATCAAAAAGAATATTACCAGGCAGGGACTGAAGAGTATTGCTGAAGAGCATGTCATTTGTTTTATTTAGGTTTAAATTCAATTCAATTCAATTCAATTTTATTTTCATTTCCAACAGAAAGGTACATATCAAAGTGCATTTTAACAAAATAACACGATAACCAGTAATTATGACAATTTATTCGCTTTTATCCAATCCGTAACACGTTTCAGCTCGGAATTTACTGTTGAGGGGAGCGAACGAAATCATTTCCATGTTATACAAACACTTCAAGCTCGCATGAACTATTTCCACTAAAATTGGAAGATATCTATACAGTGCGTCCCAGAAAAAAAAGTTAACAGTAAAAAAAGGTCTCCCCAAGTATATATTGTTTGACTTTATAGATGTCATACCTTGTTTTATATTTCCTGATGTGATTTTATATATGTATGATGTAAACTTTCGATTTTATATTTTATATGTGAAATAAATGTTGCTTTGAATTGAATATTTCAAATATCTATAGCAAAATGTCATACCTGTGGAGTGTGGATAGCTTATGGTCTCTTCCATAAGGGAAATGTAACTCTTAGTTGCATTTCCCCGTTTCCATTAAATGGCACCTAAAGATCTGCATGGCGTTGTTTTGCGCTCGAGTGAGCAAAGACCACTTTTGTGAAAAGTGGTCCAAAATCCAGACTTGACGGGTATTTTGTTCTGGCGGTATCAGCACAGCTGAGAGTCATGAAAAGACTTAGTAATTTTCATATTTTGATCTATAATAGACAATTTATGAAATAACAAGTTTTATCTCTGTATGAACTGTATGTAGATACTGTATATATCTCAACAACATTTTTATGCTTCAGTGAGCAATTAACTATACTTTGATGTACCTTTTCGCAAATTTGGTGCCATTGGTAGAAGAGAGTCTATAGGCTTATCCAAATGTATGAGAATTTTCTTCAAATATTGTGTAATATTTATTTGGGGAGACAGCTGTTCATTTTTTTTTCTGAGACGCATTGTATATAGGCTACTACACTGGAATTTGTCATAATGATAAAGATAACCCTAATCATATTGTTTACAAATCAAAGGAACAAAGGACAGAATAATCATATCAAACCTACAATTTATCTTCACAAACAATCATGGTGATTTAGTTGGGTTTTTTTTAGCCTCAAAGTGATTGATTTTTCTACCTGTATTTTATTAGGTTATACTTATGTAGACAGGGCATGATCAATTTGTACTAGTATCACCAAGTTAAAAATAAACAAGTTTCAATTCATCTTAGCTTACAGTATACGTGAAATTATGAGATACTATAGAAATGTTGATGGTTAAATACAAATGCACCAAAAGCGATCAAGAGTATCACTATACAATTTTGAACAAAGGGGAGGGAAGGGGGTAGGGTGCATGCATGAAGATAATATACAAATTGGTGTGAGAGCTATAGATGTAAATTTGAAGTCCTGAGTTAGTTGGGTCGGGAATAAAAGATGCAGGTAATGGAAAGAAAAAGAACTGTCATTAGCTGGCTCACAACGCTGGTTTCTGAGTAAATAACACCTCCCTGTCCAAATATCGGCATTCCTAATGTTAAGAGCAAACGTTAATAACTGTGTCCAAATATTGCCGTACTATACAAAGCGATACATGCAGAACCTGTATACTGTTCTAACAGTTTCAGTACTACTCGTATTGTTATAGCCGTCATTATGAGAGGTTGGTCATTTTGTCAAATTATATCAACCTAATTTAATCATTAACAATCACACTGCATGGTTAACTAAAAAGCTGTCAACGGACTGTGCTCTCTTAATGCTCTACTAACAGGGGTGTCGATCCGTGTTCATGATTGGGGGGGGGGGGGGATGACCGGCGAGAGAGCGAAGCCAGTGGCGTATCTAGGGATTATGGCGCCCGGGGCAAACAATGAAGTTACGCCCCCCTCCCCCCGCTCCCCCCCCCCCCGAGTGCCCAAACTTATCTACGTTATTGTACAAGCGAGTGAGCAGAGCGACCGAGCTGCAAATTTTTAACCCTATTTTTAACCCTTAAAAAAACGCATTTTCTTCTGCATTTTACCCAGGACATTTTGCAATTGACCACTGATTGAGCGGTAGAGAAGTTCGAATAACATTGATAAACGGTTTTCTATTCACTCACTTCTACAATCAGGAGCAGAACTAAAGAAAACTCTATAGGCTTGAGAAAGAGGCAAGAAATTTAGCAAGGCAACCTGAAGTTGAGATTTCTTTCAAACACTGAACCTTTGAGAAATGCTGTTTTATACACTATATCCTACATTGGGAGCGCAGTATTTAGCAGGAGTCATATGAAACTTACATGATATAGCGAGCAAAGCAATTACATCGTTAATTTTTCAACTTTTTGAACCCTTTAAGCTATTTAAGAACTATATACTGGGGGGGGGGGGGGAGGGGCGAAATTACGATATCGTGAAAGAAAATAAATATGCGAGGGAGCGAAGCGACCAAGCTTTGGAAAATTTTCGCATTTCAAACCTTCAAAAAATAGATTTCTAGTGGATTTACCCTGCGGGCGCGTGATCCGTAAAGACTATGGTTTTTCTTCATTTCCCCCTATTTTTCTTTCTCTCCTTTGCGTTTTTTGCGCCCCCTCCAAGTGCTGCCCGGGGCACCTGCCCCCTGCCCCCTAGATACACCACTGAGCGAAGCGACCGAGCGGGGAGGGGGGGGGGGGTATGGGAGGGGCTATCACCCTCCCACACCAGGGACTTTTTCAAAAATCTGTCTATAAAACTTGCATTTTAGAGCATCCCAAAATGGTTTTTAATGAAAAGAAGGAATGCACGGATCTACGCCAATGGACGGAACCCCTTAACTGAGCATAACAATGCAAACGAACGAATTTTTTTCGATATTTTCACATTGAAATTATGGCATTTCTTATTTGCTTACTTCTAATCTTTAAAGAATGTGATGGTATTTCAAGATCAAACACCAGGAGTTGGGATAATTATTAGTCTTAAGGTAATGTATCATAATTCTTATTTATTTCATCCAAAAATATTGGGGGATGATAATACAGGCCATCCCCCCACCTCATTTTTTTTTTTTTTTTTTTTGGGGGGGGGGGGGGATATACCCCCCATCCCTCCGCGATCGACTCCCATGACTGCTAATGTTCTCATGACAAAAGAGGAACAATCCTTCCCGACATCAAACATTATTCCCCTCGTGGTTTTCATATGTTTATGTTTTCATAATTATGTCTCCCATATTTTGGGAAAAAGAAGAGAAATAGAAATAAGAACGTGCATCATCATGATAAAATAATAACTCATGGATTCCGTTTGATCTTGAAGCCCTTATAGAAGACAAATGGGATACAAGAATAAGGACCTTGGCCACTGAAAATAAATCATGTTCACATCATCACGGAACTGCAGACTATTATTAAAAATAAGTATCGTGCTATCTATCAATTAACAAAAATCAAAGAGATATGACAAATGAATTGTTCGGCAAGCCTATACGTGTTCTCTCAAGGGTATTTTATGTACATGGTCCACTAGCACTAGTGTCACCACTTTTCAGAAACATTGCCGGTTCAAGTCGGAAAACTACTCCCTCTCTGACTAGAAGAGTGTGTGAAATATCTTTTGACAAGAACATGAATAAATGGCTCTAAATATTGACTGAACCTATTTACATGAGAGCACAGTCGTGCCAAAGTTCCCGCTTCTTGAAGTCGATGGGATGCGATATCCCATTTGTTATTAGACTCTTTTAAGATCTGACATATCGTTGTCCTCGTAAATCACGTTACGTTATGGAGTAATTTGAGGGTATATTGATATCTGTTCCTCAATAAAATATTACAAAGTTTTTTCTTATCCCATTCGATCACTCGCTGTAAACCATGCAGACAATTACGTGTATTTACAAATCAAATTCAAATTCAAACAGTTTATTGAAATTCATTTCTGATATAATTGGATTACGGTCAAAAGAAAAACAGAAAGTAGAAGCAAGTTAAATGAAACAAATAATAATAAAAAAATCTTGTGTCGTAATAAAAAAGTAACACGAAATGTAACGTTATAAAATCATATTGATAAACAAAACAGAGCGGTTACGTTGCAATATGCAGTGTTTAGAGGAATGGCTTGAATATTTAGTGGGAAAGGGTAGTGCGGCGATTTCTTGTCACGGCCTGGGGGGGGGGGGGGCGACTATACATTTTTATTTAGTATCGCCGCCTGTCGGACCCTGTCGGACCAAATCTGCAGATGAATAAATGCAGACCAACAAAACAAAAAAGATCCTCTGTTTGGAAGACGTGCCAATTCTAAACTTTCACATCCAATGTTAATTCCATTGATGAATACCCCGCTTATTATAAAACCTAATATATTTCACATGTATACTTTATCGTACATTTATCTTTATTTCCTTTCTTTGGAGATGTTTAAGTTTCCTAGCAACCACCAGGCCGGTCACTACGGCGGTGACCCCGTCCAAGGAGGACCGACTCCGACCCCTGCAGACCCGGACGGTCCTCTTGAACCAGGCTATTTCGTTTTCTCCATAACCTTGCTCCTTGTTATCCTCGTCGTCATTGGCAACAGCATCACCATCCTCGTCTTCTCGAGCACGCCCAAACTGTGCAACCAAACAGGTAAAGGTGTTGTTCACACATGAGGAGGTAAACCGACTCAAAAACCACTGCGGAAAAAATAAAAACATATGACCATAGTGCCCTTCATATTTTCTACATATTATAGCCAACACAGAGATAAATGAGTGTACATGCTTCGGGGGCATTTTTTTTTAAAATCCCCACTTGCCATTCATTTCCATTTCCATTTTTTTAAAAGGCGATTTTGCGTCATATGCATGTGAACGAGCCTGAAAAGAAATTAATGTTTATGCATGGAATTGTTTAATCACCTCGAATAAGGGGTAGGATGTCAAACTAACGAGCCTACAGGTCTGTCGAAGATTATCTCATACGCAAAACAAGAGAGTTTTCAGATTCTTTCAAATTGACGCTTCGTGAGAAAAAGGCATAATATTAAACTATTTTCATCTCTCTCAAATTAGCGTTTTAAAATTGTGCATAAATTTGGTGGGAGGATGAAAGCTTAAAGCCAACTGATTTACATTTCCCATATAGGCTAAATAGGACTGTAGCACTCGAGATTCTCCTCATTTTGGGGTTGTTAAGATCATAGTTCATTCTTGTTAGCAGATGATTGGTGTTGAAAAGACTCCATACACAAAACGAATGAATGTACATGTACGTCATAAATAAGGGACAATAACATTGAAGGCGAAGTTCATTCAAGTTTCCATAAACGACTGCTCAGTAAAATCAGATGACGCGGTAAAAAAGACAAGAACATTTAATACAAATAAAGATCGCGTCTTTAATGATGCAAGTAACGCGTGTATTGGGCATTATCAGTTTGCACACGAAACGTCATTACGACGTAGGACAGCATCAACGACTGGCGAGGTCTTTGACGGGTCAAGTGAGAGTGATATTATAATGCCGATTGCACTCGTGGTGTCATTTGGTTTGCGTTATTACCACAGGCGTAGCCAGGATTTCATTTCGGGGGGGGGGGGGGGGGGTTTGTGAGCACGCGAAGAGCGCGAAATTGGTGATGAGCACGGCGTGCTCCCCAGGGGTGGGTGCATGGAGGGGGATGTTTTCCAACTCCCGTGCGAAGCGCCAAAGTTCTGACGTTTTAGCAAATTTGAGAGAAAGATAACGGCTTGTAGCAAACACATTTTTGAGGCGCGAAGTTATAGTTCGACGCCCGGACTGCTTTTTTTCAATTATTTGGACGCAACATTTCACTGTATGAAATACAGGGAGAGGAGAGTTATTTCCCCCTTCCCGCGCAAAGCGCGAAAACTTTGACGTTTTAGCAAACTTTGAGAGAAATTTAAGCCTTTTTCTCTCACTTCCCGAGTTTTCGCTCTCGCTTTATTTTTATTTTTTAGTGGCTGAATTAAGGGGGGGGGGGGGAAGCATGGCCCCCTGTTCCCCCTGTCTACGCCAGTGGTTATTACATGCATGCTCTCATCAACATTGTCAAGGCTGTGAAGGCAAACAGCCCATGCATATGCCAGGAATTGAAAACGATTTTTTTTTGTCCCTCCTTCAAACTCCGTTTTGCATTTTCTTTGTACGGCATCGGTATCACCCACATGACGCCTAAAAGACCGCAAAAGTCGTTGACGTAGTCCTAAGTTGGCAAATAGATGCCTCATGGTCAACGGGCAATACACAATATAAGTTCAAAATTATTAGTACAAAGACAGCATTGAGTCACGGACGCATAAGCCAATAACTACCAAAAAAAAATGACCCTTCGTGTTTTATGTTAAAAGGATGCCCGTTGCACGAGAGGTGTTAGTTTGCTGACGCATGCCAGCATCTGCAACTGTCGCGGTCTTTGACGCATTATTTTAAATTGATATCGTAGAAAAAGTGAATGCAAATTGAAAAGTGTAAACATTGCTTTTTTGGTAATTTGATAGGTGGTGGTTGCACTTGAATAAATCTTGTATAAGTACTAAACGTTCACTGTCCTAACAAATTCCTTTTTTTTTTTTATTAATCTGTGGGAGAGAAGGCACACAATAAAACTAACAGTAACAAAGTCAAAATATAATTTCACAAAGGTTTAATAACGATCAAATAAGACATAATATATTCAGTTTATCATATAAACTAATGAGCACTTATATATGGTTATGATTACAATTAAATATTAATAACTGAATTAAGTTATGGGAAGGCGCTGTTTATTGAGCGGAAGGCCGCCGCTATTTAACTAAGATTGGCACTGTTTATCGAGCGGAAGGCCGCCGCTAAAAAGTTACCTGAAGAAACTGATGGAGTGATGATTGCCTTGACTCGAACTGTGAGTGGTGTGGATGAGGCAAAAATGTGTCGAAAAAGGTGGTTGGTGTTCACGAAGTCTGGACGTGTAAACTGGTGCGGAGCAGCACTTCGTAGTTCGGTCGAAAAGTCAATTGAAAACTGGTTCGAGTTGCAGGGTCGCTCGTCGGCTAACAGTGGTGGTCGGCATTATCGTTCGACGTCGAACACGACAGGGATAGTTCGAAAACGTCGGCTGACGGTTGCATAACAATGTCGTTCGAGGTTAAACACGACGAAGGTAGTACGAAAAGGTAAACGTCGACGAGAGCCAGATCGATCGATGAGAGCTCGTGCCAGGACACATGTCTACTGGCGAAGTTCTAATAAAAGTCTCTGCCCGTAGCGAGTTGATGCAGGAAAACTAAATTAACTCATATTGAAGTGTAGTACTCGTGAAACGCATCCTTTTCTCTATTTAAAATCATTTCTGGTCGAAATCTAAAAAGTAGGCGAAACTGAGAAAACACGTGATGCGATTCGAGAAACAAAAATCAGTAGATGTGGTCTGGGCGAGATCAGGCAGAAGAAGAGGGGTTATTTTTAGCTCGCACTCTGCTTTTATATGACCTAGTGGTGTCGAATCGACACCGCTCGGATCCAAAATTGACCAATAAAAACAGAGATTGACCGTTAAAATCATACATTAGGCAAATTAGGCAAAGAAGAAATCGGAAAATACGGACGTAGAGGAGATAATGGAAAAACACCGAAATGGGCATATACAAAAGCTTACTGGATACTGGGGTTAAAAATACTACGCCATCTACGATGTGGTATACGATGTGGTAGACTAGCTTAAGTCCCGAGTGGTATTGCAAATTAATGAGTACACGTTACCAATATTTTTTCTTAGTGAATTAATAAATTAAAAATACAATGTATAGCCGCTACAACGAACCCCCCTGTAGACCCGAGCTTGCGTACATGTAAGCATCCGAGGGGCGATAACATTGGAATACAAATAGTTGAAAATACAGAACAGGTCACACAATATATAAGCATGAATACAAACCAGAACCAGTAATAAACAGGTATGCCAACGGAAAAAGAATCAATTAGTTCTTGGTCCATGTTACTAAAAACAATCGTAGTTAAGACATCAGCAAAATAGTGCTCTACGGATACAAAAGCAACCTTACAACGACAAACAAATACTGTTCATATAACAGGCAAAGTGGCAAGGTCCATACGTAATCAATGGTGATGACATAAAGACCGAATTTGAACTGCACGAATGAGAATAGTACACCATAAAAGAAATTACAGTCATATATACCCTGGTGGGGATCTCATAAGGATAGATATTCATAGATATCATATGCAAAAAAGGAACATGGTAGCAATGTACTGTAAAAGTAAGTAAACCAGTAATGCAATCTCTAAACAAATAATATACAAAATCAGGGTGGTCGAGAGACGACAAAATACCATAAGTATTCTGAGCACAGCCAAAGGCATGCGCACTAAATCCCCCAAGTAATAGTCCTTCACATAAGCAATCAGGGAATAATACACCGATCTACACAGACAGGGACTGAGGGAGGAAAAAAAATGCAACCCTATCCCACGACTTGCCCATAACGCGCGGGAAAGTGTACATGTCGGCCAGCGCGCGTAACACGCACAGGCGAGTCGCAGGGAGAGGCAGGTGTCGGAGCACGCGCTGGGGGCAGGGGACAAGGGCGGGGGAGGGTGGCGAGCCGCGGCGGGTGGGGGCGGTGCCTGGGACGGAAACCTGGCGCGCATCGTGAGCAGGCTCGCTCACGTCAAGAAAGGCGGGTTTTAGGCGGTCGATGCTGACGCTGGTAGTCTTGCCATTTTGACTAAGCACAAAGTATTTAGGCGTGCGGCGAATTACCTTGAACGGGCCTTTATATGGAGGCTGCAGTGGCTTACGTACGGCATCAACACGGACAAAGACATGGCTGCTAGTATCCAGCGACCGGTGAATGAAACTGAATTTCGACTGCTGGCGCGTGCCAGTCGGGGAGAGGGCAGACATGTGCCGGGTAAGACGTTGCGCGTAGTCAGCCGGATCGGGGGAATGCAAAGCTGCTGGCGCTACCATGTGCCCGGGCAGACGAAGTGCCGTGCCGTAAACAAGCTCGGACGAAGCGCAGCCCAGATCCTCTTTGACCGACGCTCGAATACCTAACAAGACAAGGGGGAGGTATTCGCGCCAACGATCTGGGGCATGTTTGGCCTTAAGCGAAGCCTTAAGCTGACGGTGGAAGCGTTCCACCATGCCATTAGCTTGTGGATGGTATGCGGTAGTGGCGATACTGTGACAGCCTAGCAGGGCGGCCAACGCTGCAAACAATGCGGATTGGAATTGCCTGCCTCGGTCGTGCGTGATGGTAGCCGGCGCACCAAACCGGGAAACCCAATGTTCCACCAGCGCCGTGGCAACAGTCTCCGCGGTCGCGTCGGGCAGAGGGATGGCTTCGGGCCATCGTGTAAATCGATCAATGATCGTCAACAAGTACACGGTGCCTTTGGAGGGGGGCAAGGGTCCCACGAGGTCGATATGAATATGCGCAAAACGCGCGTCTGGGTGGGCGAAAGTGCCAAGGGGTGCATGAACATGGCGCTGCACCTTGGCGCGCTGGCACGGCACGCAGGTGCGCGCCCAGTCGCGCACGTCGACGTTAACTCCAGGCCAAACAAAGCGGGCGGTGAGCAATTTCCGAGTCGCTCGAATCCCTGGATGTGAGAGGCCGTGAATGCTGTCGAAAACAGCGCGGCGGTGCTTTGCCGGGACGAATGGGCGTGGGACTCCCGTGCTTACATCGCACCAAATGTAAGCATTTCCTTCGGGAAGGAGTACCTTCTCAAATGTCAACGAGGAAGTATCATTGCGCAATGCTGCTAATTCATCATCATGCTGCTGGTCCGCGGCTATGCCACGTAAATCACAAGCAGGCGGGGCGTGGACGGCAGAGAGAGGGACGCGTGACAATGCATCGGCCGCGCTATTGTCACGACCGTGGACATGGCGTATGTCGGATGTGAACTGCGACACATAATCCAAATGCCGTATCTCCCTGGGGGAGTGGCGGTCAGGTGAGGACTGCAGCGCAAATGTCAAAGGTTTGTGGTCGGTTAAGACATAGAACTCGCGTCCTTCCAAGAAATGCCGGAAATGACGGACAGCCAAGAAAATTGCCAGGAGCTCGCGCCCGAATGTGCTGTATCGCGTTTCGGCGGGTTTTAAGCGGGCGGAAAAGAAAGCAATGGGTCGCCACGCGCCTCCTGACAATTGCTGAAGCACGCCACCAACAGCGGTGTCGGAAGCGTCGACTGCCAGGCTTGTCGGGAGGTCCGACGACGGGTAAACCAACATTGCGGCGTCAGCTAATGACTGCTTGACGGCGTCAAACGCGGTATCGCATTCGGGGGTCCACGCAAGCGGTTTGCGTGAGCGCTTTGGCTGTTTCCGCAACATGTCAGTCAAAGGGACTAACGCGGCAGCGCAGTCAGGGACGAATCTTCGGTAGAAATTTACGAGACCTAAGAAACCGCGCAGCTGACGCAGTGAAGACGGACAGGGAAACTCGCGTACAGCTTGTACTTTCTCCGCAAGTGGAGCGATGCCTTGGTCACTCACGCGATGACCCAGGAAGTCGAGTGCTGCCGCGCCGAACTGGCACTTTGCGGGGTTGATCACGACGCCAAATGCGGACAAACGAGCGAAGAGCTGGCGGAGATGCTCTCTGTGCTGCTCGTGATCGTCGCTCGCGACGAGCAAATCATCAATGTACGCGTATACAAACGGTAGATCACGCACCACACGGTCGATAAACCGTTGAAACGTTTGGGCCGCATTACGCAAGCCAAATGGCATGCGTGTAAAATGAAACAAACCAAATGGCGTTGTGATAGCCGTTTTGCGTTGGTCATCTGGATGGACAGGTATTTGATGGTACGCACGTACCAGGTCAATCTTGGAAAACACGCGTTTGCCTTCAAGGTGGACGGAAAAATCGTGCAAATGCGGAATGGGGTACCGATCAGGGATGGTCACGCGATTCAGCGCGCGGTAATCCCCACACGGCCGCCAATCGCCGGTCTTTTTGGGGACCATATGCAATGGTGAAGACCATGCGCTGTCGGAGGCTTCGACGATCCCTAGCTCCATGAGATGAGCAAATTCATCCTTGGCTACGCGGAGCTTACCAGAATCTAGGCGCCGGGGTCGCGCAAAAACGGCTGGCCCGCGCGTTTCGATATGATGAACCACATCGTGTTTCACCGGGCAGTCTCTGTACAAGGGCTGAGTAATATCCGGAAATTCAGACAGAATCTCGTCATAGCCAGGCGATTCCGGCCGGGAAATCGTGAGATTGAGCGAGGAAAAGGCAGTTGCGACACCTGCGACTGACAGGCTGGTGGAGGAATCTCGAAGACAACAGGCGCGGAGATCAACCATCAAGCCAAAGTGTCGGAGAAAATCGGCGCCTAATATAGCGTGGGAAACGTCGGCAATCACAAACACCCAACGAAATACTCTGCGCAGCCCTATCCGAACAGTCAAGGAACGCTGACCGTACGTTCGAATTGGCGTTTTGTTCGCTGCTTGCAATATCAAAGGGAAAACACGTTTACGGTCGGAGGATGTGGGCGGGATAACGCTGATCACTGCACCGGTGTCCACTAAAAAGCGCGTGCCATTCTGGGAATCGGATACGAAAAATAAGCGACCCGGTGGAAATTGACCAGTCGGGGCGGTCGCGAAAATCCGCTGGTCTAAGCATTTCCCGATGTCGTGTCAAATGAGCAAGGGGGCCGGCACTTGTGGGCGTTGCTGCCCCACGTTTCATGGTACCAACAGTATGGCATTGCTTGCTGGGCACTGGCCGTTCCATCAGGCTGCGATGAGTCAGGCCCGTTAGCGGTCGTTTGCGAGCTAGAAGTAGGAGTACGGGGGCGCCCTTGCGGGCCGCGACTGCGGCTGCGACTTCGACTGCGCAGCTCTCGCTGCAAAGAGCGCATTTGTTCGGTTAAGGCGGCAATGTCGGCCTTTAAATCGGCGACGGCGGAATCCGAAGGCGCAGGGCTCGAAGCCTGAGCAGCAAGGACCGGCGGCATGGGCACGTCCATGATTCGATCCGCAAGGTCCGCTACCTGCTCGTTGGTAAGGGCAGTACTTGCAGTAGTAAGGATAATTTGCACATTCGCGGGGAGTCGCTGCACGAACAACTGCTTCAGAATGTTTTCTTCAAGTTTGTGTTCGCCAAGCAGTTGCCTCATTTTTCGCAAGAACTGGGAAGGCTTGCGATCCCCCAGTTCCAACTCGGTTAGCAGCAATTGTAGTCTCCTTTGCTCCGATTCGGAGGTGCGCCGAGTAAGCTCCTCCTTTAAGTGATCGTAGGGCGAATCAGCGGGCGGGTGAAGCAGCACATCGCGTACCTCTTGCGCAATCTCAGGCTGTAAGGCGGCGACGACATGCGAGAATTTGGTGGTCTGAGATGATATGCGTCGGGTAGCAAACTGTGCCTCGACTTGGGCAAACCATATTTGAGGGTCCGATGCCCAAAATGGGGGCAATTTGATGGGGACCGGTGCCGATATCGGAGCTAGCTCGGCCGCGAGCGCTTGATCTGATGGGTTAGGCATCGCGCGCGAATAATCGAAGAGACAAGTCGTAGAATTGGGTATCAAAAAACTTTAAAAGTAATATTTCACTATATAGACAATCTAATTTAAATTAGCAGGCAAGCAAAAATAATAAAGAACAGATATAAGCAAGAAGGGCGGATTGATGGCTAAAATTAAATACAGCTAGTCTAGGTGTACACAATATATAAAGGGATATCCAAAAGAATTCATAAAGGTGATATGCTATGTATTAATAAGAGTTGACGGGTAACGTTATTAGCAAAAAGTATATTATAAAACGGGAACGAGGAACTAATCAAAGATTTAGAGTGGCCTTATCTCCACGCAGAGATCACCTCGGGCTCTTATCACGTCGGGGTCACCAATTTGGTAATTTGATAGGTGGTGGTTGCACTTGAATAAATCTTGTATAAGTACTAAACGTTCACTGTCCTAACAAATTCCTTTTTTTATTAATCTGTGGGAGAGAAGGCACACAATAAAACTAACAGTAACAAAGTCAAAATGTAATTTCACAAAGGTTTAATAACGATCAAATAAGACATAATATATTCAGTTTATCATATAAACTAATGAGCACTTATATATGGTTATGATTACAATTAAATATTAATAACTGAATTAAGTTATGGGAAGGCGCTGTTTATTGAGCGGAAGGCCGCCGCTATTTAACTAAGATTGGCACTGTTTATCGAGCGGAAGGCCGCCGCTAAAAAGTTACCTGAAGAAACTGATGGAGTGATGATTGCCTTGACTCGAACTGTGAGTGGTGTGGATGAGGCAGAAATGTGTCGAAAAAGGTGGTTGGTGTTCACGAAGTCTGGACGTGTAAACTGGTGCGGAGCAGCACTTCGTAGTTCGGTCGAAAAGTCAATTGAAAACTGGTTCGAGTTGCAGGGT
Organism: Heliocidaris erythrogramma; assembly: GCA_025617745.1. Lineage (NCBI taxonomy): Eukaryota > Metazoa > Echinodermata > Echinoidea > Camarodonta > Echinometridae > Heliocidaris > Heliocidaris erythrogramma. Next base: position 18,916,270 of record CM046867.1, read on the forward strand.
CGCTCGTCGGCTAACAGTGGTGGTCGGCATTATCGTTCGACGTCGAACACGACAGGGATAGTTCGAAAACGTCGGCTGACGGTTGCATAACAATGTCGTTCGAGGTTAAACACGACGAAGGTAGTACGAAAAGGTAAACGTCGACGAGAGCCAGATCGATCGATGAGAGCTCGTGCCAGGACACATGTCTACTGGCGAAGTTCTAATAAAAGTCTCTGCCCGTAGCGAGTTGATGCAGGAAAACTAAATTAACTCATATTGAAGTGTAGTACTCGTGAAACGCATCCTTTTCTCTATTTAAAATCATTTCTGGTCGAAATCTAAAAAGTAGGCGAAACTGAGAAAACACGTGATGCGATTCGAGAAACAAAAATCAGTAGATGTGGTCTGGGCGAGATCAGGCAGAAGAAGAGGGGTTATTTTTAGCTCGCACTCTGCTTTTATATGACCTAGTGGTGTCGAATCGACACCGCTCGGATCCAAAATTGACCAATAAAAACAGAGATTGACCGTTAAAATCATACATTAGGCAAATTAGGCAAAGAAGAAATCGGAAAATACGGACGTAGAGGAGATAATGGAAAAACACCGAAATGGGCATATACAAAAGCTTACTGGATACTGGGGTTAAAAATACTACGCCATCTACGATGTGGTATACGATGTGGTAGACTAGCTTAAGTCCCGAGTGGTATTGCAAATTAATGAGTACACGTTACCAATATTTTTTCTTAGTGAATTAATAAATTAAAAATACAATGTATAGCCGCTACACTTTCAATGACTGGCGCAAAATTGCCTTCTTAGGCTTAATTAATAACAATAGTAGGTAATTACACAATCAAAATAACACTTTGTTTGCACAGGTTTCATGCCCGTTCTACACGAGACGATATTTCGATTGCGTTACTATTACCAACGCTGACCAAGACTATGAAGGTATCGTGCATTTTGCATTCACATTTTATCACGATGTCACCTTCACATGGAGGTCAAAGGCCGCGTTAGTATATAGCTGACGCAATTACGCCCAATATGCAACGATTACGCAGGTTGCATCTGCAAGTCCTCGACTGACGCAATGGAATATAAGCCATATAATTATTCAATCATGGGCGATTGAGAACTAGGAGTAAAGTGAGGCGCGCGAGCACTTCTGGAACCGTGTTTTTTTTTTTTTGCTTGCTTTTTGCGGAAGATATACTGACTCCTGTAGTCTCACAATCTGACAATATTCCAACATTTTCTCTCATGGATCGTAATTATAATAGAATGCAGAATTCAAATGATTCGACAAAATCTATTTTGCTTTCAGAGGAAGTTGCATATTGCATATCAGCTACAGAATTAACATGCTGGTATAACATTATATTCTAACCATGTTTGCATATCGCTTTATCTCTAGGTTTTTGCTTGATTAATCTGGCCATCGCAGATCTTCTCACGGGTATCATATATCTGCCTTTCAGCCTGCCTTGCGCCCTCAACGGAGAATGCATGGTGAGGACCAACCGAGTTCTCTGTCTCAGTGTCGTCACCGTGTCGTATGCGTGCTACGGTGTATCATTCTACACCCTCGTCATCGTCATGATCGACCGATATCTCCAGATCGATCGACCTTTCCACTATAACGAAATCTTCAGCAAGAAAAAGACGTTAGCAACACTGGCATTGCTATGGTTCACGCTATTTGCTTTTACTTCCGGTTTTATTCTCTCGCGACCCCAAATTATCGTCTTTGATGAAAACCTCTACCACTGCAGCCTTGCAGCTGGTAATAAGTTGTCGTGGCCGTATACATACTGCGTGAACATATTATGTTTCTTTATACCGTGCATTGTGATAATTGGTTGCAGTTTGAAAATCGCTATCATCGCGCACCGAGCGCGTTCGCAAATCGCCGATCAAGAAGCGGCTGTTGCGTTATCATGCAACTCTCGTATTGAAAGAAATCGACCTGTCGGACATTTTCGCAAATCAGACGTCCGCGTTGCCCTGCGGATCTTTGTTGTCGTCGCGGCTTTCATCATTTGCTGTATGCCATTTAATATCGAGCTGATGTACGCGCGTCACACCGAGCACATGTTCCCGGGTAAAGCTGCTGTCGCGACAATTCTTATGGTTGAAATCAACAGCGCTTTAAATCCCATCATTTACGTCACCACGTATTCCAAATTTCGACGTGTCTTTAAAGCCAAGTTTTTGAAGCTGTGTAGAAGTTCTAAGCGTGGAGATTCCATCATTTGGACGGTGACGAGTAATCAGCGAGATCAGTACACGCCATCCCGACGTCGTGCGAGTGCTATGACGATGGCGAACTCGCCCCCGAACCACAAGGTGTCGGCCGTGATGATGACGAACCACGAATGTATAGAAGAAAGGGTGGTTGAATGTGTGGTTGAGCAAGATCTTTGATTGTTTGATTATAAGCCGTATGTGTGCTCTAAACTTTCGGTAATAAACACGATGCAACTGGGCTTTAGCGCTATACGTACAACAGCTTTTGTGAAAATATCATAAATGTTATAAACTTTAGTTTGATGTCATCCTCGTTTTATGTGACACTGAGCTGCAGCCGACATGATGTTCATTCTGCAGTGCGATGTCTTCTATATTTAGGTTCAGTGTCCATGAGGGGCCGTTTGCCCCTGCTGAGGCAGGGCAACCCCAATCACTCCCGACGTCTGACACAATTTGGTCCTTATAGCCTATAGCAGTGACCAGCAAGTCGTGCTCGAGATTGGGCAGCACTGTATAAGTGATTGAAATATGTTGAATATACTTAATAATAATATCAGACCATACTCAACAATATTTATTTTCGCTGTTAGATCGTTAACGTTAACCAATTTTGAAAGAGATCACCCCAAAGAAGAAAAATAATTTGGGTGTTCATTGTGACAATATCCTTGCACGATGACGTCAATAAATTTAAAATTTGTACCCATATTGATTTTCCACATGCAAGAAGCATATGCTGACACCTACTACAACTTTTTAAAGTTCCCCGAAGATTTCCAATAATAAAGAGTTTTTTATGATAAGAGTAACCTTGTTATTATGCACAGTCACAGAAAACACTTTCAAGAAATCAACTCCAGGCCAATTTCTAGCTATATAATTATACCCTATTTTATTACCCCCAAATATATATAAATCGTGTTCGGATGATGTAATATGATATTGCAAAGTGCACACATTACCAAAGGTGAAGGATAACGCTGTTAAGATTGTCATATGTTGCTTTTTGAAAGGTTTACTGTTGTGTTAGAACAAATTTACAATGAAGCACTGAGTTTCAGTTTTCTAATAATGATAAGATATCATTATTCAGTTATTCTTAAAACTGCAACCATGCGCAGAGTCGATGATCTTACTTTCCTCTTTCTTCTCGTTAGGCATGATGATTCAAGGGAAGTAGGGCTTTCATTTTTCCGGGTGGTAAGAATGAAGTATAGGTGGGCTTACTTGTCAGTAACCTCTCAGCCTTCTATAAGTAAAAAAGTATGTCAAGCAAACCAGTAATATTTATGTGACGGATAGCGCTTCGTAGTACATCTTTGTCATGAATAGTATGATAGTATTTATATGAAATCTTTCATTTGGGAATATAGCTCATTCGGTGCCTGGAAAAAAAAAATCTTTTTTGTTACTCTGCCTATTATCACTTCTTGAACAAAGTATTTTTGAATTGACGTTGTTGTAATATTTCTTCGGATTATTATTCACATCGTAAGAAAGAGGACAGCTTTCATTTACCTGTGGAGATTTTCTAACTATTGAAATTGATATTGAAATTAAAGGAGAATTAACCTCAAACAATAAAGACGATAGTGTTCAAAGGTGTTATTTATTCCTACTTGTTAGACTATATGGCTTCGCGTCAAAATATACGAGATCGATACGAATCAAGATTTTCTGAGCAAAATTTATCATCTGCTAGCAATATGTATCGTCTGTTAGCAATACATGGGGGCTGCCATTTTTTTTATGTGTACAAGAAGATTTTCTTAATCCAAATGCCCAATTGCCTTTTTCAAAATTAAAAACCCATTTGAGATTTAAAATATAGAATAGATATGTCAATTTATTTTTAAACTGAAGATTTCCTTATATATTTCTGTTGAAAATCGATATTCGCTTAATATAAATCTATTTTCTAGATACTGTGACGCAATGGACGGAGCAAATTAATTCAAATTTTATGGATGCTTCTTCCCTGAGCATCTATAGCGGCAAACTATGCATTCACCTGCTTTCGGATAATGGGACTTGAAAAGTCAGAATGCATGCTGCATATATTATGTTCTGCTCTGTTTGGCAAACCCAAGAAAATAGATTTTTGTTAAGCAAAACCAGACAATTTAAAAGTATCATTATAAAGATTTAATTTTTATAAATCATGTAAACACCCACTTTATATTTTTCGTCACATATGGGATTTTAGGTAATGAAGAAAATCAATTTAGGTCTTGGATTCAAAATATCTTCCTGACCGGAACATTTCTCAATGGTTCATGTACAAATCCAAATCAGCAAGAAAATGGCAGCCCCCATGTAAATGAGTAGTAGACGATACCGGGTGTTGGAATATCTTTATTATACCCTTTTCTGATATCTTATTGGAAAATGATTTAGGCCAATAAGTAGGAATATACTACACCTTTCAATATAAGTAAATTTGTACTCAGGGGTTAATTCTCCTTTAACATTTGTTTCATTCTCATCGGTACAATGTTATATACAAAGGATATAGCAATGTGGTCAACATAGACTACAATACAGTAAAGAATCCCAACATAGAAGGAGGCGAAGACTCGGAAAGCAAAGCTTGTGTTGGGAACGCACTTAGCAATTACAGTGACAGTAAACTGGTGCTCCTTAATAGCGCCATCTTTCAACACGATTTGATAAGTGTCTGTGCCTCTCACTTTCCCATCATGCCCCATTCTAGTTTGTAAAAGCTTAGAATCTGCCTGCACACAATTTTCCAAAATGCCAAGTTAAAAATAATATTTTTAATTTGTAAACAAATCTTTAGGCATTTTACTCCCAGTGTTAAAGATCGTATGCTCGATCTGTAATGAAAAACACAAGTCAGAAAAAATTGGAACCAGTGGGATTCGAACCTGTCATCTACTGCTTGCCGGGCAGCGACTTAACCACCAGGCTATTCTAAAGATTTGTTTACAAATTAAAAATTCCTCCCCAGTCAAGCTTCTTCGTTTACTAACCATTGTCTACGGCGGACCGTTAAAAATGAATATTAATGAGTCAGAAAGAAGAGGATCTTGGGTATTTGATTCTAGTTTCATCGTGACTTGGCCGTGAACCAGAATAGCCTGGTGGTTAAGGTTCCAATTTTTTCTGACTTGTGTTTTTCATTACAGATCGAGCATACGATCTTTAACACTGGGAGTAAAATGCCTACAGATTTGTTTACAAATTAAAAATTCCTCCCCAGTCAAGCTTCTTCGTTTAAAAATAATAGTTTTAAATATAAAATTTGCCTATTATCCAAGCGAGCTGTTTGTCAAGACTCAAAATAAAATGCAACTAATTTTTAAATTATCATCTTAATTCCGCAATTACTGTTAGATGGCGCTGTTCAAGTTCTGCCAGTTTAATGCCACTTTAAACACAAGTTACTAAAAGAAAATCATTATATGAGTACGAGTTTTACACATACAGAATGAATCGATTATAGGGAAGAGAATACATGCAGTAGATGGAGAAAGTTCAGAAGAAATTTAGGCATTGGAGGATAAAATAAATTGAAGTTAATTAGAATTGCGTATCATTTCGAGACATAATTATATGTCTCTACAATGACATCATCAAACATTGCAGTGTACTAGTGTAGGCTACTAGAGTACTAAACCAGGCAGCGTACATTTCATTTTCAAACCGGTTGACAACACTGTCTCAAGAAGTATACAATGTTACATAATTCATAAAAAAAAAGATTCGCCCGGCCTAGCAACAGCTTAGGCAGTTAGGCATGTACGTAAATGATTTTAAAAACAATATATGGTTTGGCATTGCAAAGTTGGAGTAGTCTGTATGGTTCGGTCAGAATATAACATAGCTGACTCGATTCAATGAAGGCTTCTTCTCCATCATATTCCTTAAAAATTATTTTGTTTTTATTGTGTTCCTTTTCTAAAAAGAAAAGTTTTGCCGTCATGTCTGCACTGATATGTTACCTTTTGTTCCTGCAGCGCATTAAATGAAAATAGACCAAAACCATAAACCCAAAGTATCTCTTTGTGTTACTTTTGTTTGTTTTTGCATTCAAGTTGGTAGATGTCACTTACACTGAAGCAAATCAACTAAAACACTATAAATAGCTTTAAAAAATATATACATTTTATACATGCATATATATATATATATATATATATATATATATATATATATATACATGTACAAACAATCGATGGTAATTCTCTACTCACTGCATAGTCATGACAGTTGTAAGGACGCATATTAAAAATTGCATTGGCAACTCATGTGAAATAAATACATTATGAAAGGAAATAAGGGAGAATAATGATGCGTATAACCAAGGAGTTCTACTATAGGCTTGCCTATATAACACCTTGGTTCCTCTTTACAATCGTCCTGTGGAAAAAAAAGCAAGGAAAAGACTAAAAAATGCCTCTGCAGGGATTTGAACCGGTTCTCTGGTTAAGACATATACCTTTTATATACCACATGTGATTATCACGTGTTGGCTACTGACCACGTTACAATATAGTCAATAACACGTTAGCCCCTTTTTAAATTTTACGTATAAAGTTGATAATATTCCCCTTCGTAATCTTAATCTTGTGTTAGACTGATCTGTTGAGCAATCGCTAAGATAACCAGAACATGATTCAGCACGGTCAAAGCATATGAAACACATTAATTTATGATTGTGTCTCACCGTGTCGTTATACTGCGACCTGCCTGGGATCTAAAGGAATATTGTTGGAGAGGCTTCAAAATTAAGGTGAGAAGAATGCACATGCTATATAACCACATGAGAGATTTTGCAATATTCTGAATGAGTTTGGCAGCCTGAATAGCAATGTCTTCAATCATTTATGATGAATTATATTTTTCGTAATAATCATTGTATATTCATAACAATCACGACCATGTTTAATTTTACATGTAAAGGTCCGAATATATGTTGCATGTCAGAGACCTATGAGGTTGTATAAAAACTTGTTAGCCAAAACAAATTAGTCATATATAGACATGTACTTTGAGACACAGGAGAATGATATGGATAATAAAAAAATTGACGTGACTTGCAGCTCAGCAGTTAAAAATATATATATACATGTAATGACTAACTGAATATCGGCATCGTCCGTATAAGAGATCAAGAAAATACATTAGGCCTATATAATTCCTACTTAATAAAATCTTAAGATATATTAACATACTTTTATGAATATATTTTTACTTCTCTCCCCTCTTTTTATAGTGATCTCTCTCATCCTTTCATAAAATACGTCTCGAATCATTTCTATGACCCCTTGTCTCTCTATATTCCATCTTGGTTACTCCATTAGTGTGATTAAATGAAAATAAAGTATCTCCATGTGCAGTAGGCCTACTGCGTTCTGTTTAATATTTGAATACTGTACTACAACATCACAATGTGTTTTTCTCCAAGAGAATTCTTTTCTTTTCATTTCTCTCTTTTCCTTCTTGAACAATGCCGTCACAAGCTTTTTTCAAGGGGGGGGGGGGGGGAGGGGGGTGGCCTTTTGGAAAAAAAGACAAAACTTACCAACTCCACTTAGGGTCTAAGTGAACAAAACAGCCCAAAATGCGAGTACGAGGCGCTTTTCTTTATTTATTCTTTTAGCTTCGGTAAATGTGAACCGAGTGGATGTACTGGTAGACTGCTAGTATGTAATCTAAGGTAGATATGAATATAACAACACTGATACTAAGAACATGTCGCCCTTTTCAAAAGACACCCCCCCCCCCCCCGGCGACGCCCATGTTGAAGGATTATGCATGACAAGTTTGGCTATCGCGGATTTTCTGATCGGCATCTTCTACCTGTCCGTCTACCTGTTATTATGAGGAACCGGATGATATGCCTTGGTGCGGTCATCATTTCCTATACGAGTTACGGAGCTGGATTCTGTACCCTGGCCGTCGTGAGCATCAATTGTGTCTTCCTCATCAACCGCCCAGTCCGATACAGAACCGTCTATATCATGAACACGATGTTGATGACACTATAGCTGCAGTCTGGCTTGTCTCTTTCGGCATCGTTTTGGGTTTTGTTTTGTCTCGACCCCGGCCCCCCACTCAGTATTATTTAGGGTACGCGTATGCTTGTTCCCTCCCTTTGAAAGCACCCCCCTATCTCAGGGCTGCCAAAATTTCTGAACCCCCCTATCGCGGGCTTTGCGCGGGCTTTTCCTGCCTTGGAGACCCCCCTAAATTCAGAACACTGCTCAATGTACCCCCCTATCTCAGGTGAGCTCTCATTCCAACCCCATATCTCAGGACAGACACCAACCCCCTCCCAAGTAAGCTGTCATTACAATACCTTGGAAGAGATGGGGGCCAGTGTTTCTACTTTTCAAAATGAAATAATCCTGGCTGAATGAGCTATCAAAACTAGCAGGAATTTCAGGAATTTGATCCTGGGATTTGATCAATTTTTCAAGATATTTCATAACCCCCGTTTTTTAATTTCTCAGGTGTCGAAGAGAGAGAGAGAGAGAGAGAGAAAGAAAAACACCCCCTTTTTTAATGAAATCTCCGGGTGAAAGATAAAAAACACCCCCTTTTTTTACAATTCACGGCCGGATTGTGTCGCCCCAAAAATACCCCTTTACCGGAGATTTTGGGAACACGCATGCGGTCCCTTCGGAATTCCGTCAGGAGGTAATCGTAGGCCCAAATCATCTCGCGGCAATCGGTCGGACCTGGAAGCAACCACGCGCATTTTCGTCGTAGTCATTGCCTTCATTGTCTTCATTGTCTGCTACTTACCGTACCAAAATCCAGCTCGTCTACGCCAGATATACGGGGCAGATGTACCCTCGCGTCGCATCTTTGATTGCCGCTATGCTACTCTGGGTGGACAGTGGTGTTAATCCTGTAATCATTGCATTCACTTATTCGAATTTTAGGAATATATTAAAAGCGAAACTTATTGGACTTTGCTCTGTTCGGTGGAGATCGCTTGTCACGAAGTCGGAAGTGAAAAATAGCGACGGCACGAAAAGTCAGCCTGTACCCAGTAAAACTACCAACAGCACGTCATTTAGTCCACGTCAAATAATACGACGATATTTAGTAAGACGATGTTTGCAACCTCCGGGGAAGATGTGGAGATGCGATGATGTGGAGATTACATTCCAGTGACGTGCAAGTTGATTTTGCAATTTAAAAAAATGTCAATTTCATTCACAATGTATGAATTTCGGCATCAAGCCAGATCCCTGTTTCTTTCCTTTAGGGCCTGTGAGGTATATAGGGCCATTAATGACTAATAAGTGGTAAATGCAGATTTATGTCTTGTAAAAGGATATTAGTGCCGTGCCGGGGATCGAACCCATGACGTTCGAATCTTCAGTCCAGTGTTCCACTCATTTGACTATAATTAGCCTATATCAAAATAATGTTTCAAGGATTCATACATGTAGCAGACTATGGGTCAAGCGCGAACAAGACAGTGCATTTAGAATAATAAATTCGTGATAGTTTGTGAAAAACCGGGCAGCGAAACCCCCCCCCCCCACATATGTTTAAAATTCGGGAGTCTCCTACTGGCCATGCTGGCAGTGTGATCTTACATGTTTGATATCATACAGGGAAATAAAAATTGTAGATGGACCCCATTCTCATTTTTTTAAATACCAGAATAGACATAACTTCTCGAGTGAGTATAATATGACTTCTAATATAATCAGGAAAAAAATAATCGGTTCCGTCGTGTTAAGAATGTGATACTTCTAGGAATTTACTCGTGTCAAGGAACATGATGAAGGCTTACGAATATACATGCACAATTAGAAATGAAAGCGAAGTGTCAGTGATACGAGATTCTCCTTTATCATGAGTGATCTCGAAGTTTCTTTCTTGTTTAAAAATTAGTATTGTTAATTTATTTCTGCTTTCACGTAGGCAATATTTTTTGGTTCATTTTCCTCGCTTTATTATCATACCTTTATTACTTTCAATTTAAAGAACAATATTTGACATATTTATGTTCAGGGTTCAGATATAGAACTTTTTGAATTAAAAAGAAACATATAAATCACATGACTTGTTTGTTGGTATATTTTTGTGGTATGCTGTAACAAAACAAAACAAAACAACAAAAATAACAGAAAGATGCATAAATGAATCGTAACTGTAGACATATTTGGAGACTAATGAGGCATAAATAAAACCAGCTAATTGAAAACTACTTCACGAGTGAATGATTTTTTTTTGGTCTACCCTTTTCTTTTCTTTTTTTTTGTTGGGGGGGGGGGAGGGGGGCTAGTGAAATGTAGGACTGGTTCTTAATTATTTTGTCAGGCGGGCCAAAACTATTCATGAAATTACGTAATAATAATAATAATAATAATTTATAATAATTTATAATTACATAATGTAATTTATAATTATAAACGTATACATGGGACTGACGTCTCTTTCATTTAATTGTGTATTAATGTAGCGTTGTTGGAAAATGAACGGTGTTTAAATATAACTCTATCCTCGAATTTAAGAATCATATGAAGATGGGAGATAACTTAAATGTAGAGAGAACTCAGGAGACACAAGAAAAAAGAACTGAACACGACGAAGTCTGGTAGTGCTCTGATTTTATTAAACTAAACTTGGGGCTGCTTTGCCCAAAATCCAGTTCAATAAATGAATCAATATAGGGAAAGGTGGGGATGAGGTGATATAAGTAGCCGTTGGGATGATCACATCAGAAAGGGAGCTGCCTGAACTCACCTAAGGAATCAGGTGTGGGATGGAATGAATGAACATACCTGAAGAGATAAGGAATGAAGTTGACAAAACAGAACAATTAGAGGAAAAGTATCTAGAGTGATGGTGGTGGTGGGGACAACTGATTAATATCATTAACTAAACCGAAATAATTCCAGACTGCAAGGCAGTGCGGAAAAGAAAACTAATGTAAATTAATTCAAGGTCCAGACGGACAACAAAAGGAGAGTAGACAAACAAAATATGCAGCACAGTAAATTACAAAATAACGGTCTTACATTAACCGTAAAAAAGTAATTTCGCCTTCAAAATGTGCTGATCATTTAGATGAGATATAACAAGTACAAAGAGACATTTTAATGGGCCTTCACTGCCCGAAAATGAGGAGGCGGGTGCACGAATGCCGGGTAATTTTGATCATTGGTGGATCCAGGGGGGCGGCACTTCCGGTCAGTGCCCCCCCCCCCCCTTTGGAAGAACGGTATGCATTTGACCATAAAGGGTCCGCCCTTTTGTCGATTGTGCCCCCCTTTTAGAATGGATCCTTTTTTTTTTTTTTTTTTTGGTTGTCAGAGAATTATGGAGGGAAACTGGACCCCATAACCCCCCCCCCCCTGAGCGAGAAGCTGGCAATACCAAAAAAATACGGGTCTACCTTTTCCAAAAGTTGACAAACCTGCATTTGTGTGCCCCCCCCCCCTTATACCAAATCCTGGATCCGCCCCTGATTTTGATATTCTCGGGGTAGATCCTACGGGTAGATCTCCGGGGGGGGGGGGGGGGGGGCTACAATTACGATAATGCTATTTGCGAGAGAGAACCGAGCGAGGGAGCAAAAACTTGATACCTATATTAATATACCGATAGTTCGGAAGATGCATTATATGTGTCCACATATTACATAGAACAAGATATATATATTTTTAAAATTAGGCCCTATATATTTTTGGCGGGCCGCAAGTGGCCTATATGCATATGGGTTGCACTTTAAGAACAGGGTGCGGGGGGGGGGGGGGGGGGTGTAGGTGCACTCCAAAGGTACATTGCCCGCATATAATATATGCGCCAATAATTATTTTATGCATAATATACTGGTACCGTATGTTGCCAGAGTTGTGCAGAATTCTGTTTTTTGGCAGAATTTTGACTGCTTTAGCATCTTGCATTATGCGAGGCAGAATTTGGCTTTTTTAGCAGAATTCTAGCAGAATGTAGAAGAATTCTGATTTTTTTTTTTTTTTTTTTTGGGAGGGGGGGGGGTTGCTCGTCAGAAATTTTTTTTTTTTTGCTTGTCAAAGGATTTTGTCATGAAAAGCACCCTTTTTAAAAGAAAATGTGCCCCTTTTCAACGGCAGAACTTTTGCCAATTCTAGCATAGCAGAATTTCCGCTACTCCCAAGCAGAATCGTCTTTTTTTCGCTGGCAACAACAGTACCGATACAGTACCGTATGCGCTTGCTTGCACAATAGTCATTGCATTGCATTGTCCAGCCCATGCGTAGTAGACTTCCGGAGTAGACTCTCCTCGCGCTCGTTATAAGATTGATCTTCAGAAAAAGAGGTAAGGATTTTTCTTTTAAGTTAAAACTTATAAGGTAGTAAGATATAATATATTGATAAGTTTTAATTGTTATAACTCTTATAAATCTAATGTCAAACTTTACCTAGTACCATGACTTGAGTCATGACCAGATGACGGGCCCGGCTACGCCTATCCTACGGCTACGGCCTAACGTTACGGCTAGCTACGCGGCCCCTATCTCTGTCTCTGATCCCAATGCTCTGCCGGCTGGCTGACGGCAGATTTCCCGCGCTCAATGTTGGATCTTGTAATACTGCAGAAAAAGTCTAACAGACTAATTACGAGACCTACTCAATTGCATGCCATGACAGGTCGCAGTTGTGCAAACCAAAACTGTAACACTTTCATATCTTCAGTAGATCTAGGCCTAACGCTAAGTTAGATGTTGGAGCGCCTACTAACTTAAGTCTAAGTTAATGGTTCTGTCACAAAGTGTCAACAAGATCGAATACGAAATATTACGTAGGGATACCTAGCTGAACGCGGGCACTACGCCTCTATATTCAGTTCCAAGTTCGTTTTCCTCTTCAAGATGGCTGGATCGTTTCCTGGTGCAGGCGATTCATAATCGTACTTAATGGGCTCATTTTTCCAGCGCCTATCCAAAGCTACTTCAAAACTGTGCACACTTGGGAAGTTGGGGCAGTAATGGTGTCGTTGGAAAGATTATTCCATGGTTTACGTATTCGTACATAGAAAGAATTTTTGTATCTCTGAGTTTTGGTCCTAGGAATAAACAATTTTTACTATGTCCTCTTGTCTGATCTCTGGATTGTAATTCAAGATTTGGGGTTACATCAGAATCGTATTTATTAAAAATCTTGTATCTTTCAATCATATCGCCTCGAGCCCTCCTGTAAGCTAATTGAGAAGAGTTTGTTTCAGCAAACCCATTGGCATTGCAAGTCTCGAAAAGACGAAAGTCAAAATGTTTGTCAACTTTGCTGTGGAGCACAAGTTTGATCTAATGCATGCTAGAGGCTGTCAGTGGAGCCAGACTAGAAAAGTGTGTGGAATTCTCTGTATCATAATACTGTAGATTTAGAGTCACAAGCATATTTGAAGGGGGTTAGCTTGGCCCTCCCCCTGACAGATTTTTGACTATTTATAAATAAGTATGATTATGAAAAAAATAACTGTTGCTAGTAATAGTATAGTACAATAGATGAAAAAATAAAAATCAATCAAAAGACAAAACCATAACTTGCAAATTATGAATAATTCAATTCATTTATTTACCAATTCATTGCAGACAGTTACATATTGACATTTTTATATAGATAACATAAAGAGGACAATGAACGGGTTGGGACCCCGAAGAAGCAGAGCTTGTAGAGGGGCCCCCGGACAAAATTAAAAAGAGTGATATCAATGGTAATAAAGATAATGATTAGCAATGCACAAAGATACATATAAAAAACGATTATAAATCATTCACATTATAAGCACTAGGCAATGAAATAGGAACATATCTACAAGGTGATTATAGGATTATAGGTAAAAATAAACGATATACTAACGTACATACATGCAAACACACACAACCACACACACACACACACACACACTTTCTCTCTATGAGTCCAGGTAAAAATGACTCAATGTACATGTAATGGCTTCCCAGTCTAATTAGCATTGGTTTTCAATATTTCATCAAGATATTTACGACACATATGTTTAAATCTAGACAATGTTGTAGCTGACCTAATTTCCAAGGGCAAGTTATTCCATTCCTTGATACAAACCGTTATGAACGACTGTAACCCAATTTGTGTTCTCGCAAGAGGCTGATGAATAAAATTACTTTGGCGTGTATTGTGAGTATGAATGGTAGAATTTAAAACAAAAGCATCCTTCAAGAATGAATTATGTGCATTCAATGTTTTAAACATGAAAATCAAGCAATTTAACGTAACCAATCTTTCAAAAGGTAAAATATGTAGGTGAATAAACAATGGTAAACTTGAACTTTTATAGTCTGAATGAGTAATATATCTCACAACTTTTTTCTGAAGAACTACTAACTTATTTATATGAATTTTATATGTATTTCCCCATGCAACATTACAATACATCAGATGAGGCATAACTATAGCATTATACAAAGTAATTAAGGTTTCTTTTGGTAGATAAAAGCGCAATTTGGAGATCACACCAACGCTTCGAGAAACTTTAGTACATACATGATTGAGGTGATCTTTCCATGACAAATGATCATCTACTAAGACACCAAGAAATCGTACGTTTTGGCTTCGGTCAATGTGATTTCCACCTATTATCAATGGAGGAATATTATCAGGGATTTTTTTACCTCTTGTTCTGAAGACAACATATTGTGATTTGCTTGTATTTAGTAACAATTTATTACAACAAAACCATTCAAACGTGTTCCTAATTTCGTTATTTACAGAGGTGATTAAAGATAACATATTTTTATGATGAGCAAGTAAGCAAGTGTCATCAGCAAAAAGTGAATAAGTAAACAAACCAGACGAATTTATTATGTCATTAATGTAAATTAGAAACAACAAGGGACCAAGGACTGAGCCCTGCGGTACACCACATTTAACTTTCCCCAGTTGTGATTTTACTCCATTAACCACCACAAATTGTTGTCTATTGTGTAGGTAATTTTCAAACCACGCTAAAGCTACGCCACGGATACCATAATGCTCTAACTTACTTAAGAGAATGATATGATCAATAGTGTCAAATGCCTTTGACAAATCTAAAAATACACCAATACAATACTTTCCCCTATCGATGGCATTAATAACAGTATTGACTAAATTCAATACGCCCATGCTTGTAGAACTATTTTTTCGAAATCCAAATTGCTGGGGAATCAAGACATTTTGCAATTGAAGATAATCATCCAATCTTTTATACACAATTTTTTCAAGAATCTTTGAGAATATAGGCAACAAAGCAATTGGTCGATAGTTTTCTATACATTTGCAATCATTCTTTTTATAAACAGGAATTACCTTTGCTAGCTTTAATTTTTGTGGAACAATACCTTGTGACAAAGACTTATTGAAGATATACGATAAGGGATCAACAATGCTCTGTATGCAAAGTTTAACTACCTTTGGAGAAATGTCATCTGAGCCACATGACTTTGATGGATTTAGAGTTGATGCAAATTTCACAATTTCATATGGCGACGTTGGACTTAGATACATTGAGGAAGAGTGAGGTTGTACAGACAAATATTCCCTAAAGGATGTTTGGACAACAGGTATATCGTTGCTTATCTTAGAAGGCAAGTTAATAAAATATTTATTAAAATATTCAGCCTTTTGTTGATTAGACGTTAACGATAAATCATTATGGTACATTGCATTTGGAAGTGATGTTTGTTTCCTTTTCCCTAACAATTCATTTATGTGAGACCATGTCTTCCGAATGTCATATTGAGTTGACTGAAATACATCATCATAATACCTCCGTTTACTTTGGCGGACAATATTAATCAGCAGATTTTTATGATCAGTATACTTTTTCCGATTTACCTCACTTCGATTTTTTACATATATATAATACAACTTATTTTTTTGATTGATTGATTTCAGGAGACCTGGGGTAATAGATGGGTGAAAGGAACATCGGTCGTCCTACCCCTCCCCTCCCCCCAACCCTTCCAACACAAATTAAAGGCCTAAAGAGGATGTTTTTTGTGGATCACCATTTTGGCATTGCCAGTGGCAGTGGCTCTGATGTTTTGTCCCCCCCCCCCAATCTGCCGTCCAGCCGTCCAGGATGCCACTGACTATAAAGTTAGGTCTGAAAATAGAATGTAAGGGAGCAATGAATTTGCTTGGCAACAATTTAATATAGTCCTTTTTTTTCGATCCTTGAAATGAAAACTTGAAACTTTGAACATCATTAAATGATGTGAATACTAGATTCATTGCATCTTTGGTAACAAGATATCAAAAAGTTGTATGTTTTAAATTTCTTTCCATCAGGAGCAGGAGAACAAAACAGGAAGATGTCACCTCCCGTGTTTCGGTCAAGAGGGAGGCAAACGGACCATTCAAAGTCCGACTCCAACTACAACTCTTTCTACAACATCAAGAAAACCAGAATGTCAGCCAGGTATCCATTCTTGCCCAAGAAACAGATTGAGAGGAAAATCAAGCATCTCTGGGAGAGAGCATCGGCAGAGAAACGAGCAACACTGTGTCTCACATCATCGGGGTATGAATGCTTTTGCAGTCTTTGCACTTTAAAGATGGGCTTGCAGATGGAGTTCCTATGGGGAGAAAATCACATGATATGTTGATTTGTCCAGAAAGTGGGTGTAATGGTTGGGTGTATAACTGACGGGTCTTATGTAATGCGCATATAAAAAAGATCCATCCCTGGGAGGTAAATTTCTCGAAATAAAAACTTCTCCTGAACTTATCACTATTTACTCTCAGATCTAGAAGGCAATGCTCTGAACAATCCAAAATGGTTGGTGTCTTATCAATTTTCACTGCATACAAGACTTGTACATCAAATAGGAAATCCACCTAGTCTGATGTAAGCATTGCTTACCTTAACTCTTGAAAGCCCATCTTTAATGTGTAGTAAGAAAAGTGTCCAGGGTAAAGACACAAATGGTCTACCGTAACTATTCGGCTTCAATACAATTTTTATGTATTTTTGTGATTGAGGTCTTGATAACTGTGAAAAGGAGGGAATACAGGTTAATAAGTGGTTATTCATCTTGCCTTGAGGATATAAAAGAAATATTTCAGTTTCACTTTGAGTTTATTTTCATATTCACATTTCACATTTTACAAAGTGTTCACAAAATGGTTGGTAAAAACCTGAGATAATTCTATTGTCAGAGACTGAACAGAAGGTATGTACCTCATATAATTGTTTGCTTACATTATTAATTATTAATTGAATAGACTAAGCGAAAAGAAAAGTGAAATATGGAGGAGCCTAAAGTGAAAGCTATTCTTGTAAGATATAGACTCCAAGGGTAATAAGATTTGTATAGTCTTTTTAGAAAAAAAGCTAGTTCAAGTTGGAATGAGCAATATGATGTAGCTTTGCAAAATCCATAACTATTAAAAGAATGATTTTCTCTTTAATTAATTCAGAAATCAATTTTACTTGATTGAGTACTACTTTGGCCTTATCCCAAATTATGAAATGTGTATCTTGTCGTTTGGACATTCAGAATCATACCTATATTTCAAGGTATTGCAATCAATTGACTGTATATTAATATCTCTCTGATGTTGATCACTTGCAGCACAACAGCTAAATCTCCCTTCAAAGGTTCAATACTTAGAGGACTATGCAAGAAGAAAGTTCCTGTAGACCAGTTCATCCCTAATAGTGGACATCTCAGTAATGGAACCCCTGCAAATGCTGGGGGCACAGGTCCTGTGCATACTCTTCGTTCTAGCATCAGGAGCCCACATACTCAAGCGTGCGAAGAACGAAATCTCAGGTATGATAGTTTTTACAAACATGATCGTAAAGACTGTAATATGTTCGGACATGAATACTAGTAATTGTACTGTTGCTTTGTTCAACAAGCTTTCAAGAAGTTCTGAGCCATGTTTTTTGAGAGGAATGCATAAACTTTGAATACATTACTAAACTGCTCTATTGAATTAAGAAAAAAGTATTCTTTTATTCACTAATTGCAGAAGCTCTGCAAGGAAACATGTCTCTACCAGAAGAGTTAGTTTCAACTTTGAGCAGTCATCGCCATCAAGACCAACCACCAGAAGCTCCATTCTTGAACATGAGAACAAAGGGAATTCAGAGAAGATCAGGAGTGAGAAGAGCAAGATGGCAGAGGTTGGGTCACAAGGTCATTTGAAGAAGAGAAATCTCTCTCTTGATGAGGAAAAGGTGTATGAATTTGAGGACGAGGGCTCCAGGTCATGTAATCTCTCAATGAGTGAGGCTGTAGGAGGTAGGATGACACGACTAAAGCCTGCAGTGAGGGAGCATGTGTTTGATCCTGAAGAGTACAACCTTGAAAGCACGCTCAATTCCAAGACATTCAATGGCAACAGTCAGTCACATACGATAATGCCAGAACAAAAAATCCCTAAACCTCCCAAGAGAAGATGCAAGGGTGAATCTGCTCAAAAACTTGCAAATGACAAGGAAACTGGCACTGGGAGGAATGCAAATGGCCTCAAGTATCCCACGGTGAGTCAAGGAAAAGACCAAGTCAAGAGGAGGAACAAACCAAAAGGTCCTGGAAAAGGAAGGAGAGATGATATGACCTCCCCACAGGATGACATCAACACCACACAGAGCGATGACACAGGGGAGGTACCATGGATCGTGAGTGCCTGTCGAGACAGTTCCTCTGACGAAGTCCAGGATGATTCCGGAGACGATGATGATGATGATGATGAGAAGAAGGCTATCTATGAGTACTACCACAAAAGTAGCAGTGACAGCAGTACCCCAACCATGCCTTCCTTGTCTCAAGATTCTGAAGAAAGCTTGTGCAGTCCTCATGAGAATGACACCATGTTTAGTTGGGATGGAGTCTGCTTCACAAAGAAAAATGCCAGCATAGCAACAGATGCGTTTGAAAGCCAATTGTCACTGGTTTCAATGGATGCAGCTGAGGTAAGTGTTAATGACAGTATTCATAATAGGTACTAGTGGAAATGAAAGTGATGCAATTCGTAAGTTTAAAAATCCTCGGAAATTTTCAAGCACAATTATTATCGTTTAATTTGTTAAAAGAAATACATGCATTGGATGGAATCAGGGAATGGTTTAGTTCCTTATATTTTCTTGTTGACTTAAGATAAACATTGTTACAATTTTCAAAGTTCTGGAGAAATGTTTCATTTTTTTCATTGTGGGGGGGGGGGGGGGTGTGGTTCATAAGTTCAAATTGATCTTACATTGTAACCAAACAAGTAGTTTAGTATCTTTAAAGCATAAACACATTTATCCAAATTGGAAATATATTAGCCATGAACTTATGAATCTTGGATCTATTATTACATGTACGTCTGTGATGTTTACTAGCATTTCAGCAATTAATTTTCACTCTTCCAGCAAAGAGAATCTGTTAACAGCGAAATGATCAGCCGCTGAAATGTAATCTTCAGTAGATGTTAAATGATCAGAATCTTGAATAACAAGAATAATAAATAATGATAATAATAATAATTATAGCTGTTTCTTATGTAGCCCGTTATTAGTTACAATGTAACTGACCAAAGTGCTCACAGCTTTATTACCCCGGTCACTGGATTCGGTTGCAATTCTGCACATTACAGTGTACATTCTCCACTCCTCTAGGGAGCATTCACTAGTTAATCCAAACACTTGCATCATTCATTACTTGAGCATGGGTACCCTGGACAATGACCCCCCCCCCCATCACTAGTGGCACATATACTAATAGATAGGATTAAATTCTTTTCTTGGAAATATCTTACTGATCATAGGTTTTTGTGATCTTGATTAGATGTAAAACTGTTAGCATCCAAAATATAATATAATTTTCGGCATCGAGACTGTACCTGACAGTTTCCCCTGGATATTCCCCCTTACCCCCTGGAATATCCCCCCTTCCCACCCTGCCCACACACACCCACTCTTGAGTAAATCTATAGTAGATGTGAAATGAGCATCATCCTAATCCGTTCAGTGCCACAGTTACATTTTCGTATATATGTGATTTTTTTTTTCTAAATTGTAGATTTATCTCATCTCTATGGACACAAAGAAATGCTTTCTTACTTCTCAAGATTCTGAACAGATTCTGAATTGTTAAGCTAGATACAGATGTATATCATCTTGGGAAGAAATGATTATTCTAGGGTTAAATGTCACAGGGGCAGTTGTTTTGCAACCATCATTTTCATGGTTAACATTGTGAAATTTTATTAGCTTAATATTTTAATCAACTTCCTCAAATGTTTTGTTTGTTCTGCACAGGTCATGTCAGTCTCAACAGAGGCCAGCTTGTCACTGAACAGCCCTCCATCAGAATTTGGATTCCCAGGAAAACTGATGACCTCGCCTCGGTGGTCCCTGTCCCCACCAGACAACAAAAAAGAGCCTGTAGCGCCCCAGAATCGGAGGATGCATCTCAGTGATGGAGCTACTATGGAAACACCAAGAAGTACTCGACGTTGTGGTCTTGATACGGATGAGCCTCCGATGGTGATCACTTCCCCTGGGAGCAGGAAGAGGAAAATGAGAGGTCAAGGAGGAGAGGACATGGTTTCTGTGATAACCACAAGAAATACAAGAGAGAAGAGTAACCAGACACCATTATCATCAAAGCAGCCTGAGGCATCTCGGGGATATTTTTTGGTGTCATCGAATGGAAGAAATGTCTTGGCAGAGACAAATTCAAGGCCTATCAATGCAGCACCAAAGACTAACAAAACCAAACGAGAGAAGGAAGATCGTGTGCCTGCGGTGAAGACGAAACGATCTGGGAGAATCAAGGAAGGCATGAAGAATGGGTCCCAGTCAGCGGAAAGCTCCGCTGCTGAGAGAGGCGACGATGGTCTGGACTTGAGAGGTTCTCGGAAAGCACCACAAGTCACTCGCAGTACAGAGCATCATGCTCATAGGGATAATAACACTGAAAGAGGTAACAATTTGAATAGTCAATTGTTAGGTATGTAATAGGAAGAGGAAGAAAAGATTTTCCAATCACATTGGCCTCTTTGGTTCTATGGTTCTATGATTATTTTAATTTTAGCTTTTAGGAAACTTTATGAAAAGAAAAAGTGCTCTAAGTTTGTTATTTCACAATTTCTCAATATGTAAATGAATAGTTGAACAAAATAGCAGCACCTTTTAGGGGTGAAATGATGAACATATAGGATGCATTTCTGGCATTGTTGCTTGCTTGAAGCCAGGTGTACAATATAACCTCTTAAAAGGGTGCAAAGTAAATATTCAAGGGCACACATATAATGCTGCAGAATTATTATTAATGCAGCGTATTCAGTTCACCATTGCATCTCTTAGCCTCATTCACATATGACGTATTAAACTCAGCTAATTGGGAACTAGCTATTGCGTCTTCTGGTAGAGGAGTGGATTAAGTCCAGTTGACTGTACACTTTATTTTTCTTCTTATGTAGTACATACAAATTGTTGCTCTGCTCAATACAAAACAATTTTCTAGCTACCAATCGTGTTGAGATGTACAAGAAACTATTCAAAATAAGACAAGACTAATGGATACAATATATTTACCCCCTCATCTTCAGGAAGCAAGCTGAATGGGGAAGATAAAATATTTCAGAGTGATGGCATTCTTTGTGATCTTTTCCAGCCAAACATATCATCGCAGAAAAGGTATGTTTTCTGTGGCCATTGTAGTTTGGCAAGAAAATAGTAATCAATAAAGAAGTCTTATTGGGGTTTAGGGGAAATGTGAGAGATAGTAGAAAATGACTATACATGTACTATGGTTTGAATCTGATATACCTTAGAAAAATGCAAAACAAGATTATTAAAATGTTACCAAATCAGGTTTCAGAGGTCTAGATATCTGGCAGGTTAAGGCAGGAATTCTATCAAACATTACTTCAGTGGAAACTCGGTATACAGAGGTCTGATATAACAATATTCCTGATATAACAAGGTAATATTCCTGGTCCCAGCTATTTATATTCTATTGTTTTTCTAACCTGATATAACGAGATTCCTGCTATATAACAAGGTAATTTTGATGGTCCCAAGGACCTTGTTGTACCGAGTTTCCACTGTACATGTACTGTAAGACCAAAGTACAGGTTGTTAAAAGCTATAATTACTTTTCTATTAAAAGAGATTACATTTTCAACAGAAATCGAACATTTCTTCAGTCATTATTATAGTAATGAAATCACACTGAATGTTAACCATTCCTTACCTTCCTTCAAACATTTGGTGCTGCGTCCTAGATTCTTATCATTTCTGCAAAAGTCCCAGAAGAGGACGTAATATTCTGCAAGCATTGAATGTGAAAATTCAGTTTGTTTCAACTGCTTCATATTAATTTACCTTGTTCCTCCCTTCTCTCTCCATCTTCTTGGTCTCTCTCTTGCCAACTTTCTCTTTCTCGCTTTTTCTGTTTCTCTTATTATCTTTTTCTTTCTCTCTCTCTCTCTCTTTCCCTTTCTCTCTATTTTTTCTCCATGTGCGAAACCATTTGTCACTACTCCCTTGTTCCCTATCAACACAGATCATTCAACCCTCCAAGTGAGCTGGAATTCTACCAGGGTTGTATGGATCCAGTAGCAAGCCATTTGTTCCTTGAAGAAAACTTTTTTCTCTAGCATCCTCACCCTCGAGTCGAAGTGAAGTTCATATGTTGTAACGTCCCTGAAATGGTCTTTTAGGGATTGGACTAATTTAATCTACGATTTCTACCAGTTTTTTAGCAACTAACGTTATGTGTGTACATGTAAGAAGCTTTTTCCCCTTTTGAAGTGACTTCCAGTCATTCAGTACTTTGTATAAATCTAGCAATTTGTTTTCATCATGGGCACGTTCGAAGTGTTTGGTTTATTTGTGTCCCTTGCATGACCAAAACCATGGAATAAAGAACATCAAAATGATTTTTTGCTTTAGCTATAGTAGGGTTGTCAACCATCAGTTATACTGAAATATTTTATGTAATTTGTAATGTACTGGACACACTAATGTACATTGGAATTGCCCTAGTACATGTACCTCAGAAATATAAAATTTAATTGTCAATAAAAATTTCAGAAATATATCATTTCAAAAGTATATCAAATAGAAATCAGTTCAAATAAGTGTGATTGATATATCTGATGTTTCCGTAATTTCTTGCTCCATTCTTTCATCAACTTGGACTGTATATTCACTCTTACCGGATCATGATAAAGTTCATAAACAACACTGGACCAAAACACAGCAAAGTCATAGGCCCGTATTCTGAACTCCGGTTTAACTTAAACTCCAGTCTAAGTTAAACCAGAGTCTAACTAAACCCGACTTAGACTGCATGTCGGGTTTAACTCCATTTCTGTTTCTGAAAGTCCAGTTTAGTTAAACTACAGTCTAAGTCCAGTCTAAGTTAAACTGTGGTTTAGTTGCCATGGAGATGTAGTCTGCTGCTACTGCACATGCCCAGTAGAGCTGAATTTATCTTCAAGAAGGCTGAAATTTGCTTATTCCTTTCATTTTTAGGATGTTTAATCAAGAAATGTCATGAAATACTCTATACACAAATTAAAGGCATACCATTTGGCACTTCATTTGTCATGATTAGCCTACTGGAGTTTTCTGGATCATAATGAACGACTATTTAAGGTTAGGTTGGTCGGTTTATCCTACGTTATTGCATGTATTACTATATGGATACCTAGTCCTAGGGAAGATACCGAACGCAGGCACTACGCCTCTGTATTCAGCTCCTTCTTCCATTTCAAAATGGCTGGGGGGGGGGGGGGACCCGGCAAGAAACCCCCTTATTTTGCTTGTCGGATAATTATAGAGGAAAACATCTGATAACCCCTGCCCCCACTGAACAACTTTTTGAGGGCTGGCGAAAAAAAAATCATGGTAGACTCTAGATCTAAAACTAAAGTTAGATCTACATGTATCCAACAATTAGGCCTGTCCATCATGTGGGAGCAGAGCGGATCAAGGATTTTGTATTTTGAAAAGGGGCTCAAGCAATTGACACACAACAAAAACAAAAAAAAAAGCTTCAGATTTGGGGGTTGATTTCAGGGAAATAAAAAAGTTTGATGACTTAGAGTTACGTCTGACAAAGCAAAGCAAAAATGAAAAATAAAAAAATGGGGGGGGGGGGGGGGGGGGGGTGTCCGGACCTCGTGAACCCCCACCTGCCACTGATTGGTGAGGCAAAGCAACACCGTCACTTTGTAAATTTGACTAGGTCTAGATTCAGAGCAACAGGAAAGGACCCAGGCTATAGACTTCTTTATAATTTATAGCCTGAGAGATTAGATATCTATTTTGTTATGAGGCACAGGGGCCATTTTGAAAACAAAACAACAAAAACAAAAAATAAGATATACCATATCTAGATCTAGAGGTAATTAATTAAAAAACAGTTAGAGCTAATTTAGACCTATACCCTATACAGTAGGCCTACTTTTAGACCGAAAAACAAACTTGTTCGTTTCATTTCATTGAAAAGTCAATACGGTTGTACACTTTACCGGGTACCATAATTATGAACGGCACATTTTCGGAGATAATACATGTAGTACGCAATTTGAATGCATGTAATCAAGAGTTAGGCCTAGCTAGATCTACTTCAGACATCTATAGATCTAGGCCTATGTCATAGATGTATAATAAAAAGGGCACTGTGATACTTTAGAACCTGACGTTAGTTGCTACTAGCTGCTGCATGGCCTACAAAAATAATCTGGTGACAATGTATTGCCAAGTTCCTGGACTAACTTTATTATTGTTTCTCCTTTTTCCAAGACAGCATCTCGACTCTAAATACTATAGATACATGTATTCCAACGTCAGACATACTTTATAAATGGCTTTAAACAGTAACATATTAAAACATTATTAAAACGATAACAAATTAAAATGGTAACGAAGCTTTTCGATCTGCAACTCATCAGGTTATCACGCAGATATGAACAAATAACAAGAAAATCAACTAGTTATACTGAAAGCTAAACTTTATAGTGAAAGTTGTAAAGACTAAACTACGTTTGTTACTGGTCTAAGACTAAGTCTACTGTACTAACTACTAACAAGTTAGGCCTATATAGATTCTAAAAGTTAGACCCTATTTTAGTACGATCGAAGGTTGAAGTAAGATATTGGCTATAGCCTAACGTTATACCGTACGTTAGAGGTCGAGCAGAGTTGAGTTTTAACGTTAAATCTGAGTGAGTCAGCTGTCAAATTTTAAAATTGCAGGCGGAATTGCAATAATCTCTGGATCTGTTTTTCTAGTTTCGTTGATTTTTTTTTTCTGTAGCTGTAACTTCGGAACCCAACTTCCCAACAACAGTCAGCTCCGACCTAGCCTGGCTCAGCTAGCTAGCTCAGCACTGCGTGGGATGAGATAAAAGGGTATCGGTCGCGTCGGCTGGGCCGGCCGGCCCGGCTCGGGTTAGGGTGTAAAGAGCTATGCTTGCTCGCGCGCGAGCGCGGAAGATTGTTGCAAAGTCAGTTCTGCGATAATGACAGCACTTGTCATGAATACTGCCGGTAAATGTTAAATCTAACTACGATTCTAGATCCAGCTAAAAAGAAAAAGAAAAAGAAGATTTTCCTCTTTACGAAGGTAAATTTACCTTTCTCTAAGCTGGTGCCAGCAGACTTTAAAACCTTTCGTAATACCACTCTTCCGCCTCAGTTGCAAACATTATCCTGCGGTGGCCATGCATGAAGAAAAGTTAAACCGGACTTAAACTACCCTAGCTGCAGTCTAACTTTCTGTACAAAGTTAAACCACGCTTAGACCGGAGTTTAAGTTAAACCGGAGTTCAGAATATGATTTTCTTAAACTCGGTCTAAAGGGCAGATTTAAACCACACTTAGACTCGAGTTTAAGTTAAACCGGAGTTCAGAATACGGGCCATAGGGTTTAGTTTGGATGCTGGTGTATTAAATCAAGCTAGTGTGTATTTATAGCAATCTAAATTTTCATCACAATAAATACATTTAACAATATAATATTTAGTTCCGGAAGAGAAAAATAAATTGGAATGATACTTGTAGAGAATGTTTTCAGTTTTTTTATTTTCCATGTGTACTAAAAAATATATGCCAGGTGTTTTGATAGTCAGGACATGAATTATGATGAATTTTAGTGTAAATATCTGAAGAAAAGCCCAAATCAATGCTAAAATTAAGAGGAAATTGAAAAGAAACTTGAACATTCACATTTTTCCCCATGTGCGCTTCAACTGTAATCTCAGGGGTTCGCACAATCCTTGCCCACATACATGTAGCCATCTTTTGGTTTAACACATGCCTGTCGTACAAGGAACTTGACATCCTCGGCCAGAATATAAATATTTTTCACCTATCCTTTATGTAATTTTTCCACTAAGGAGGAAAAAAATCTTTAAAAGCAGCTTAGAATATGTAGTACAGTATTTATCAACTACAATCAAAGAAATCTAATGAAAGTTGTTCAGACCATACCAAAATAACAAAAAGGGTTTGCCACAGTGAATATTTCTGTCTTCTGTCTAAATTGTTCACTACCATGCAAAACTTTGACTTACATATCCCATGGAAAGTTTGCCAGTCCTGCTTCTTTGTATTCTATTGTATTTTATCCCTGATATCACAAGGTTTCAATACAAGGTAATTTTTGTGGTCCCAACGAATTTTTTGTAATGAGATTCCACTGTACTGCTTATCTAAAATTTTATGAGTGTAGAAAAGATTGTTACAAAATGAAATGTGATGTTATTAAGGGTATCATGTCTAGATCACTGCAAAGGCCAAAGTTGTCTTGTTTTAGAAAAAAATCACATTCAAAGCTGATCAGTGTTCTATGCGAGGATGAAAACATCTTGAATATTCTTTTATGATCCATTACCCTTACTGGTATACATATTTATCATTCTTTCTCTCAAAAGAGTACCATTATAAAGAACCATGATATTGTATAATATGCATAGCATGCAATATTATGCTTAGAAGATAATTTCTACACAGGATGTATCTTTTGGGCTCAAAATAATGTTACATTATTGTACTCATATGCTGTGTTTTACTGCTGTTGGTATTATAAATTTCAGGGTTTACATTCTATTGTTACTGTTGATCTTGTTGAAATATATGTTACATTTGCATGATTTGAGTTCAAAATTAGTATTCACCGTTTGCCAAAGTTACCCAAAGATTGGACTAAAATAAAGATTTCATAAAATTGAACTGCTTGTGATATTACTTATATTCTGTAAGTTGCATGCTCAATACCTAAGGATAGTAAAGTACTAATTAATATTTTAGTAGAAAATATGTAGAGGTTGAATTTTGCATAAATATATGTGAAATTGCTTTTAAAAAAAGTATTGGAGAGTTTCAAATAAAGAAAGAAAAAATTTCACAGCACTTTAAAATCCTTTTTTTTTCTGATTGCTCTGTAAATGTACTAACTGGTACGTAAAATGCCAAATCATATCTTATTATCGAGTCTTATTTTTGAATATTTTGCTCCATGTAGATGTTTATTTTGTTGCCCGAAACACTTACGGCAATTTTTTTTCTTCAGAGCCCCCCAAACTGTTCAATAGTACGCTTAACAACATAACATTAATCCAATTCCTGTTAAGAATAACTCATGAAGTGATATCGTTTGAAATTATTGATTTTATTCTACATGTATTTACATGACATTAAATATAAACAATAGTTTGTCTTACCTTTACAAACCTACATTTTGTCATTAACAATATTATGTACATGGAACGATAAAATGTCTGATGACATGAGGAAAACAATATAGCAAACTATCAAGATCCAATACCTGGGCCCATTTCATAAAACTTGTTATCAGTAACAACTGCTACATTTCTATGACAAATTTGGTCACAGCCAATCAGATGCAAGGATTTCAGTAGCTTCCAACAGCTATTGCAACTTGTTACTGATAACAAGTTTTATGAAACAGGGCCCAGTACCAGTTCCGCATTACTTGGTCTCAACATGACTTGTACATATGTATGCATTAATACAGGCAGACTAATGGGTTGTTGCAAGAAAGTTGCAATCGATTGCAAATTGTAAAGCAAATTAGAACAACCATTCTGATTGGTTCAGGGTCTGCCCATTCAAGAAGATGCGCTTGCAACAATGATTTTGATTGGTCAGTACCTCATCAGTCAAAGAACAGGTTGAGTTCCGGTCAAGATAAAAAATAACCATTTCTGTGTACAGTGCATGAGCTTTTCAGCAAATATGCAGTCAATGTCTTATCATTTTGATGCTTCCAAAACCTCACAGTATACACCAGTTCTTATGTAGACATAATCGGCCTTTCCCAATTGCTTTGAGACAATTTCTTTCACAATGTAATAGCATGACCAGAACTCGACTTTATCTTAAACCTGGTTTAAATTAATAGTCCACTGAGATATGGAGTGCCCAGTCTCAAGCAATTTAGTCTACAAATTACTGGCAATCTGTCACCAAATGAATTAACAAAATGAATCCAGCCATGAAATCAAAATGACAAATTAACTTCATAATGACATGATTTTATTATGTTCATTTAGTTACAGAATTTATGGTTACGTTTTAAGTGATGAATAATAACACTAGTTGTTTCTTACATAGCACCTTACCACTTGGTTGACACTTGGAGATTCACAAATAATTGAAATAACATTTGGAGTTTAAACCTGGACTAACTTTACTATGCTTTTCTGAAATCTCGGTCAATCTCTCCCAGGCTACATGTACAATTATGAAACAAGAGTAGAGTCAACCTGTGGCTTTTCTAATTACAAACAATGGTTGGCTCCAAGTCCTAGTTTCGTTTGATGGGGGAAGGGGGGGGGGGGGGGCTCAATCTTCCGTAAATCAAATGTAAAAGCTATTTTCTATCTAAGTTTAGTGAGAAAGTGTTCTCTTGTTAGTCTCAAATTAAAATATGATATTTAAAAGAAACAAAAACAACCCACAAAAAACATAGATATTATCTTGTGTCAAAACTTTCATAAAACACTGGACAGTCTGGTTTCAATATTCATTTGTCTAATAAACTACAAATGATATTTACATAAGTCGTGATTCAAACTAACCTTTTTCAATTTTCTTTCCATACTCTTCTGATGAATTAGCTTTATCATTTTGACTAAAATCCCAGTCACACTAGAAATATTGATATAATACAATCAATGAAACCCACAAGCATCCATGTTCATTAGTTATTGCATGAGAACTTAACATTTCAAGAGGTGAACAATACTGCTTCTTACTGATACAGTTTATACAGGAATAACATACTACCCTGTATCTACTTGTACTGCTTTATGTGGTAATCCATGGGGCAAGCAAACCAAGTTGTTTTGAGATTAAATTGAGAAGTGCTTCAGTAGATCAGCAAGGAAGCACATAAAACTGCAGCATCTTAGAAAAGGAAAGACATCTGGCTAATTATTGCTCATCTTTCCCCAATCTAAGACTTTTAACCGAGGCAGGCATACATCCGAGTTGAAATTATGATAAAGGTGCATCCTTGCCTCCATTAGCTCAGTCCTAGATGGGTGGGTAAAGGTGACTCTAATTGGACAGACGCTGCCTTTAACCCCCCCCCCCCCTCCAATTCAGTGCATAATACCTCAGTCACACTGCCAAATTCTTGACCATGCGGGGAAATGTAAGTTTTTGTTTGGTCTGTTGTCAGTCTAGGGTCAGTCTCGGTGTGACAGAGGTATAAACTTTCTTATAATCCTTCACGACAAATATCACTGGATGTTCTTTTAACAATGATGTGTTACTTCATGAACTTACAGAGACAATGAACATTTACGACTACCTAGGTACAGCAGAAGTGGCTGGATTGCATCTCAGGACAGATTGCACTCTTTCACCTGGGCTCTGGAGTGTAGACCTTTGGTACCTTTGTATTGTTTGCTATAATGTCTATTTCCTTTTACTCTGGAGTATGGTTGCACTTTGAAGGTGATGACTACACATCAATCTGCATGGGATAAAATAAAAATGGAAAACATGATTGATAATGGCTCGAGGAAGTGAATAATTGTATATAATATGTGCAATTATTTCCCCTAAAAATC
Source organism: Heliocidaris erythrogramma (assembly GCA_025617745.1). Taxonomy (NCBI): domain Eukaryota; kingdom Metazoa; phylum Echinodermata; class Echinoidea; order Camarodonta; family Echinometridae; genus Heliocidaris; species Heliocidaris erythrogramma. The sequence goes on from CM046867.1 coordinate 18,946,564, forward strand.
TGATCTTTAACCTGTTAACACTCAAACAACTCTAAATCACCCTTCCTTTTACTTCCTCACTGTCTCATGCGCTCATACACTTTTGTAGGAACTATACACATGAAGCAGCACAACTGTCTAGTGAAGTGCAAGCTCATGTTCGTTGATCTGTATTGAAAACTCTGTTACTTTGGAAGAGTTATGCATATCAGCCTGAAACCAACCAACAGATGCAATGTTCAGGTTTTTGAGGAGAAAATGGCATAAGTGAATGTGTAATATTTAGGTGTTGGTGGGTTAATGACTCTCAAAGTACTTAGCAAATGATTATGTGAGATACCATACCACAAAACATATCAAGTTTCATAGCCTCTTAGTGAAATAACTTATATCGCGAATTCAAAGGCAGAGCAGTAGCGTAGATATTACTAATGATTTTGTGCACACAATTTATCAAAGTTCCTTTGAAATGAGGCTTTTTTTTTGAGGGGGGGGTGGGGTAGGGATGGTGATATTTCTAGACTTACATTTCTTTTTACTGCTACCAAATCCAGCAAAGCCCATCATGGAGGCCATGTCAGGATCCATTCCATCTATCCCTCCATCATCAGCTCTCCTTTTCCTTTCCTTCCTCTTCTCTCTCTGGTATGCCTTGTGCTTTTCCTCCTGCATTAAAAATATAATAATAATGATAGTTCTATGGATTTCAAATCTATTCCTACCACTCCAATCAAAAAGAAAGAAAGAAAGAAAGAAAGACAAAAACACCCCACACTATCAAACAGTAGGGTGGGGAGTAAAAGAAGGGAGAAAGAGAGAGAGAAGAGAAGAGAAAAAGAGAGAGAGAAGAGAAGAGAAAAAGAGAGGGGTGTGGGAGAAGGGGGAAGGAAAGAGAGAGAGAGAGAGAGAGAGAGGTTGGAGAATGAGCATTTGAGAAAAATGAAAGAAAACTTGGTTCTTAACATGAGGAAGATCATTACAAATATTTGGTGTTTTTTTGAAAAATCATAATTCAATCTATATGTCCATAATTTAAAAATAAAATCAAATTGGTTACACCAGTATACAGCTCTCTAATCCCATCATGTTTACATTGCATAACTGAGTGGAAATCACCCTACCAAAAAAAAAAATGTAAATGTCAGCTAACAATCTGGAACAAATCAGGAACAAATCTGGTCAACATGCTTCTCTTCACCTGATTACATGACGATGATTTATACAATGCACATATTCATTTTTCCTTTGGAAGAATTTCTATTTCATCTACATCAAAATTTGTTTTATCACACAGATATGCCCATGCAAGAGACACTCTCCATTTATAAAATATGATAAAGCATCAAAGTACCTGTGGTAACTCCTCATTGGAATGCATGGCATGCACAAGTTTGATACTCATATACCCACCTCTTCTTTGAGTTCTTGTAGCCTGGCTTCAAAGTCATAGTCCTTTTTCTTTTCTTCCACTTTCTTCTTGTTCATCTCAAACCGTTTCTTGACTTGATCCAAGGATGACCTCTCCACGTTCATCGACATCCCTAAATTTCTTTGATCTGTAAAATATAAGAAATAAAAAATTGATGACGATTTGAAGGTATCTTAGGCAGTGCATATCATAATTCAATCACTTCTTTATCATCCAGCATAGGACATTAACTTAACATAATGGGGGGGGGGGCAATTATTAGAGTTGACTACCCCATAAACCAAATTTGGGCCTTATGCAATAGTGGACCATAACAACTTTGTTGTCAATTCTCGCATGAAAATGTTTCTGGTTTTACAGTTCAGTAAAACCTGCTCTAGCAAACACCTGTATAGAAAGACCACCTGTCTATAAAGACCACAGTTTTTATTTCCCTTGAAAAGTGTTTCTCATTCAAACGTGTATAATAGGAACCTGTACATAAAGATCACCTGCTCATAGAGACCGCTTTTCTTGTCTCCCTTTAGCAGTCTTTATACATGTATACAGGGTTCACTTTATTTAAACCACTCACAAAACTTGCAAAAGTTTCTTGGACAAAAAGCTTACACTTCTTCAGTATACTATAGATTATTAGATATTTTCAACAAATAGCCTACGTTTTTTGCCATTGATGTGATCCAGGAAGTTGATGGAGTCTTTGACGACACAGTCACAAACATCGCAGTAGTACCCGCCCATCTGTGAGGAAGGTGTTGTCTTGGTGATCACCTGGGACTTTCCCAGCTTCGAGTCAAGGTCAACCTTGTATTCACGCTGTTTGAGAAGGTCCCGCTTGACTGGTGGCTCTTTTCTTCTCCTCTCTGCAGAACAAACATTGCAGAAATAGTAGTTATCAATGTAATCATTTTCATGTATGCATGTGTAGATAAGAGAATAGATGCTGCTCACAACTTTACATATAAAGAATTCAAAAGGGCTTTTAAAAATATATAGCATATTTGAATAAAAAGGCTACCATCTGAATAGAAAGACCAATTTTTTTGTTTTACTTGAATGGTTTTTAAATAGAGCTGTACGAAGATGGCCCATACACACACCCTGATCTGTCTGTTAAAAGATACAGACATTTATTTACCCTTATCTCATTTTATTTTGCAGCGGTGTTTTGGTTCATGGGTGTAATGGCCTTCATATGAAATGGTATTAAATTACCTTTCTCCGCTTGAGCCTCCAGCTCCTGGTCGAGACGTTCCTTTGCCAGCTTCTCATACTCATCTCGGTCCCACTTCCTCCTGTGATCCTCAACACGCTAAAAATGTTACAAAGAGATGAAGATTGTAATTTACTCTCGTCCTTTATTTTTACTTGTCTGTTCCTGCCACTTACATGTTAATGATAATAATAAAAATACAACATATATAGTGCATAACATGATATAACATCAATAGCCCTATAGGCTATATGCTTCAAAAGGGTTTGGATATTAACTTGGCTTTTAATAGCTCCAGCAGCCGTTATAAGTGCACAGCGCATTTCCTTTCATGTACCATTTAACACATGGGTTAAGAGAGACGACTGGAAATAAGATGCTTGTCTAAAGGCATACACAACAGGATAAAATTTGAACCCTCTAACTGTTGATTAAGAGTGCAATGAATGAACCTCTATACCATCATTCTCTTACTTATGCTAGTTTTGCATTTCTTGTCATTGTTTATTTTGTAATTTTGCTGTCTCTTTGTTCAGGTATACCCACATTAAACTGTGCTTTTGGGACAATGCCTCCTTCATTTATTCATATTTCTTTGTATACGTACATTGATTTATGATGGAAATTAACAACATGTACATGTACTTCTTACTATTCCTTATTCTTACAAGAATCCTCTACAAAAGTCTGGCACTCTGGGAATATTCACATTACAAGATGCGAGTATACAAGCGACTATACATTTTCAGTTTGTATCTTGTCATTTTAAGTACACTGTAATATTTCAAGGTTGTAGGCTTCCACCTTCTCTCAGCTAATTTCCATTTGGTTGGATTGCCATGACAGCAACGGAGGGGACTTTGCAGAGTGCAGGATAATAAATCTGCCTTGCCTGAAAATCTTCATTTATTACTTTTTATTTACACATTAAACTGTTTTTTGCGAGTGGTCGTGATTCGCAAAAATTTCATGCCGCAAAATGATCAAATCACAATTGAAACATAAAACTATTGCATTTTGTGAAAGTTTTTGGTTTTACAGTATTTAGAATCTTAATTTTGTTTTAACTTATTCAATTTATTGAATTTTAAAAAAGAAATTGATGTTCTCAATGACAATGAAAGAGCTCTGATGACCACAAAACTAACAAAAAGTATGACTTTTACTTTTCAGTTAGAGCTCAATAAAAAAGGTCATGAAGGTATAGTGTTTGGACACTATTTGGTCAGCATGGTCGAATTTTACTTTTAGTATTTTGTAATTTTTGTATTTCAGAAAGAATCTGACTCAGGGTCTGAAATCTAGTCTATAGATTCATTTGCAACTGATTGGTGCCATTTCATATCAGGACAGCGTTTCACAAAACTGTATATATGTGGGCAATTCCATGAAAAATGTTCACTTTAGTAAAAAAATGAAGTTTGCAATTGCACTTAAACTCTCAAATATTCTTGAAAAGTAATGTATAAATGTTCATTTTCCAATAGACAAATCATTAAACTGACAAATTTTCGTATTTTTTTCCACCAGTGAAAATCTAATATGATGTATCGCAATAACACAAAAATGTGGCTATTTTTGAAGAGTTTATTCTTCCTGTCTCTAATGAAGGCCTAAAATCTACTGGAGGTCTCCTTCAACTTTTAAACAGTAGTTCAGTGTACATATCAACAGAAAATCACAATGAATGTTTATATCATTCATCAATTTTCGAGGCATTGATCCTCAAAATTGTGTGATTTCTTTATCATTAGAAGTGTCATGTCCGTTACGTTTTTCACTTGAAGTTTTCATAGCCAACAGGAAATTTGTATTTGGTTACTGTAAATTCAGTTTCTATGTTAGAACTAAATCCCCTTACATGTGTAGCAACCATTTTTCCTTACCACTGTCAGTTTTCAAGCAAATGGCGTAACGGACATGACACTTTATATACGACAAGTGGCAGAAACCACATTGTGGGCTCCATTTAATAGATTGATTATTATTTTCAATTGCTTGAGGATAGTGGGATGTTTCTAGATACTAGTGACTCATAAATATAAATCTGCTTGTTATATTTAAGACACAACAACAAGCAGATTTTCCAGTTTACCCATGGAAGTCTGTAGATTTCAGATGATCTTGCTAGCCCTGTTATGTAATCCCATTCCAACATCTTGATCATGATTGATGACCAACATGCAGCAGCAGGTATGTCCCTGTTTATTTACATAGTGGATTACTGAAGCCAAGACAATGCAGTTCCACTATTGGCCATCTCCCTAGCACTTTTCCATGATAACTTAGACCTCATTTCATAATGACACTGGTTTTGTGGAACTGCTTTAGTGCATGTTGCAGATACATGTAGTTAACTTTCTTTCTTTAAAACTGATGTGAATCATTCAGGACATTTTCATGATATGTTCAAACTTTTGATCAGGTCTGGTTCATTAAGTTTTCTTTGCCTCAAAGCTTGAGACGTGCTCTACTTTGTTGTATGTTGTTGTGGTACTCTAAGCATTATATTCCATGCATTGTAGTATAGTTGTTAGATCACTAAAACCCTGCAAAAAAGAACTTAGATGTGTTACTATTTAACATTTGGTAGTAGTACTGAGCTGTTAGTTTTGTCTTTTTTATGCCAAATGTTTTTTTGAAAGAAAGAAGTGAAGATATGGTTCACTTCACAAGGGTGTCATGTCCGTTACGCTAGCATATTAATACTATCTGAGAAATATTAGCCTATAAAGGAGAAAACACCATAGCATCAACTAATAATTTGTTCTGTTTTGGTATGGAGGGTAGTATTAACTAAAATGTATCATAAATTGTAGCTAGCTGGTGCAGAAGCAAGTTTGCTTTATTTTTTATATCTTGTGTAAACATTGAAAAACCAACCCTTCTAAAATTACAGAAATATATGAGATAGTACAGAATACCAGTTATGATGTGTGTCCCTATCTTTCAACCTTACTATATGAACAATAAAATATCTGCCATATCTCGTAATAAAACAAATATGTCCGCTCACAAAAAGTGGACAAAACTGTCATGTCCGTTACGCTACATTCTGAGCTATAAAAAAAGAATGCAATGTAAAACTAATCTCAAACATGAATTTATGATTACAGCATGACTTTAAGTTTTAATTAATACCCAAACCAGGTTCATTCTATCCCAAAACTCACAGGAATTTTCATAATAAAAAGTAGGTTAAAAAGCCTTGTCCATTTTGTGTCATGTCCGTTACGCTCACAACGAGTGCATTTTCTCCACAACCGTTCAATAAAATGATGTGAAATTTCATGAGTATATCCCTGATAGTCAAATGTGTCTGATAAACTCAATAAAAATTGTTTGGAGACTGCCAATTCTATTGTGTGATGTTTTGAATTACAAAAAACTGTCTGAATGTCATGTCCGTTACGCTGGAATTGACCATGTACAAGTTCACAGCACAGGCATCCCACTGGAACACATGTACAGATATAATAATATCAACAAGCGTTTCAATGGGACGTCAGCGAACTTGTTGTCAGTTTCGTGAAACAATGCCCTGGGCCTGGCCCCTGGCTATTATGCCATGGTTATGCCCCGGGAGTAGCCAGGATTGGCTTCGTGAATGTAAAAAAAAAAAATTGGCTATACGCCTTCTACATCACGAAGCCAGGCGTTCTTACCCAGCAATCTAACTGCGCACGGGTTAGCAGGACTGGAAAATGCCCTGAAATATCACTTTTCTGATAACTCTCGCGACCGACAGCTCCTTCACCACAGCGTATCCTCCTAGGAAAACGTTTAGAATTAGAATGTCTTTTTGATCGTACGTATTTTTACCAAAAAATCCAAAAAAGATTGTAAGAAATTTCCGAAAACTCGCCAGTGTTTGTGTGTATCCATGCCTCCTCTTGTCATGCAGATAAGGCATGACAATGGATACACACAAACACTGGTGAGTTTTCGGAAATTTCTTACGATCTTTTTTGGATTTTTTGGTAAAAATACGTACGATCAAAAAGACATTCTAATTCTAAACGTTTTCCTTGGAGGATACGCTGTGGTGAAGGAGCTATCGGTCGCGGCTGGCTTCGTGATGTAGAAGGCGTATAGCCATTTTTTTTTTTTTTTGACATTCACGAAGCCAATCCTGGCTACCCGGGAGGGCCACTCAGATATATGGGTGTACACATGCGCGTCCAAGAAAACGCGTAAAAGGGGTCCTTTTTTCAGGTAGAACGCGTAACGCACGTTACGCGTTAAGGGGTCCAAAAATGCTGATTTTCAACAAAAAAAGGGTGCTTTTGAATAATCTGGCCGAAGTCAAACCTGTTTAGGGGTGGTTGGATGATGAAAAAACGCGCAAAAATCCTTGTTTAGGTGTCTTTTTTCATCCAAGTATAAAACCTGTTTAGGGGGTATTTTGAAAATGGACACGCATGTGTACGCTTATATATCTGAGTGGCCCCCCCGTTATGCACAGTGCCTGTGTTTGAATTAGTCTCAAGGTTCAATAGAAGGGATCTTAAGAACATTTTGCCTATAAATATATCGTGGTTGAGGAAACCACTTGTTCGTTGACGTTAGGTTAGCACGCATAAATAAAGTGCAGTCTATGGACAGGGAATGACAAATGAGGAAACCAATGCGTGTAATGGTAATGCAATAAAGCCCTGGCTTCTGTCACTCATAGGTACACGCCATTGCCGACTGTGTAGTAACGCAGCCAACACACATCCCATACCTAAACTGCATCACTGTGCATTTTTGGCTATATTTAATTGAATATAATATATTACAGTTTACTTACATCCAAAGAATTATATTGAATAATAGATGATTAAAACTTACCAGGTTGTTTTGTGACCTTTGAAGAGGGTTTCCTGAAATTTTGGGTCCTTTTTGTCGATAACTGCTATCGAGACTGTCCCGTCAGCATCCAGTTTGTATTTTTCACGATTATGATGAAGGGAGCCCTCAGCGCTCGTAGTAGTACCGGCGCGATGGGTTCGTCGATCTCCTACGAAGACCTGAAAGGGCCAAACTGACGACGTAAAAAAAGAAAAAATATTCCGTACGTACGTAATAATTACTACGTACGTACGTAATATTTTTTATTTTTTTACGTCGTCAGTTTGGCCCTTGCAGGTCTTCGTAGAATAGCTTGTGTGCGTAACATTCTGCGTACGTATCTACGGTGCGTAACCATGTAGAGCGGCCTCACTAGTGCGCAACATTATTGAGAGCAGTCGTGATCCGTATGGAGATGTGGGTAACAACACTCCCGGGTACATTTCTGTAAAATAGTTGGTATTTTCTGTCGCATGTACTAAAGGTATGGGGGGGAAATAAGATAAATATTTTAAATACTTGCTTTCAAATTCAGCCCTTAAAAATCTCACTCCAACCTCAAATGGCCGTTAGGAAGAACTTTTGATATTTACAGCAAAATCCAAAGTCAAAATCTTGTCCAAAACCGGAGAAATCCCCGCCGATTTGTTTCGCGATCGCGTGTTGTTTACAAACTGCCGATGTCTTAGACTAAAATCGGCCAATATAATTTTTGTCCACGAAGAAACTCGGGATCGCAAGGGCACATCGATCTTTACGATCGCGCACACAGAAAATCGGAACTTTTCCGTGTACGCCATAGGGACCGAATTTTTGAGGACAAAACTCTTTTGGGGAGATGTCAGCGCCCGCGGCGACCAGGAAATGTACACAATGACTCCGATAGCTCGTTTCGCGAGAATCAACAGTAAATTGAGGATTTCATTTTTGTAAATATCTTTTCCAACATTGGTGAGTTGAATTTATTGTATTTCTTGGATATTTTGGGGTCGGTTTTTGAAAATTAAATGCCGATTTTGAGTGAATATTGTTGACTTTTGTGCAGTGGTGTTTTAAAAAGATGAGGTGTATGACTGCCTACATTATACACACGAAGTATAGGAATGTACCTATGAGTGGGTAACAAGTACCAAAAAGAGGGCTGTAAATGTAAGTTTTTATAACTTTCTACATTTTGTATCTTAACGAACTGATAACTTAAAATCTAAAGAATGATACTTAAGTATCAGTTTGCCCACAAAAACATCAATTTCAAACAAAATTACATCTGTATCCCCAATACCCAGTATACACACATGTATATGATTCTAATGGTCAATATGACCATTGCTTGCTGATGTGGCTTCTGTGCCAATAAATATTTCTTTAAATTAACATATGAAGTATAATAATGCCGGCCTTCTCGTGAAATAAGCCACCGGTCATCGAGTGTGTACACACACACTGCCGTGTACAGAGTAAAGTCACTCAATTCAATGGAGGATGTGACTTGTGAGCCCTCAATAAGCATTACACGCAATAAACTGCATGTACATATACAAAGTGAATGCGGGGTGGCTTATTTCACGAGAATGCCATAATGCCGTTATGGGCGATTAATTCCACACAATATGGACATCCCATCAACAAATCACACTTCAACATAGCTTACAATTACATACACAGTCTCCAGCACGTGGGGCCACAATAAAAATGAAATGTTTTTGAGACATCACCACACTACGACGAGTTGATGAAGAAAACGTAACCCAGGCAAGTTATACAGTATATTCATGTCACAATCATTATATAAGCCGGAATTAAGTTCAATATCATATCTACTTACCGAACCCGAACTTGTTCCAGCGTAATTCATCGCCATTTTCGTATGATTTCCGAGTGAAATGCGCAAATTAATCTCGCAATTAATCTATTGATCTTTACTCTAGAAACCGAAGTTAAGTGTACGGTACCTTCGCATTTAAAATAAAAAATGAAATTTATGTATCCTAATCTTTTTGATCGATTTGCCCTTTCCGCCCCGTTTCCATGAAATGTGCAAACTGGTTGTATATTGCAATTCTAATTTCTGATTCAGTTTATTTCTGATGTATAATAAATGAAATAGCAAAGATATCATGCTTGCTCTTTATCGATTTTCCCTTTCCCCCCATTTCCATGAAATGGGCAAACTGGTTGTCATTAGAATTGTAATATTATTACAATTCTAATATCGGATTGTTTAGTTTTGATGTATAATAAATGAAATAGCAAAGACATCATGCTTGCTCTTTAATCACCTTTCCATTTCACTGTTGAAACCTAGGGTCTACATTTTTCTTCTCTTTTTTCAATTGAGTGTTTTTTCAGGAAGTATTTTGTTTCCTGTCTAGGTAAATTATCTAAGGCCTGATGCTATTTTGATTCATACAGTTCATAAAAATAATCAAAAACTTCCAAAGAATGTCATCAGACCAAATTTATACCTGAATAATTCTTTGATAAGAAATGTAGTAGATCAAATAGGTCTACAGGTACAATGATGTAAATTAAAATGATTGCCTTCAAGACATATAAAATGTTGTACACTCCTCATATCACTTTTTCCTTTTCAATCTGTAATGACATTTAAACATTAACACTAATATTTGTAATTAATAATGTTTACAGCATTTTGCGAACCAATAATGGAAAAGGATGCAAACTGAAAACAATCTACAAAAATCACCTCTAATGCAAATAAGTCATAAATCTCACTTCTAAATATGCACAAACACACAAATTTGCCACTATGTAAAGCAATGTGAATAAACAACACAAAATCATCAGTTTCATGGCTCTTTTATTTTTCAATAGGTAATTTTGTACATGAATAATGCCTCGTCATACAAATCCATCAGACACCAACTCTCCATTTTTCAAAATCAGACATTTGTCGCGTATAAAACTTAAACTTTCACAAATTTTGCGAGTGGTCTAGACTTAAGAAACTCAAGCTGCACAATCATTCAATCATCAAATAGAATACTTCAATTTGCAAGATTTTCTCCCTGCAAAGTCAGCCGTCATCTTAAATTCAACACAGCAGGTTCAGGTTTTACAGAATCAATGAAGATCATGCCTACATATATACTATCATAAACTTTATCTCTTAGATTGCAAATATAGTCATTATAAAAATTCTCTGATGGAGAGAACATTGAGAAATGCAGTACATGTATACAAAAGACATTATATATAAAAAGCCTTACAGTGGAAACTTGTGAGATAGAGTTCCGTTACATGATTCCTGGGCCCCAGCTGTTTCATAAAACTTGTCATCAATGACAAGTTGCAATAACTTTTATAAGCTACTGAAATCCTTGCATCTGATTGGCTGAGAGCAAATTTGTCAGTAAAAATCACTGACAAGACATTTGATGAAACGCCCCCCTCATACATGTATAACGAGATATTTTGCTGGACTCTGGTTTTAATGTTCTTTTGTTTTTTTACCCTGATATAATACATTCTTATGGTTCCAAGGTCCTCGGTTATAGTGAGGATCCACTGTATAAGTAAATTTTTTAAACCTTCAAAAGCTTGGGATTAGTTCCATTAATTCATTCTACAAAAAGGTTTGACAAAATTGAGGGCAAACCCAAGGTAGTGTCCCATACATATTGAATGAAATAAGAGATTGTGTTTTAGATGACCATGGACATGCCAAAGTATAAAGTAAAATGATACTTTTGATGTCAATTCGTTCCTTATTTATCAAACTGCAGTACACATTGGACATAAAAGATCAAAAATCTTAGACTTGCCCATGAACAGAGTAATGGACATCTCTTATTTCAAAGAATAACAACAATATGTACCCGGTCCGGTACACCACAAGACTGCCATCTTTAGTTCACACAATTAAATTTTAAGCCTTGTGGGTATTTATTTTTTTAATACTACACTTACATTTTGTATGATTTCCCTTTATATAAAACTGCTATGAGAATTTACAATATCTTTGCATAAATTTTGCTTTGTGAAGCAAAAGTTGAATGAAATAAATAATCTTTATGCATGAACATTTGCCAACATGGATGTATACTAACTATTACATTACTAATATCCCTTTGCAAAGTTTGCCACAATGATTTAAAGGGTAACAATCACCAAAAAATATTTTTTCTATATGTTTAAGAGGTTCCATGTCGTTACACTATATTCAAAATATGGGCTTCAAATATCAATTATACGAAGAGACATTGCAATTTTAATTACACTCTCTCTAAAAGCAACTAGTGCGTAGACTACTCAACGCACCCGTACATGCACACAAAGATAAGGGCTCACGCAGAACCAAACTTGGAGTTCGGTTCCGCGCGAGCATTTTCATGTTATCCTTTATTTCCTTCATACTCCTTAACTGTTGACCTATAGAATGCCAGATAAAGTTCTTTGAGGTTGATTTTATACTTTCTAGCTGTACATAATTAATTTTTTCAGGTGATTGGTACACTTTAAAATTGTTGACAAATTCAATTTTGACTTCTAAAATACATGAAGTTTAATGTAATAGTGTGAAATCTCTTCAAGCTCTCTGAGACATTGTATCCCTTGTACAAGCTCCCTTTCCCCCTTCAATCCCTTCAGTAGTTTTTATTTTTCATTAGAATTAAATCAAATTTACTCCTACAAAATGTAACGTATACCTGTCATGAATGACACTGAAACATATAATTCTTACTTTTCCACAATTAAAAAAAATAATAAAATATGGGTCTAGTTTGAATGAAGCCTACGGATCTCAATATCCATAAGACTTACAACTTATACAATCTAAATTTTATGCAGAAGTCATATAACCAGTTCCTTTTTAAGTCATATAAACTTAGTAACAGTTTCCACACACCCATGTCAGATAATGGACAAATAGTGCATGGCATAGGCATACATTATCAGTAATATCTATAATTTAGTCAATTTAATTTGGTCGTTGATACATGTACTGGTAATTCATAATTTCTGCAGGGGGGGGGGGATTCAACAGGACCGTTACATTTACATACAGTGTGCAAAACATATACAAACCTGCATAACATAAAATTGTCATGAGCTAAATCTTGAATGAAAGTTCCCTTTTTTATTATTTTCTTGTATTGATATAGTGTTTCATGGGCTGAACCATTATAATCAGGAATGAACACATTCCCATTTTGAACATGAGGAAGAAAGAGACGAGCTCTTTCAGTTCAAACATACATTGCATATGTGTACAAGATTTAAAGTTGGGTAGAATGCAGCACCTTCTGCACCAAAAGGGAGTACCATGACTTAGTTTATAATGGAGGGCACTTAAGCAATTCTTAATTCACATCTTTTCCAGGGGGATTAAAAAAAAAAATCATGCGAGCAGTTTAACATGGGTAGCAGATCTTCTACCATTCCATGGGAGAGTGGTGATCCTTTCACTTAATGACTTCTCCAGACAAGCATATGCACTGTTGAGCATAAGACATGGTTTTTCTACCAGTCCATTGTAGATTGGTGATCATTTATCTCAGTATTTCTCCAATGACTTCTCCATAAAAGCATGTAACCTGTTGAGCATAGGACGGGGGTCTTCAACCAGTCCGGCAGCTATCATTCCATTATCGTATATCTGGAGAAAAGCAATGAGGTAGTAAAAGACATTTGCTAGAATTACATGCTGAGTCTATCATATTTTCAACAATATATATAGTTCAGGTTTAAGAAAGTGTATAACACCCAAAATGAAGTCCCATGGGATGTGATATTATCCAAGTTTATGTCATTTCTTTGGGATATGATATCACCTGTTGAGAATCAGAAGGGCTATGTTAAAGTATATGAGTTAATGCCCTTCTAGCACCAAACAGACAATATGTGATACATTTTTCACAACCTCTAAAGAAGAATTAAAAGCGAGAGCCGTCAATTTTTTTTTCAACAAAAATAGTCACCATTACTCAGATCACACACCTTTGAAAACTAGAAATCCTAACAACCCATGAGCTAAATCAAACTTATGTATGCAAAGGGGTGTCTTGAAAAGGAGCTCTTACTAAACACATTTGATAGTCTAGGTCTTAGCATAATTAAAATCACATATTTATCAGAACTGTCACTTAAATCAAGACTGTAGTGAGAACCAAAGAAGAAAACAAATTATCTAAAATATAATTTTGTTCTGTAAGAGGATACGTGTACCTGTTCTGCAAGCATCTTGGCTAAATCTGGATCAGCCGTTTTCAAGGCAAACAGTTTCTTTACAATGGAATGGCTGCAAGGAAACATACAATTTGAAAATATAAAAACTTAATCCATAAAAAATAAGAAGATGAATATATAATAAAATAAGAAAAAAGATGAATGCGACTGCGTCTCCTATATGCCTCCGCCTAAATTCAGTTGATGGCTCAAACTGTTCTAGAAATATTTGATAACGAGGCTAAAAACCAGTAATTTCATGTAATTTCATGTAAATTGACCTCTGTGACCTCTGACCTTTGACCTACTTACCCCAAAATCTAATCAGTTCATCTTTCTATGGGGATACATACTGGTACCAAGTTTGAAGTTCTTACCTCAAATAGTTCTTCAGAAATCGCGGTAACGGTGCTAAAAACCAAGAATTTCATTTAATTTCATGTAAATTGACCTCTGTGACCTCGTTATCCCAAAATCTAATCAGTTCATCTTCGTATAGGGAAACATACTAGTACCAAGTTTGAAGTTCTTACCTCAAACAGTTCTTGAGATATCGCGGTAACGGTGCTAAAAACCAAGAATTTCATGTAATTTCATGTAAATTGACCTCTGTGACCTCTGACCTTTGACCTACTTACCCCAAAATCTAATCAGTTCATCTTCGTATGGGGATACATACTAGTACCAAGTTTGAGGTTCCTACCTCAAATGATTCTTCAGATATCGCAGTAACGAGAAGTGGGACGGACGGACAACCCGAAAACATAATGCCTCTGGCACCCACCTTCGGTGGGCGGAGGCATAAAAACCCATATATAACATCAGCATATATTCAAGAACTTTACATGGTAACAGTTCACACATAAGTTTCGGTCTGACTCTAGTTCTCACTGACAGAGTACAAAATGAGGCACACTTCTAGTTCATAAAAAAAATCTCTTACAGTTCTTTCGTTGGGAAAGTGCAATTTTGTTAACTCTTTCTATTAAAAGCGAGGAATTTCACAGTCAAAACTTAAATTGATACTGAATTTGAGCATCCTATGCCAGTATTATCAGTGCTGGTATGTAGGAAAAGTTAAGAACACACAGGGGCTCAAAGTGATTTTCCCCCATTTGTATTCCTCTTATTTTTTTCCCATTTGATCATTTGCTGCTTCCATATAGGTTGAACCATACAGTTATCATTTCTACTATTACTGTTACTCTTACTACATGTATTACTATTACTGTTTAAAACATACTTTGTAATTGAATGCAAAGAAGGGGTCTATTTGGTTCTGTGAACACTGGGTTGCCTGTAAATATAAGAAGCCCCTTAAGAAAGGACAAACTCATGGTATACATCTTCAGAACATCACCGTGATCTTGGATGCGTTTCAGAATGGTTCTATTATTACCTTCCGTTGAGCTCTAAGGTTGGTTGAAGTAATTGCATCTTTTCCTCTTCACTGCGATTCTTCATGGCTGTTCTGAGAAAGTGTCTTGCAGCACCCATCTCAGCTACTGTGATCATAGCAGGATACTGTCCAAGTCTCTGGGTTACCTAATATCACAAACACAAATCAAATATGTTAACAACAGAGCCTAAATCTAATCCATTGTGTGCATTGATAAGAGAAATGTTTTTAGGGTTAAACATTTTCGTAATTCATTTTCTGTTTGTTTGTTTGTTGTTGATGTTTTAATTTCTGAATATGTTTGGGTAAAACTTTTTAACATCAACAGGTTTGGTCAAGATTTGTGGAGATAATTTCTCAAATGGCATTGTAAAACATTTGAAATCCTCACCTTCACATCATTGACTTTGGCCCCTAGAGCTCCTTTGAGGTATTGGACAAGAGAATCTACTTCTTCTGCAGTCAGACTTCCTTCAACTGTAACAAAAACAATTTCAAGTATTTCAACTTGCATTATGTTTTATGGAAAACAGTGAATTAAACAGCCCAAATGGTTCTTGCCTATATGTGAATATATAAATTAGCAATGATTAAAAAAAAGTTTGAAAAAATACAAAGAAAACTTTAAGGACTTTTCTTGGTAAAATAACTTTATGCCACATTTCAGAATATTTTGTCGATCAGGTCGGGGGGGGGGGGGGGATCACCCATCCTCAGTTCATAGACCACCAAAATAATAGTCATTTTAAGGTGACACTTTCTGACATAGTTTTAGTCCATGTGTATTCTTATCACATACATAACTATCAAAAATCCAATCTAAAGAAGAAAACCTGATCATTTAATTCCTGTGCTGAATGGGTTAACAGATCTTACCATTTTCTTGTGCCTTCTCTTCACTGGTTTGATCCCCGGCCATCTCACTCTCCACAGACCTGAGCAGCTTACGGTCAAACTCCCTCAGCTGTAGCATGGTGATCTCATCATAGTCGTCGTAGCAGAAGATAACCTCGCGATCTTTCCGCCTGAATGCCTCAAAGTACGGTGAACCCTCGGCCAGTTCTCGGCTGTAGTTTGAAATGCACCAAAAAAAAAGAGAGCAAAGATTATATTAAATACCATGATGTTAGAAGGACTGCAACTGAAAGGATCAGAAGGGACTCGTGTAAAGTGCTATATCATAAACAGAAGCAATATGTCTGAATATGGAACTGGATCGTGCGTGTCTACAATGCATCATCTCTTCAATTACATGGGCCGAAGAGACCTTGTAGCCTCAAAACAAAGAATAATTTCTGACATTTATTTAAAAATCCTTCTATGTGGGAGACCTCCAGACCTATATCAGATGAATTATTATCATTAATCATTACTCTCTTAGAAAATTATTTTCAAAAACCCCATTAAAGCACTGTTTTCTATACAAATCACCTTGACCTACATTATGCATCTGTTGACCAGACAAGTTATTCACCCATGATAAAGTCCCAATTTCTAATATATCAAGTATCGTTGCCTTGGAGGTCATGTCTTACCTTGGTGCACAAATGTAGTAGATGTTGCGTTCTCCTCCCTTCATTCTCTCCCCGTACTCTAAGAGACTGGTTTTCTGCCCCTCTGGTAAAGCTGATGACTCATACCTCAGCAATCTAGCTATCTCTTCCTACATAGTGAGAAATGATAAGACTGGAGAATGGAACTCTTTTTTTCTATAACTTCTTCCAGATGAAAATTGCCCAAGAAGCACATTCAGCTTTTCACCCACTAAATAACTTTGACTTGGCTATTATATATGCTTTCAACAGACCTCACCATGGGACATATCAGGCAACATGGTTAGGAAGAGGAATGTTTTTCACTTCCATGACTTTTCAAACTTTTTTCATGATATTCAAAAACCCTGAGATTATAAACCTCTCTACAGCACTCTATCAAACTGTTGATTCCAGAAAATGTCAGTTCCAGAAAATATGATTACATCTTATGACTGCTTGAATCCAACCCCCCCCCCCCCCACCCCAGCGATGGAGCAACACAAATTTCTGCAACTTGACAAACAGATTGAATATCTTATAAAGAATAACCCTGTAAAGTTTCATTATATATCTCAAACAGTTTTTTAATTATTTACATATTCGCTAATTGACAATTCTGTGTACAATAGACATGGACAGATGACCATTTTGGCCGCTCACAGCGAAAGACTGTAGGTGATAAAGTCATGAAAGCTCGGGACGCAAAATAAATTATCTTCAAACATATCGCAGCGAATGTTTAGGGGGGGGTGGTTGTTGTGGAATCAGCCCCCCAGCCCTTTTAGGGTTAAATGCGTACCCAGTAGGATGTGCATATCATTGGCAATTTATTCAACAAGGCATTTGGCCATGCTCCCCAGGTAGTGGAGATAGGGCATACAATGTGTGCAGGCAAGCCTAAACCCAATGACAGGGGTAATATTATATCTGTAAGGCACTTAGACACAACACTGATGTATCGGGAACTGTATAAACCCAGGATATTATTATGATTATTTATGAAGATTTAGTACTCACCTTTTCGGCCTGCTCCTGTGCAGAAACAATACCCTCTCTAAGGAAGAGACTGTACTCATTGGTGAACTCGTCATACTTGGCAGGGTCCCTCTTGGCCTGGTCAGTGAAGAACTTGACCAGTCGAGTGGTCAATACTGTCCTTAGCTTCCTGATGGAGAAATTACCAGAGGATAAAGTCAACCATTGATGTTTTGTGTTTCCATTGTATATAAGATTTAACATTTCTGTATTAACAAAATATCACCAGAGTAAATCTTATAACATGAACAGACTATAAAGCCTCATCAAACATAGATTAACATAGCTTATCATGAGGGAATAATCAAATTTAAGCCAATTAATGCATGTTTGTAAGAAGGCTTGCTGTTGAAAACATAGAATTTGTGCATTTTCATACACCTTCTGTAACTTTTTCTTCCGCAATGCAATTTCAAATCTAATTCTGGGCACCGTAACACAAAGGTTTGCGATCAAATGAAAATTCGAAACAATGATTCTGATCGCTAACGGTCAAGCCTTTTGAACAATATGTGCATGCCATGATGACCTTGATTGGTCATTTCTTTTTGCAATTGATTGCAAACCTTTGTTACAGGGCCTTGATCATAGAAGGCAAAATGCCAGTCGTATCTCCAATCTGATCTTCTAGGTTTGCTTGTCTACAACTACATGTAAGCTTACCTTATGAGTGCACTGTCCTGAAGCAACTCTCTGCTAAGGTTCAAAGGAATATCTTCACTGTCTACAACACCTGCGGTCAAAGAAACACATTAGGGAAGCTCTTAGTTGGGATATTTCCTAGATTAATCTTGTTAGTTATGTCTGGCTATCAATGTACAAATTATTTTCAGCTAGGAAAAGAATTTTATAGAGGCATAAAATATATCTGACAAGGATCTTTCCTTTCTTCTGTAGATATGTACTAAATGCCTTGAGTGATATAGATGAGTATGAATCTATGCTAAATTAGGTCTGAACACTATTAGCAAGGGTCTGAGGGCACACGAGCCATCACAATTTACAATGACCCCGGGTTCTAATGATTTCATTTAAAGATACAGAATGACACATTTGTGTTTTTGTTCTTACTATATCTTTCAGATGCCCACCAACAGAAATGTTACACTCAAGCCCATACAAGTTCAAAGTTAAAAATGTTTGCATTTGCAATCCTACCCCCTTCATCATCTCCCATTAATTTTATGACTAGCATATCAAGGAAAAGAGTTTAAAGTACCTAATAAAACCTTTAATTCATCTTCTTTGACTGCCTGCTATTTGCAAATTACAGGATGGAGGAAATCTCTCAAAATATGACCACTGCCTACAAACACATTCCTCATATACCACATACCTATAATAAAACGCATACCACATACCTATAACAAAATGCACACCACATACCTATAACAAAACGCAGCCACTTGGGCAATATCTTCTCTGCCTTGTGCTGGATGAGAATTTTACGGCTGTAGAGCGACACCCCGCTATCGGCCTGCTGACTATACTCCCACATGGCCGGCGGCCGATTCGGGACGTAGAACAGACTTCGTATATTGAGGGGGGCGTCAGCTTTGAAGTGAAGCATGTAGCGAGGCGTGTCGTAGGTGTTCTTGGTGAGGTATTGATAGAATTCGTTGTGGTTCTGTTCGGTGATGTGGCGGGGTTCCTCCATCCATAGTGCTTGGGTGGTGTTGATTAGCTTACCGTTGAGGAAGATGGGTACTCCGACAAAGTTGCTGTGTTTCAACAGGATGTCTATACATCATGAGCAAGAAAGATATTTGAATTGTATGATGAAAATCAGTCATTAGCATTATTGGCAGCAAGGTAACTAGAAAATAAACTGCAAATGAAATTTGGGGATGATAACAAGTTTTGCAATGCATTGAAAACAGATACAGAAAATAATGTGAAACATAAGAAGGCAAAATACTCTGTTGATACAGTTACAGACAATCACTAGCAACAAACAAAAAAAGAGAACCACCATTAAATATTTCCTGTTTAATTGACTAAACCTCTTAGATATTTCATTTCATTTTCATTTCATTTATTTTCCATTTTCAACAGAATATAACAACGTAATTACATCATAATTTCATGAAACATTTTTCAACAAAATATAACGTTATTACATCATAAATAATATCATGAACAAAATGCATAATTTTGTATAGATAATGATCTATACCAATATCAAATTTTAGGTGTTGATCATATATCAAATTTCTAAATTTGCAGATGTAGGTTTTTCTACACTTCATTTCATAAATATAATGAAAATACTTTTTAGACCACACAGATAAAAAAATATTTTTTTAGTTTTCAATAACTGAGAATTTTATTTCAGATTTGAAATTATTAATATATGATATCTCTCCTATAAAATGTTCTTCGAAAATAGGTGATGTAATATCTGTTTCAACCCACACTTGAATGACCTTAACTGACCTTTGACATCTGACTCCATGCCAAACTTCCAGCAGTCCTTCTTGAGGTGAATCACAATCTTTGTTCCCTTCATCACTCCTTCAGCTTCACTGATCTCATACTTTCCTGACCTAAAAGATATAAATGATACAATGATATAAATACATCACTAACATATGACATTATGACCACAACTCTCATAAGATGGGCACCAGGAGAGCACATGAATTTTATTTAGGTAACTTCAAAGATATCATCATCCTCATCACCATTATTATCACCTTCATCAACATCACAATCACAATCATCATTATTAACATCATCATTATTGTCGTTCTCATGAATTATCATCGTCATCATCCATACCAGCCAACGCAGCACACGATACCAGCAAAACACACTATCCATCATTTATCTTTTTCATTTACTCACCCATCTGAACACCAATACCAAGACTTGGCATCTGTTTGATGTGACTTTGAGAAGACTTCCACCTTATCTCCCACCATGAATGCAGAATAGAAACCTACTCCAAACTGTCCTATGATGCTGCTGTCTGAACCACCACCTTTCTCTTGAAGCTCTTTCAGAAATGCCTGTACAAAAGAAAAATAATTCACAATTTCAACTAATCATTTTATATGTGATCGTTCAGGTGACTTTTCATCTGATCATATAAATAAAGTCATCCTCATAAACTAAATGTATAAAAGATGCAAATTTATTTTCAACAAATCTTTACAGATAGTTGACTGAAAATTTCCAATAAACTTGGAAACAATGAATGAAAGAAAGCATTTCTTTTTCTTTTTAAGTAACAGCCTTAGGAAAGGAGAAGTAAGAAAGAAAGGAAGAAAGACTGAGAGAAAAAAAAAACACCTAAAAGATGTAAACATCATTTTTACATGCAAAGCAGGAAAGTATTAGTTAAAGTAGAGAAACCTATATTCTTTTTGTCAGATAAACTGAATTAAGATGGTAGTAATAATCACAGCAAAAATCATTGAAGTTAATCATCAGAAAAGCTTGATTGTGATTGATCTTTGAAGAAATGTTGACTTACCTTTGACCCTGATCTTGCAATGGTTCCAAGATTCTCCACCATCTCTTCCTTCGTCATACCAACACCAGTGTCCTTGAGAAAAATGAAAATAAAATCCAGGAACATAACTAATACATGTAATTACTACAAGAATTTACTTGCATATTAATAATATGCTTCCTGCAGTAAATAGAGCATCACAATCACTGAATAATTTTAGAGGAATATAAAAGAGTATAGTATCAACCAACTTGAACTACTGATTTCCTTTGCAAGCACTTAATGTGCCACATGTTAATAGTGAACTTTATTTAAAAAAACAAAACTGATGAAGATGACTGACAATGTGACGGCTCCTGACTGCTTTTACAGACCATTTTGCCAAACACCTTGAACTCTTGGTATATCAGTAGCTCCTGACTGATACTGGCATGAGTATACATCCCCAGACTGTTTTTTCAAAAAGAGTGTGGTATGACTCTACAGTACCTATTGCTTTTCTTGGACTCAATAGTTTAATTGTACTTGTTCATCAAACTGTGGAAAGTTTAATGCATTTTGAAAAGCTTGTATGTGTGATTTTGAAGTAAACTATGGAACTTCTTTGATGGAACATCTACAAGTAAAATATCTACTGGACAAGCATGCAACATGCATAAAAGCTGGTGTAAACACAAAAACCGTGTTTTCTATGTTCAAAGAGCTTTCCAATCACACAGAAAGTGCGATTACTACTAGGGTGCTTTAAAGCAAGGATTCATCACAGAACATAGCCATATAGGAATTTCCCTTAAATCGTACCAATACTGTTTATGGACCGCAGGATTGCTACGGATTATTCATGTGGCCTTATAATAAATCAACACAGAGTCGATGATTCATCTACCAATTGGATTTCCCAAGATCAAGTGATGTGCAAGACAAGTTCTTTCCCATACTTGTGATGCACTGGATGAATGGGTTAGAAGTTACTTGATTCTTGGAATGTACCAGTTGCCAATACCACAGAAAATTTTTTTCACAGTTGTATCAAATGGCGCTCAGTGCAAAGAACATCAGCTATGAATCATGTCTTGCATTTGTCTCGGACAATGCATCACTGATGATGGGAAAACGCAAGGGTTTTCTTGCTTAGCCAAGGGAATCGAATCCCACTGTGTACAGCAAGGAATGCACATGTCCTCTGTCACATCTGGCAGCCAACAGAAGTGCCAAATCTTCCGGTTTCAGTTCAAACAATGTATTAACCACTATATGAATGTTAAATGTTAATGTTACTATCACCATTATTACTATTATCTTTTTGGAAAGGGAAGAATAGTCCCAAACCTGTATAGTGAAGGTACTCTTGTCCTGATTTGTTGCAATGTGAATCTCCAGGGCTTCAGGTCTCTCAAGGTCGTCCTGGGTCAGCTGTAGATAACGGAGTTTCTCCAGGGCATCGCTGGCATTGGACACTAGCTCCCTGATGAACACCTGAAGAACATTATCAGGACAACATGCTATCATGGTCAAAGGCCTATATCACTGAATGACACAGATGCCCAAGTTTGGATGCTCTGACTTATGCTTCGGGTTTTATTTTGTCACAGATATAGGGTTGCAATAGGGTATTAGGTTAGGTACCGGGTTAGGGTCAGGGTTAGGTTCACTGATTGATCCAGTGTTAAAGTTCAGTATTCGGTTTGTATACAAATTGACACAGAGCAATCGTCGCCTTTAAGTGTATGTCATACAACCCAAGTTTGACCTCATTTTTAAAGTCAGGGTTTCCCATTTCCCTTTGGAAGCACACACAGATGTTGGTTTATAATTTGATAAGCACAATATACAACAGAATATTTTTATTATTTCAGTACTGTAGGCAGCAAATCCCATCAAATTCTTATCTTTCTAATTAAAAAAAAAGGGATTTCCAAATTGCGATGGCTGACTTAAAGGAACACTGTATGTTTCATTAAAAAGTGAGAAAAACACGGATCACAATCCCCTTTTTCCCCATGAAATTTCATTGTGTTACATGATTACAATCTTGATGGCAGAGAAAGAAGGGGGTTAACATAAAAAGAGTTGAATTATCTTTCCTCTGAATGGTAAAAGTAACCTGGTACTTAAAGCCAGGTATCGTCTCATAATCTAATCAAATACTGAGGGCTAAATTAAAACAAAAGGATGGTAGCATTTCATTACAGTTCCAATGCCTACAAGAATTTCATGAAAAAGTAAATGTTCCAACACTTACCTCATTTTCAGAATACAGAGACTTGGCAACAATGTCTAATAACATTCTGGTCTCAGCCTGGAATTCATGTTGTTGGAAATCACCTAGCAGATAGAAAAAAATACATACGTCGCATGATTGTGTGATTCACAAAGACATGCTTTACACTGTAGTAAATAGCCTATATAACACTATTGTATATCATGGGAAAAAATTTCTGCTACTTAAAGAGAACCCTTTCAAGACAATTGACCACATTTTGTGGTTTGGCTCAATAACTTTTGATTCAGAGCTCTAAAAAATATGCCAGATGCATGAGTAGAAAGAACAAAAAATGTTGCACACACTATGTCCATTTTTGTTGCATGACCATATTGCCAGGAATTTTAAAAAGGAGAATAAGCTTTAAAATCCTTAAATTGGCAACACATTGAGTGATTGAGAGGTTCAAAATCATTATTTTATCAAAATTGGCAATTTTTTCCACTTTTCGACACTGTTCCTAACCATGTGTGTTATTTTCAAAGGCATTACATTTTATTAGAACCATGTAGCATTAAAAGAAAAATATTACTGTTGCCAATTTGAAGAACAAAATGTGATCAATTTAGTCCTTAAATAATTCCTGTCCTGAAAGGGTTAAAGGGAAGGTTGAGTTCTGGGAAAGGTGAAAACATTTTGAGAGCTTTCTCATTCTTTTTATCTCAGTTTGGAAGAACATAATATCAGAAATGTCCCCTGAAAAGGTTTGCTCTTCAAATGCCCTCATATTCGAAATATGACAAGAAAGGACTGAAGGGTTCAGGCTGAACATTCATGCCACATGTGTGTGCAGTCCCATATACCAATATCTGAGTACAGTGCATGTGCTTTCCTGCAAGAATGGGTCAATTTCTTATCATTTTGATGATTCCAAAACGTCACAATACACACCAATTCTTATGTAGCCATGATCAACCTTTTCCAATTGCATTAGGACAGTTTCTTTCACAATGTAATTGCATCTGACCTGAACTCATCTTTATCTTTAAAGCAACAATTGAAAAAAAAAAAAATATTTATTCAGATATCAGTTATAAAGAGTATTACATGTATGAACAGATAAGTATAATATTGGTGAAAATATAATTATTAAAACCTTCCTAGTCTATAAGCATTAGCCAGATTTGGGAGGAAGTGGAGCAAGGAGGAGGAAGGAGACATTTTCCCCCTTTTTCTACCCCTCCCTTAAACATCACATGGTACTCATAAGTATCATTCTTATAAATAGGCGGGGAATGCATTTTCTTTTATAAAGGGAACCTATTACCAAAGTGTATCATTTGCTTATGGTTAGAAGACAGAAAATCAGCCCAAACCATAGGAGATATTAAAATGGTTAAAAATTACTGAGCACTTAGGGGAAATTATCTTATATTGTAACGATATCTTTATGACTCGTCTGCTCACAATTTCCCTGCAAGTCGCCTCTACCTTCATTTAGAGTTTTTCTATATTTTTAATAGCAATATATCTTTACAGAAGTAACATCTAAAGCTAATATTAAAGATCACATTACAAGAAAATTCCATCAAAGTAAATATTGGCTTAATACTTTTTATTGCATATATGGCATAAATTAAACAAGGTTTATCCAAATGCAATGCTTGGAAACATTTGAAGTAATGATTATTATCAATTATAAAACGGTAAAATACAGCCCCCGATATAGCAGCTGAAGAGTTCCTCGAACACTGCTGAGATGTGTGACGACATACCAGGGGCCAGTCCTGTCTAAGCAGACGATGTCCCATAACATCTTACACATTTTTCAGTGCCTGTTTTGTCATCTCCTCTTCACTTATTTCTCTTACTTGACTAGCGTCAGTCTTAATGTTAGTCTGTTGCCTCACTCTTAACTTCGTGTATGGTATTATTTTGATGAAAAATGCAGCGTTAAAAAAATAAAAGAATCAGTCACTTGTAAACAAAATAAGTGATACATTAATTGCCATATTTGTGATTTTCTTGTAATGTGATCTTTAATAGGTGATTAGTCCCCTTTATAAATTTTAGATTCTACTGATTTTTGTCAATACGTACCAGATGGGGACTCTGAATCCTGAATGATGTTGTGTTGCACTGCTGGTTGCTCTTCTGCATTCACAGGATCATTTTCAAGGATTCCAGTAACTGGTTCAGAACTTGATTCAGTTTCTGTTGAGTTGGAGTATTGTCTGGTATGTACCAGTCCTCTTCGATGCCTGGGTAATCCTCCATGGTAGTGGCCATTGTGCAAGTGTGAGTCTAAATGTAAATGCAAGGGAAGAAAAAAAAAAAAAAAAAATGAAGTAAAGAATCTATAGAGACTAGGCCAAGTGCACTAACAAAACAAATTTTTTTTGTTGCCTTTGACTGAATAAGCCCTATAAATTTATGGTTGTCCCAAATTCAAAATTAAACACTGATTTGATAGTCAGTACAAAGGAAAACATATTATTGTTTTTGTAATTGATCTGTACAGAGCAAAACAATTGAAAAACGGCTTAGGAAATGATGCCAAATGATTCAAAATCGAGCTTAAAATGTGCTATTTGCTCTTGATCTGTCATATTTTTGAATGAACAAAACCAAAGGCAAAATTATTTGCGAGTTGCTTGTAAACCTATTATTATTAGCATTAGTCCTATACCATTTTGGTACTTTGTATTGATATTTTGGGGATTTCGCCTCTGGCAGGACCTGCAAGATGATATCATTTTCATTGTTGTTTCTGCAAAAGCTACCAACTGTAACATTTAATACTGATAGGTGAACTTTTTCCAGCACCTGGGAATGTTGACGTGTGTAGGAAGATTAAAAGCTTAATTCAAAAAGTAAAAATAATTAATGTAAAAAAAAAATGACCTACAAAACTCGAAAGATGTACAAAGTATAGACCCTACCAAAACAAGGTCAGATTTTCAATTTTATTTAAGCCAAGCTCAGATCAATAGCCAACTCAATGTTTTCCTCATCATGCTCCTGAAACCATGGAAACCAAGGCAATGAATTGATCATAATTTTTAGTTCAATTCTGTAATGCTTTTTGTAGTCATAATTATAATCGACTGCCTGGAGATTAGTATGGCTAGAGTGCCCAAGTCTGTGCAGTGCCCTTGTCTGCGCACACACGTATGCAACTGCACAATCCTTAGTTATATAAAACAAAACACACACAAAGACAAACTTTTCATCTTTATTTTACTGCGGCAGCCCGAACACGTAGTGTTCGGGCTGCGATCAGCAGTCCTTTGATTGCTTGGATGTCTCTTAATTACAAGGTCGTTTGTCAAAATGATAGCCATGAAACATGACATTAGTTGATTTTAGGCTACTTTAGGTACTTACAAAACTTTCTGATTGGCTGTCGTCTTTCTTTTCAATGAGGATGATACAAAAAAGGCATATTTATCTCCAAGAGCCTGTACTAAAAACTTCCGTAGGTCGGTGTTTTGCTTGCAATGCGCATGCGTCAGCAGCTCCAATATAATACAGACAAGAAGGGAAGATTATGAATATTCATTAGACGAGTGGGCTCGAGAGATCGGTGGATCACAGTGGATATATGAATATTCATTATTCCTGTGATGAAAACTATGGCGTCATGGTAATAAATATTCATAATAAATATTCATTCACTTGCATCCGCAAGTGCCTATTTTCGTTACTGCTTTAACAACATGGCGAATGGGTCTCAGCGGAACAACCGACGATACAGAGAGACTGAAGCTTTTGGTCTAATCTTTATCATACTTTAGGTATTTATCCTCATGCAAAAAACAAGAGATCTTATTTCAGACATTTTATTCATAAGCCTCAAAATGTTGTCTTTCACGTCGAAACTCCCGAACTGCATGTAGAAAAAACAATGGTGCCCATGTCTGTGCACAGACATGGGCACCATTGTTTTTTCAATATTTGATGACACGGCCACCATTTTTTTCTTGTGAAAATGGCATTGTTCTTGTCTTGGCTTGCTCTAATTTTGATGAGATTTTTAGAATATCTTTTGAATGTCAGGAATAATATAAAATTAGGCTTTAGAAGTTTAGAGGAATATAAAAGAAATTCGTGTTCATTTTCAGGTCAAAATCTTAGGAGACTTAGGTGCACACCGAACGGACAGTGACGGAGCACGATCGAGCTACACGGCCCTCGGACCTCTAGACTCTAGTCTTGTCAGCGCCGCCGGCCAGCATAGCCAGGCCCACTCCCACCACCATATCCATACAGGACTACAGCACTCCACGTTTTTGACGACAAAACATGTGATCGGAAATACAAATAACTTCACTATAGAAAAATCTACCAGTTCATCCAATATGTTACCATTAAAACTAGAAGATGCTGTTACAGCTGCCGGTGAAATAGAGCTGTGATAAAACCTTTGAGGCCTGCTTGCTTGGCTCCTAGAAAGGCTAAAAATTCGAGCTAATCGACACACGTTCACACTCCTGGAGGCTGCCATCTTGGATTTTGTCGGCTGAAAGGTCAATAAACTATGCTGTTTGTAAACATTACATCAAGTACATGTCCGATGGGGAGCGAGGCTCATGTTACGATATCTGATGTAAAGCTATTATACACCATATTAGCACTGAATATACCATCCCAGTGTAGCTTCCTGTGTGAGCTGCCAAAGGGATTACCCCCATCAAGTATCAAGTAAAGAATGAGACAAGAAGGACAAGCACAAGCCGAAAAGTCTACTTCTGCCTGCACATCACTCCTTAAAAGTGGGCTTGTACTTGTAGAGCCTGAATTTTTAAAAAGATTTTCATAAAAATTGAACCAAGCTAGGAGACCTGGGGGCCCCATCTCAGTTTGTGGACATCCCATTGAAACACTTTCCAACACTTTGAAGGGTTTTACAGTCCTGTATAAAGGCCCGACCTAAATTGCTCATGCAGTTTTTTTTATACATAATCCATATTTTGGGGGCAACTTGTACAAATAACCTTCTCATTGACTTTGACATTGCTTTGAAGCATCTTTTCCGATCCATCTAAATTCAATTTTTTACGTTTCTAGCTCCTGGTACATGCATTTCTTTATTATGCCGTTCATTTACTTTTACCACTCCTCTCTATCTCTCTTTCTCTATAATATATACATGTATATATATATATACACTTCTCTCCTTCTCCTCCCTCCATCTCAGTCTCCTCTCTCTCAACCTTCCCTTCTCTCTCGCTTTCTCTTGACCTTTATAACTCTTCCCTTCTCTCTCCTTCCCCTATCCCCCTCTTCATCTCATTCTCTCTTTTTCTCTCTTTCTCTACAACCCCTCCCTCTCGGTCTCTCCCCTGGGTTTGAAAACATTCCCGAGTACCGTCTTGACTCATTAATATGTAAGTAAGTTACTGCCAACCTGCGCAATGTACTAGCAAGCTTCAAATAACGTATATCATAGAGCAAAAATTGTGGAATAATTTATCATGCAAATTTTCTTCTGGATTTATGATACATAATTTGCCATTAATAATTAAACCTCTTGATTTGTTTCTGAATGATACAGATGATGCATAAATTTGGTGTGGTAGGCAAGGTATACATTAAACAAATCACATTTGGCAAAGATTTATATTGGTTGATTCTTAGTACTTTAATCAAACATATGCATTGTCATCAAAATTGAAGAACTTGAATCTGCTCAATCCATTACATGGCAATGATCAAAATATATACAATTTGAATTTCATGTTTCTCAACATGCATTACATTACTGCAAACATTACTTCAAAACAGACTACTTTGGTAAATGATTCATGTGCGTTTTCTTCAGTTTCAAGATAAATAAACACCCAAGGAGAAAGATGAAATCCTTATAATTCAAATTTTGCAATAGAACAATAATTTCAGAGTTTATTTAGGAATCACATGCACATCAACAACAATAACAGATGTATTTGTTCAGTTAAAAATATTAGCTGAATTCAATTACAGAGACAAACATAAATTAAGGTACAAAATTAGCTAGTACAGAAATGGCTAAGATATCAGTGGTAGCACAATTACAGAATAAAATAATATATATTTCTATCTAACCTTATACAATTTAAACATAAGAAAAAAAACAAAAACAAAAACAAAACAAGAAAATGAACATAAAATGTCCTTATGAGCTTTTATTTAATATATATTTATAAACTTTATCATATTAAAGCATAAATCATGAAAAAGGCACTCCCAAACACAATAATATTTTAACATAATACAACTATCATTACACAATTTCTTATAAAGGTTGCATTTTAAAAGTAATTATATTATATTATATAAACAAAGGAAAAATATCCTATTTAATCACATATTGCAAAGACATCCACTTCTTGATGACCTCTCTATTTTGCTAGCTTAGAAATTTTTGGTTAATTTGGGTCAACATCCCCCTCCCATGCACTCCTGAGAGTATCAGTTTTCAAATTTTTGTTAACTACTTCTGAACGCAAATTGAAGAAATGTCTGCTTACATTGCACAGAAAAAAATGAGATGTTCTATCGATATGGATGCAAAATATAAAGGAAATACATGACTGTGAAATTGAAAAAAAGAAGAATTTGTAAAAAATAAGTAATGAATATATAGGATAAATGTAATGGTAATGAGTAATAAATATTTTATGTTCGCACATGATTTACAAACCATCTTACCTTATCCAATCACATAACATGTAAACAAACAAAAGATTAGCTGTCAAAAAAGTAGAGCATGTATTGTTAAAATAAATGTACCTCTAATTACAGTGTCATCTTCATACTCTGCTGATAAATGTCATTTCTTAAAGGGCATTTGAAGAGATTCTCAAATCAATGCAGGGCTATTAAAACATTAAATTCTTACAGTTGTCCTTGAATAAAGTGTAGTTGGGTCAAGAGACTTTTCCAAATTTAATTTTCCCACATTTTGAACATTTACAATAATCTTCATATTCTCTCTGTAATAAATAATTTGTAAAGTCAGCCGCTTCCTGGTATGAAACTGACAAAAATCATGAAAAACATGAAAAGTGGTCTTACAAAACAACAAAACATGCATGAATGTATATAATGCCTTAGGTACAGAGTACATTGATGTTAGTGTTTTCAATATACAGAGATGGAATAATAGTACAATGATACAAACACAGGAGTTGAAAGCTGAAAAAAATAGAATAAAAGAAAGACAAAACTTTTTCAAGTTAAACCAAATAATGTAAGATGGTTGTCAACAATGCAGAACCAAGCATCATAAGCAGTGCATTGTATGTTGTTGACACTGAATGAAAGAAAGACAACGAATAGGAAGAGCTGTTCCTTTAGTATTGGACCATTAAATCTGAGCAAAGGAATCAATGTATATTTAATCTAATTGGTTAACTGGTATTATGTTTATTCACAAAATAATATACATAAATCTTTGGCAGAGGATGTGTTCCTGTATTATATGTATGTAATTACACAGGTGTACAATATACAGTATGGTAAAGTCACCTTCACTTACAAATCAAAGAGCATGGAAGAAGACGATTCATACTCGTATCCACAATTTACTGGATTGTGTTGATTTCCCTCATTTTCCTTTCCCAGGGCTCTTTAATTTCTTTTGCTTTATATATACTTTAAAACCAAGTCATTTGGTCATTTGAGGTCTCATATATTACCAAGTATCATGGAGCTATAATCATAAATTGACTTCATTTAAAGGGATACGCCACCAGGCGGCCATGGGGAAAGTCAGGATTGCATAAGCCCCATTCACTTGTATACAAAGTTTGTGCGTCGATTACATTTCGACTGCCCGAAGTTGACCGAATCTCGCACGAGAGCTCGAGCTCCGGCGGAGCGTGCATGTAGTGCGGCTACCAATCTGTCTGAGGTTTGCACCCCGCGGGGCAACGGCATGATCAGGTAACGATCACGGTGCCCTCTCGCGGCATTAAAATGTCCACAATCTGCGGTTGAATAACCCTTTAACATCATACTTGGTCTGATCAAAGCTGTAGTGATTGCTTGGACCTTCCCATTACTATATCATTACATGGCACATGACTACACTGTAGGTTGTGCAAGATCTACAAAATATGCTACGCAGACAATCCAATGGACACAGCAGAGGAAGACAAGGGAGCATATGAAGAAAAGAAAAGGAGAGGAAGAGGAAAATTGATGAGAGAGGAGAAGAAGACAAGAATATAATTCTTTTTTAAAGAACATAGTCAAAGATACAAAACTGCAAGAGGAAAATGAATAATGACATTAAGAACTTCATCATGAATCCAAAGAGAAGGAGGAAAATATATTATTTTAACAAAGTGCAAAAAGAGATGAACTAAAGAATGGAAGAGAAGCACTACAACATGCTTTTTAGTAGGAAACTTCACAGGAATATCTAAAGAAATACATGAAATCCATTAAGCTTAAGTGCCGTGACTATTCCTTTTATGAGTGGTATCTAAAATGATATTTGGACGATTATGGAAGACCATCTTTGAGGTTAACACAAAGCTTTACAACTACTCCTACAGTAAACATGGACTACAGTGGAAACTCATTATAAAGAGCTCCAATATAACAAGATCATTATGCTGGTCCCAGGTCTTTACATTCTTTTGGGGTTTTTTACCCTTATATAAAGAGATTCCTGATATAACAAGGTAATTTTCATGGTCCCAAGGTCCTTGTTATAGTGAGTTTCCACAGACTTTATATACTGTACACTGAAAGCCTTGTACACTGCCAACGCTTTATGCATTATGATACAAGTTAACTCAGGATTCCAAGCATTTCATGAAAATAAAATTCCCTGATCTTTTTCCTGATAGAGTTTCAAAATTTGAGGATCCGTAAAAGAGGGATTTTACACACTAAAAACCCACCACAACTCATCATCCAGGAGTGGATACACTTTTTGGACACAAAGACTTTTTTGGGGTGCAAATGAAATTCCCTGATCTGAGTGATTTTTCTGAAGTCTTCTGACTATTCCCTGACTGGAAAAAAAAAGGGAACTCATTTCCCTGATTTTCCCTGAGCTGGGAACCCTGTGTATTGAGCTCACCCCGGGCCATAGTGTGCCCCTCAAAGCAGTCAACATTTGTATAATATCACTTTTCAATTTCAAGGTAGTCAGTAATAGGGCGATTCCGTGCGATGCATCATTTTTCCACATACAGTGAAACCTGTCTATAAAGACCACTCAAGGGAGACAAGAAAAGCGGTCTTTATGGACAGGTTCCTTTAGTACACATTTCAATGAGAAACATAGTTCAAGGGAAACGAAAATTGTGGTCTTTATAGACAGGTGGTTGCTAAAGCAGGTTTGACTGTATTTCATCCAAAAATGAAGAATCTCTTGATATGAGCACTGAATAATGGTGCTTTCTGGTATCACCACCTATAGTCATGGTCATATCAAGAGATCCTTCATTTATAGATGAAAGACATGAATGGATGTCATATGTCGTACGGGACACTCTGTACAGAATTAACAACACCCATTCGCATCATGATCTATCATTGGTATAGAAATGAATTTATAACATCCCAACATCCCAACTTCCCACTCTTATTTGCGAAATAAGAATGCTATTTATAGCAGGATTGCCCTGCCCCCCCCCCCCCCCCAAAAAAAAAAAAACCAACAACAAAAAACAAAACTAAAAACTGAATAATCTAAAATAAAAATATAAATAAAATAAATACATATAATTAAAAAAAAAAATTAGATAAATGAATAAATAAATAGAAATAATAATAACATTCACCTATATTGTGTCTCACGAACTATTGATATAAAATGTATCATTATATTCTACCATCACTATACAAATCTCTATCCACAAAACCTGTCCAATATTTCGATTGCTTCTTTGTTGAACATCTAACTATCTAATTCTGCTCCAAATTTTCATGTTTTATACAAAAAGGGAGGATTAGCTTTGGGAAACTTTATTTCAATTCATTACATTCTTTGATCCCAAAGCTGAAATCATAAGGATCACACACAAGATTAGGCCATAGATTTCTCAAATTGTATCAATGCATTTTCTGGATCACAAAAAAATTTGCCTAAGAATGAGAATATAACATTTATACAAATGATATATAAATGAAGATCTTTAGCAAAAATAAAGCAAAAGTAATACAAACAAATATGAGATCAAGATAACAATAGCAAAGGAGTATAACAAAAAAATAATTATCTAATCAAACTCTGCACTCTCTTATTTCAGTTCAATTCTTCTTTCAAGCACGTGGAAGAGCATTTTAAACACTGTTGGCAATCCCGCACACACATAAAGGCCACCAATTCAACACAACAAACAAACAGACAAATCTTCTAGCATAGATTGTGTAGTAATAAAGCCAGTGTGAGATGATGATAGCACAATAGAATAAATATACTTAAAACAATTACTTACCTGATATATTATGTACATTTGTTAGCAATAAATTTATCTCCTATAAATGAACTTATATCTTGTAAATGAATTCATCCCGTTTTAATAGACACAAACATTTTTTCTTCTGAATCGTGTACAGTCGACTGTACGTTAAATCACTTTGTTTTGAGAATTTGTTCCTATAAAAACTGATTCTATCCTCATTCCATATTTGCATGCAGAGGTGCGGATCTAAAGCCTTTCTCTTTTGCAAACTTTCACTGAGACGATATTGATCTTGTGTCCGTGATCATAATACATGGCACATCTGCCTCGCTAGTGTTTGTGCTGGCGCTCTGACCGCTTCCGATGCTACCCCCACTGTTGTTCCTAGACCGCTCCTCCTTCAGGGTATGGAGCTTGTTGATGGATGCGACCTCACCGTCGATGTCCTCGATGGAGTCGGTGTCGATGGACAGGTTGTCGCCTCCACCCCCAGCAGCACTCTCTATGGTCTGGTGAGAGGACTCACTGTCATAGCATCGGTAGTCTGTCTTGGGTTGGATCAGGTCCAGACTAGTATTGCTGAGGACATTGTCTGGAACCAGGGCTTGAAGCTTTGCAATGGTGTCCAACAGAGCTGCTCGCTCCAGGTTCAAGTTGCGGATTTCCAGTCGAAGGCTGTTCTCTGTTGACTGTAAAAAATAATGCAAATTACGAACATGTTATTAGAAACTTATAAAACAATGAACATTTAAAAAACTAGTGTTTCTAAAGTGGGAGTTGACGTCGCAGTCCCCTTAATAGTCTCCTCTTCTCCAAACATACTTCAGAATACATTATACATTATACATTATAAGTTTGATCTACTTGTGCATACTCTCTATCAATCATCCAGTTATGCAAATATAGCAATACATAATTCATGAGTCTTATTCTGCCTTATTCCTCATATTTCTTTGCCCTCTATTCAGCTTTTTCTTGTTCACTCTCATAGTTGTACAGCAGATATCATTTTGTTTGATTTTGTAAGGTTTTCAATTTTCCTGCAAAAAAAAAGAAAAGCAAAGACGTCCTTAATCCGACCACTAACCTGTTTGGTTTGTAGAAGAGACCTCTGGTTCTGGATTGTATTGTGTGCAGTCTGAAGTTGTTCTATGAGCTCGCCGTTATGGCGACGCAGGTTACGGTTATTGAACTCCAGCTGATCGATGTCTCGCTGCATGGCCTTTGGTTGGGCAGGAGAGGGCAGCATTTCTTCCTGAATCACATGGTACTCGACCTCATAGGCATGGAGTTGTTTGGAGATGTCCAAGTGGTAGGCCTATAAACACAGAGATATGATAGATACCATTCAAACTCTTTCAATAAATTTCATCTACAATAGAGGGTGCATCATACAACACGTAACTCAAGGAGTCAAATGAAGTAGACGAACGTGCAACAAGCTTTTCAATGTCTTCCAGAGATCATCAGGTGATCCAGGTTTTATTTCATCAAAGATATATGGTTAGGGTTATGACTGGGTTTTGGGTAACATTGGTCAATATCCTACAATAACCCAAATTCTGAATGTCAACCCTGGACCAAGCATTATACCCAAATCTAACCCTAACCCTAACCCTAAACCTAACCTAAAAACCCAATTACAACCCTAAAACTAACCCTATATCTTTGACCAAAATACACGGCGCCCAGAACAATTGTCGGAGCACCATCATTATGCCTCATAAATTCCTACCTTGTTTATGACTTTCTCCATCTGGACGATGCCCAGGGAAGGCAGTTGATTCTTGATGAAGTCGATGATGGACTCAAAGCCATCACACTGGAGGATGAGCTCCTCGTGGCTACCCAGGATCACAAGAGCTACTTTGAAGATCACTTCAAATCCTTGAAGGAAGATCAAATCTGAAAGTGGGAAAAAGTGAATGCTTGTGTTACTTTATAGATACAATAAACATGTAAATCTTAACCAAGCTGTCTTGATCTACAGGAAAATATAGGTCAGTCTAAAGTTAGTCAAGTGTTGGCTCTCAGGTCTGCCTACAAGATGACCCATGTTTAAATATGAAAATGAATGAATTCTGTAAAGCCCACATGCAACACATATTGCATGATCCAACTGCAATCACATTTTTAGAAAAAAATTCAAAATATGAGATATATAAATCTGAACAATTATATTTTTTCTGAATGGTATTTTTAATCATCATATCAATAGTAAAAATTAAAATTGCTAAGTATTGCTTCAAATCGTAGACAGTCATGCAATTGGTCTGACGCCACTATGATTTACACCTTGTCGGGACATTTCTTTGACAGGAGACCCAACAATACCATGCAATTACAGCTTTACTATTTATGTGACTATTAGTAACCTTACTCAGGGTCAGTTAAAATTTTCACATCTATTTCTTCTTCCCAAATTGCACTGCAAACAGAGCGTACAATCTGCAGTGGGCTTCGTTCTTCAAAGTTTCTTGCTGAAGAAAAATGGACATCATTATCGATTAAAGAAAGGTTCTGATTTTACACCAGTTGTTTTTCAACCCTATGTAGACTTCATAAGTCAAGAACTCACCAAAGACTTTTGAGACAAAGCCGAGAGGAAACTGTGAGGCAAAGAGTGTGAGGAACCATGGAGCCGCATAGAGGGATGGAGCCACCTCGTTCTGCTCCAGGTGAGCATGGAGCCGATTGTGGAAGTCATGCAGGAGACGGGATAACTGGTACATCTGGATCTATGGGAGCAGAGGAAAGCGAAAGAAACGGTCGTTACAATGACAACGACAATGACAACATTCTCTTCTAAAGGGGTAATTAACTTAGCTTTATCAAGGAGCATGTCCATTACTTTCAAAGTGATCATTCTACAAAGCACCTAACTATGATAAAAGCGCTGTGGTTATTGGGGTTCATTAAAAACTTGTGCTTACTCTATTCGAACCAGTCTATACCTATTGCTGCCCTATGTGCATAAGAGATGAAAATGAGCGAGTGGTTCGAGGGGTATCGGTACTTCAGGGTTAGAGATAGGGAATAAAGTAATATTTGATCATCATCTTGCCGAATCCTTGTTTCACTTACCTGTAGTGCTGTCATGTCTGGTTTGTACTGCCTCCTAAAACCCCAACTGAACATAAGATATGTCAGCATCTTGAACGCATCAGGCTCCTCCATCTAAAACAAGTGCAAAAGCAAGACAAATGAACATCAGGACAGGGATACCTACCATAAGGTAAAAGCTCTAATGTACATAAAACCTACTATAATCAGTGACCATCTGTGTAAAAAACACACCTGTGTTCTGTTGTCAAATTTATGTTTCAGCCATTTTTCACTCATTCAGGACATGATATATTTACATGCTACATCGATCAGCTTTTTCTCCATCAACTGGCAACAGTTACATATGTTTGTCAGTACTGCCAAAACGAATTTCTCACTCCATTTCTTTATCCCTCTCTCAAACAAGTTTTCCTTCTTGGGACTAGGAAGACAAAAAATACCTCTCTCTCTCCCCCTCTCTCTCTCTTTACTTATCTAAATCTTTCAACCAAATAGTACTTCTAAGGACTATACAAGGTGAACTCTATACCCAACCAGTGTATCCACACCAACATGCAAACACATACCTTCAAAGAACATTTGAATAAAAGGTGATTGAGCTATAAAACCACAAAGAATGGGCATTCGTCCTGAATGGACTACATATTCTCCGCCTTAAAACTTTGGTTTTGTTTTGTTTCAATTATTTTTAAAAACTTACATGCATGAGTAGAATCCCAGCCACAAAGCTGAGACCTTGGCAGTAACCGACTTCACCATCCTGGAGGGAGTAGGCCTTTAGAAGGTTGAAGAGAGAGAGCTGACCACGCCCAAGAGCATTGGAGAAGTAAGGGTGGTTGGGGTAGGTTCGTCCTAAAAAGAGAAGCAGAGTAAATAATTTGAAACCACAACCTTCATATTTCATCAACTGACTCATTAAAGCATTGCATATTTTAACCTAATGATCAATGATCAACTGACTCATTAAAGTATTGTATATTAGGTTGAAATATTGATGCAAGGTGCATGCCAACTACAAACCTAATAATCTATTTTTTTTTAAACTGTATATTAAGCAAGAAATGATTTTAAACTTAAAAACTATTGACAAGAAAAAAATTATTAAATCACAGAAGAGATATAATATCAGCTTATAATTCATAAGTAATTCATTTGCATGGGTTTTGAAAAAATGCAGAGAAAATTATAAAATAAACATTAAAACTTAAAGACGGACTAATACTACAATCTGTATGACTGGCAATTTCAATAACAAGGTTTGAAAAACCCATACAAAAGGCAAGCAAATTTCAGATAAAAATAAATTCCTTTATTCACCCAAATCAATGACAAAGGCATGCTGGTGAGTTGTGAGTTGCTTTAGAAGCTCTGAATATAGTTCAGACTCTGGTATCTGAGGTCTTGTAATTGGGGATGGGGGAGGGAGGGAGGGGAGGGAGAGGGAGGGGGAGGGGAGGGAGGGGGGGAGGGGGGAGGGGGGGGGGGGGGGGGGGGGGGGGGAGGGGGAGGGGGGGGGGGGGGAGGGGGGGGGGGGGGAGGGGGAGGGGGGGGGGGGGGGGGGGGGGGGGGGGGGGGGGGGGGGGGGGAGGGGGGGGGGGGGGGGGGGGGGGGGGGGAGGGAGGGGGGAGGGGGAGGGGGGTGTTGAAGTGGTATCAATACTTACCTAAGTCAATAAGAATAGCATGCTGGTGTGTTGTGAGTTGTTTGAGAAGCTCTGAGTAAGGTTCAGACTCCGGTATCTGTGATGCTCCAGGAGCCATCCTTAAGAGATGCTGTTCTGACAACATCATCCAAATATCTCCTCTTCTTGTTCTTGGTACACCTGTATTCATTCAAACGATTCAGAATACATGGTTAGATAAAACAATAATAAAGGTACCATTTAACATTTTCAAGTAAAAATGAGAAGGGGTTAAAATTTTGCTTAGGTCTATCTTAACTGAAAAATCTTACATTATCTCTCATAACTTTAAAATAGGTAAACTGAAATGCTGGATGCAAACCTAATATAATTTAGGGTGTCAAGAGAGAAATTTACCTTCTCTGTAATTTTTTTTTGGTTTTCATTGTTATTTCATGTGGCTCCAAACTTCATCACACAAAAAATCATGGGAAATAGAAATAATGCAACCAACAGAATGCAGCACAAAAAGAGCTGATTTATAAACTTCGCATACAATCAACCTTCTGTCCCTGATTATGTCACAAAAAACACCGAGGGAGAAGAGTCCAAAGACACTGACTGAGTATGTGAATACATCAATACTGCCTGAAAACGAGCTATTTCTCAGAAAAAGTCAAACTGTTAGTACCCTCTTTGAATAGCTTGTTGATCTCATCATAGGGTATGATGGTGTTAGCTCGGTTAGGTAAGGCGATGAGTTTATCCCACTGTTTGGTGACCTCCTTCAGACATGGAGTGATCTCCTCATAGTCTAGCTTCATCTTCTTCTCAATCACTGCATCTTGGCGAGCTGGTGACAAGAAAAAGAATGGAACGGTCGATATAAAGAACAGTTTATAACAGAAAATTTAACGTATTAAACAACCCGTTGTGTCATGATCTTCACTGTGCTTGTGGGCTGTTCCTTCTTACCACATGCATCGTAAAGACCAAAGCCCATATTCATGAAACCTAAAGCTAGTCAACTACTTCGCATGGGCTACAATACATGACCAGTAGCCAATTAGGTCTGGTAAGTTTTTGTGAATATGGGCCCTGTAGCAAAGCTGGTGGGCCCTGTAGCAAAGCTGGTGGGCCCTGTAGCAAAGCTGGTGACCCCAAGTTTACTGTAATTAGAGCCAAAGATATTACAAGCTTAAATCAGCCATATCAGTGTATCCAATTTAAGCTTTGTAACACGCATTTCCTTCCTATTAAATAACTGAATATAACCCATTTGAACATATACATACCTTTTCTTCACCTTTTTTCTTTGACTCTTCTCTTCTTTTTATTTTCCTTTTCTGTTTCTTATTCTCCCTAATTCTCTCTTTTTTTCTCTCTCTCTCTCTCTCTCTTCTCTCTAGCGCTTACTCTCTTCTTCTCTCTCTCTCTCTCCTCCCTCCTTTGCATTTTTGCAATATTGCGCTGTGTTGCACTTATCCTTTAGCGCATTGGGCTTAGCGTACTGCATTGCCTTGCTTCTGGATGCGTTTTTTAATAAAGTTCATCATTTCCTGATGAAGCCCTATGGGCGAAAAGTCGATATTTTTCATCTCTAAACAGTTGTTTGTTGACTTACACATAACCTACATGTATATGACTGAACTTTTTACACTGAATGAACTTAATTCGGTTAAATGTCTTGATCTGAAACAAAACTAACCTTGTATTCTCTTGTTTTCTTTTTCCATACGATTGAGTATGATCTGTTCCCTGATGGCTCGTTGCCAGAGTGCCTTGATAGCTAGCCTGGAGGTGAATCTCTTCATAACAGGGGCCGACTTGGACTCTGTCTGTGCTTCGTCTTCTTCTTCCTCAGCAAATGCACTCTCATTCTGCTCGGGAAAACCTGTAGATGATCAGAAAACAAAATATACTTTTAAAACACATGCTCTCTATCTGGAACAATTCACCAAACGATGTAGGAGAGAAACCATCACTGGAATCTTTTTGAATAAATGGGAAAATAAGATTATACAATTCTGCAACAGCTGGAGATCAGCTAAGTCAGTTGGAATAATTAAATCTTTTGA
The DNA here is from genome assembly GCA_025617745.1 of Heliocidaris erythrogramma. NCBI lineage: Eukaryota > Metazoa > Echinodermata > Echinoidea > Camarodonta > Echinometridae > Heliocidaris > Heliocidaris erythrogramma. Next base: position 18,987,010 of record CM046867.1, read on the forward strand.
TATATCTGGTAATTACTTTCAATTTTTTTTTAAATTCTCGTCTTATACATTCACTTGTCTTTTCTAACTTTTTTACACATTTTAAAACCGCTTTGCCACTTCTACTAGGTTTGCAGTTTGTCATTTTGTATCTCGTAGTTATGCGTATTTGAATGAAGTACTGTTCAAGTGTACCCACATCAAGCTGTGCTTTTAACCCTCTCGTTACCACAAGACTAAAATACTATTCACTTTGTACATAGTGTTGTTGACTTTGGTCCTGATAGGGTTAAAGTTATGCTGCTTTCTACTTTCTTTCTATTTCTTGTATACAATGGTTGATGAAAATTTATTCAAAGGGTTTAAAAGGTTGATGAACGCAGTGCGACTCACGAGGAGGTGCCTTGCTCTCACTCATGGGGGTCACGACCCGGTTGAAGATTGCCTGTCGCCATGACGTACGAGTGCTGGAGGACATGAGAGGGGTACGGGGGCCAAATCCCTGGGGGCTCAGGAGATGGGCACGTCCACCCACACTCATAGCCCTACAAGCAGGGATAAAATGAAGGTATTATTAGAATACAGCAACAACAACAAAATTCTTCATAACTGTCTATCTTCGGGACAAGAAAAAAGACAAAATCATGGGGAAAATACAACAAAATTTACAATTTTCAGAATACCACACCTTGTGATTAAAAATCTGTTGTATGAACACACTCACGTTAAAAAATTTCTCATCTGAAAATCAGGATCTATGACACAGTCTCCAAGGTCAATACCCTACATTATCAAACCAAGTTAAACCCTAGACCAAACACTATTCATAACCCTAAACCCTAACATAAAACCCAATTACAACCCTTACCCTAACCCTATATATTTGACAAAATAAAGCCCAGAACAACTGTCTCTGAATAAACTGTTGGGAGCACCCATAGCCTACCTGATCAGAGGTGGCTTCTGCTTCGGGGCCCTGAGGGCTTTGAACTGCTCCCCTTCAAACTGAAATGTGGCCCTCGGCGAGGTGGGCGTGGTCGGGGTTAGGGGCGTGTCCCCCAGGGTTCTACTCCTCTGCCTCATCGGTTGGGGTGTGACTATAACGGAGGGTGTAGCATCCGCCGACTGCTGCTTGGTGGGATGATGGGGGTGGTTGTGGTTGTTTTGATGGGGATGGTGACTGGGGTTGGATGGGGGTCTCCTACCCTCGGGAACGTCGGCATTCTCGCTGGAAGTAGAGGAGGAGGCTGTGGAAGTCGTAGATGTGGTCGATGATGGACTGGTCAGGGGTGATACTGGATTGACTTGAGGGGGTGGGGTGGGGCATGGTGAGGCTGATGGTGACTCCTGTAGAAAAAGGAACAGAAATACCACTTTAAAAACATTATTGGTTCAACATGTGCTTTGGCGACATTTGCTCCAGGCTTGATTTAGTCATAAGATACACGGTTAGGGTTAGGATTGAAATTGGGTTAAAGGTTAGGTTTACATTCTGTGTATCTCACTTACAGTAGCTCTACAAGATGAAACCAAAAAAAAATTGAAATTGGTCAATAGATGAAGAAGAAGCATTTTTTTGTGATTTTGAATAAATTTGCATTAATTAGCATGAATAATGAATATCACAATTCTGTGTAGAAGTTTCAAATTCCCCACCTAGTCCTTTTATATAAAGCAAACAGAGTCAAAAGTGGATAAGAATGGCGAAAAAGAAGCATTTTGAAATTGTAGACGGACGACGGATGCCAGACGCCACGACATGCCATGGCATAAAGCTCATCGCGGCCCATTTGGGCCAGATGACCTAAAAATGAGGTGCTCTTTAGGTCCCATTCTCCTGGTTTTATACGTAAAACTAAATTCCTATGGGGAAAGAAATATCCCAGCCTCCCTCCCCATCTAACAATCCAAGATTCCCTTCCACCTTCTAATAATCCTAGACCCCCCCCCCCCCCACCACGGTTAGAGAACGTGAAAGTACTTTCTTCACAAACTAAAAATAACTATTCCTAAAATATTTAATAATGTCCATACATGATACACATTTATGTTTACAAAGCAAATGATGGTAACATTTAAAGTAATTTTTTTAACACTATGGCCCATATTCTGAACTCCGGTTTAACTTAAACCATGGTCTAAATGTGTGGTTTAACTATGGGCAGCCAAATGTGACACAAACCTCTAACAGTAGATATTATCAGCATTTTTGGTAATCAAACCTTTAACAACTGTGTGGGAATGATAAGTACAATAGTTTTCTTGACCATTAAAGCTTGAGACCAGAATCCAGTAAACATAAGGAACATACAGTGTAAACAAAGTTTTGACATTTTGGGCTACCCATAATTAAACCAGAGATTCAAACCATGGTTTAAGTTAAACCGGAGTTCAGAATACGGGCCTATGACCCTCTGTCTTATACCCACCTCTCTTCCATTGTGGAACACTAGTCTGTCTGGACTATTCCGATGCTTGTTCTGAAAAATAGGGAAAATATAAAGTTAAATCTAATTACAGGATTCTGGCACAGGACAGAGATATACATGAAAGGCTTATTACATCTAGCCTGATGTGGACACAGATAACAAATATTTACAAGCTCAAAAGTGTACTAGTAAAATGATTTGATACAGATCATAAACACATTTCTAGGATAACATAAGAGATATTTTCAAGTAAGCTCTAACATGTTAGTGTCAGGATGGTGAGCACAATATTAAGATCCAGACAGCAACAACATTTTTTCACTCAATTGTCAGTGATTACCTATATGATAATGGCTAAAAATGAGCCAAAAATGCACACAATTTGACCTTATAGCAATTACACACATATTTGCACTGTGGTGCCAGAATGACCTAATTTATATTAATCCAATTAACTTTTAATAAAAAAGAAAAAGCACAGTCTAGTTATTATTGGGCCATTCTACACCCCACCCCCCCCCCCCCCTCAACAAAGTGAATATGACAGTATAATGACGTCTACATGAGTTAAGTTTACATAATACAATCACCACGAAAATCAGCCTTCATGATAGAGCTGATGTGGTCTAGTGAATAAGTCACTGAAATGTAGATCACAAGGTATGGGGTGCGAATCCCAGTCCAGCACTAATGTCCTTTGGCAAGACATTAATCTGCATATGCCACTCTCCGCCCAGGTGAAAATGGGTACCTGATAAGCTTGAGCGCTAGTTTCTTTGGTGTCTTGCCTATAACAGGGGTAATAATATCTAAGTGCCATGAGCATCAAATCATGATCGATATGAGAGCTAAATAAGAAGCCATTATTTTCATAAAAATCTATAAATTACTAATAAATATCTGGTATCTCCCTTGTATTTAATTCAATACCTGATGTATCTTTAAAGGGTCACTAAAATAAAAAAATAATTGCCCATTTTTCGTAGGAAGGTGTCATCAGGAGCCCAAAAATATCCATCACACAATTTTTTATGCATTCAGTCATATTTTATAATCATTTGAAAAGTACATTTTTGCTGATTTACACAGTCATAAGCCCCGCCCCTAAAAAAACTCATCGAAGCGACATCGTGATCACGTGATCTGTGACGCATGAAAAGTAAGGGAAAATATTCCACTAACCTATATCGTGCGCGCCCGGAGGCCCCCGGCAGGCCCAGCCCGGTGCCGAGCATGATATTCACCGCATCGACCATTTGCATTGCGTATTTTCGTGTGTTTAATTCCTCACAATAACTTTGATTTTGGGACACAGTTTCATCAATAATTCCTAATCGGTGTATAGTTGCGGGCTGTAGCAAGACCCTAAAGATGGTGTAAGCCTACATCATTTTCCTAAAGATGAAAATCTACGGAAATTTTGGGTCGCAAATGTAAAGCTCACGCGGGCAGAGTGGCAAGGGCCGGCCAAGTGAGTGGAGTACAATCTGCAGCGATCACTTTGCTGAAGATGATTTGAGGATCCTGGCCTGTATTCAGAATTTGACATGAAGAGAAGGATAAGCTAGCTAAAAGATTCAGCTATTCCAACGATCAGACTTGGAGTCAAGTCTTCCAATCTGTTTTTCAACGGCAGCAGCTGTGCACAGCAGCTTCACCCGTAGACCGAAAATTCTGTCTCTCTTTCGTTAGCTAAGACGACTTACGAACGAGAGACAGACTTTTCGGTCTACTTCACCCGTAACACCAGGGAGCTCCAACGTGTTGGAGCTCCCTGGAGTAGAGGTGTTGTGGATCAGTGGATAAGTCCCCGGACTGTGAACCATGAGGTCCGGGGTTCGAATCCCACCGCAGCACTAGCGTCCTTTGGCAAGACGTTAATCTACATTTGCCACTCTCCACCCAGGTGTTAAATGGGTACCCGGTAGGATGGCGAAAGGAAATGTCCTTTACTTAGCAATTTGAGCGTCACTGTACAGCCCATTGCTGGAATACTCCCCAGGGAGCGGAGAATGTGCATACACTGTGTGCGGGCATGCCAGTATCCGATTACCGGGGTAATAATAATAATGACTACCTGTTATTGTTAAGTGCTTAGAGACATCGTCGATGTATTAGGCGCTATATAAAAGCGGAATATTATTATTATTATTACTTCACCCACGGCCCTTCACCGTAATCTGCGAGGGGTTCAAAGATATAATATGGTCGAATTTCCCCTTGCCACTCGAGCTTCTTTGCCTTCGGTGTCTGATAAATCATTTGATAAATCAGACTTCGTATCTGCATGGCTCAGAAAAGTCCTCCAACTCGGAATCGCGGGCACTTTTCCTCTCTCTATATAAGTTACTCGAATTCATCCAAAATCTAAGTCAGTACTAACGTACTATGTAAAGCGAAGTAAAAAAAAAAAAAGCCGTGTGAAATAAACAAAACAAAAGCGTTCACCAGTCGCTATGTACGAGGGGAACATGCCGTACTAAAGATGTGTAGGACATTGTACATAATTATATACAGACGCATAAAACGGCTGTGCACGCGTTTATGACCAATGCAAAACTTTCGTTCGGCAAGCTCAGATGGATGAGAACATTGTTCAAAAGAAAAGCTAAAAACAAAACAAGAGCTGTATATTTGGGCAAAGGCGTTTTCTGATCTTGTAGAAAATATATTGCTAATGATTATTCACTCCTAAGATTATATTGATTAATTTACTTTTTTCATAAATTGTCCATTGAACAGAGGGGTCAAATACCGCATTCTGTGTACAGTATTATATGCTGCAGCCTGCAGATCTTGTGCCTCTTACTTTTCATACGTCACTTGGGGGTTAGCCAATCAGCTCACGAGTTTTAAGGAAAGGTCCCAAAACCTCTACTTTTCCCCCTTTTTCCCCAAAACGAGACATAATTTGGACAATCGATTGGCAGATTCGTGATTAGAAGGCAAAACTACATGGAAAGAGCACCCATTTTCTCTCTAATTTAGTAAACCTTTAAAATAAAAAAAGGACTGCTTGCAAATATTAACTTTCAAAGGGCATACATGTATAGGAATGGTTCCAAAACCATGTTCAATTTGAAACAATTATCATTGTTAGGATTATTTATTATCAATGATTTTTGTTCTAAAATTCATTCTAATCATTTTATAAAAAAAGAGATAATCAATGCAAAATTGGAAGACATCCAGCTCACCACTACACAATAGTACTGCATATGTTTCTGACATGTACTTGAATGCAAGCTTGTTCACACGCTCATGTTATTACATGCAAAACCAATGGTATATATATTTCATACACTGAACAATGTTCCAATGCTGGTGTGTAAACAATGCTACTTTAATGGCCAACATACCAAGTCAATAAATAGCGCTCATACCAACTGTGAAATTCATTGCCTTCTCCTGCACTGTCATGACGCTGAAATACTTGAGCAACATTAGCCATATTTACGCAAGGATCAGTAGAAGGGGGTGCACAAGGGGCATATACCCTCCCCCCCCCCCCCCCCTCCATAATAAAAAATATTGAAAGGGGATAAAGACAAAAATAGGGAAACAGAAAAGGTCAGAAAGGGGGGAAGATAACTTGAGAAGATGGATACCCCCTCCCCCTCCTTGCACTTCACCCCCCCCCCCACCCCACCATGGCTGGACCCAGATACTCCTCTGACAAGGAATAACTTTAACAAAAAGCCTCCTACATGTATATGGAACCATTTCTAATATTAGTATACACTCACATTGATTAATCCTGGAGTTTTATTAAAACAATAGTGATGATAATGGGTCTGGCACATATGATTGTGAAAAGTATCGCTAAAACATCCATGTGTGTAATAAAGTTGTTCAAATGATCAAAATGCAGTTAATACTTATCAGCTGCTCACCAGTTTGAGAGGGATGTAATAGAAAACCTGGAGAGCTACAGCTAAACTTAATCAATTTTTGGTGTTTTAAGAACATAGTTTTCTTGAGTTCTGATAATTAAAATTGCATTTCAAGAAAAACTAGCTTAAGGTATTAATGAATATTTCTCTCGGAGTAGCTACATTGTTTGGACAAGCAAAATATTCACAAACTTACAGAAACACACTTGCTGGAATATCAAATGAAAATTAAAGCATGCTCAAATTTAAATACTCAACTCTTTCTTAGTCCACTCCTCAGCTTTCATACATTTTCTACAAAAACTGTATGGCAGATACAATTCATATGAAGTCATGAACATAATATGTCAGTTTTGTTAGATTCCGTCGACTTGCACGTTTTCCTATTACCAGGAAAAAAGATTACCTTGACTTTTGGTATTGTAGTGAAATTCAAATAAGAGTCTTGTCTAAAAGTCCTGCTTGCATTTGATCATGCAGTCCATGTCCAAAAAGTACATGTACCTTTATCATGACAGGTCATATTGAAGGCAAGTTCAATCTTAAAGCATGCCCTATGGCAGTTTGATATTGGTATTTGTAGTTCTCAATGCTTGCTATAAATTCTACTAGTGCAGGTCTATGTGCATAAAACATATACATATATTTTGCATTATACCTTTTCAGATGAAATAAAACCCAAAAATACAGGTGAAAGGTCAAGATCCTATAAATTCAGAATCATAAAAATCCATAAAATCAGTGATATAAAATGGTTGATAAAACACAAGCAGATGAGGATGCCATTCACCACAGACATATAAAATCTTGTCAGGCAATTAATCTACAAGTTCCACCTTTCTGGCCCAGAAAGCAACTAAACAAAAAAATGTCATAAAATATTATCAATTATTATTTATATGAAGGGTTTTCTCATGGTTTGTGAATAAGTACCCGGATGACCGTGCAATTTTAAAACAATATCTTATGGTTTGTGAAAAAGTACCCGGACGACCATGCAATATATCACCATATCTCATGGTTTAGGGCGCGTGCAATGCGTAAAAAAGTGAATACGCGTTTAAATACGCAAAAGCTGAGACAATAGATGTTTATTTGCAGCCCTTGCAAGATGCAGAGGTGGAAAACATTATTTTGTCCTTTAAGGTAATCTTGAGTTCTGGTCAAGCATTTATAATGAGAAAGGAACTGTTCCAAAGCAATTGGGAAAGTTAAATTAGTTGTACATATACACAAAATAATGTTTTCCACCTCAGTCTGTTTAACGTTGAAGTTAATACAAAAACAAAAAGGACATGTATTGGTGACAATTGAGGAACTAGGATACATACAGTTAATGATAATGACATTGAATGGCTTTTCTTTCGTGTGACACAAGGGTACATGTATATCGCACTTGCTTTGAAAATATGCTCAACAGCTTGTACGATATACCCTTGTATCCCACTCAAGTCAAGACCATTCAATATTATAAAATATTTCATGTGAATTTTTGTACAATCCATTGAAATGACAGACAAATGTTGAATTTGGCAACCTTAGTAAAAAATTGTCCACTTTCCCTGGCTTGTAACAGAAACAAGAAAAAGTTAACCATGGAAAAACCAGACCCTTTACGAACAGGTAACCTACATGAACTATGACATAATGACATAAAACAGAAATGGAAAGAAAAAAGATAGTTAAATCAACTCTGAGGGAGGATAATGCACACCTAATGCTATTTACTGTTAAATCTTTCCGTCACATGTTTGTCCATTGCCAGTTACTTGTAGATCAATAAATACAAAGGTCATACCTCAAAACCCTTGAGGATGTTAAGCTGCAATCACGATTGATTGATCGAGAGCCTCCAGGTCTGTTCACACCTGCAAATTTTAGGCTCTTTCACGCACAAGAAAAAGTGAGATTTTGAATTGTGCTCACCAGTGCATAACAGCCATACCACAAAGGGGGATTTTTAATTTAAAAAATACCAAGGGTAAGTTCTCCCAAGAAGGGTACAGACAAGGGTAATAAATCTGTCAGTGCACACATTTAATCTGCAAAGTTGCCTTGATCCACCCAAAGACTTCGCCTGGGATGCTGCAAGATAATATTCCACTCAATATGGACCAAAGATAAACAATGTTCTGATAAGAAAACCGACTTACACATCAGATATCTAAACCTGATCTTATCTCCTTTTCAGAGACTAAGACCCCTGTTACACATACCTCTGAAAGTGGACTGAGGCCGCCTCCGGAGGCGGCTCGACGTATGTGTAACATCAACTTTTTTTAAAAGCCGGACTGAAGCCGCCTCGAAGCCGCCTCCATCCCAGTCCACCTCTGGATGTGGTTTGAGGCCGGCCTCATGCCGGACTCAGTCCCGCAATCAGTATGTGTAACACCAAAGTGGACTCGGCGCCGGCTTTTAAGCGGAAGTTACGTAACCCGTAAGAGCTGTGCATGCGCGGACCGTTCGCGATGTCGATGAGATAGTACAGCACCTGCAGTGCAAGTGTGCGAACCGCGCGAAAATTTTTACATGGAGTGCACCCCAACGTCAGCTCGTGAAAAGGCGACGTGAAGCCGGCCTATGTGTAGACACAAAATTGCGGGCCCGAGGTATGTGTAACAGGGGTTTTAATGGTCTCGAGGCGGCTTCAAATTGCCGGCTCCGGGGCCGCCTTTGAAAGCCGACACATGTGTAACAGGGGTCCTATGCTGCTACCCAGATGGCATGGCAAATGATCACATTATTCACCAAAAAAACCACCCTAAAGTGAGATCTGAATCATGATCTACATCTCACTGATTAGTGAGACTTTCGTTTCATTCACAAAAAAAGTGAGAACGTGATTACAATTCAAAAATCAATTTCTAAATCTCACAAATTTCTCTGTGTGAATGGCCCTACTATTTCCTCAGGAAGATTGCTATCTAGTATTGATTTTCCATGTCAAGGTGGTTTTGGGTTCTCCACATTTTTCAAGAAAATTCTCCACATGGACAAATTTCATTTCCTCTGGAAGAGTTCAATCCAATATTGATCACGTATGTAACAGTAAAATGTTTGGGGTGCATCCAGATTCAATGCAGTTTTCCAAAAAAATTTCACACTTAAGGATTTGACTTCCTCATGAAAATCACTATTCAGTATATTGATCCTAGCTGCATGTAACAGTGTTTTTGTGTGCATGCATCCAGATTTGAAAGAGAATTCTATAAACTTGCATATTTTATTTCCCCATAATAATTTAATTCCATGTATGAAACAGGAAAATATTTCAGGTGCATCAAGATGCAATAATTTTTTTTCTTTAAATTTCTCCACACTGGCACATTTCATTTCCTCTAGAAGAGTTCAATCCAATATTGATCACAAATGTAAATTTTTTCAGGGTGCGTCCAGATTCGATGCATTTTCCTAAAATATCTTCATACTTGCATATTCTATTTCTTCAGGAAACTTGCTATCCAAAAGTGCTATGTCAAATTAATTTGGGTTGCATCCACATTCAAAGCATTTTTCAAGAAAATTCTCCCCACTTGCATGTTCTATTTCTTCAGGAAAATTGCTATCCAATATCAATCCTGCATGTCATAATGATGTTGGGTTCATCTAGAACATGTATCTTTAACAAAATTTCTCCATATTTGCAGGTTCTATTTCCTCAGGAAAATTACTTTCCAGTATTGATCCTGTATGTGGCTGTAAAACATTTGTGTTACATCCAGTTTCATCGAATTCCATCTCAATTTCTAAAACCTGTAATCTGCAAATTTAAGAGTGATGAATACATTTTCAATATATTGACGTGGACTATATAACTCTCATGACAATAACCAAAATACCAACTTTCCAAATTTGGTTGCCCAAAGCAAAAATATGACATGTTATTCTGCATAACTGTCATACTGATGAAGCTGTTCGTCTTTATATCGCTTCGGGTACACTTGTAGGGCAACTCTTTTGGTACATATTCTGGATTGGGTTACCTAGTTGCCCAGGGTGCATTGGCACATGCAGGTGTCAGATATGCAGCCTACTTTATATATCTAAGGCAGTCACATTGTGTTCACATTCTTCATTTTCACTCATTTCCTCCTCAGTACATATCAAGTAAAGCAACGTGACAGCCACCATAAAACTAAAAACCTCTCTTTCTAACTTTAAATGCTCTGCAGTTTGACCTTCAGAACAGTGCCAGATTCCAATTGAAAAATGAAATTGATATTGCTACTGTTATTCAGCGTACTTTAGAATGGTAACACGTCCCTTACTGGAATCTTGGAATAGATTCAATTTCAGAAAATTCACATAATATAATTTCTTTTGACAGCAAAACAGACGTTTTCTACTCCAAGTCGTTGTTATGCTCAATAAGGGATACAAGGTACTATTGAATGATTAAATTGTGCCAACACTGCAAATCTATCTAATATCTAATTTAAAAAAAAACATTTGAAAATTGTTTTCAAAGAGATCTCAAGTCAAACAACAAAACATTTGGAAAGATATAGTCAAAACAGTGATGTTTTTAGTGCGTATCTTGCTGCTTCAAACTTTTGACTGATTTTTAATCATAAAAAAATGAAGTTACATAATTCTTATAAAATTACAAGCATATACATAAAATCTCTTTGAAATAACAAAAAGGGGGTAAAAAAACCCCCTGCCTTTTATATGTGCAGGTGCCTCAAATAGAGAACCCCCCCCCCCCCAGTTCTTTCTGGTCACTTCTTACTGTGTTTGTTTTGTTGATACCCATGAGATCTGACTCTGAGATCATGGCAAGGACGTGGAGAAGATCATTTTGCATTAAGACGTCAACTTAATGCTAGCTTGAGTGAACACATCCAAAGATAGAGCTACGATTGTCAAATGACGTTATCTGTTTACGCTGGTGCATACTCAAGCAATAGTCTCCAATCAAAGGTTCCAAATGTGTTCTATTCTTGTGTCTGCGGACTTCACTCTCTTCTCAAGCATTAAATGTGAAAGGACAAGGATTCCTAAAGGAGCTAAATTAATCCGCTTTTCTTCTTCAAACTGGCAACAATTTTATATGAAATAAAGACTTAATAAAAACAACTTCTCTTCCTAGTACACTTTTCTTATCAAAATTACCATGTCTGCACATAGGAAAAATTCAAATTAAGATTCAACATTATATTCTCTCCTAAATTCATGTAGCGAGAAAGTAAATATCTCTTTTCAGTAAGAGTATATACAATGTAACTCCACAGATCTTCACAAACAAACTCAAGAAATTCAGTATTTAATGTGAAATTTGAACATTTCTTTCTTAAAATATAAGTGCTTTTTCCTAAGTCTGAAGCATATACTGTACCGGTACCTTAAATCAATCACAAAAGCTGTGGTAATATATCCACAAATGTACCTCTTAGTTTCAATTTCAGAATTTAAAAAAAAAAGGTTGGGGATGTGAGCCTGAAATTCCAGGGTAGTGGACAAAAATGAAAAAAAAAACCAAAGCAAATTGAAGGGACTAACTTTAAAATCTGATCCGAATTGTTTTTAAACCTGCAAGCACACGTACAGATGTTGCATAAACGTAAGACGAGCAGCCTAGGTAAGTATCTGGGGGTGGTACACCATTCCAAATGCTAATGCACCCCCCGGCTTCACATTTCAGGATGGTTGTTTTCCATCATGAAATCGTACCATCAATAATTCATGTCTTTGATCGTCCCATATTTACCTGGTGGATTTTTTTTTTCCTTCACTGTCTTCTATACTTTATACATGTATTTCTACCTTGAAGCTGACGTCAAATATTCTATTCAGCTTTACAACTACTACTTTTCATATCTTTTCGGTTTGTTGATTTTTCTATTTCTACCGGGGACTCTGAATACTTTCATAAAGGAAAGAGCCCAGATAAATCTTTCAAATTCATAACTGAGCCTTGGACCAGAAAGTGCTCTGGTAGATACTACTTGGAAAGTAGCAGATGATGCCGATTCAAATCCCCTCCGGTTCAAAATTTTAAAACTTTTTTTTAATGATTATGCAGATCATGCAATTGATCTCTAATTACTGGTATAGCAAGAATAAAAAGTACAACATAAAATCTTTCTCAGGGAATCCCTGAAAAATAAACACTTCCCTATTTATCAATAAATTCTGTCTATAGGCTTTTCTTGGTAATCTCTTCATTATAGTTTGTTCTTTTCAGGTTCTGCATGTAATCACTTCTGCTATCAGCTGGGAACATTGTTTAACATGAAGTACCATATCCTTATTCTGAAATAGAAAATCAATTTTAATGAAATTGGGTCTACTTGAACTGAATCCATTTGTGTTCATTAAAATGATTTTCAATTTTTAATTTTGTAGCTAAAACTTAAAAAAAAAAAAAAAAAAAAATCAGGCACATGTATTACATGTATTCTGAAACACAGCAGGTGGTCAGGCATGTACATTAATTTTACCGCTGATTTGAACTGAACTGAGTTGAATTGAACTGAACTGAGTTGAATTGAGTTGAACTGAATTAAAGTGAGTTGAATGCAGTAAAATTGAGTTGAACTGAATTGAACCCGATTGAACTGAATTGAATTGAGGAAAAATGGAGTTGAATTGAATGTAGTCTCAGTTGTTGTTATTGTGCACCCGACAGAGGTCAGTTGACATGTCTCAAGACGTCAAGGTCAACTGAACAGATTAGCTTGAAGTTTACTGCCTCAAACAAAAGAAGAAAACTCAACTTGGAATCAACTGCATCGTTTTGGTATGAAAAGCTTAGAAGATATTGTCAGAATATAGAATTAATAACACACATCGATTACTACTCACTCTTGTCAGGAGGCTTTCAAATGAACTGGTCAGAGATTTCTTGGCTTTCTTTAGAGACTCCAGCTTTGAGTTGGTCTGTCTGTTGGAGTCTGTCTTGAAATTTTCCTGATAATTGAAAAAGAGGAGAGATACAAAGAGAGAGAGAGAGAGAGTGAGGATATAATTACATGTATTAGTACACAATCTTTGTCCACGGCTATTAATGAAATTCAGACTCTTATTCAGACTACAGGCATAATTTTGTTCATAAAAATATTGTGATTTCATGCAATAAAAGAGAAACAATTCAAGAAAAACCTAGGTTGCAAGAAGTACCTAGAGATGCATTGGCACCCCTAGACACCACCACCACCACCACCACTGCCACCACTTCCTCCTCCCCCACTCCACAAATTGACTCTGATCTTCAGGTCTATTTGATCTTGGAAGTGGTTCTGTTGTTGAAGTTCACACAATTTCATCATGACAAGATGGTTCTGGTTCCCATAAGGTGCTCCCCATCTCTCTTCCCACACCATTAACTGACTCCCATCTCACTTTCTGTTTGGTCCCATTGCTGATATGGGTGTGGTTCTGTTGCTGTAGCTCACATGCCTTCAGTCACAACACCAAAGGTTCTAGTTACTTGCAAGTGCCTTACACCTCCACCACCACCACCACCACCACCACCACCACAACCACAACCAACATGCTACTCCTTTAAAGGGATTGATTAACTTTGTGAAATCAGCTCAAATGCCAGTGAATTGCGTGCAATCCTCTAACTACATATATATAATTAAGGCTATTAATTAAGGCGTGCCAGAATCCAATGACTGGGGGTAATAATATATACCTATCTATACAGCGCCATGAGCGTCGAAAGGCGGACCTGCGCGCTATATAAGTAGCCACTATTATTATTATTATTATTATTATGTGAAAGTACGAGAGAAAATGGAACCTGTTTACCATCCTAAAAAAGACAAAATCGCGATCGATCGCTAGTGCAAGTCGCTCGGCTTCTTCGCTGTGCTGTAGTCACAAAAACCAAGCACCAGCGATTGGCGATTTCAGAGTGGGTTTCCAGCCCGTACGGTATTCTATGATTGAGCGAGGTTTGCCAACCGTAAGAGTTCTTTAGACTTCAGTGGTACTCTATCCCGACGTCAAGTTTCAATCGTAAATATCTTGATATATAAACGACCGATCAGCTTATAAAACTCCTGTCTGACCTAAAGGTTTGCAATTATGATTACAGCATTAGCTGGAAAAGTGATTTTTTTTCTTCAATCCTGGGCAAAATTAATCAATCCCTTTAACCCTTTGCCTACAGGAACCGGGTGCTTTCTGAATTTGGGAATATGACAATGAAGTAGTTAATGGCTCAATGGACCCCTGTTCTCACCTTCTGTTTGATTTCATCACTGATATGGGTATGATTCTGCTGTTGTTGCTCACACACTTTCATCAAAAACATCATGGCAAGATGGTTTTGCTCTTGTTGACTTGAAACTTGACAATTCTGTTTTATAAAAAAATAGAAACAAAATTCAACCTCAGCCATTCAAAGTGGAACATTTGGTCAAACAGACCTATATGTAGATATATCTGATAACAAAAAGTATTTTCATAAGACATATCATCAGTCATTTTAGTCTTTTTAACTTTATCGTTATTTTAAAAATATGTTTCATTGAAAATCTACATTTCCTTCCACTTATTCCTCTTCAAAAACAAACTTTAATTACATGTAGTTTCGGTTTGAGTTTTGGTTTGCCTATTCATTTATACAAAGGTTGTATTTCACCTGTAAGGCTGGTTTTAAATGGATCAGTACGCATCAAGAGTAACTGTATTCGCAATGAATGCATAATGCATGGCTCAATCCGTAGAATACTTGGTACAATTTATCCACAGGTACATGTCGTGTAAATTTTTTTTTCTTTACCGGAGCCCTTTTTTTATTTGCAACAGAACACGCAAGATTTCATAGAAATGATTTTATGTATTTTATATTTTTTACCAGACCTCTTTTGGCATTTTCACAAGCTCTAAGGAGCTTTTCTGGTGCTCCTGTATATTTTTCACTATCCAGAGGACAATTCAACATGGGAGAAACTGGGCACACTTTCTTTAGCAAGTATATATCAAACGTCATCAACTCTATAAGCCTCATCAAACTACATATCTTGTTAATATTAAAGAACAAGCAAAATTTTCAAATGTAACTCCATTACAGAAATTATTTTGATTTTGAAGCCATCATGTAGAGATAATCTTTCCATGATATCAATAGGACAACAAATGTACTACCTCATCTTACAAATATCTACATACACGTAGTAAGTGAGAAATCAAATCATACAAAAATCTCTGTTAAATGAGATTATAGCAAATTAGGATGCATAATCCCTCTACCCCTACTTTGGAAATGCTTATATATAACACTTCAAATAATTCCCTTTTTTCCTCCTGAGTAAGATATAAAACACAACTCTTTCTTCTATTTCTTTAAGTACCACACTTCATTTATCCCAATTACCGGTAACACATTAATATTAATATCAAATATGTTTGTACAGATGTATTAGATTATGTCATTTTATAAACTTGTAAACTAAAAGAAAAGTACATCAGTTTTACACTATTTTCATCAAAACCAAAGTGAAATACACTAAAAAGAAATAAAACTGAAAGAAAGAAAAACTACTCACTCTCATCTGCAGGGCAAAGGTGTTTGAGGAAGACACTCCCAAGGCTGAAATTTGTTGCTGAAGACGCTGCCAAACTGTCTCTTCATTGAGACCTAAGATGCAACAATGAAAACAAAAAAAAATGAATTCTCTGCGATTATGCTTTTATATATGAAATCATACACAGTGCATCATAAATAAAAATTGACAGTTGGAAAAATTCTCCCCAAGTAAATATTTCAAAATATTTTCATATCTCTGAATAGCTTTGGGTCTTTTATATCAAATGCGTCGGACACTAAACAAAATCTGAAAATATTAAGTTTATGAAAGAGTACAAAATCCAGACTAGACAAGAATTGGTATTTTGCGAGTCATGGAAAGTCTGTATTAAAGCTATACACAGGTATGAAAAGGTCCTCAAAATATTTTGAAATATTCATTTGAGGAGACTTTCTTTTCCTTCAAATTGTCAATTTTTTTGAGATGCACTGTACAGCCAGAGGATCACGTCTGTTTAGTCCTAAGAGAAATCATAATATGACACTTGAATGGAAGCACTTAGTAATTATTTTGCTTGACTTGTTATCACAAAGAAAAAAGGGGGGGGGGGGAGGGTAAATATTTTTTGAACTAAGCCACTGCCTGGCACATTCATCCTCTGCAAATTTGAAGACATGATTTTTTTTTAGAGAGATTCATTTAATGTCTTTTTTTACACAACTTATGATGATGTAGGTGAGATTGATTGAACCAGGATAATATGCAAAGTTAAGTTCAATATTTTGTATTCTAGTCGTGTTTGTACAGGGTAGGCATTTCAACAATCAATGGATATATAGAAAAAGTAAAATTATTGATTAGAAATGTACAATAAAGTATACATAAATCAACCAAAATTGTTACAAATTCTAGGCTTGAATCTTTATGGAAAAAAATTCGTTTCCCCTCATGTTCCTTAATCTTTAACCATTCAAATGTCTATATAGGTTCATTTTTTCCTAACTTGCAAACTAATTGTATTGGTGATACATGTACATGTAGGTCCCATTTATGCACATTAAGGGTTATATATTGCAAGGAGAACTAGTAAAAAATCAACTGTGAAATTAGATATTACATATATAGTCTCTTTTAAATCTGCAACACTTTAACTAAATGAAATATTCTAAAGGGCATTTCCGGTACATGATAATAAGAACAAAAACAATGAACACAGAATAAGATTGCATGTAATACAAAGTCATGCTGAATTGATTAATTGCTCAATAAGGCATTGGATCTTTATTTCTAACAACATATTTCACAGGACAATGACAGTACCCCCAAAAAATATGGCACACTACATTAGATTACATGGAATACAGTTTCATGCTGGATTGATTAATTGCCAAATAAGGGAATGAATCTCTATTTATAGACCCAACAAGAAGGCTGTAGAACTATGTCCACTATAAAAGATACTGGTAGAAATGACCACTTAAAGGTCGGCTTGTTTTTGTTTCGATCGCTACATCAAAACTCATTTCCTAATCAGAGGATCCTTTTGAAATTATCTGGAGTTCATGACTGGCCAAGCTCCCCCCGAGATAAACAACTCATCCATTCATTATTAAACCAATGAAATACCATTGCCATATAAGGCTCATTCACACAAACGAAATAGTGAAAGTTTAGACGTTATGCAAAGCTCACTGTTTTTTTGCCCCATTCACACTTGGGATAAACTCAATTTTCTCATCTGACCTTTATTTAACACTACATTTTGTAACTGTAACACAGAGCACAAGGCAAATAAGGTTATTGGCATATGGTGCACTTTAGTGCAATTTAAATAGCGATCACTGATCACTGATAAATAAGATTGTTTTGTGCATTCAATGAAACATTGGTGAGATTCTGATTGCGATTCAAATATCAATTTTATATCTTAGTGCTCTGTGTGGGAATGGCCCTTCTAGTCCACCCATTCTCCTTCCCTTTCTCCCTCTCTCTCCCCTAACATGTTCCTCCAAAAATAGATTGAAATATCTACTCTTGCATCTAATTGCTCTGAGTGAGAATGGCCCTTATATTCCACTCCTTCTTCCCCTCTCTCACTCCATGACATATGCTCAAAGAATAGATTAAAAGATCTACTTTTGCATCTAATTGTTCTGAGTGAGAATGGCCCTTATATTCCACTTCCTTGAGAGATCACTCCCCCCACCCCCAACCTCCCCCCCCCCCCCCCCCCCCCCCCCCCTCCTCTCCCTTCATGAAATATGCTCAAAGAATAGATTTTAAAAATTTACTTTTGCACTGAACTGCTTTTTGTGGAAACGACCCTTCTATTCCACCCTTTCTCCCTCCCCCCCCCCCCAATGCTCCTCCAAGAATGACTCGTTTCCAAGCGGTCTTCCTGCATGCTGCCATGGCAACAACCTCAAACTGATGCCTGCTGGTGGTATTTGTTTGTAATGGAGAGGGCAGTTTGATCTCAGTCTGACATTAAGCAACGTTTCACATTACAGCGCCAGCAGTTAACCTATGTCATGTGATTCTGGAGGGACACAGCAATCAAAAAAATGTTTTGTTCGAAATGCTCACATGCATTTACATGAAGACATGTATGTACATGTACACTTGAACATAATTTATCTATATTTAACCATCTGTAAGTGACAGAGACATACTTAACATTTTGCAATCAAAAAAATGTTTTGTTCGAAATGCTCACATGCATTTACATGAAGACATAAGTTGTATGCATGCTTGAACATAATTTATCTATATTTAACCATCTGTAAGTGACAGAGACATACTTAACATTTTGCAATCAAAAACATGTATTGTTCGAAATGCTCACATGCATTTACATGAAGACATAAGTTGTATGCATGCTTGAACATAATTTATCTATATTTAACTATCTGTAAGTGACAGAGACATACTTAACATTTTGTACGCATACGTCTACGCAATGTTACTTGTAAAACAGTGTAGCAGGGAAGAATCACCATTTCATCTAGTAAGCCTGACAGCTAAAAGTGAGGGTGTTAACTGATGTTCAACAAGTAGAGCTAAAGCCCTCATGGCTCTACAACTGATGAGACGATTTACATCATACATAATTCACAGCCACATTATGTACAGTATACAATGTACAGCTCCACAGGACAAACATACAAGGACAAAATCCTTGTAAATATTGGAAGCAATGTTCCACAAATTGAAAATTTCATGGAGATTTCTGCAATTATTGTTGGATAATAACTGATCCCATAGATGATCATGCTCTCTGGCAAATCTGACTTGTTAATTTGGAAGGTCAGATTTTGGTCACTATCTCCAATATCCCCCTTTTTGCTTTTTGTTTCCTTTGCTTTGTCTTACCCAATGTGGCTTTGAGGCATGCTAAATTAAGCAAAGATTCTTCCAAGTGGTTGTCATGGATACAGACAAGCTTGCCCTGTTTTTTTTTCATTTATTATTAAACTAATAAGGCTATCAAGCAAATGGGCAAACGTTCTTACAGCAGCACATTGCCTTCTCATCTTTGAAGCTTCATAATCACAGCAAATGCAGAGTTTCTTCCGAACAGTTGTCATGGTTCTAGACAAGCTTGCTCTGCATTTTACTCTTCTTTTTTTTTTTTACACTTTAATAACTAAGAGGGCTATCAAGCAAACAGGCAAGTGCTTTTACAGCAGCACATTTTCCTAGCCAAAAGGGCGTTAGCTTATATCTTTTGATACAGAGTAAACGTCCTTCTGGCTCTCAACACACATACTCATCTCTGAAGCTTCGTAATTAAGCCCCTTGTTTTGTTTCATTATTGGTGCATTATACGATTACCACTGATTGCCGACTTCCTCAAGCCTGATCATTCGCAAACCAGACCAGAAATTAATTTAATCATGAATTCTATTAGTTGCTTCCTCTATCCTCCTTAAAGGAACAGGCTAGGCCATCATCGCCAATAACATTTAAAAGAGATGGTGGAGTTCTGGTAGAAGTGAAAAATAAGTTGTAAGCTTTCTCTTTTTTTTTAAAATTCCATTTGAAAGACTAGCAATATCAAAGGAATAGGTCAACACCCAAACTATACTCAATTCTCTTATTCCCATAGGCTTAGTACAAGAACCACCCAGTTCCAGTAGGCAGAGGGTTAACACATCTGCTGAATTGAATGCTATAAGTGGTTTACTCATATACACATACTTTGTTACAACTCTCTCCTCATGGCTCCCAGGACATACATGTAATTTTTTGATATGCAAATTTTAAATTTTAAATTAATTTTTTATTAGTAAACGAAGAAGCTTGACTGGGGAGGAATTTTTAATTTGTAAACAAATCTTTCGGCATATTACTCCCAGTGTTAAAGATCGTATGCTCGATCTGTAATGAAAAACACAAGTCAGAAAAAATTGGAACCAGCGGGATTCGAACCTGTCATATATTCAAACGGCGGACCGTTTGAATATTAATGAGTCAGAAAGAAGAGGATCTTGGGTATTTGATTCTAGTTCGTCGTGACTTGGCCGTGAACCAGAATAGCCTGGTGGTTAAGTCGCTGCCCGGCAAGCAGTAGATGACAGGTTCGAATCCCGCTGGTTCCAATTTTTTCTGACTTGTGTTTTTCATTACAGATCGAGCATACGATCTTTAACACTGGGAGTAATATGCCGAAAGATTTGTTTACAAATTAATTTTTTATTATTTATTTATATATATATTTATTTATTTTTTATTTATTTTATTTTATTTTATTTTATTTTATTTTTTATTTTATTTATTTATTTATTTTTTTTTTGGGGGGGGGGTCCAGAGTTAAAATATAGGACACCTGCAATTGTCTAGCCATATCTATGGTTAAGGAAAACTTACATCAGAAAAAATCATTACCTCTGTATCACTTCTCCAAATCCTCACATGTAATCTGCTCTTAAATATCGACATTTATTATTACGTAGATTTGACTTAAGTGTCAATATTGTCATGCACAATATCTCAGTCTCCTGGGTACACAATGAAAATCAAATTTCATTAAAATTCTGATTTTCCGCTCAGATAAAGCATGAAATGTAAGCCTTAACCAGACCATGGGCCTACTCCATGACCAGACACAATATCTTTCTTTTTTTCATTGTGAGATAATTGTGTTTGATTTTTCTTAAAACATATTTGCATTAAACTGGAAATAGAACATGTAATAATAATTAATCACACCACGCCTACACAAAATTGTTAAATACAAAATTACGAGTGTAAAGCATCATGAATTCTTTCTGAAAATAATAAACAGAATGATTAATGATTATTTAAAAACATATTCCTGTTTTAATACATCTGTGTTTAACAAATTATAAATAATAAAGTTTTATGACAGCAAAACACAGTGATTAATTACATATAATACAAGTAAGAACTTAGGCACCTCCAATCTTACAAATCTGTTTAGTGATGTATAATTTAAACACTCAAAGAAAATGAAGATAAGTTACAACATATGATGTTGATTTAAATTGTAGGTAAAATTTTCAGGGTTACACCATGTAAATTGTTGATTTATATGTTCACGAAAAACATTTCGAACAATAATTGATTATCAGTTAGTCATTTTTAAAAACTTCCTGCGATTATTGCTGACTACAGCATCATGGACCCATTTCACATCATACAATTTAAGTTAACATTTTGCCAGTCATTATGTGAATTATTTATTACCCTGTCTTAAAATGTACAAAAATCATCCCTAAAAGTATATTACAGGCAAAATGATTGATGCATAAAGGATGTTCTTGCTCATTTTCAATAAGAATTCATGGAAATCAAAATACCATCATTATCAAGTAACAATTATATTATGACACAAAAACATAAGATATTATCATGACTAGAGTAGTTATGTGATTTTCTTGCCTTCCGCAACTGTTTGGACAGAATGGATAAATTACAACTCTAGTGCCTTGTTAAATACCTATCTTAATCACATCTTAATTGTAATAGTCTGCTTCTAAATTTCTTGGCAGAGAAGTGCATTGTCTGTGCCAAGGAATCTCTCATTAATCACAGGCATACCTCTATCATACGTCTGTACTACGCATCATATTAAAGGGGTTCGAAGTCCACCCTAATATCAGGTTGATTTTCATTTAAAGCATAAAAGTGAGTAGAAAGTGTAAACGATAGTCCTGTATATGGAAAATTTTGTCTCTTTTCTTTTTAATTTTGAGCCAAATTTGAGGATTGCTATACAAAATGAAAACTCTATAATTTCCTTTGCAAGCAATGAACTCTCCATTAGTTTTTATACAAAATATTTCATGAATTTCTATTTTTCTCTAAAGGACTTTTATCTTGAAAAGTGGAAATATAAAAATAGGTCCTCTTGTATAAGATAAATATACTCTTTCATCAACATTCAACAGCTCAAGAATTGTGATATTTTAAAAACTATTCAACACATATATGGAGAGGTACTTGTAAAAGAAAAGCATCAAAGCTTGCCAATTGTGGAGGAATCTTTACAAATTTCATGTCTTGTTTCTCAACAGATTTTTCTCTGAATTTCACTGACCTGTTTCTCTGATTTGTCTTCATTGCTATCAGGGTGGTGTTCCCCTTTAAGCTGGGGCAATACCAGCAGGGTCATACACTTCTACGTAACATCCCCCAGAATGGTCACATGGTCCTGATTTAAATATGTTACACAAGCTGTATAAGGTTGCTTCTCCCATTTTGTTTTTCAAACTGAAATGTGGATACCAGTAAGTACATTTTCAGCAAATACAGATGCATATAAATCTAATTTAGAAAGCTTGAAATATAAGACTGCAAAGTTTCAAGAAAATGGACCACTGTCTGCGGCACTGAAGGAGAAATGTACTCCATGTTTAAAATGTCTATATATGGCAATGATACATGTAGACAGAACAATTAATGTTCACTTTTTGAAAGAAATGTTTCACTTAGTATTTAAAAAAAAAAGTTATATTGTCTATCACAGTATGGACTGATTTTGCATCCAAGAACAGTCAAACAGTAAAAGAGACTGCTTATCAAAATATCAAGCTGGTCTAGAAACTCATATTCAGCACTTATGGTTTTTCAAAATGTGAGATTTGAGAAGACTAACACCGGTTTACAACAAAGCTGTATATATGAGCATTTCAAATTGTCTGCTCACAGCCAGAAGAGGTTACTCATATTATTTAAGACAGAGTTAACAACCTTCTGGTTCTAAACAGATGATATGATGTCATTTTTGCTGTCATAATTGCTGCACTTTGTCTGCAGCAGGCCAGATGGGCATTAACTCTACGTAAACTTGTGAAGTAACAGAGTTAATGCCCTTCTCGCTCTCAACGTACATATATCTATATTATTATGAATAATTTCACAGTTCCTCAGCATTTCATGTGCCTGCCCCCTTTCTCTCTCTCTCTCTCTGTCCATGAAAATTTTTAGTCTCCCTCAGTCTCCCCAGATATGACTTCACACCCACCCATCACAAACCTACACAATTACACGCATCCTCTACCCCGTTCATACCCGTCTTTTATTCTTCACACCCTCTTCTTCACCTCCCTGTCCCTAAAGTGTTAAAGGAATGTCCTAATCGCATTTAAAAGTTTGGGTATTAATATGCATTTAAATCTGAGCGTTTAAACCATATGCCAATATGCATAATTGTTTTTGGTTGTTGTTGTTTAGTTTTAATTCACAAATCTAAATAATATTGATTCAGGTGTTGCCCTGGGCTAGCCTAAGCTATCTAATTTGTCCCAGATGTTATAGATTACTTCAAAGGTTTTAATATACCTGATGATGGCTCAGCTTTGATAGCCCTAGACGATATTTCAAGAAAAATTGTACCTTGATGTTCACTATGTTCAAATATTCATGATACTAACATATGGGACACAAAATGATACCTCTGACTGTGGATTAAAGTTCAGTGTATAGTATAGGAAATAGAATGACTAATGACCAGAATATAAAAAAAAACCAAGAGAGTACTTACTATGACAATCTGTTTTGTGAGAAATCAATCACAATACTAATTTCTAGGATGTCCAACTGATAAATTCTAAAAACTGATCCTATATATACATTCATCTAGTGTCTTTAATGTTTTATAAAATCTCATAATCTTATTTTTATGGGTGATTCCAACAACACTCTTACTTTAAATAGCCCTATCAAGGGATTTCAAGCATCAAATGCTGCATGATATTAGCATTTTCTTCCCGTTCATTTGTAGAAGATAACATAAACAAGATGCCTGTGGCATAGCGCCCCACGTATTGTCTCAATCTATTGGGTAGCCCCTATGCTCACAGGGGCACAGTACAGATTCAAATGAGTTTCCAAACACACGCGGTGGGGGTTCATGCTTTAGGGACAGTTTGTGGAGGAATAGATGAATATCAAATTAATTTGAAGATCAGGCATATCGTGATTCTGGGAGGGAATTTCATTGAACTTCAAGACAGTCCCATTGCAAGTAAGTCTAGATTTGCCTACTGGGCAAATTTTGCAGTTAACTGGAAGAACGGACAGACTACATGTAGTTCACAAATGTATTAACATTCCATTATTAAAGGTCCCTTTGAGTTATATAAATCGTTATTGGAAATGCGACAACATTCTGTGCAAGAAACTGTCTACAGAAATACTGCATTTTTTTTTATTGTAACGTATGGGTATTTTCAACCAGTAAAATGTTTTTAAAGATATAAAAAGACAACTTGCTGAAAAATCGAAGACACCAAAGAGGTAGGCATATGTGTTTGGATACATTCATGAAGTTGGGTTTCTACAACAAATTCTCCAGCAACGACTGGTCCTAAGACAATTTCCTACACTAACCAGATTCCTAACTTCCACCAAGAACCAAACATTACGACCCTAATGCTAACCCTCAACCTAACCAAATACCCGATCCCAACCCTAACCCTAACCATAACCCTAACCCTACATAAAATTTGACAAATTACAGCACAGGGAAAAAGTCACAGGAGCAAATGTTCAATCACCAAAGAGGGATGCGATCAAACACCCTTCTCCCGGTCCCAGCAGACTTTATAACAATCACTATATTTCGTCGGTTGAGACAAAGAAGGGCATTAACTCAGTGTTAAATGATATGAGATGACGTCGGTCTGACTCTCAACAGATGAAATGATTGTCATTACAATAAATACAAGACCATTCAATATTAGAAGAAAAAAAGATCTTTCACCATGGCTCAATACTAATAAATACTATCATGGAAAAGATTCTTGACACAGCTCATAAATTGACTGATTAAAATAAATTTGTGTAAACTCACCTTCAACTTCTTGGCAGAACTTGTGTAGTTTGTGCATGGGGCAGGTTTCACAGATGATGTGTAGTTTGTTGTGATGAAGGGCAGCATTGAAGGCCTGTCGCAATGTGTTCATTATACATTCAACCTAAGTGATTGAGAAACAGAGAAGAAAAATCATGCAGTAATGGTAGGATAATCAAATTTTAATCTATGGCATTTGTTATAAAACAAAACAGAACAATTTATATGGCTGCTAAAGAACCCAATTTTAGCAAAGTACAGAGTGTACTTAAATATGCCAGACTAAAAAGAATTACAAAAGTATCATAAAATAAAAAGTTAATGATTCTAATGTTATATTATATTTCATTATATTCCAACATTCTAAAACAAATTAAATCATTTAGGCCCAGACTCTACAAGCATGTTGTTTGGATTTTTTTTCTATCAAAGAGAACTTTAACATTCTTTCAAACAAGAATTGGCTTTGGGAGTAAAAACAGGTGTGAGCAGAGTAATTAGTCCTCATATTCCTTCAGCCTCAGGTTAAGGTTAAGGAAATCCATAATAGTGGATACAACACACACCAAACAAAATAATACCGCTGGTACGACTGTTCGTATGGTTTCAATAATTATTGGTAACTTCCTCAAAAGCTAACAATGAATCGTGCCAAAAATAGGATGTACTTGAAGTATTTGAATCATGACTTTCCTCCTACAAGTCTAGAATATTGGAAAGCGTGTCAGGCACATCACGTGTGAAACCATCTCCACCTACATGTGTGGTGCTGAATTCCCTTTAATATGCAGGCCTAAACGTCTGTTGTTCAATGGTGTACAGGCCTATGAGCATATCTCCCCTCAGATTACAGGAACTGGATAGAGACTTTTGTGGAATTACATCAATATACATCTACGCGGTAGAATAATATTGAGTGGCGTTTTTAACACTCAATTTGTGTTAAGGTATATGGATATATTGCAGATCTAAATAAAATATGTTTGAAAATTTGGCAATTTGCGATCCAACCTCTTCTCCTTCCCCTCCCTATAATTCTGGAAGCTAGCACAAGTCGCCCTCCTTCCTTCTCCCCCTCCTTTCCTCCTTCCTCCCTCCCCCCATCCGTCTCTCCCATCTCTCCTCCTCCCTCCCTCCTTGGCAGTTGCATAAGGGTTTGTATCATCACATGGACAAGGCTCTCTCTCATATTCCATCATAATATATACCAATGATCAGGTACCCCAGATGATAGTGAGTGATGCTATCCAATCCATCCCTCCCCTCCCACCCTCGCACCTCCACATGATTATTGAAGCTTGCATAAGGGTCAGAATCATCACACAGACAAGGCTCTTCCATATTCCATCCCAACAGATACTGTTTATCAGGTATCCCGGATGATAGTGGGTGATGCTATCCATTCCTCCTCTCCCGCCCTCCCACTTCCTCTCCCGCCCTCCCACTTCCCCTCCCTCCCTCCCACTCCCCCTTTTCTCCTCCCTCTAATTCCTGGTACTTGCATATTAGGCTCTCTATCATCACATGGACATGAATCTTATATTCCATCCCAATAGATACCAATGATCCTGTCTCCGGATGATAGTAGGTGATGCTATCCATCATCATGATTGGTATCAGGAGACCATGTCATGCAAGCAAGGATAACATCTCGGTCATGCTGTAACCTTTCAGGATGCCTTGTTTACAATGTACCATCGCCAAGTTACACAAGCTGAAGTTCATGTATATACGCCCTACATTTTATACATGTTGATGATCCAACATTTGCTCCGGCGACAATTGCTCCGGTCTTTATTTTGTTGTTTGTATGAGAATTACTCCGCGGTCGTACACTAGCCAAACTGCTTGCTTCAACCCTGGACCAAACACTATACCTAACACTAACCATGACCCTAAACTTAACCTAAAACCCAATCGCAACCCTAACCCTATATCTTTGTCGAAATAAAGACTGTTCAGGGCAATTGTCGCCAGAGCATATCATAGCGCCAATTTATTGCTAATATTACCACAAAAGGGGTGCTCAGCTCAAAATACTTATTGTTTTTATGGCTCTCTGCAGAAGACCATGGATGACATATTCTAATATTAAACCAAAGTTAAATGGGATTGCAGAAATGAAGAATAAATTGAATTGCACTTGAAATGTCAAGTATATTCTGCATGGTATATACCTCAAGACAGACATGAATACTTTAACAGTCCAGTCAGGTTCTCCGAACAGACTGCAAACC
Organism: Heliocidaris erythrogramma; assembly: GCA_025617745.1. NCBI lineage: Eukaryota > Metazoa > Echinodermata > Echinoidea > Camarodonta > Echinometridae > Heliocidaris > Heliocidaris erythrogramma. The sequence goes on from CM046867.1 coordinate 19,014,352, forward strand.
GGCAGCTGCATTCGTTTCTCTTCCTACCATGAAACATTCAACCCTTTAAAAAATACCTTCAATTACTCTATTGATCTTTATTTCATGATTTTCATCAAGCGTTCTGTACTATTGATCCATCTGGGGGTAGAGCTTCGGATTATTTATGAAATTTACACCAATGACTAGATTTTTATATATTGATAGAACACATACTCTTGTGATATCTGGGCCCTGTTTCATAAAACTTGTTATCAATGTCAAGTTGCAATAACTGTTATAAGCTACAGAAATCCTTGCATCTGATTGGCTCAGAGCAAATTTGTCGGTAAAACTCACCGACAAGACACTTGATGAAATGCCCACCAGCTTTGGACTTTATTGCATCAAAGATCTTGGGTTAGGATTAGGGCAAAGGTTGCCACTGGGTTGTATTTTAGGTTTACGGTTAGGGTTAGGATTATGGTTATGCATAGTGTAAATTACTGTTTCAGGATTGAAGTTAGAAATTTTATTTGTGTTAGAAAATGGCTGCAGAGTAATTGTCATAAAGCATGTTGTAAACACAATTGCACACTGACTTTTGTAAAATCAACCTAAGGCAATTTCAATTTCCACTGTCCATCAACTTTTGAAATGTACGAACATTACAATGATGTATTACGTAATCCAAACATTATTTCAATGGAATATACAATACGGAATTGAAAGTGCCCTTGAGTTGATTTCTCGAAAGTCTTTGCGATCGTGTTTGAAGAACCTTTAAATACCATGCTCTTACAGGCTAATCACCTAAACATGGGATAAAAACAAGAAACTTACCACGGATTCACTCTGGCACTTGAAGACATAGCACATGTAGTTGAGGCTGGACGACTTCTCGCGACAGATAAAGCCAAAGTACTCCGGTTGCTTTATGCCCTGCAGGTAGCCCATCAAAATAATGGCAAGATGGAGATGGAAACAGGAGGAGAGAAAAACAAAACAAAGATAAGTTAGGTGTTTCGAAGGAAGACCCATTAGTCCAGATACTCAGTACAAGTCTCATTAGTCTCATTTACAGTGAACCTTTTACTGATGGAGGTCATTATTTCTCAAATTTCTTTTGCCACCTATTTTAAGGGCTATGAAAATGACTAAAATTGTAATGCAAAGTAAGGCCTAGCAAAGAAAACAAACCCCACTTAAAAATAAATTTCCTAACCTGCTAATCTTTATTTATAAATAGTAAATTTTGCACGTTTCTTACTCGTACATGAGCCGTTAATTGAGTCACATACTAAATTGAAATCACTTCACTTGAAATATATATATATAATATATACACTGTATATTATATACCTTCCTTCATTATCACAGACTCATTTTGAACACCATTGACATGGTAATTTTCAACAAAAAGAAAAATGGAAAGGCACTGAAAGAAAAAAAGCAAAGAAAAGGGGAAAAAAAAATTGAATGATAAACAGAAAATTTGTGGCAAAAAATATCATTTCGGACTAATTGACAAATAAAATCAAGAACAGCTTTATATTCCAAGGTATCTTTTAACATACATACAAACAATTTACATCAAATGTTCTCTGTAGGTTTCCATGGTGGGTATTCACAATTGAAGGCTTTCGGTAAACACCATGGGAAGCCTCTGTGAAAAGGCTGTTGATATATTCTTTCCATGATATATTTAATTCCATTTCCATCTTTTTCCTTTCCTTTCACTTCTCCTATATTCCTCTAAACGCCCATAAGTGGGTTATTTTTCACGAAAGAATATATCGACAGCCTTTTCACAGAGGCTTCCAACATGGTGTTACCGAAAGCCTTCAATTGTGAATACTTTACATCAAGTGCCCTTTTTGTTCAACGACAAATCATTTTACTGAAAACACACAAATTATAAATGAGAATAACAAAATTGCCTATAAAAGTCATCAAATTGCAAAGAACATGTAAATTCTTCTTTAAATAATCAATGACAAAAAAGTTCCTAATATCCTACCATGGAGTCTGCTGCGATCCATACGTTAGCTACACGTCCTGCAATGCATCCAGAATGCTTGTGTTATGTTACTCATGCCTTAATAACATTCTTGTGATCATTACTAGTTTCCTCATTTAGGCTGTCCCAGAATCTATCCCCAATTTCAGACTTGCTTTGTCACAGGAAATGAGCAGCCACACTGCTACTGTTTTTAAAAAGAAATATCCATGTACTACCTGCGACTCTTTCCTGCGTAACCATAAATATAGGTCTATTAGCCCAATTTACGTTACAAATTCAGCAAACATTTCAAGCCATGTTTTTACATGAATATATATGGGCAAAACCAATCAAGGTCCATTTCTTAATCATATGATTTCATTGCAAAGAGTAGGGCTGTATCAAAAAGGTATCCTATAACCGACCATTTGTAGCATAAAAACATGAATAATTTTAAGGTTCAAGTTGATACCAGACCTGTATTTGTGTTACTTGTAAGCAGAAATATCTTGTTCTGATTACCTTCAGTCCTTCAAAGGGACATTAAAATTTCATGCATTTCCAAATAATCTGCATAATGCTTTGTTAAAGATTTACAGCCCATGATTTTGCTTATCATTCTCAACACCAATGAGAAAGAGAATTACACACACACTATTTGTACAATGAATGTGATAAAGTGATGTTAATTTTTCACCAAAAGATTTCTTGTAGGTTAACCGATAAACTGCATACCCAGTGTTTTTACTTCAGACAAAGTTAAAACTGGGTTTGGAAAAAGAGTGAACCGATTGACTCACTCCATCTTACAGCACGCTGCAGACCTATCAGGCTATTACATGTATGTACAATGTACATTAGGTGTCCAATAGACTTGTTACATCATGAGGTCAAATCCCGCTAAGCTTAGACAAGGCCGAGGTCAAATGACATTCAGTATTAAAGCTGTGGAGACACCAGCATTATCATGTGAAATGTCATGACAGATAGGTCTATTGCTATCCGAGACATTCCAGTAGACCGACAGCCCATGAGACCGAGAGCCGACAAGATCAACAGTGTGGGTCTCACGGGCTGTCAGTCTACTGGGCTACAGCCTGCTATTCAGAGGTGGTACAGCAAGTCACAAGATTAACATTCATCCATTTTAAAACACTTCTGAACAATACTCTGCATCAATTATACTTTAAAACCCAAAACATATTTGTAACACAATACTTTTTCTAATAACTCTCATTTTCGCAAGAAACTTTCACAATTTCCCAAAAATTCAGTGTTGTGATTTAACTGTTCCACGGAGTCAAACTTGAATCAATCTAGACCACCCACAAATTAATGATGCTCTTGCATGCATAAGTTTACAGTAATTACAAAGACCTGTTTACTCATGTATATTCAATTTATGCGTGTTTCTCTCCAGAATCCTTATAGTTACCAACTATTTAGTGCACCTGCTATGCATAATGGCATCTCTGTGGATGGAATCCAGTTTGCATACATTAGTTCTTGCTATGTCTGGCAAGCCTCTGGCAAGCTTTTGAGTTGTCAAGAGAAACTTTTGTTCAAGAAGTATGCATAAAATTAGTAAACAGGTCTATTGGCAAAAAAACACAAAATAAGAATGTATACAGCTCACAAAAATGTGACAACATGCTAACAGATTAATTCAGTTTACTAATTACCCATCTACAATGTATACCTCCATTCAGTTAGCTCCTCACCATAAAGTCCACTTTATGTCCAGTTTACAGCCTCATGATGGCTAGGTCTACATGTATATGCCCTTTAATCTCTAAACAACATCCCCAGCGAGGCGACAAAACGTGATCTAATTCAGCTGCAGTCGGGAGACTATAACGTGATTCTAAGTGAAGACTGTCTCAAAGCTTTATCCTGCGTTCCATCTGGTGTCATAATGTGCTAATTAGAACATTTCCCTGCATACTGCTCTCCCAATCAGTGCCCTGGTCCACCTTTCTTATGGAACCCTATGACTTGCTGAGAAGCAAAAGGGCAGTATATCCTTTTACACAGAGTTAACACCCTTCTGGCTCTCAACAGACAATATCTTGTGCCTCTTTCTTGAAAGTATGTTACAATCCTGATTATTACAATGTCATTGTAAAATTTAGGCTCCTATCAAAGAGATTTTATGAAACTCTTTATCTGAAAGAAAGAAAGAAGAAAGAAAAAAGAAGAAAGAAAGAGAAAAAAGAAGAAATCGCTGGCTCCCCAAAGAGGGAACTTTCAGATGCATCGATGGATACAGACTGATAAGGTTCTACATTGACCTTATGAATGTTAAGTATAAAATGACACTAGTACTAAAAACTGATATGAGGCAGTCTTTCAGTGACAATTTTTTTAATGATGAGGAAGGAGAAAACTTCTTTGAAACAGAATTTCAGTGATATACGCTGAATAGAAGGCAGAAGTCAACGGAAAGGGACACAGAAAATAGGAAGTGGCAAAATTTTCAGGGTAATCATATATCACTCTTTCATACTTTACTTTATGGTTTATATTTCACCTTATTTATTATGATTTTCTTGTGAATAACCCTCATTATATGCCATGCCCTCTTGGGCATGAAGGTAAGAGGAAGAGGAAGAGGGATAAAAAAATCCTATTTATTCCAAATGTGGACAGGCACAGTGAGATTTGGACTGCAGTTTAAATCTCACCTTTTCTTGTCTGTAAATAAGGCCTAACAATTTGTACCCAGACTGCATTACAATAGCCTGTACAGTGTACTTCATTTTCTGAGCTTAAAAAAAAAATTATCATGAAATCACAGTTACTTCGAACTGATACAAGGCTTTACTGGTCTTAATAGTATCCTATAACTCCCGATAGAATTATAACTTCAAACTGACCAAATCTGGAAATTTGAAAATTTTAATGATTTATTTGTGATCATAATTGTAAAATGTTGATTTTTACAGTGCATTTGATATTCTGCACATTTCGGCAATTTCATTCAATACATGACGATTCTTACTCACTCCTTAATCAACGACTCGATCAGCACGACATTATCTCTCAAAATGTAATTTCGGTATCAGAACTCAAGATGACCTTTAAAAACTGTGCAATCATTAAGATCCATGGAGAGACACAAACCTTAATTAATTGAATTGATTTGAGTCTCAGTTGAGGGATTGCATGCTCAGAGAGCTACCAAAGTAATACTGCATTTGATTTATATTTTTGTTGACAATGATTTCATGAGGCCTAACGCTTCAGCTCATGAGGGGTTCTTACATTTTAAAGGGGTTCTTACATTTTAAAGGCATTCTCTTCGACATCATCATAAGCCATGGTGTTGCTTAATTAAGAAAAATGTGAACCAGACCTTTGAGGAACAATATTAAAGAAAACTTTTAAATCAACTTGAATTTATCAAGTAGGGGAAAAAAGGGGGAAGGATGGCACCAGATTACTCGAGTCATTTTTTAAAAAATATAAATCTCAGTATGCATCCTACTGTATGTTTGGGAAAGTCAAATCTACCTTTAATAAACTACTGGCCTATAATTAAAGAGAAGAACACTTCAAAAACTGATTAATGTTATAATATGCCCCAAATAATTGAGTCACAACTGACACAACAATGAATTTTTCTAATTTTAGAAATATTCTTGCCTTTTTTTACATAGCAAAATTTTCTTGTTTTACAGCATCAACTTTATGTGTTCCCAAAATGCTACAAAATGTTTTTTTAAAGTTTTTTTCGTTGGATATGATTTGAGTTTGGTACTACACACATATCCCATAGACTCCTGCCTGAGATACATCACGCTTAGTATCCAACGGGTTAACAAGTGAAAACATTCATATTCCACACACTGAAAAAAGCAAGAGAGAAGTCACAAGCAACATATCTAGAAAACAATATGAAATAAAAGCTCATTGAACATTGTATAAAAAGCTCCTCTGAAGATATATACTTTAAAAAAAAGGAAAATCCAAGAACTTTTTTTAACAAAACAAGTGATATTTCCGATTGCACGGATTCCACACATATAACAACACACAGTATGCTGATTACTATTAACGCAACTTCAAAGATCTCTGTAATGACATGATTAAAACATTGAATACTTCCTCCACCAGAACAACAAAAAGAAAGCAATACAAGATCTTCTTACCAGCATAATAGAAGGATGTTTCCTGATTGCACAGGTGGACACAACATGATGATAATAACACAACTCGTCAAACACAAGTCGATTTCAAACGATTAAAATCCTGATCCTTTCTATTGTCTTCCAGTAATAACAGACCATTTATTCCCGCTCCATATAAAGAGAGCCTCGTCACAAGATAAACAACTTTCCATACATGCACTCCCACGGGCAACACATACATGTATGTATCAATAAGGATACAATGCCCACAGGCCTCTATACATTAAAAGAGATACTGGTACTTGTATATTTTCTTCCTTCTCGATGTCCACTTAATCAAGGTAAAAATGGAAACTGATACGCGGTCGGATCAGCTGCCTAGTACAAAATTATGTGTCATTACAAGGATTGTCCCTTAAGGTGTTAAATATGACATGTTTTCCTTTAACGCATCTCCATAAATTGAATAGACCTGTTTACTAAGTGATTCAAATTTAAGGATGTTTCTTTCCTGGGGACCGAGTAACGAGGTATTCCATTAACCCGTTATCAATGAATGAACTACATGTACAATACTTGGAATCCAGTTTGCATACATTACTTGTTGCTATGTCTGACAAGCCTCTGGCAAGTTTCAGGTTGTCAAGAACAACCTTTGTTTCAAAAGTATGCATAAAATTTGAATCACTTAGTAAACAGGTCTATTCCAGCACTTAAGCAGTATGAAGGGGTTAGGAGATTAAAGATAAAATTGAGTTCTGGGCATGCAATTTCATTGTCAAAGAAACTGTCTCAAAGCAATAGACCGCTTTTGAAATTTATACAAATTTATGCACATATATTCTCTGAGCACCTAGTGTCGAGCTATTCCATGAACCTGCTTTTTATAAATGAGCCTCAATGCTTGGAATCCAGTTAGCATACATTATGTGTTGCTATGTCCGGCAAGCTTTCAGGTTGTCAAGAACAACCTTTATTTGAAAGGGATGCATAAAATTTGCAACATTACCGAAGCGGTCTATTGGGAAAGGTAGGTCAAGTCTACATATCCCTGTGAGCTTTCGGAATCATCAATATGATATGAAATTGACCCAATGTCACTGAAAAGCACATGCACTGCATGTATATGGGACTACACACACACACGAGGCATGAATGTTCAGCCCAAACACTTCAGCTATTGCTTATCATATTTCGAATACGAGGGCATTTGAAGAGCAATCAGGAGACAATCTATAATGATATTCTTCCAAACTTTGACATGAAAAAAAATGAGAAAGCTCACAGTAGAGGTGTTGTGGATCAGTGGATAAGTCTCCGGACTGTGAACCACGAGGTCCGGGGTTCGAATCACCGCAGCACTAGCGTCCTTTGGTAAGACGTTAATTTGCATTTGCCACTCTCCACCCAGGTGTTAAACGGGTACCCGGTAGGATGCGAAAGTTAATGTCGTTTGCTTAGCAACGTGAGCGCCACGGCCCATTGCTGGAATACTCCACAAGGAGTGGAGAATGTGCATACATTGCGTGCGGGCAAGCCAGAATCCGATGACCGGGGTAATAATATATCTGTAAAGCGCTTAGAGACATCGCCAATGTATTAGGCGCTATATAAAAGCGGAATATTATGATTTTACACCTTTACCAGAACTCAGCCTTCTCTCTGTTGTTGCTCATTAGGTATTCCTGCTGAAATCTTTTCAGATTTTAGTACCTTGGGTTCTCGATCATTTTTAGAGTAGAAAGGAAATGTAATTTTGAAAGGGAAGTCCACCCTGGTTTTGATAAAGCAGAAAAATGAGACAAACAAAGTAGACAAAGCTTGAGGAAAATCCGATAGAAAATTAGGAAGGTATGAATTTTTAAAGTTGTAATCGATCAAATGCACATTGGCAAATCTGTGACATAATTTTTGAGCAGATTTTCAGTTTGCTTTGTACAGAAAACTTCATATATTTCAATTTTCTTGGTTATTGACGGAGGAATCGATCTATTACATACATGGGTTATTCAAAAACCTATGTATAATAATTATATCAAGAATGCATGTTTACTTTAATATTTTCTTTATAGGAAATAGATATTTATATGTTTTAGTGAAGGGCAAATGGGAAACGAGCATGGGAAACAAGCTCGAAAGGTATATCACAGAGTTACCAATGTGTGTTTCATTGATTACAACTTTAAAAGCTCATTAATTTCTTATTTCAGATGGATTTTCCTCAAACTTCCACTGATTTGTTTCTCTCATTTTTCTGCTTCTCTAATTTTTTTGCTTTTACTACGAACCCAATGAATATCACAGTGGACTTCCTCTCAAAAATAGGCTACTTTTGTCCACTAAGAAAAGGATTTTCTGTGGTAATTTGATGTAATTATTGTTGGATTTTAAAATTTAGCTTTTTACATATTTCTGGATTGAAAGATAAAAAACTTCGTTTAAAAATTCCTGGAACATATGAATCCCTGTCCTAATTAGCCTTATTAAAATATCCCATGTAGATATTGCTTCTAAAGCATTGTACCGATTCAAAAGCCGAGGTTAGTAATTGTCTGAGTAAGATTTCAGGTAAGTTGGACCCACTGTATCATTGACAGAAAGCAACAAGAATAGTGTTTTATGGCATAGGACGAATAGAAAGACTACATGCGGTATACATATTTAAAAACCAACAATACTTCCTCCTCATCCTAAATTGTTATTAAAGATGAAATAATTCCCTCCTCCTACTCTTCCTCCCTCTCCATCCAACCTTCCATCTGTCTCTCCTGTCTCTTCTCCTCATCCTTCTTCTTCTCCTCCTCCTCCTTCTGCTTCTTCTTCTCATCCTCCTGCTCCTTCTCCTTCTCCTTCTCCTTCCCCTGCTCCTTCTCCTTCTACTTCTCTTTCTCTTCTTCTTCTCCAGTGATATTACACCAGGCTATCTTCAATTTCTTTTCATTAAATTAATATAACCAAGCTCAGGAGAGTTAATGGGGAAATACAAGATGATTTCTAGGATAAGGTGACCAAAAAGATGTAATAGAGGGCAACTCTGTGTTATGCTTCTCCCAAGTGGATAGGACTTCAATGACATAGGAAAGAATAAATTTCACTTCATGATCACCATAGAAGTAGCATGCAATTCATACATACAAGTCTTCTTTTCAGCATTGAAGGGTTTTTCAGACACAGAGAAAATGAGAAAAACCAAAATAAAAATGTGCATTAAAAATTTGACCTGAAAATTGTTTTAAAAATCCTAGTATCTTTACCAGGGCAGTGTTCTGTAATTATAAAGATGTTCAGAGGATTACCCTCTGTAACCCTCTGTAACCCTCTGTAAAGCATCTCCCAAGTGTAAAGAACTCCACTGAAACAGACAAAATAAAATTCACTGCATGATCATAAAACTAGGACAGGATGGATTTCACCTCATTATCATACTAGAACTTGCATGCAATACATTTACAGCTCTTCTTTTCAGCGTTAAGGGGATAAGTTTTAAGACACTTAGAAAAATTGGAAAATATAACACCAAAAATTGACCCTAAGATTTCTCAAAAACAACAAATCTGTGTTTACCAGGTCAGTGGGTCACAGTGTCTATCCTATAAACATAATTCAATATTTTTGCATATATTAAAAGCTGTGGTCTGAGAATAATCACAAAATAGCAGCTATAATGGACCTTATGAGCAAGCACAATGATAAATACCTAAATGTACCCTCACCAAATAACACATGGACAATGCATGTCTAGCTACAGAAAAGATCAACACTTATTAAATGCCAGCTGCATTTAAATGTCATGTCTAAGAAGTGCGGTGGTAAATAACAAGCACCTCTTTGATAGTTTAAAAACACGTACTCTAGACTCTTGATAACTTGAGAAGCCCGGGCATTATTCTTTTAGCGAAGGAGAGGATTTGTACATTAGCCCTAGAATCTTGCTCCATGATCAATTATGATCAACACTAGTCAAATTCTTCCCATCATTCCTGAACCCAATACCATGCACATGTATAACCCTAACCTAATAGCCTGTTCACACTACAGGAAAGTTATACAAGACTCGTATAAAGAAACATCGTATAAAGAATCATAATTAGCGAAATGAGTGAACAGACTACAACAATGTATAAATAAACAGGTTTTGGGGAAGCCTGCTGACACCATATGTTTTGCATCGGGTTACGTGAAGGAAAGCGATGGAGCATATACAATATTACAGCTGATTGGTCACATCAGTGAGCACACAGATAAGCCCTGCCCAGTTATGCGATTCTCGTATGATACGATGTTCAGACTACAAGGGGATGCTGATTCTTTATCGAGTTTTCGTTTGAAACGATGCCCAAACATGCGTTTTGCTTTACGATGTTCAGACTATGAAAATTTAATTTCTTATCATATAGCTATACCATTCTCGTATAGCTATACAATGAATTTTAATAGGAAGTCTGAACACGGGGTTAATTTGTAACCCTAAACCTACATGTAGCCTTAATCCAAATCACAACCCAAGCCCCAATACTGTATCTTTGATGAAATAAATCCTGGTGAAAAGGTAGCAGGAGCAAATGTTACCTGACCAAGAAAAGGACAGCGGTAATAAGATTTTTAGTTCACAGCAAAGTTGTGATTGATACTGCTAGAGGCCATGTCAGGAAATGAAAAATTTTACAACATATTTGACAGTTTCTGAGGTTAAAAATATACATCAGTCCAAATTGTTATGGAAAGGATAAATACGAAAATAAACAGAGTGAACCATTATGACAACTGTAAGAAATTAACCTTTCAATAAACAAAAACTAAAAAATAAAGGAAAACATTTTTTCTATAAACAAACAATGTAATTATCTTTTCTGTTTAAAACTTGATAATACAGAGAGGACTACAGTATGAGTTTTCCCATATAATTATAGAACAGATTTATCCATAATTTGAGAATAATTCTAAAATCTATTTCAACTGCGCCTTTAAAAGTCAAGAGATCAAAATCACATTAGTGATGGTTGGATTTATAAGTGATGGCTCTGACCTCAATCATGTTTTGTCAGACAGATGATGATATGCAGGCAAAGCAAACACTAAGACCCTGTTCTCATTACAAGAGATAGCATGTTCTATCACGCACTAGATCGGGCCATCTCTAAGGTGATAAGGCGCTCCTCCGCTGGAGCACCTGTTTAGTGTGATCACTAACTCATGCTATGTCTCATGGAGCACCCCCTCCCCTACCCAAGAGGTGCTCCATGACATAGTATACTATTTAATAATACATGGTTGGGAGTGCGTTGGTGTGATCTGCCAACACAAAGGTAATATCATGGTGTACTATACGCACGAGGAGCAAGCCAAGTGTTTTGGACACCACGATAAAAACCTACGTGTTGCCGGATCGCACTAACGCACAAACTCACAACCATGTATTAATAGTTTTATAGAACGGGTCGGCAATATGATTATGAAGTATATAAAGTATAAAAATGATTACGAATCCCATAGAAACGCCAAGAGTCGCACAGTCATGGAGACTGCCATTTGCTTTCCTGGATGACATCGCATAAGCGCAGCCAACAAGTCATGCGCATTTCAGTGCGCGCATGTAATCCCTGCGCTAAAATGACAATTAAACTAAGCGATTTCATTGCGTTTTAAGTTTGCACGCACCAGAGGTACGCGTACGCGCAGCTCAGCCGTGCTTTAGAGCCTTTTTGCCGTGCGTTAGTGCTTTTTTTTTGCACGATCACGTGGTGTTATTTGACCAATCTGGATGGCTACATTCTTGAACCCATTCTAGCACGGGCAAGATTGCCCTCACTTGTGCAGAGAGTGTTACAATTTATCACGCTAACCACGGCGGGTGTCAGGGGACCTCCCTGGCACGTGCTAAAGGTCGCCCAACAATAGCACAGTCCACGAGCCAATTTCGTAATGAGAACAGGGTATAAGAAGGGAGCGTTTCTACCTTATCAATCTTCTCGGAAGTACATTTATTCATTTTATCCTTCCATTATCACTTTTTAGATTGTTTTTTTCTGTCAGTTATATTACAATGTATATCAATCAATCTTATCTTTTTAACTACTTTATTCAATTTCTGCTACATCATCACATCTTGTAACTATTCAATATATTCTTGTTTATATATTATAGAGAATATGTCATATCATGGGGGGGGGGGTATTTGCAGAGTTGTATATAAAAAAAACACAAAAAGAGTGGACTATAAATATGCATAGACATTGAAGTAGAGGAAGTAGAGAAAGAAGATATGGATCTAGATCACACTAGACAGCATGAGTGGGCCTTAGGGAGACATAGAGAGGGAGACAGAGAGAGAGGAAGGTTAAGAGGATGGTAAAAGAGTAAAGGAGGAAACTGGAGAGAGACAGAGACAGAGACAGGTTGAGGCTATAGAGGGACGTGGGGGTATAAAAAGAGAAGAGAGGGGAGAAAGACAGGGAAAGGTAGAGAGTGAAAAGGAAAGATATTTATATTTAAAAAAAAAGAAGAGTAACAGGAAGAGACAAAAGAGAGGAGAGACAGAGAGAGAGAGAGAAAAGGGAAAGATGAAAGGAGAGATAAATAGGGGCAAAGCCATGAGAGACAGAGACAGAGAAAAATGAGAGAAAGGGGAAAGAGAAAGAGAAAGATGCGAGACAGAAGGAGAGAGAGAGAAAGAGAAAAAGAGAGAAGAGAGAGAGATAGAGAGATGATGATGATGATGATGGTGATGATGGAGAGATTTTTCTGTCATACTGGAGTAGCTGACCCCTACCAGGATACCAACAACACAGATGAAGAGAGGGTAAATGGGTTACAGGAAGAAAAATAATCGGGGAAAATCCCCTACATTTAAGAAAAAGACAGACAACGGACCCATAGTCATGAAAGTGCAAGGCCCATGCAGTTGAACTGTTCTGTACATCAACTTACAATTAAGAATAAACATCCCTGCAAGTTGATTTGTTTGTCTGGGTTCTTTTTTTAAAGAGGAAAGTTTTGTAAGGGAGCATCAGAATAAGGACATTGCCTTGTTAATCAATTTAGGGGACAACAAAATCCACCCAAAAGCTGGAAAAAAAAGTTCACTGTATTAAAACAAATGGCATAACGAAAAAAAGAGGACAGTTTTCTACCTCACAGCCCAGTTTTAGCATTTAACCAAAACAACAGATCCTCGTTTCCTGGTATGAGATGTACAATACAGACATGACATCTGGAATCTTTTGGCTATTGTCAAACAAGCAAAACATAAAGAAAACTAAAAAGGGAAATGTCAACAAAAAAGTGATGCAGCAAATTACGTCATGCACTTTCATTAACACAGCTGCATAAGCTGCATTGTAAAAACTTTTAAAAATGAAATTCTCTATGATGCTCTTGAAATATAGTATACATATCATCTTACGATAGAGTAAAAAATACAACGTAGCAGTTCAATTTTAAGTAATTCTACAACTGTATGCAGCAAATTTACATTTTAATGCAGTTCAAATGTATTTCACAAGTACAGGTGTATCTTCAAACCTGAATAATATATATATATATATATACATATATATAAGTCTCGTGGAAATAAATACAAATGTGAAAGAAATTGCGAGAATAACGTTGCGTAGCTCAATCAAAGTTCCCCAGAGCTGTCCTCCCTTTTTGAAATTTTTGCAAAGGCTGAAAAAATGTCTCCGCCGGGAATCGAACCCGGGTCGTTGGCTTAGAACGCCAATGCCTTAACCACTAGACCACGGAGACGGGTTAGTGGTTTCGGCGACACCAGATTCAATTGACCGACAGATTGACAAATCCTCAACCTTATTAATTAATTCCTTTGTCGGGGGCAGGTGAGTTTTGAACAAAGACAAGCCGCGTGCCTCAGCTGGATCCAAGCGAATGCTTTGAATACATGTATACATTAGAATAATTATTAACAAGTGTAAGGAAATAACATATACAACAGCTTTGGCAAATCTCGTGGAAATAAATTCAAAGCATTCGCTTGGATCCAGCTGAGGCACGCGGCTTGTCTTTGTTCAAAACTCACCTGCCCCCGACAAAGGAATTAATTAATAAGGTTGAGGATTTGTCAATCTGTCGGTCAATTGAATCTGGTGTCGCCGAAACCACTAACCCGTCTCCGTGGTCTAGTGGTTAAGGCATTGGCGTTCTAAGCCAACGACCCGGGTTCGATTCCCGGCGGAGACATTTTTTCAGCCTTTGCAAAAATTTCAAAAAGGGAGGACAGCTCTGGGGAACTTTGATTGAGCTACGCAACGTTATTCTCGCAATTTCTTTCACATATATATACATATATATATATATACAATGTATATCACATTTACTTTTTTAAATGGCTATATGTTTCATACATTTATAAGGAGAAGAGAATAGGAGGACATAAACACGTAAGAGGAAGTTCAGAATAATCTAGTTGAATCTTTTGCAAAAATATAAGCTGTTTACTTTTAATAATACCAATGTGTAAATATTTGAGATAGGGAAACAAAGGCAAGGTTGTCCAAAACAATTTTACCTAAATGTTCAATATTACTCCACTCAAGATCAAACAAGCTGTACAAGAGTTTTAATGTAGGTATATTTTAAAACTTAAAATACCAAAAACTCACCCTGCATGAGTATTTTTTGAAAGCAACCTAATAGTAACATATGCCAGCAGGTACATATGTATGTACAGTGTTGTGTGTCAGATTAAAAGCGACCAAACGCTAGTTAAAATTGTTTTTATTTAACATTTCCATAAAGAGCTATTACATTTTTTCTGCATATTCTGAGGAGTTTAATTAAACAGTATTTTCTACAACAGTGTATGTTATTGTGCCATACAGGGCCAGAAATCAACCTTAAAATAGAAGAGCTCTGTGGACTTAAATCCATGACGATAGACCATGACCCATTCTCCTGTTGAAGTATTGTTCAGTATCATATGACAAACCTTTCTGAAGTCATATCCCGTCCCCTTACATAACTCTTTCTTACTTTTCAACAGGAGAGTAATAGAAGAAATTTTGCATTCAAATGTATAAGATAGAGGTGTTGTGGTTAAGGTAAGATACATCACTGGACTGCTGATTACATGGTTTGTAATTCAGGTCACAGTTGCAGCTAGCACCTAATGTCCTCTGGCAAGACATTAATCTACATTTGCCACTCTCCACCCAGGTGCAGTAAATGGATTCCAGATAAAAAGTTCTTACTTGAATGCTTTAGAGCAGCTGTAGTAAAGCCATGGTAACAGTCATACTTCATAAGCACTTGAGTATCCCCTAGGATGGATGTGTGCAAAATACTGTAGCTATAATCATTATTATAATTATTGAGGAGAAACACTTACCTGAGAACAGAAGGAGATCTCACTGAACTTCTTGGTTAGTGCGAAGGATTTTTTGTCCAGACTGATCACTGTAAGTGCATTCCTCCCTATCTGGAACACCATTGTTCGATTAAGAGTACTTTCTTTGGCAGCCATCAGTTTGGCATAGGAATCTGTGCGCGGGAGTGTTCCGAATGTACGCCCTGTTGTAGCTGCAGTATCGACATCATCATGAGAACCTGATAGTGGAAGAGATGACTTCCGTGACATTTCTAGGCTAAGTTGGGAGTCCGTAGAGCCTGGCAGCGTTAGAGATCCCTTTCGTGGCATTTCAGGGCTAAGTCTTGAGTCGTTTGAATTGTTGTTCTGTATGTTTTGGATAGCGGATGGAAGATCAATGTTTGAATGTGACTTGGTTACATCTTCCTCCACGATATCAAGGGAAGACGACTTCCGCTGCGCCCCGTCAGACGACGAACGCTTCCTGTCATCAGATGAGAAGTGCCGCTTCCGACGCTGTATCATCATCTCATGCTCCTTGAACTTCTCGATGGACTCGTCGATGAACGTGGGAGGGGCCCGCTTGTGACTGACGGATATCTTGCCACAGTAGAGGACTTCAAACATGGTGGAGTTGGATTCCCTGAGAATATCCATGGCTTCAGCGATTCCTTCCACTTGGGCCGACTGAGGGATGTTCTCCTTGTCTGATTCACGGATGCTTGTCACAACATCGTTCACCTGAAACAACAATAAATAAACACGCATATATCATTTATTATCACTATTGAATAGGTACTGGTATAACACGTGCAGCATTAACAGCATCTCCATACAGTTGACACCCCTAGGCAAGATGACTGAGGAATAATGACGACATCTGAATGATACCAACCTGTGTTACCTTTGAATCCTCATTGCTTGCCACAAGGTGGTTATGATTATCCAGGTAGTCCCTTTCCATGCGGTCCAGGAAATAATCTGTCTCAACTATCGTCTCCATTTTCAAAGCGTCATGCATCTGCCAATAATGCTCACTCTGAAATGAATCCTAACACGGTCCTATACCACTTAAAAGGATAGGTTGCAGCCTTGTAACTCCTTGTCTAGATCAACTTTGTAGTGACATGTCATTTTTTACAGAAGCAAGCCATTTCCTTATCTCACTGTCAAAAACACAATTCACACATTTAACATATCTAATGAAGCAACCAAACAATCCGCCCTCCACAAAACCAGAAGGGCAAAGTGGTGTCCCAGACCAGCGAGCATGTGACGCCTCTGCCTACCCATAATTGAATGGACAACATAACACCCTCTGGTATAAGGAAGTAATAGGACTCTGTTTTACCCCATCGAAATCTAGTTATTGATTGATCAACGAGGCAATAAACAATAAAAGAACTGGGTTTCCACACTGCCAAAACAAATGTTCTGTTTGTTTTTTTCAGTTCACAACCACTTTAAAGAGAATCAAGGGACACACTTAAAGGGAGAAACTGTGTTTCAGATCATAATTCTTAGCTAAAGGGACACATTTCAAGTGTTACAGAGTCCCTCAAATTGAGAGACAGTATTTGAAATAACCATTCTTAGTGAAAGTGAATAACATTACAGTATTTGAAATTACTATTCTCTATGCATTTCACTACATGGGTCTAGTTTAAATTTAAATTTAGTTTAAGAACATGAAATCAAAGTAATGCCTCACAATGAATTAAGGATTCACAAAAGTATAATATGATGAATCAATCCCTCTACCTGCTAAACAAGAAGAGAGAGAGAGAGGAAGTACATTGAAACATCATTTTTTTTTCTCTCTCTCTCTCTCCCATTCCTCTTTTCCCAATATGTTCTTTTTTTCTCTCTCTCCTCTCCTGCTCCACTCTTTCTCTTGCTTCCTCACCTACATGTAATCTCCCTTTTTCTTCCTACATATACATGTACCTTCTATATCTTTCTCTGTTTCTTTCCCCCATATATCTCTTTCTCTCTGCTTCTGTATCCCAGTCCCCTTCTCATCTCCTTCTACCCCCCCCCCCCCCTCCCCCTCTCTCTCTCACTTTAGGTTAAGCTACATTGACTTCCATCAGAGATACACTTCAACCCAGCAGGGAAATCACAACATATCCTTGAAACCAGACTAAATACCTCAGCACCAATCATCTATCATCTACATCAAAAATATTCATGAGAGAATTAAAAACAGTTAAGACCAAATCAATATCATCAACAACATATAACACTACCAGTACCAGTGTACAAACAATCTTTTGGGGGGTTCTGTTCTTTAAATTTATGAACTGAAGATGTTCACCTTTTATGAACTCCATTTTTATTAGAGCAGTTGGCTAACTCCCAGAGCAAAGGTCATGAATCCTTCACTTTGTATGCATTGTTCTATTGCCAAGAAAATGAACTTTTATGGAGTTGTCTCTGATATCTTGCTTATTCTCTGTTCAACTTTCAGTTATAAATCTCTAAGTAGCTGAAGGGTCAACTAGTCACAGAATTTATAGCAAGCCATATACAATATACCAGACTAACCCAGTTCACATCATCAACTTCAATTCTCTCTAAATGGCAATTTTAAAGTCTGGGAATATATGACTACACCCAGTTCACACCAGTAATTTCAATTCAGTCCAAAGGGTCAACCTGACACAAAGTCTATATAACAAGTCATACCTAAACAAAATATCCAGTTTACATCAGCTCTTACATGTACCATGGACCTACTACATGTACTGTACGACACGGTATGGGATCAGTTAAGTTCAAAATGCCATACAGTGGCCCTTACTTCACTCAACAAGTTAGATCCAATTCTAATCAGTTTGTGTCTATCAATTGTGATTGAAAATCATTTATTTCCGCCATGTACAAGATAAAAGGATGGAATATCAATCGAGGTACAATAGTATAAAATACATATAGACTAAAATGGTTACTATGAAAATGAAAACAACTACAGTAAATTATAACCATCAACATAATAGTTACGTGGTAAATGGTGCAAATGTAAAAGCCAATAAGGCTTGGTAGTTGGATGCACCATAGTAAACACCTTTTGGATGAATTTTTCATGGTAGACACCCAAAAGTTAAAGTTGTACATTTAAAGGTATTATTTTTTTTTTGCCTGACGAAGATTCTGCTAGGATCGAAAGCTCAGGCCCCTTTTGACTCCATTTTACTCCATTGGCTCGCTAGTTTTCAGCAGCTTGTTTTCGATATATTTAAAGGTATTATCTAACATTTTGAAATGAGGACTGGTTTGATGTTGAATTGTACTTAAATAGCCTGAAAAATACTGATTAGATGAATAACTAAGTCTTTGAACAAATAAATAAAATAAATAAATAAAAGGATTATCAAAATAAATACATAAATAAGGTAAACATTATTGAATATATATAGATATTAGATAGAAACTCCACTTTAAGAAAGCCATAAATGAAATATGAAGCAGAGACAGAAATCTATCCCAAGCTATCGAGACAAAGTCCCAGTAGAAGCAGATGATATCGCGATACTAAAGAAGAAGTTGCAATAACATAAATCATTAAGTAGCTAAGCATGTTAAATAGGAAATTTAATTGTTATTTGTATGTCTTTAAAAAAATGCACAAAAACAACTGCAATTAGGATGTATTTTTTTTTTAACATAACAGTAAAAAAAATGCTTTTAAAGACTGAACATAACCAACATACATATCCCACGAGAAATTATTTGATTTCCATTCAGCACATATCTTCCAAAATGTTTCATCCAAAGTTAGCTCAGGCTTAGTATTCATCCATGAAAATTCAGTATAAAATATATTCCTGTGCAACAGGAAGTCATCATGCTTTCTTTAAGAAACACATGATGGACGGAAGAAGTGGAGTATCCCAAGCTTTCGGAACAAGAAGTCCCAGGGGACATAAAGAATATCAGGACATTGAAGAAAAAGTGGCAATTAATATCATCAATCTCAAGCAAAGTAATCATAATGTAAATTATTAGTAGGTTTAATAGCATATATTAAAAGAGAAATTAACTCTTTGTTTCATATATTCAATATTGTGCAAAGACAATAAACTGGTGCATGCATCAAAGGCAGAAAAGGAGATTTAACAGTATCTACATGAAATGATTGAAATCCATTAGAAATTCCATTCAACACACATTTCCTATCGTTTCATCCCAAGCTCTCGCAGGCTTTATATTTACCACGTCAAATTGAGTACAACTAATTCTAGCAGCAGATCATTCTGCTTTCTTTATGAAAGAACCATGATTGAAAGAAGAAACACAGAAAAAAATCTATCCCAAGCTATCCAGACAAGATGTCCCAGTGGAAGCCGATGATATCGGGATACTAAAGAACAAGTGGCAATATCATAATTTCTCTGCCCTCCAGCCGACCATGCTAGCTTCCCCGCCTCCAATTCGCCACTTGACATTTACAAAATTCTGATGCATTCACCAATTTAGGCAGCTTGGAGACTATAAACCAAATATAGCATATACTTCATAAAATTCAGCACAGAAAATTAATGTCCAATGGGAAAATATTGCTATGGAAAGCCGTGGATGAAGTGAGGAGAATGTGTTCTGTCTGACTTCACATTCACTTTACAAGATTTGTTTTCTTTGCTTTCACTATGTGGTATATCACACGATACTGCGTAATGTTCATGGAAGTCACTAGCACTGGGAAGACATTTGATACACATATTAAACTGTAATAAAATTGATTAAGTATATTTATTTCATCTCACATACCAGCAGAGTGAAGTACATGTATGATCAGGAAATAATCACTATAACCCATGGACTACTGAATTTTCTCATTCCAATAGGCTTAGCACAGGGACCATCTGGTTCCAGTAGGCAAATGGTTCAAGTGTACCAACCACCAAAAAAATATTTTGCTTTGTACGTTAGTGGTTCCACATCGCTATATTATATTCAAAATATGAGCTTTGATTGTTGATTCTATAATGAGATATTGCACGATGAAATACACTATCCATAAACAATACAACGGCTAGTGAGGAGACTTGACGATGCACCCATACGCGCTCGCATAGTATAAGGGGCCGCGTGGAACTGAACTTGGGAATTGTTTTTTAAGTTTTCCTTCATATTCTTCATACTCCTTAACCGTTAAGCAGAGGCGTCGGAATGTCGGGCCTCGGACAATGGATTGGGGAGGGGGGCATCTTTTGTCTGGCGGACAATGCATATTCCGAGCCTGACTTTCCAACACCTCTGCCGTTATCAAAGCATAGAAGGTCAGGTAAAATGTTTTGAGGCTGATTATAATTGTACACAAATTGTTATTTTTTCAATTTTTTTTTTTTTTTTTTAAGGTGACTGGTACATTTAAACAAATATATATCCTAAACATACAGTGTACATATATCTATACTGTATATGCATTTGAAATACAAAAAACTGAAATGAAAGTCATTATAAAAAACCTACATTCAAACTCTTTCATTCAGTATTTAAAACAAATTGAAGAAAAAGCATGAACTCCAACTCCATGAGTCCAAGTAAATGTACAAGTAACTCATTTTGAAATCTATATTTTATCTACACTTGGTACATTATAATCAAGTTCATTATGAATCCTTCTTCTCTTGTTTCATGCAGTTTCATGCAGTTGGTATACATGTACACTACAGGCTTAAGTAAACTCAATGATGCTCAGAAAGTACAACATTTACTGAAGGACTACATTTTCATGATGTTATGTTCCTACTGCTCTATTCAATGCATTTATCAGAGTCAGTCTCCAGAATAATTTCAAACACATGCCAGTTTAATATTCACAGTCTATCACTTACCAAGTGTGTAGGCCTATGTACCTAGTATGTTCCTAGCATATATTCCGCAATCTGACACCCAACCGTCTCCATCGAACAACAGATACCACAATGTGACATATAACTGAAAGCCCAGAACATGAACATGGGGAGGAGACCAGACCTCCAACTTACAATTAGCCCTGAGCCTTTATGTGAGTCTCAACGAAAACAAGAGCGTGATCTATTTCAGACTTTCACAGGTCATTGGTTGTCCAGGTACCCCTCAAAGGCATCCAGAGTTGTCAACAGCTCATGACTTTAACGGCTTGCTAGCTTACTTGGTGCTTGGCCATGATCAATAACAGCAGGGGTCAAAGATACTGTTCCATCTGCTATTCGACTTGCTTATCATCCAGCCTACTAAGATTATCATGTATTTCACACTATCAAACATCTGAAAAAAACATGAACAGGAGCAGTAAGCGATTTAGCTCTGGAGAGCTCTAAAAGAACTCTGATAAAACAACAACTAGCCTGGTGAAAAAAAAACAATCACTGTGAGAAGACCCACTTTAACAACACTACACAAAAAAAAAAGGTTCCGTGACCATTTGAACATTTCAGTGAAGACAGCAGACCAATGCACTGATTTGTTCTGGGTTAATCTGTTTGAGATATCAAAAGGTGTATTTCTATCAGCCCCTAACAAGCTCAAGCTTGACCTGTTATTCACCGATCAGAACAACGTAAAAAATAATTTGAAGTCCCTCTTTCCATTAAGTGTTAAGTTATCCCAGCTTGCTCAAAAATTGTCGGCAAATCTCATATTGTCAGCAAATTTGGGCATTTTCAAGCTATAATGGGAATTTATTTTTAAATTGAAGACTTTATTATTATTATTATAATTATTATTATTATTTTTTTTTTTAAACTCTAGATAACGATAATTTTGAATATGAGGTCCCTTTCTTTTTAAAATTCTTTTCGTGATGATAATCTAAGACTTTTTTTCCTTCACTGTTGGAAAGTTATCGCAGTGTCAACAGCCCTACCCCCCCCCCCCCCCCCCCCATTCCAAATGGTATAGCAATGCCCCTGGGAAGTTGGGACAGCCCCATCTTCGATCTTTTGTACTTTGTACATGGATGTACAGTACTATGTTTGCCAAATGATGTTTCTATTTAAAATGATGTGTAAGTTACACATCAACTTAAATATGGAGCTACATGTACATGTATTTCAAACTCAAGCACTAAACACATTGCTGGGGGAAATAACCAACAAATTAATATTAGTAATCATTCGTAGAAGGAATTTTCTAATTGCTTCAGTTTAATAGCAAATAGCAAATTGATGTCAGTGTATAGCTGATCTACTGTAAATGAAAGTGATGCAAAGTTCATTCAATCTTGGGAACTACATTAAGTCTAGTGAATGATACACACAAGTCACAGAGTTCA
This sequence comes from Heliocidaris erythrogramma, assembly GCA_025617745.1. Classification (NCBI taxonomy): domain Eukaryota; kingdom Metazoa; phylum Echinodermata; class Echinoidea; order Camarodonta; family Echinometridae; genus Heliocidaris; species Heliocidaris erythrogramma. The sequence goes on from CM046867.1 coordinate 19,037,025, forward strand.
TTCATACCTGTAGATCAGTTACTAGAATCTCTGTTAAATAGTATGAATATTTTTTTTTTCTCAATCTAAAAACGACAACAACTTGTCCCTATTAAACCACATTCAAAACCAACCTGAAACCAAGGACAAAGCAGGCAAACTAATGAGTCATATTAAAGCAACCTTACGAATGTAAACTCAAAAGTTCATTCAACTTTACAGGTGATTTCTATCAATCAATACAATTTCAGTATCAATAGTCAGGTTCATACAGAGGGAGCTAAACTTTAAGTTACGCTTGTGTTTCTTGTAATTTTAGACTGTATGAACGGACTCGTAGTTTCAAAACTTTAAGTTTACTTGTAGTTCCTGAACCACGAGCTGGTTTGTGGTTAACACCCAAACCATGAGCAGCAGGGGGTCCTCCCTCATAGTTATGGACAGAATAAACTTTAAGTTTAGCAAACTGGTATGTTAAACTTGTAATCTCAGAACAACGAGCGTTGTAACGAGCGTTGTTTCAGGCCCGCGTGAACTCTCGTATTTAGTGAGTCGTTGTTTTATAAACTTAAATTTTGAAATCACAAGTCCCGTATGAACCTAACTAATGAATTAAAAACACAACTAACAGGAAGTTCTTTAAAGGAGAAATAACACTAGAATATAAATGTACTATGTTCAAAGGTGTAATATATTCTTAATCATTAACCTGCATCACTTTAGAAATAAAATATCAGAAAAGGGTTTAAATCAAGACATTCTAGCACACGGTATCATCTGCTACTTCATGGGGGCTGCCATTTTCTTGATGACATGGAGTTGTACATGAACAATTGGAGACCGTTCCGGTCAGGAAGATATTTTTAATCCACGAGCTAAATTGCTTCTATTCATTATAAAAAGAGCCCCATATATGATGGAAAATACTAACAGGTACATACATTTATTTTAAAATTTGAAATTTATAGATTTCTTTTTAAATTCTCCAGTTTTGCTACCTAGAAATCGATTTCTTGGTCTTGCCTGGCAGAGCAGAACATAATTTATACAACACGCATTCTGACTTTTGAAGTCCATTATCTCAAAACAGGTGAATGCATAGTTTGTCACTATTGACGCTTGGGAAAGTCATCATCCATAAATTTGAATTAATTCGCTCCGTCACGTACGTCATTGTATCAAGAAAATAGGTTGATATTTAGTAAAATCGTAATTTTCAAAGAAATATCAAACACATTTTCGTTTTTAGAATATATGTATATATATCTGTTAAATATTTTAAATCTCATATGGAATTTTGTATCTGGAAGAAAGACAATTTTGCATTCGGATTAAAAATATCTTTATGTACACATCAAGAAAATGGCAGCCCCCTGGTATCGCTAGCAGACGATAAATCTTGCTGAGAAAATCCTGATTTATACCCATCTCGTATATTTTAATGCAAAACTAGGGCAACAAGAAGGAATAGATTACATCTTTGAATTTGAGCACATTTATATTTTAAGGTTAATTCCCCTTTAAGCAAAAGAAAGTTATCAGACTAATGTTCATCCATGATCCATTAAAAAAATAATAATAAAATGGGTGAAATAGGAATTACTAGAAATGGAAGGGAAAATTATTTGTCTGAAGTTCCTAAAATTCTATAATTAGAATAAAACCATATCATTAGACAGGCAGCACTGAACAGTTTTTTCCAATAGTGGTGCTAAATGTACTATGATCATAGACCCCCAAGGAGGACCATGGTATTATCCACTGGAGAAAATGAGAGGGGGCAAGTGCCCAGCCTACCCCCTATGATCAAGGAGTTATCACAGAACACTCCTTGGTATGATGTAAGTGTTTACTCAGAGACATATGACTCAATGTTGGCTCAAAAATTTGGTAAGCTGGGTCTCCATTGTAATTACCTGCCTACCCTGCCCCCGACTACATATGTATCTCTCTCTCTCTCTCTCTCTCTCTCTCTCTCCCTTCCCATATACCCCATTCCTCCCTCCCCTTTCTTTCCCTGCCTCCCTGCCACCCTGCCTTTCCATTTCCAAAAGGTAGACATGCTTTGATACCCAAATCACCCCCTTCCACTTTTGGGGGAAGGGAGACAGATTATATTGGAATACATGTTCATTATTTTCTAACCACATATAGCACTGATATTGCCATCTGTATCAGGTGGGGCATCTTCACTCTTTTCAATTTTTTTTTTAAACAGTGCACACTCTAAAAACATAGGTTATTTATTTTCCCACATTTCCTTTTCACGCTGAAATTTTTCCGTCTCTGGGACAATACAGGGGCGGATCCAGGATTTTGTAAAAGGGGGGGGGGCACAAAAATGTTCAAAAATTTTCTGACAAGCAAAACAAAAGGGTGTCAGGTTCTTTTTGTCCAGTTGTCCTCCAGAATTTCTCTGGACAGCCTTCCAAAGGGGGCCCCCGTGACCGATTCAGACCCTCTGGATCCGCCCCTGCAATAAAAATACCCCTCCAGTGCTATGAATTTCCAGGCCCAATTCTTCAATCCAGAGGGATACGGAGCAAGGTGAATGCTTGATAGAGCAGAACACATTTCAAGAACATCCAGCACCTGTAATACCTATTGGGAGACCACAGCAAAAGGGTAACAAAACAAATGCCCATCTCTGGAAGGTGTTGAATTGGATCATGCATGCCCAGCCTGATGTGATGGGCTGCGTTTCAGCAAAGGAGGTATTAGGCAAGCATCAAAAACAGGGTTAGCCAAAAAAAATTAACTTTTAAAAATTTGATTGATTTGATTTTTTTTTTTAGTTATATGCCTAATTGCTGCTCATATAGAAAAGAAACAGATTATTTTAGTAGATCTGACATCAGATATTACTTGGAATACAAAAACTCTCACTGGATGAATTCATTAGCCAAAAACTTTTAAAATCAAACAATGATTTTTAATGATTTTTTTTTTGTCACATCAACAAATTCAACATCAAAATTAGCTATTAAAGTATTTTCTTGTTTTTCATTTAAATCCAACTTTTTTTCTTTTTAATCAAAGTAATTTAAATCGCGATGTAAATCATGATTTTAATAAAGTTGATTTAAATTGTGATAACCCTGATTAAAACAAATACGCATCTTGGGAGCATCATGTTGTTGTTGTTTTAGGTTTAGCGGTGCTCGTCATTCAAATATGAATATTTATGCCTAAAAAATTTAGTCTTATTATTCATGCAGTGCTGCATTCATTTTGCAAAATTTTTGGGGAGACTCTTGACAAGCTGTCAGCCCAAATCATTGCCAGTTTTTTAACATGCATGAACAACAAGATACCCTGCTTTCAGGCTGAGATGACTCTTATTTCCACTCCTCCGAATAAATATTAAATGCATAACTTTAATACATCTGAAGAAAATAAGACTATCCAGAAAACATAATGGCTTCAGCACAATGGATTCTCTGATATTCACACTAACCCCAAAATTGTAAAAATTACTTTCTGAAAAGAGAACATCATTAGTGAGCTAAGGAGAGAAAGTGGTATGTAGCTTTGCCAGAGATAACCATCTGTTCTAATAGACCATACAATGCCTACATAGGAGTTGCTATGCCAGACATGCTGTAGCATCACCACGAAAAGAAGGGTAATGAGGAGGTATTGTTTGAAAGCATGCAATTCTATTGTGAGCATGTGCTGAGCTGGGGGAAGTTACATTCCACTCTGTATTGTAGAATGTTAGTATGACTGACTAATGATTGACAGATGATGTCATCTCAGGAATAAGACACTATGAACACGGTGACAAAGAGAGCGGACAATTTATGCAGCTCCTCATTGTACCCTCCACAATAGCTCTAGTAGACAAAAGGACATCCCTTCATTGCTATTATGTGACACCTGTTCTACATATTTTTACAGGATAGCAATGAATGGATGTTCTTTTGTTAACCAGTGCAATTGTGAAGGGTACAATGAGGAGCAGCATAAATTGTCCGCTTCTTTGTTCGTCATGTTCATAGTGAGATCTGGAGCTTTTTTTTTTTTGTAGGGTGGAGCTTAAGAGGTTGGGAACAAATATTTCAAAAAATATTTCAAAATCTATGAAACATCTTTTGATGTTTTAATAACAAAATATGAGTTGTATGCATGCCCGCACATTAACAGAAATGAACTTGCATTTTGATTTCTGTGGACCTTTAAATGATAATGTACATCTACATGGGAAAATGATCTATTTGCTAAGATTCTATGACAGTCTTCTTGATATGAACCCCCAATTTTGTTAACACTTGGACAGGGGGCACATGACACAGTGTAGTGTAGGTTCTGAACTATTTTGGCTGTACTCTAATGCCTATCTTTGTGGTACATTTCCCCAAAACATTGAGAAATGGGCAATGGCAATGAAGGGGGGAAAAAATGTTGAAACACATCATGACCTTGTCTGTTCTACATTACATACACTCTATTCTATTACACTCTGTTCTATTTTCATTTTGGTACATTCTAATATTCATGAATTAAAAGTGTTCTACTATTAACAAATTAAGCTAATCATATACATGTACGTAGAAATATGTTACAGTAATTTGGTTCAGGGGAAATACTGATTTTCCTCCATGTAAAATGAACATGATTTCAAGTGTTCAACTCAATCACAGATAACAGTAAATATCCCCCTCTTTAGTCTACAAATGTACATGTATATAGGCTTACTCTAGATTCCAGATTGAGTGTTCATCATGTCCAATAGTTTAATAGAGGATAGCAATTAAAAAAAACTTTGAAACATGTAGTTCTCTGAAATACAATGTAAAGTGATCTCTTCTTTCTTTCCTTTTTTCTGATTAAACTCTCTTATTCTTAAAAGATGCCTTCCATCTAACATTTATTTAAGTGTTTAATGTGGTTGACTTGTGCATACAGACAATTCTAAAAGAAATGGGAAAAGATCGTTCGAAATTTGCAAATATTATTACATGTAGTTTTAGTGTTTTGTAAGATGATTATTATTCTTTTGTCAAATAAATGTATATTGTTTTCAATACTGGTAGACAAAAGGGACATAGCAAATGTTGCATGAATATTTTTTTTAATTTGTGATTCTATTTAGAATTTAAGGCCAACATTATATTGAAATTGGTACTCCATTACAAACATTTCTTGGATAAATGAGTATACATACATAATTCCTACTTAAGGCGATTTTTTTTGGCGAAATATTCGGCGGAAGGGGGATATTAAGTCAAATTTCTTTATTCGCCGTAACGTTTTCGGCACTGTTTTTCCCCATTTCCATAGGGGTAGGAGGCATTCTATCAATACATGTATAAACATAGTGGGCGCCAAATTACTTATATTACTACAAAGTTTTGTTCGGTAGGGAGAACTCATTTTCGTATAATATAACGTGGAAAATCTATATATGTGTAACTCCCGGGTATCTAACATCCTAAGTTGGACTTTTTCTTGATTATATCAATAGTTTGGGGATTTACTAAAAATACCTTAATATCGCATACAAAAGGTAGTTATTGTACGATTCTTTTTGCCATAAATGCAAATTGAATCAAATTAATTCTAAACATATACTAACATTTTGAATCCATTAATTCTCTGTAACGTCCTTTTTGCAAAATTTGATAAACATATATATCAAAAAAAAATTCACCTTTTAGTAGAATCTCGGTATACATGTATATGTATATTTCATCTCTTAACGGTTGTCTTATTCATCATTGACTTTTGTGTATTTTCCATCAACCGACGCAGGACAATTATTTTTTATATTTTTATATATATACCTAGATCCTACTAAAAGGCGAATTTTTTTTTGGTCTAATAATTTTTTCCAGGGCTGTATAAAAATATATATATACACATACATGTAGCAGCGACATTGTGTCTACTACATGTAGGAAAAATCCATTTAATTTGTCTATTTTATGACAGCTAAATCACTATAAACTACATGTACATGTACTTTACCCTTTCCTGCTTGAAATAGTTCTGTATCTATTGTTCAAAGTTTACACGAAAAGTCAATAATTTAGGGGGAGTTGAAGATGTTTACCTACACTGTATCAACTTCCCGTCATGTGGTTTTATATTATTTGTGTACAAATACAAATTGGGGTTGTTTAATGAGTGTGATCTTTAGATGATCTGGTGCTGATACATTCTGTTAAGATAAGAATGAATTTAGTATGGTCCTTTTGAAAGGCAAAATGTTATTAAAGTTAAACACACTTTGTAAGTTTAAATAAAAGGCAATTGTAAGCAAATGTATTTAAATGATGGGGAAAAGAAACAGCTACATACACAGCATGCACATCCAAATCTAATCAATATAGACCTATACAAATACAACTCTAGTTACTAAAAAAAACCAAGGGAAAAACAAACAAACAATCATGCTAAAACTAATAGGATACATTTAAATTTATGATACAATGGATATCATACCTCATTCCATACTGGTTATCCAAAAAAAGAGTTCAAAAGGAACTGAACACTACAGAATTATTCTTTTCTAGTATCTGATCTCAGGGATTTAGATACATGTAAATTTCAATGTCCTATACCTGGGATATACATGTATTATGTTTTCTAATCTCTGCGCAGAGAGATATAAGGACTTATACATATATGTATGACTCAATTCTATTTGGTGATTATACTGTAACCAATGCAGATAAACAAGGTGCGAAGTCTATGTTTCCTCTTTAAAATAACACAGATTTGTTCCATTGCTTTTCAAAGTACCAAATGATGCATGGGAAACCCAAAACCAGGAAAGTCTTGTCTATTACTTATTTACAATAAAAAGCATATAAAAAATACAATGCAAATAACTCTAGCAAACTCCTGAGGAACAATAAAAAATGTCTATGATTTGTAAACCAGCAAAAAGGGATGTTTACTAAATGTAGCCCATTTCCTTAAGACACAATTTTCAGAGGACAATATAATTCATTTAATTCTCGATAATGTGTAAACAGAGAGAGTCTCTGTACTGTAAACATGGAGGTTCTTGTGCTAAGCATTGTACATGTACATTGGCCTATAAATTTATGCTCTGGCAGTTAATTTACATGTAAATGTACCAAAATAATGATAATGATAATAATAATAATAATAACTAGAGTTTAATTCGTCATGACGAATTAGGTGATCTGTCTTTCACTTTGTACGATCATGATTGTAATCAGGATGATCATAATAATGGGGAAATGCTAAACTGAAGGTAGGAAGTCAAGAATGCCATGAATGGAGATGCTTCTTGAGGACAGGAATGTAGCAAAGTGTGTGAAACGGTCATTGTAAAAAGATTACGGTGATGATGATAATGGTGATGATGATGAAGATGATAATATAATGATGGTGATGATAATGATATTCATGATGATTATGGTGTTGGTGATTTTGAAGATGATTGATGATATAATGATGATAATGATAATGATGATAATGATGGGGATAATGGTAAGGATCATGACTGCAATGACAGTGACGTTAACCATGCCAAATATGAACGAGAAATCACATTTCGTTATGAAGATACGACCATAAGTTGATTTGTAGAAAATGGCGTCTAGATGACGTCACAATAAGATAATTAAGATAATTGACTAAGCCAATTTTGAGAAATTGTGATATCTAATAGGACTAATGATATTGTAGGATAGCTTTAATACACGTCAGTGAAACAGATTTTCCATAGGGATATACATAAACCACTGCACAGCACTTTGCAATAGACATAACATGCAAAATAAGGCATTTTATTACTTGGTTTGTGATTGTTTATGTTATAATAGTCGTAGAGGATGGTAAAATGACAAGTAAAAAGAAGCAAAAAAAAAAAAAAAAAATCGGCCCCGGGGATCGAACCAGGTACCTTGACCATGGTAGTCATGTGCTTTACCGATAGACCAAAATATTTCCCATAGAGATAACACGTAAACGAAAAACGTGATTCTCAAATCCCATTTGGTACTGAAAAATTGGGCATGATCCCGACATCTGATCAAAAATTGGAGGGCTTACTAATAAAAGCTTATAGTCTCAGCTACAACATATTAAAATCTGGAAGGAAATAGACCAAAAATAACTGAGATACTGCTCAGAGAACGATGTCATGTAGATTCATGATTCGAAAAAAAATCATCTTCCATAGACATAACACGCAAATAGGGAAAAATTTGACATGTCGTCTTTAATTGAAGATTTCAGTGTGATGACGTCATCAAAATGAATAATGGTGGCAAGATGTCTCGTAGAGAATTGTTGCAGCTATAACATATCAAAATTTGGGAGAAAAACGACCAATAATTACGAATCTAGAGCCAAATTTGCATAAATGTGATGACGTCAAAACATGAAAAATGGAAATTTTGACTTCTGGTGCCATTTTGATGACGTCATAATGTTTATATGGATGAAATGATACATGAAATGAAATCTATGATTCATACCCTACCTGATGATGACAAAAAATTTGGGGGTCAACGGACTATCTAACGAGCTACAATGAATTTTGTAGAGGCATGTTTTTGCACGTTTTTACGTTATTTTCGCCATAGACGCGCGCACGGATTTCGAACTTTGACGCGCCCGTACGACCTTATTATTGATTGAAATTGATTCAAATTGATGGAAATGATGAAGAAAAGTGTCAGGATTGCAAATCAATAAAAAAAACAGCGTTCTAACGTTATTTACGATTTGTGCGCGCGTAAAACGCGCGCGCGGACGCTTACGCACGGACATTTTTGAAATGCTCAAACTGACCTGAAACGTGTGCAGACTTGATCCTACGTGATTTTGAGCATTTTAAAATTTTGACGCGCGCGTACGCGTACGTCCTGACCTCTAGATGACCTGTGAGGACATGACCTGATGACCCGTCATGTGAAGTTTATGTGATGTAAATATAGTTGATTTTTGATGATCGATTATGAAGATATAATCGATCTTGTAAATTTACAAAATGGCGTCTTGATGACGTCATGATAACCTGATGACCTTGAATGAGATGCCACATCTTGACATTGACCAGTCTGATAAGTGACGAAAATTTGAAGAAAATTGAGAATGAACTTTTTGAGGAATCATGGTAACAAGAAAATGGGCGAAAAATAAAAATAAATAATAAATAAATAATAAAGAAGAAAAATCTTGACGAAATTAAGAGGTGATCTGTCGATGTACGACAGATCACCTAATAAAGAAGAAAAATCTTGACGAAATTAAGAGGTGATCTGTCGATGTACGACAGATCACCTAATAATAAACTAGATTTTAATTCGTCATGAGGACGAATTAGGTGGTCTGTCTTTCAATTTGTACGATCATGATTGTAATCAGGATGATCATAATAATGGGGAAATGCTAAACTGAAGATAGGATGTCAAGAAATGCCATGAATGGAGATGCTTCTTGAGGACAAGAATGTAGCAAAATGTGTAACGGTCACTGTAAAACGATTATGGTGAAGATGATAATGGTGATTATGATGATTATAATGATATAATGATGATGGCGATGGATATAATAATAGCGATGATGATCATGACGGTGATGATGATACAGGATACTTGGGAGATTAACCCCATAGCTCTAATACAGGACAGGAAATCACAATTTCCATAAGGTTGTACACAAACTACTGCATATTACTTTCTAATAGACATAACATGGAAAATAAGGCAGTTTATTACATGATTTGTGATTGTTTATGTTATAATAGTCGAAGAGGATGGTAAAATGACAGGCAAAAAGAAGCAAAAAAAAAAAAAAAAAAAAAAAACGGCCCCGGGGATCGAACCAGGTACCTTGACCATGGTAGTCATGTGCTTTACCGATAGACTAAAATATTTCCCATAGAGATAACACGTAAACGAAAAACAGGATTCTCGAATCCCATTTGGTAGTTCAAAATAGGGCATGATCCCGACATCTGATCAAAATTTGGAGACCACCTTACTGAAAGCTTATAGTCTCAGCTACAACATATTAAAATCTGGAAGGAAATAGACCAAAAATAACTGAGATACAGCTCAGAGAACGATGTCATGTAGATTCATGATTCGAAAAAAAATCATCTTCCATAGACATAACACGCAAATAGGGACAATTCTGACATGTCGTCTTTAATTGAAAATTTCAGTGTGATGACGTCATCCAAATGAATAATAATGAGCACTCATGTTGTAGAGAATTGTCTCAGCTATAACATATCGAAATCTGGGCGAAAAACTACCAATAATTAAGAATCTAGAGCCAAATTTGCATGAATGTGATGACGTCAAAACATGAAAAATGGAAATTTTGAATTCCGGCGCCATTTTGATGACGTCATAATGTATATAAGGGTCAAATGATACATGAAATGAAATCTATGATTTATACCCTACCTGATGATGAAAAAAAATTGGGAGGTTTCTGGACTATTTAAAGAGCTAGAGTTAATTTTGTAGAGGCATGTTTTTCACGTTTTTACGTTATTTTTGCCATAGACGCGCGCACGGATTTTGAAATTTGACGCGCGCGTGTGGCATTATGGAAGGTCGATATTGACTGTAAATAGTTGGAAATTGTCAAGAATAGTGTCAGGAAGACGTAACATGCGAAAAAACAGCGTTTTTACGTTCTCTACGCGCTGCGTGCGCGCATAACACGCGCACGGACGCGCACGGACGGAAAATTTTTAAATGCTTAAAATGTCCTGAACAATACTCTAATTTGATTAAAAAGTGATTTTGACCATTTTTAAATTTTGACGCGCGCGTACGTGCGCGTCATGATGTGCGCGCGGATTTTGATGACATTTTATGTCGACCCTTGACCTGAATTTAATGTATGTCAAATATGGTTCATTTTTGATGACTCGTTATGAAGATATGATTGATAATGTGATTTCACAAAATGGCGCCTGGATGACGTCACGATGACCTGATGACCTTGAAATAGATACCCGACCTTGATCTGATATGTCCTGATGACTGTAGAGATTTTGATAAAAATTGACTCAGCCGATATTGAGGAATCATGGTAACAAGAAAGTGGTGGAAAAATAAAAATAAATAATAAACTAGAATTTAATTCGTCATGAGGACGAATTAGGTGGTCTGTCTTTCACTTTGTATGATCATGATTGTAAGCAGGATGATCATAATAATGGGGATATACGAAACTGAAGATAGGAAGTCAAGAATGCCACGCATGGGGATGCTTCTTGAGGACAGGAATGTAGAAAAATGTGTGAAACGGTCATTGGAAGATGTGATTACGTTGATGATAATCATCATCATGAATATCATGACAGTGATGATAGTGATGTTGATGATAATCATGATGATGATCATATCATGACAGTGATGATGATAATGATTTTAATGTTAATCATCATCATCATCATCATAAATATGACAGTGATGATGATAATGATGTTGATGATAATCATCATCATGAATATCATCATGACAGTGATGATGATAATGATGTTGATGATAATCATGATAGTGATATAATGATGATGATGGTGATGGTGATGGTGATGATAATGGTGATGACCATGACTGCAATGACAGTGACCTTTACCATGTCAAATATGAAAGAGCAATCACATTTCGTTATGAAGATACGGCCATAAGTTGATTTTTACAAAATGTCGCCTGGATGACGTCACGATAATCTGATGAGCTTGAAAAAGATGCGCGAACTTGACCTTATTAGGACTGATGACTGCCGAAAATTTGAAGATAATTGAGTATGCCAATTTTGAGAAATTTCCATCTGGTTGTACACAAACTACTGCACACTACTTTCCAATAGACAAAACACGCAAAATAAGGCAGGTTAGTACATGGTTTGTGATTGTATATGATATAATAGTCGAAGAAGATGGTAAAATGAAAGGCAAAAAGAAGCAAAAAAAAAAAAATTTTTAATGGACCCACCGGGGATCGAACCTGGGTCAGCGGAATGAGAGGCAAGTGCTTTGACCAATATACCAAAACATTTCCCATAGAGATAACACATAAACGAAAAACGGGATTCTCAAATCACATTTTGTAGTGAAAAATTGGGCATGATCCCGACATCTGATCAAAAATTGGAGACCACACTTATAAAAGCTTATAGTCTCAGTTATATCATACTAAAATCTGGAAGAAAATAGATCAAAAACAACTGAGATACAGCTCAGGGAACAATGTCATGTAGATTCATGATTCGAAAAAAAATCATCTTCCATAGACATAACACGCAAATAGGGAAAATTCTGACATGGCATCTTTAATTGAATATATCACTGTGATGACGTCATCAAAATGAAGAATGGTGATTACTTATTTCTTAGGAAATTGCCTCAGCTACAACATATTAAAATCTGGGCGAAAAACGACCAATAAGTACGAATCTAGAGCCAAATTTGCATAAATGTGATGACGTCAAAACATGAAAAATGGAAATTTTGAATTCTGGCGCCATTTTGATGACGTCATAATGTTTATAAGGGTCAAATGATACATGAAATGAAATCTATGATTCATACCCTACCTGATGATGAAAAAAAATTGAGGGGTTTGTGGACTATTTAAAGAACTAGAGTTAATTTTGTAGAGGCATGTTTTTGCACGTTTTTACGTTATTTTCGCCATAGACGCGCGCACGGAATTTGAAGTTTGACGCGCCTGTACGACCTTATTATTGATTGAAATTGATTCCAAGTTAATGGAAATGATGAAGAAAAGTGTCAGGATTGCAAATCAATCGAAAAAACAGCGTTTTAACGTTATTTACGACTTGTGCGCGCGTAAAACGCGCGCGCGGACGCTTACGTACGGACATTTTTGAAATGCTCAAAATGACCTGAAACGTGTGCAGACTTGATCCTATGTGATTTTGCGCATTTTTAAATTTTGACGCGCGCGTACGCGCACGTCCTGACCTCTAGATGACCTGTGAGGACATGATTTGATGACCCGTCATCGGAAGTTCATGTGATGTGAATATAGTTGATTTTTGAAGATCAATTATGAAGATATAATAGATCTTGTAAATTTACAAAATGGCGTCTTGATGACGTCACGATGACCTGATGACCTCCAAAATGATAATGGATCATGTCCATGATTGACCTCATACATGACATGAAACTCGATGATATTGACCTGGCCGATTTTGAGATTTGGTGGGTACAAAAATTTGTTATAAAAAGAATAAATAAAGAAAAATAAAGAAGAAAATTCTGACAAAACTAATAGGTGATCTGTCGATATTCGACAGACCACCTAATAATAATAATAAAGAAAATTCTGACGAAATCAAGAGGTGGTCTGTCGACTACGACAGACCACCTAATAATACATAACATATATATTGCGCTTAATACAAATGTTTCTAAGCGCCGAAGTATTATTACCCCGGCTCTACATGAAGCTAGGCTACCGAATAATGATAATAATGATTTTAAAAATGGCCTAAAACATTTCAAAAGCAACAAGAGTTATCAAATGGAGTGTGGGAAAAGTGCACATATGTACATGTACATGTATATAAGCCTTTCAGACATTTGTCGTAAATGACCTTTCAAATGTAAAATTTTGACTTAAAATGCTTTGCTTCACAGGGCTTAAAAAACATGTATCTGCCATGAATATAAAATTCAAGATAGAGATACATCTACATGTAACTTTGTTTTTATGGAAGAAAAATGTACATGTAGTTAGTCCAAGCACATTATTACACTGTAGGTGGGCTGTACTTCAAGTACAGATCACCTTATGTTTTTGTACTGTAATTTATTTATTATTATTTATTTTTATTTCTACCCACTTTTTTGTACGCACAATATCTCCAAAACGGCTTATTCACATGTATACAAATTTGGTACAATGGTAGATATGGTTATTGTCTCAGCACAGAAATTTTTTCAACATAGTCAATGCATTGTGACGTCATCTACAAAGTAGGCGCCATTTTGCTATTCCGACATACGCTATATCTCTGCAATACAAAGTCATAACATAACCATATTTGGCATGATGCAAGTTAATTAAAAAGGAAATTAATTGAACATAGGGTGCGTGTGCATACGTCAGAGAATTTGCGCGCGCGCAAAATCTGAAAATGCTCAAAATGGTCTATAATCAATTTTGAGCATCTTTCAGGCCATTTTAAAAATTTCAAAATTTTATGCGCATGCGCGCGTCATTAGCCTTAAGTTCTGTATAAAGCATGGAAATGACTTTTCTTGCACTGTTTTAGCATTTTATTTTATCCTACATGATTTCTAAAATATTTTCTCAAAGGCGCGCATACAAAGGCGCAACGGTAAAAATTCCTTAGATTGACTAGAATAGACTTTGCATGTGTTATAGTTCATCGTTGAACATTAGCAATAATTGGTACATGCATTATAACCCTAAAGTATGCGCACGTGCAACTATATGCGCATGTACGCGCGTTACGCGCATACACGCAAACATGTAAAAATGCTTTTATATCGTCTATAATTGATTCTAAAGTTAATTTCACATCATTTTGACATTTTAAGACGCTTCACCGTGCACGCGTCAAAGATGTACTGTTGGAACATACCTACTTCATACATCAACAATATTAAGACACGTAGAGCGATAGCATCGATGCTATCTAGGTTTCGAGACTATTTTGGTCATGACCCCATAGTTTTCAGACCAAATGCTGTCTGAACGCAGATAGTCACGAGATAGAAGCGAGTTGGAGCTAGGTTTCGAAACTATTCTGACAGTGAGTTTGGCAGGAGTAAATCTCAGGATCCAGCGACAAAGCATCAATGCTTTACGGTAGACCACCCACCGCGCTTGTGACTACATGTACATGTATTTCTAATGTGAAGGCAATCGCTGCTTCACTCGCAACTTCGCATGATATGACCGACTCCTGTGCACAAAATTCTGCGCGTTTTGACTATACCAATTATACTCGGGTCACCGTGTGTGGCTCAGTTATTATTGTTTTGGCAGCGAGTGAGCGATGAATAGTCACGAGTGGGTGATAGAAGCAAGTTGATCATGGCCTGTCGGAATGCAATGGATATTGGGTTTCGAGACTTACAAAGCATTGATGCTATGTACTACGTGTAAACATAACCATAACTATTATTACTCTATTGCATTTCAAGACTCTTCCCCAGTGCACCTGTATAGTTATACTTGTCCACCTCTAGTTTAACAATCAACCACGGCACAGGACGGGTTAATATCTGCTGAGAACCAGAAGGATATTGTCCAAATATTACCAGCATTCAAATATACCTTGCACTGAGAGGCTCTAGTTGAAATTAGGGATTCTCTGAGGTGACTGGCATAGCACTAATATTTTGAGGGGTGCAGCCCCGAAGAAAATAGTAACTATGCCAGTCACCGAAGAATCCATAATTTCAACTGGTGCCTCAAAAAAAAGTGTATGTTTATTTGATTTATTACCTACAGTACTAGAGTAAGCCTAGATAGATACAAAATAAAAACTAAATGTAGAATTAGAGTAGACCTGCATGTACATACACTGAGAGGCTCGTCACGCACAAACATTATTGCGACTTCGAAATATCCAGAATAACAAAAAACTGACATCAAAATATCGGTATAGCGAAAAATATATAGAGGTCTGACGTCACACGATATTCATGTTTTTTTTTCACGGTGAAAATATTTTATGTCACGTAAGACATTCCTCGCCAATCGTTTCCTGAGAATTTTATGATGTAGGACAGTGTACAAGGATATATGTGATATTGCCCTTCTTGCTCTCAAAAGTGATATGTTTTTCTCTGAGCCCTGTTGTTTTAGGCCACGGTGAGCCAGTGATGAACAGGATATGAAAGCCGATGGCAGTTCCCTTTCGGAAACAAGAAACAACAGTTGTTGTTTGAACTTATTTCTATCTACATGTAATTGATAAAGAAATTTAGAAACAAAAGTTTAATATACCAAAGGTTGAACTCCCTGGCATACAATTACCCATTTCTAGCTAAAACTACAAAGCTCTATGAACAAATGACATCACAGACTCATAAGTTGCAATTACATTGTAGCCCACAGGTTATGCAAATATGTACAGTCAGTAGTCTGCCTATAATTTTTCCAATTTCGCATTTTGAAAATATGACTCAGTCACTCAGTGTAAGAAAATACTTCTTTGCAATTTCAAAAAAAAAATTTTAAATAAATTTTAACAGTTCCATGAACAAGAGCACTTTTGAAGCTCTCCAGAGTGAAACTGGTCTCTGCTCCTCTTTTATTTTGTTGTGTGTGTATGGGGGGGGGGGGGGGGGAGGGGGTATAAACGTATATCATCGCAAAAAGGACGTTACAGAGAATTAATGGATTCAAATTGTTAGTATATGTTTAGAATTAATTCGATTCAATTTGCATTTATGGCAAAAAGAATCGTACAATAACTACCTTTTGTATGCGATATTAAGGTATTTTTAGTAAATCTCCAAACTATTGATATAATCAAGAAAAACAGACATCGCCCAAGTCCAACTTAGGACGTTAGATACCCAGGAGTTATACATACATAGATTTTCCATATTATATTATACGAAAATTAGTTCTCCCTACCGAACAAAACTTTATAGTAATATAAGTAATTTGGCACCCTCTACGTTTATATCAATAGAATGCCTCCTACCCCTACGGAAATGGGAAAAAACAGTGCCGAAAGCGTTAAAGCGAATTGAAAATTCGACTTAATGTCGGCATCCCCCTTCTGTCGAACATTTCGCAAAAAAAAAAATCGGCTTAAGTAGGAATTATGCTCTAAAAATATTGTTTAAAAAATATGAGGCTCTTATATTTCACTAGGAAAATAATAATAAAAGTAGGTATACAAAAATAGTCTATACCAGTGGGATTCCATTCTCATATTGAAGTTGTATAAGTATTTGCATGTATTATTCATAGAGTTATGTTTATACATGTAACTGAAAATACATGTAATGTACAAGGTTCATTATACAATATCATTGTTCATCAAAATATAATTTCAATTTTTTGGCAATGTTTTTTTAGGTATCATAACCAGTGCCTAGTCTGACAACCTCCATTAGAAAAGAATTGAAAGGAACTGTGAATATTTTCTGCATGCTTCATTAAGAAATTGCAAGTACTGTGCAATGGCCTAAATTATTCAAAATGAAAGAAAACTGCACATCTTGTGAAATGACCAGATTAGTGATTAGTAAGTTGTCTAGACTCAAAGTTCAAATAAGGAGAGGATGACTAATTTGGTGATCCCTGAGGACAAAGGGACTTCTTGAAAAAACCACAGGGACAGTATTAGCACGCATTGGTAATCAGACTCCTCCCTCACAGTGGGAGTGTGAGTCGTGTTTCAGGAATGCTCACCACCTCTTAGATGTGGGCTGATCAATATCTTCAAATTCATGGTCAACAAGTAGCGCATGCATGCTACATGGTGTCTCTAATAGAACATGTTTGTGTCACACCGAGTCACATAATCAAGAGGGTTGTCCACTGCGCCAATCTGTATGACTCACAGCCATTATTAGTCATATTTCTTTGTATATTGTGGTAAAAATCCAGGAGCAATATTGTTTACAAAATGCACTGATGGAGTTTCATAGTGTTTAATCACAATGCCACATTGTTCAGTACCCTACATCTACAACTGTGGGTAAAATGACTTCTACATTACATCTGAAATTGTTAACATCCAGTCAAGCAATAAATGTGTAATTGCCAGGTAAATATTCCATTGGTATTCATATCCAAATTCAACAGATATGATCATCTAGTGTGGGGAATTATTGAACCACAATGATGATTGTCATCCTTCCCATATCATATATCGTCTGTTGAGAGCCAGCAGGGCGTTAACTGTGTGTTAAAGTATATGAATTAACGCCCTTCTGGCTCCAAACAGACGATATGTTGATAAATGTCAAGTATTAGGCAGTTATTTTAGTCTAGAACCAAACATGTTAACACAGTTACCTTTCTAATCTATGACCAACTAAAATTGCAGTGCTTTACTTTTCTGCTCATATTACTAGGTCGCTCAACTTTATTTTATTTTATTTTTTGACTCCTCCATTTCCTACACCTTACTACAAACAAATAAAGGCAACATTATATATTGTACTAGTCCACAAAACCACTGGCGTCATTTTAATAATACTCCCACACTATACAGGAAGGTCTGTCACCCATGGCAACATCCTCTTCGAGTAAACAGCCATTATTATGGTCAGGTGTATAAGAGTTGAGGATCTATTTAAAGAACAAATCACAGACACGCTACTTTTCAGCATCAACATGTACACACATATGAACATGAACAGTGAAATAAATAATAATGAACATGAATTTTCATTTTCATGTAATTACAGTGTATTGCTCTTCTCTCCCCTCCCCCTCTCTTTCTCTCCCTCTCTTGTAATTCTCCCTATCACTCTATCTCACTCTCTCTTTCTCCCTCTCCTTCCTTTCCTCCCTTTCTCCCACCCTTTCTCTATCTCCAGTCTCCCCACTCCTCTCTGTCTATCAGTCTTTCTGCCTACTAGTATCATTTATCAAAGTCTCGCTCTTGTCTCTCCTCTCTCATTACCACCCTTCTTTCTCTCTTTCTCTTTCTCTCTCTCTCTCTCTCTCTGATAATGCACAAGGGCCTGTCTAACCAAGGAGTTATCACTCCGTGGTCTAACATGAATTGGTAAGCTAATCTACTCTCAATGTACAGGTATGAGGAAGTGCAATGTACAGTTGGTACGAAACAGTCTAACTGTTGACGTTCACGATTTGAAACCGACTAAGGCTATGAATGCCTTCACAACAATGCAATCTAAATCTAATCAACCCTGCATGTAGCAGCCTCAGCCAAAAGAGTGCAGTTATTAACCTTTTGATACAAAGCTTGAGATCCATGTAACTCAGGATTGAGAAGTGAACCCACTGCCCACGGGAATCGGGTGATCCGTGTGTTAAGCCTATGGGAATAAGACTTAGTAGTCAATGGGTTAAGAACTCATGGAAATGTGTGTTTCATGAAAATGACACCAGCTCCAAGAGGGTGACAGTCAGGCACAGCTGCCGTTGATGAGCAAACATTATAATTGATCAATCTATTTAATGTCTATTAATGGCATTGATTGACTGTTCCTGGGACCCACCCTAACCACATAGATTACATTGTCTGCTGAGAGGCAGAAGGGCATTAACTCATATCCTACATGTATAACATATTTATCACCCTTTTGGCTCTCACCAGACTCTATGAAGTCCATAATCAACAAAATGTTCACTACAAGTTTAACAAAGGATGTTGGTCAGACCAACCTCCCAAAGAGAAAATATGTACATGTATACAATAAACTTCAAAATACTCTTTATTTAAAAAGTTTCTTATAAACTCATCCCATCTAATTGTGCACATATTACATTGTGTACATACATGCAGTCTGCAACATATAATACATATTTTCTGGTAAGAGCCAGAAGGGTGTTTATCCAAGCCTGCGGCCGAGATCTTGATCCATGCTTTAATTTCTTCTCGTTTAGATTTTGCAAATGCGTTGTTCTGTAACCTTCCTAAAAAAAGATATCACAAAACGTCAACGACTACAAAATTCTGCAGCCCGCCTATTAACATTCATTAAAAAATTTGATTCCATATCACCAATTTTACGTTCTCTTCATTAGCTGCCAGTTGACAAAAGGATTATCTTTAAAATTCTGTTACTAGTACATCATTCAGTTTACTCTTTTCCCCCCACATACCTGCGCAACTCTATTTCCAAATACAATCTCACACGAAGTCTTCGCTCATCCTCAGACAAATTGTTGCTTCGTACACCTAGAATAAAACATGCTTGGGGCGATCAAGCTTTTCAGCTATGGTTCCGAAACTCTGGAATGAACTCCCTCTACAATTACATCAACTGTCGTCAACAGAAACATTCAAATCACAACTGAAAACGTATTTGTTCTCTTCCTTGTAATTATTGCAATATTTTAATTTACTATGTTTAGATTTCTGTGTGTATTTTTCTCTTAACGCCATGAGCACCAAAAGGTGGACCTGTGCACTATACAAGTAGCCAATCATTATTATTATTATTACTAGAATACATGTTATGGGAACTTGTACATATGTTATCCTTTTATGTTACAGATTGTCGACATTGCTAATCGCTGGAATGAAACGAGCTGAATAAAGACTCAAAGACATTTAGCACAGAGCAAAGAGTTAGAGACTCATTTACATGTAAATGCCCTTCTGGCTCTCAACAGATGATGTACGAAAAATACTTATTTTGATATGAATCATTGTTTTGTTTGAGCTTATCCTGCATAATCCCTCTCAAATACAACTATATTATCAATGTGGCATTGACTGAGCTTCTCCATTTGCAGTTCATGTTTAATTTCATTGTAGTCAAATGATCAATAATCCAATTCTTTTTCTCTCACTTATCCTCTTACCATTAGAAGCTCAGACAGTTGTCTGGTTCACTTAAAAACAAGCCATGCAACCAGGAAAACAACAACTGTACAATGCACTTATCAGAATATCAGATGTTATCTTTCACAGGATCTGTCTAGTGGGCAGTGCAAAGATAAACAGTCTAATCTCATAATGACTGGAGGTTAAATTGGTGTGTATCAGACCACAATGTAGTTGTCTGATAATTCCTTGGTTATAGTCTGGCAAAAGAACAATTGAAATAAGTTTCTGAACTTTCCTAGCATATACAAACCCTTGGCATTCCTTGCTAGTGATTCCTCAGTAATATTTATGTTTGTTCCAGGGTTGTTTTCCAGAGTATCCATATAGATGTACATGTAAGACTGATCTTATAAAGCTAGCTGATAGACATTTAAATAAACTCAATGAGGATTTGATGCTTTCCATTTCTGTCAGGGGCAGATCAGGGGGTCATAGGGTCCGGATCCCCCTTTTTTTTTGCTTGTCGTATGTTTTTGTGTATTGGATCCCCTTTCTTTCTTCAACTCTTTCTTTTTCTTTTTCTTTGCTTGACAGGATTTTTGGGGAATTGGACCTCCCCTTATAAAAAATTCTGGATCTGCCCCTACCCATCATCACTTTCCTTTTTTTTAATGCACTAGTGTTTCACTGTCAGTCTGACAGTGTCATCTACATGTACATGTACATTAAAATATAAAAGCTATTCATTGTGGACTGTATACCTTTGAGGTTCAGCCTGTAAAGCCCTGGGGTGGTATTCTGAGATTTATTTTATCTTGATTTCAGCGAAATAATTTTAATTGTCATAACAAAATGTACACTTATGGCGCATCATTGGTTAATGACTGCGCAAAAGTGGCTGTGTACGCGAAATTCATCTGCGCAAACACCAATGAAATGTTGCTATTTAAATGTTATGAAAACTAGAATCTTTCCACTAAAATCAAGATAAAATAAATCTCAGAATACCACCCCTGTTGATCAATAACTGAATGAATTGCTTGTAAAGTATATAAATATAATATAAATATACAGAAGTCTACAGCCAATCATCAAAATAATCTTTATTCTACAGGTACATGTATAATGTCATGATACAGATTTGTTATTTGAATAAAACTTGCCAATTACAAATACAAGCTTACCACTTGATCATGTTGATCGGTGCAAGCACGGAAGACAAAACATCTGAAGTTGGAATTGGAGTCTGGTCTCCACAGGTAGCCAAAACATTTTTTATCATGCCCTCTTGAAAATCTCGAAATATTGTGCAGACGATGCTCAAAGAGAATGGATCCTTTCCTCTCAGATATGCCAAGTGCACCCTTTGAAGATATCTGCAGGATAATTGCATGGCCAAGTCTACCGTTCCTCTGTTTCTCGTCGATTAACCATGGCAACATTGGTTGGGTGATTCTGCGATCTAGGACCACATTCCCAAAATACATTAGACTGTATACGATAGGCTGCAATGTTGTGGTCTCTTTAGAACCAGAATTAGCCCTGTACCTTGACACATACGGAACAGATAGAGAGTTTGATGATGACTGGTCAACGTTTGCCATATTTGCTCGAACTCTTCGCAGCACTCTCTTAGCAGACGGTGGAGGCTCGCTCAGCCGAAGTTATCCCGCTTCTTCACTTCAACTTTCGGACAAGTTTGCGGAATCAGAAGCAATTAAAAACTGTTGATCATCTTACGCGACAAACAGGTGCCGAATTCTTCTTGTTGTTTATTCCAGAACTCATCGTAAAATGAATATTTATAATTCATACGACCAACAGTGTGTACATTGAGGGCAATATATGTTTATAGTTGATCAAAGTCTTCTAAAAAAGTTCTCGAGCTTACGGCGCGCCTAGTATACAAGTACAAGTTCGTTGGTTGTCGTATCGTACGCGTCTCGTTGCTGCATGCATGCCGGCCAAAATTGAGCTAGCTAGCTGTGTGTCATGTCCGCGTCGCCTCAGTCAACCGGCTAGCGCCTCGCCTCTGATCAGACAGGGATTTTCTATGACAAGCGAATTGTAAATGATGACACTTACTTTTCAAAAATAAATAGGTGGTGCAAAACCAATATGATCAGCAGTTAATCAATCCTGGTACGACTGTAATCTAATAGCATTTAGTTGATGGAGGGTGAAGTTTAATCAAACACTCCTGAATACCTGTATTTAGCATGGTCTTTTGCATAAAATGTTGAAGCTGTTCGCTTTCCATAACATCTATAAGCGCGCGCTGACCAAAATTCTTTCCCTTAAGCCCGCCTCACACTGTGCGATTTCCTGCGATATCGCCTCGCATCGCAGGAAATCGCACGATATCGTGCAGTGTGAGAGGTCTTGCGACGCAACAGCTTGCGATTTTCCCAATATCGCAAGCAATCGCCTCGCATCGCAGGGTTTTGAACATGTTCAAAAATTTTGTTGCGATGCGATGCGATGCGATGCGATTTCCATCTAGTGGACAGAGGAACAACGGATAAAGGGCAGGAGGTTCTCCTTCAAATGTGGCAGGATAGCCGGATAGGCCATCATTATTTAACATCAGCCTGCCGGCCTATCACAATCGCGGGACAAAAGACAGAATGAAGACGGAAACATGTTACGAGATTGGATATAACCGTAAGTAATTTGATGAAATTGTGCACTATGCATTTTTTATCGCACAATTTTTTGCATATGTAGTCCCGTACATAGGATTTAATTGGAGTGTGATTTCATCGTTTTGCGCAGTGCAGGAATGCAATGCCAATGGGTGGAACTCGAAGATCTGACTTGAGTATGGCTGTCACTTTGGATGGGAATTTTACCCTGAAAATTTAACTTTATCGTTTTGGCGAACCTCATTTGGTCTGGGATTCTCATTGCCAAATCATACCAGAACTTGAAGTCTGATGCACACATTTGTACATTATAAATTATCTAGGCCTAAGATCATGAAGATTAACTAGGTAATTGTGGGACGCTTTGATAGGCCTACTTTGTAACTCTAATTAAATCTAATTGAAATCTAAAAAGGAATCTAATTAACCTAAAACTATAATAGTAAAGTAAAACAAATTAAAGTAAAACAAAGAAAGTTACAAGGCACTAGATTTAAATTACACAGATAAATAAATGTAAAAACCCCATGCATATTACTGACCTCTAACAGTCTAAGTCTAACTTTTTAGGGACTACTATTTGAAGGTCCTTATTCCCCCGAAATTCGGAGTCCTTTCATCTCAATTCTAACCCACAAAGTACACTCAACAGCGGCAGAAGCAGTGACAAGAGTAACCCTACACATCCCTGTCGCGCCGTCTGGTCGGGCTATGACATGAGTTGTACTAGGCCTACTAGTAGTCTAGGTCTACTAGTAGTCTAGGTCTAGTCTACGTTGTGGGCACAAGAATAAATAATATGTAAGTTGTTCATAGTTGCCTCGTCTAACTCTAAGTTAGAAGAGAGAGAGTTGCAGCTGGCAGCTGGCCGAAGAAGTACGGTATGTACGGTTATTAAAATTATTTGGCCCTTAGGGCGCTGGACCGACGCTTGCCTCGTTTCTGTACCTCAACTTCCCTGAGATATGGGCTCGGCAGCCATGTCCATCAGTGCTTTATACATGCGTCGTAAACAGCATACAAATTTTAGGTAGCTGCTTTTCTTGGTATTTTTTTTCTCAATATATAGATGTATTAGATCTATAATATTTTTAAAAATTTCCCCTCTCTTCTACTGTAGGATTCTTTGCCATGCTGGATAAATGGATTTTATTTATATTAATTAATAGGCCGATATATATTGTGCCTCTCAGTTTTTGCACTCTACTAAGTACTATTATCCACAGCTCACCCAATACTAAGCTGAGTTGAGATGACAGGCAAATTTATTTCAGGTTTTTGCTCAAATTTATGATTAAGGATCAAAGAATTCTTCATTATTCAATTTGTTAGGACTGAAAGTGAGGTTTTGGGTATCATTTACCTTGTTCGCATAACAATAAGTGTTTAAATACTTTTATAGCTGCAATGTATTTTACTTCCCATTATTCAAACATAATCTCTTTTTCTGTTAACCCATTGCCTTCTTGAATCAGGTGGGTCCTGTATCAAGTTTTGAGCAAACTTTAGGGAATAAGAGAATTCAGCAGTCAACAGCTACATGTTAATACTTTGAAAGTTATTGTGAGATCTACTTTATATGATCATGATTATGTTGTACTATTTGTTTCAGAATATTCATATTGATAAGTTAAGAATGTATTTTAAAATGTCACTCATAAATCACAAGTAAGCTGGCTACTGATGTCAAGAATGTAAGAAAGTTTGTAACATGTTTCTGGCTTTTGTTCCCCCACTTATTTTTTTGCATAGCTCATTTTCTAATTGAAACTTATTTTACTATCTTTTCATAGGATTTTTCAAGCTGTCTCTTGGAAGCTGTTCTGCAAGCAGTATACCATCCATGAGAAACGCAGTGCTATCAACCCTCGATCTTTCCCACAATGCACGCACTGTAATGTCAAAGAAATTGCCTTGGAAAAGTTACTGGTAAGAATTGTTTTTGAAAACAGACTTTTAAAGAAAATTATAACTTGTCATGCAGGTTCCTTTTTTTAACTTTTACCTTGTCTTTTTTCTTTTATTTTGATTGAATTTACTTGTTCGAAAAGATAGTTGTATAATTTGCAAAGAAATGACATGAACACAACAGATATCATAGGGACGACACTTTTCATTCAAATAAAATGCTTAATTTTGATTTAATCTGTCAAAACATATTTTTATAAATGAATAGATTTTCATTTTAATTGCAATTGCACAAAATTATTTTGAATGATTTGCATTCAGGCTGAGCGAAGCAAAGAAATCTCTTAATCAGTTTTTATTATTTGTCAAACATCTATCCAGTAAAGTGTATTCAAGTACAGTATAATGCTGATAATTTGTTTGCTGTTTGATTTAAGCCGGGAAATGTAATTAACTCTTAGTTACATTTCCCTGATTTAAGCCAGTGAGAATGAGTTTGATTGTAGAGTAATCAAGGGTGTTACTAAACTGATGGATTTAGTTAATGTACCCTTTGTTTCTTTTTATTATTAGCTCTTTATTACTTATCATTGTACCTCTCATGTTTTATTAATGAAGCTGTTAACATCAGATGAAATCTACCAGATGACCATCCTATAGAAGCTATAAATGCCTCACCCAATATCCACCTTGCCAGAGAGTTTCTATGAACTGTCATCCCTATGAACTGTCATCCCTCAGAATTTTAGATTTGAGTGACAATGAAATCACAGGTATGTTCTCTTATTTCTCACTCATATGTCTGAATAAATATGAAATGTGAATACATGAATAATAAGGATTGAAAACCAGGAATGAATTCAGCTTGTGCTGGACTTTGCTGGATTTCTGTCTTGTATCGAGCAAAACAAAATTCCCTATTTATTCCCAGTAATTATGATTTTTGGAATCCAGCTGCCAGCCCTTCCCAGGTAAATTACATCCAGGGTTATAACATTATTTAGTCCAAAAGGGGGCTGCAGTAAAAAAAATCCTCAAAAAGCCCTTTTATGTCTTTGTTTTTCTCTAAGGGGGGGGGGGGGGGGGGGAAGGGGGTTGGCCTCTTCAGTTTTCACTTCACCCCATGAATCTGCCTGCATGTATGTTTGAGTAATACTGGCATCCATAATTTCATGATTCACAAATTAAAATCCATATTTGAATATTAATAAGAACAAATGAAATGACAATACATTTGGTTTTTCTATCAATGAAAAATTAAATACCGTACATGAATTTCAAGCAAATGTGTTGATAAATAAGAACATCTATTTTGATCCCTCGATTACCTTGCAGATCTGGATGGAAGCAACTCTTTGGCATGTCTGTCATTGAAGAAATCAACTTGGAGCACAATCCCATACCTGGTGATACCTACTCAGAACTGTTACAACATCAAACCGTTAATATCTGAGCCATCTCCTTCAGATCATATGGATTGAAGGTGGTATTTTCTTCGTTCAATCCCCCCCCCCCCCCCCCAATCACCCCCACACTTGGAAATTATGTTGTCTGCAAACACAGACCCTAATTTGACACTTAATCAGAAAATCATTGTCTTGAGAGAAGCCTAATTCAGCTACCTTCTGGTCATGTCAGGAGCAGCTATAGTACATGACATATGGTAGTCTTACAGTGCAGACACTCTTTTACAACTGACCAGGGTTTCTGCATGCAAACTATCAGTATAGGGGCATTCACAAACAGGGCAATGTTGATTTTCGAAAATCGGTACTAGTTTTTGAGACATTATTCAAAGCTTTTTATGTATGTGGACATGAAATCTCTGAAAATAGTGAGATTCTAGTTGTTATTCAAATTGTGATTACTAACTTTACAGTTAAATTACTTTGCAGGCACAAAACTTGTCAATTAGCATAAATCAATATCCAGATTTGACCCCTCATAGTTCATAAGGCTTTCCTATACTAAAGGTTTTCTTGACACAGACAGTGACATAGCCAGCATATGGTGAAAGCCTATACCCCTTGGCTCAAACTATTTGGAGACGATTCCACTGTCCTGATCAACAGCCTCCAAACCAACTTTGACGGACCCTGGTTTAAAACTGAATCCTGTCTTTCAGATGGCATTTTTATTTCCCCCAAAGTAAATAATCATGTCTGAACAGTCTGATTAATATGTGTCTGTAAAAACCCACTTGTAAACATTGGTGCAATCATAGCTAACAGAAGCAGTGGCAGATTTAGGGGGGGGGGGGGGGCACATCTGGCCCGTACCCCCACCCTTTTTGGAAGAAAAATGTGCATTGTGCCTCCCTTTTTAGAACGGAAACCTTTCTATTATATGATAATTGTATTGTTTGTTATACAGTATACTATATATTGATGATTCAAGCAAAATTTGCATTTGAAAAATGTAGTTACTTGAAAATTGGGAGATGAAACGTTTTTATTTTCAACAAATCATGTGAACTACTGAGAATCCATGAAATAAATGTACAATCAGGAACAACATCTAATAGCACAACTCTCTGTCTCAGCTAGTTGTGATTCAAATGGAAAAAAAACAACAACACCAAATCCATGCATGAGCAGGGGAAAAATGATTGTCTTTCAATTACATGTATTTTTCTGTTGTTGGGGGGGGGGGGTAAACTATGGTTTCATTACATGTTACAGGTTTTTAATAATTACTGAATTTCTTTTCTGTTTGTATTGCTGAAAGAAGAAAAAATATTCTAGTGTGCTTGCACTTCCTTTATACAATGACTGGAAGGCATTCTATGCAATGCATTTTGTTTAGCCTCTGCTATAAAAAGAAAGTGCGAATTGTAATTCTTTAGTTATCAGACAAGTATAATAATGATTAACAATTATTAACAATCTTGTGAAATGAAATTTAAATTTGGGTTTATTGGAATCACTGTGACAAAATACAAAATTTGTATTTCATATTTAATAATAGGTTAACTATTATGTATGTATAAACTGTACTTCAAAAAAACATGTTTATAGACTTGATAAATAATTGTCGATTTTTTTTCTTCATTCATAACCAGAATATTTATATAAATAAGGATTCACAACTTCAACAAACAACTGAATATTTTTATACAACTTGTTAAATGTCATCAATTTCCAATTTGGTTTTTAGCAGAAAGAAAAAACAAAAAATCCACTCAGTATTATTCACCCGCTTGTACCTTATTTGGGTTATTTAGAGTTTCGCTCTAATAGAAGACCTCAAAAAAGTGCTCTCCAAATGTCAACATAAGATATGATTGCTTATATCAAGTGCACAAGTTGTGTTTACGTCCTCAATTTGTTCATTATCATTTTCTCTTAATTTCTTTCATAACAATTATTATTAGTATACTCATTCTGTTGTCAATATTTCACCTTTTCCATATGTATGTTTTAACCTTAATTTCTTTCCCCAACAGGATGTCATGTTTCTCTCCACAGATTACCTACGGTCCCAATCCCCTTTTGTTTCCAGCTTATCCAGACGGTTAATTGATTTCTTAGTCCTATTGTTCACTTGCTTTCAATGTTTTCTTTTCAACACAGGATTCGTTTGATGTCACTTATCCTTTCAATGCAGGTACCTTGATGTTATTTATCCTTTCAATGTAGGTACTTTGATGTTACTGTAAATTTAATGTTACTATTTCTTTCTATGTTATGTGTTTGCATCCATTTTATTTATTGAATTGCTGCTTCATATATAAATTCTGCTGATTTATTCGCTCTTCTCATTCTCCTGACGACGGCCAGAGCATTCTGACCGGAACGTGGAGTTATTCCAACTCACATGGTTGTACCGCAAACCTTTTTCTGAATTACAACTTCACCATGCAAACCTTCAAATCCTATATATCATGTTTGTGCAGAAATATAATTTGATATTTTCGAATCATTGATAATGAAAAAGGTGAGAATGAAAAAAGTGAGAGAGGGGGAAAAGGATACAGAAACATACAGTATGAAGGAATTTTATTTAATACTGGATCTACGATTATATATGGTGTGTTCTCATGAAAGTGAATATACATGTTATGTAAATTTTGATCAAGAAATTATATTATATTTGTATAGCTAATTTGTGTTAAGATACTATTTAAGATCATGATGTGCATAAAACAAGTAAAAAATGGTTGACAATGACAAATGTATTGAAATGCTCCCCCAGATAGACAATTATGTTACTATACATGTAATTTGTATACTAATATTTGTTATAATATTGGTAATGTTTTTTGAGGTATTGATTTGCTATTAAGCAGATATTCCACTAAATGTAATGCACATGGTTTGTTTGTTAAAATGTATACATACACAGAGGTGGGGTTGTGTCTTCATTTCAGGAAAATGGACCTTGTGTGTTTACTGGAACTATGCTTGACTCACTGTAAGCACATTCTCTCTCTCTCTCTCCCTTTCCCTCTTTCTTTCTGTCTTTTCTTTTCTTTTATCAAAATCATTTCATTTGTATTTCCCATAAAATAGAGTAACTTTTCTTTAACATGCAGCTTTCATCTTTCTATTGTAAGGGATATTCAGCACGTCTCCAATAAAGATGCATGATACCTATGTCACGAACAGCTCGGTGTTTCACTCAGTCCTATGTGAATATTGTTTACTGAGAGGGGATGTGAGAGAGTTCCAGAGAGAGAGGGGGAGGGGGTGGAAATAATTATAGTTCTAATAGTCATTGAGAAATATTAAGAGAGCAATAGCGGGGGACAGGAGAGAGAAAGTGATGTGGAGATTTGAGAAAAGATAAGAGAAGCAAAGAAAGAATGATATAGATAGAGAACGGGGGAGGGGCAAAGATCAGGGCACATCCAAACTTTTAAAGGGGCGGGGCACACACAGAAAATACCTGACAATCAAACAGAAGAAAAATTTTAAAAAGATGAATGCTCGGAAACCATTACCCTATTAAACCCATACTTCTGATGAAATAACGCCCAGAGCAATTGTCACAGAAGCAAATGCCGGATCACCGCTTAATTAAAACAATGAACTGATTCTATTATTATATTCTATTATTGACCATAGACGATCCGCCCTTTTCTTACTGAGCGAATTTTGAAGGTTTGGCGAAAATTTGTCGCCTCCCCCTCCACTGAGCAACTTTTCGAGAAGCTGGCGAGAACCAAAAAAATAGGGTCTACTTTTTGACAAACTTTCATTTGCGTGCCCCCTCTTTTTACTCAATCCTGGATCCGCCCCTGATTCATATTATCAATATTTCATTCTGCCAAGAAAAAACCAACAAATCGGTGAATCCAAAATAAACAGAGTTCAAGAGAAGTCAAATGGATGTCGGGGGAAAAATTAACTTGATTAACTAAATAACTATAACCCGAAGTTCATCTTTTCTTTTCCAATCCATCTAACTTTACGTAGCATAAAAATGTATCTCTCCCCTAAATGTTGGTTACCTCATTTATAATTATAAGTCTCTATACTAATTTCAATTACTACATAGGCTACACATTCGTTACACATGCGTTTCATGTCATTTTTATTTAAAAAACATAATTACCTTTCAAGTTTTAGGAATTTTGTTTACGTGTGTCAGTTAATACTACTACAAATCGCGTTATCAGTAATAAAGTACGCATGCGCGAAATGCTAAAATCGCACAGTGTGAGACATGCATCGCAGATCCTGTGGTAGCCTGCGATGGCCTGCGATATCGCTTTGCATCGCATCGCATCGCATCGCAAGTGATCGCTTGAAAAATCGCACAGTGTGAGGCGGGCTTTATGAAAATTATGCACAATACATATTTATTTGCACAAAAATATTCATTTAATAAACATAAGTCCTGAAAATGTCGAACGTGAACAAAATGTGGCTGAGGGGGGGGGGGGGGGGGGGGTAAACACACCTCCTTTTTAGTATTTGCAAATTACATGCCTTTGGTTTACTTTATTCTCGGATTCGGAATGGAATCGACTGGCCTGGTGAGCTGAGGCGTGGTTTATGATCCTGATGATGACACATTGCATTCTAAAGGGATTCCCAATGTTGTCCATTGTCTCTCGATCTCCTGGCAGGATATGGAGCAGTGCCGGGTTTTAATGAGACTTGATCGTCACTGAGAACACGTTTTATGACATTCTTCTACGGCCCGTCATTAGATTCTGCATGCAAAATTTATGAAAACCCTAAAGCTTAAACCCTTGCACCCTTTCATATTCGGGCACTGAAGGGATCTATTTGCCTTTCTGAAATCACCTGTAGGGTGTAGTACAGATTTCCACGATAAAATTACGTTTCCTCGAAATTTTTGCTCGCTTCGTTAGCTCACAAAATTCAACATTGGAAAGGTTATAGTGACATTTGCGTGGTTATGATAAAGTTATGATAAAGCATGATTATGATAACGTTTATCATAATTATTGCATATTAGAATTAGCGGGGTGGGGCAGGAGGCTATGATCGTAGGCCTAATAAAGACGAGTATTCGATTAAGAACATGAATGATTTGTACAGCTTTTGTTGTCTTATCATTTGCTTTGTC
Organism: Heliocidaris erythrogramma; assembly: GCA_025617745.1. Classification (NCBI taxonomy): domain Eukaryota; kingdom Metazoa; phylum Echinodermata; class Echinoidea; order Camarodonta; family Echinometridae; genus Heliocidaris; species Heliocidaris erythrogramma. The sequence goes on from CM046867.1 coordinate 19,068,542, forward strand.
TCTAGTCATTGGTCAAGGGGCAGATCCCGAGTCGTCTTAAAAGAAGGAGGAGAAAAATAAAACACTGCACACTTAGAAAAAAAGGTTCAGGTTTGCACCCTAAATGCAACACTGGCAGCACCTTTTTGGGTGCAATCTTGCACCCTACATGAAAAGGGTGCAAAAATGCACCTTTTTGTTCTTGTTTGCACCCTTTAATGCCCGTTTGCACCCTAAAAGGTGCAACTTTGCACCCTTGCATCCTAAAAGGTGAAACTTTGCACCTTTAAGGGTGCAGAAATGTTTGCATCCAAAGGGTGCAAATTTGTACCTTTTCTAAAGGGTACAACTCTGCACCCCTTTAAGGGTGCAAAATGTCGCTAACTGCACCCTTAAAGGTGCAAAAAGCTTCTTAGGGTGCAAAGTTGCACCCAAAAAGGTGCTGGCAGCGTTGCATTTGAAGGGTGCAAAATTGTACCTTTATTTCTAAGTGTGTGCCGACCCTCCCAATTTCCTCAATTTGGTGGTGTCGAGGGGAGGGGCATGGCAGTGTTGTAGTGCCTTGATGCTCGGCCTTCGAGCCTTAAAGGTACCAAGCACCCCAAATTTGCTCTGTATATTAGGATTTCCATGACGCTATACTATTCGCAATATGAGCTTCAAATGTAGATTCTAAAGGGAAATTTCAAGTTGAAATACACTCCTAATTAAAAAAAACAGGACTTGTGAGGAGAGTAAGATAGATAAGATAAGATTTTATTCACTCTATCGACCCCCTCTCGGGGTATGAGAGCACAACATATTTACAATAATATAAATGGTCAATATTGAATACTTGTACATGGGTATATAGTTTACATATTAAACAACATTTCTCAGCGAAACATTAAAACAAAAATATATATATATATACTGAACTACAAAAGAAACGTCGCACATGTTTGTGTTTGAAACTGTTTTATTTACAATGAAACATATTCTTTATTCAAGAGTGAAAACTGAGAAAATGTTTTGCTTTGTTTTGATTAACAAGTACACACTTAGAAAAAAAGGTTCAGGTTTGCACCCTAAATGCAACACTGGCAGCACCTTTTTGGGTGCAATCTTGCACCCTACATGAAAAGGGTGCAAAAATGCACATTTTTGTTCTTGTTTGCACCCTTTAATGCCCGTTTGCACCCTAAAAGGTGCAACTTTGCACCTTTAAGGGTGCAGAAATTTTTGCATCCAAAGGGTGCAAAATTGTACCTTTTCTAAAAGGTACAACTCTGCATCCTTTAAGGGTTCAAAATGTAGCTAAAATGCACCCTTAAAGGTGCAAAAAGCTTCTTAGGGTGCAAAGTTGCATCCAAAAAGGTGCTGCCAGTGTTGCATTTGAAGGGTGCAAAATTGTACCTTTATTTAAAGTGTGTACAGATGTGCAATAACGACTCTCGTCGTTGATAGCGCCAGTTCTGACGTTGTTGGGCCCACAGGAGACGTTCCCGACGATGTCGAACGGTGAGGATAGGGCCCCGAGCAGGACGCCGACAAGACAAGTTGAAGCTTCTCAGCCGACGACGAACAGTTGCTGCAGAAATTGGTCTGTTGTGTGTGCCAATAGTCTGTAGAGCCGATTCTGTTGCTCTGCGGAAGCGATCCTGCAAGTGGTCCCGGTGAAGATGGCGATCTTGACGTGCTGTTGTCACCCTGGAACGACTCTCTACTGTCCGAACGCTGCATTGAAGTCGTTGGCAATGACTCTAGGACGTTGGCCAGCATGAAGACGTCCGATGGCTTGTTCCCTCTGGTTTCGAGTCAGACGTGGCATGGTGACAGCGCTCAGGAAACGAATGACAGGATGAAGGTTTTGGGTCCCTTTTAAACCCACTGGATAGAGGATGTGCATGTGCATCATGCTTTTCAAAAAGCTGCGCTCGAGTGCACTACCATGTTCACGGAAAGGATATGAGTTTTAATCCTACACAGAAATCACATTTTGTTATGATGATGTGTTATGGACGGTCAATGCCATATCTGTGATGTTAAAAAAGCATAAAATGTGATTTTACGTATCAAATTCAAATATCATGTGTAAAAGATATCAATTTGAAAAATGCGACGTTTCTTTTGTAGTTCAGTATATATATATGTATATATATATATATATATATATATATATATATATATATATATATATATATATATACAGTGTAAATATAACTAAAGTACTAGACGTATAGGGTTTTTAACTATTCTACCACTACGTGTAACTACCTGACGTTGATTGTCACCTACAACATCAACAACTCCATCCTCTTTGGATTTATATCTAAATTGCTGCATAATAATTTTAACAATTTAACAAGCTTTTTAAGCTGGCAAGCATTTTTTGTAAGAAGAACTTCAGCCATTACTGTTGTATTTGGTCTATGTATATTAAAATCAGACAAGTACAGTTTTCTCTCATTAATAAAAAATGGGCAAACAAGCAAATAGTGATATTCATCACCAATATCTAATGATGTACAGAGTGTGCATAGACTTTCATTTAACAAATCAGAGTTGAAACGACTGTTATTAACTGGTAATCTATGTGTTCGACATCTAAACTTACATAATAGTGTTGCATCTGCGCTATTCAAGAGACACAAATATTTTTCAAACTCTAGCTCAAGTTTAAAAATCCTATAATTAAGGCACACCCGATTGGACCAGGTTGCTGCTCGCCATTCCTGTTTAAACATATCAGCTAGTCTCAAACGTAATGCACCTAAAATCCAATCGGTATTAAATCCATTGCCCTGAGAAAGCCACACATTAGTGAATCCTGCATTATTCAATATGTTTTCAATACATTGTAAGCCAAGATGATACAAAATCTATCTCCTCATTTTCATGTAATCTTCTTATTAGTCTGTATAATAAAAAAGTATATTTTGACTGTTCTCCCTTGACTATTCTTAACCAAAAACCAATCATTCTACATTTAACATAATTAATTATTACACAACGACCAGTTTCACCATATACCATAGTATCGGGTGTACACTTATTTACTTGTAAGATCGTTCTTAAAAATTTCCTATGAAAAACTTCTATTTGATTTAAATTCTCAAAGCCCCAGACTTCACTACCATATAACAAAATAGGTATAGCACCATACGAATCGGAGAGTAGTGACGCACCCGTACGCTGTGCTCACAGGCGTAGCCATGATTTTTCAATAGGGGGGGGGGGCAGATGTGAAGGATCCAACCGTATAGCCAGGATTTCATTTTAGGGGGCGGTTGTGGGGGCACGCGAAGAGTGCGAAATTGGTGATGAGCACGCAAAGCATGCTCCCCAGGGGTGGGTGCAGGGAGGGGGATCGGTGTTCCCCCCTCCCGCGCAAAGCGCGAGAGCTCTATACGATTTACAGCAAATTTGAGAGAAATATAACGGCTCGTTACACTTTTTTTTAAAGGCGGAAGGTTAGTTCGACGCCGTGGCTGCTTTTCAGTTATTTGGACCCAATATTGCTCTGTATGTGACAGGGTTGGTGCAGGGAATGGCGAGTTTCCCCCTTCCCCCGCGAAGCGCGAAAGCTCTGACGTTTTAGCAAATTTCACAGAAAGATAACGGCTTGTTGCAAACAATTTTTTTTAGGCAAAAAGTTATAGTTCGACTCCCCGACTGCTTATTAATTACTTGGACGCAAAATTGCACTGTATGTAACAGGGGTGTGTGTGCAGGGAAGGGGAGTTTCCCCCTTCCGCGCGAAGCTCGAAAACTCTGACGTTTTAGTAAATTTGAGAGAAAGATAAACGGCTCGTAGCAAACAATTTTTAGGCGACGACCTGACTGCTTTTCAGTTATTTTGACGTAATGCTACAGGGTTATTGCAGGGAGGGGGAGTGCGAAAACTTTGCCGCAAATTTTAAGAGAAAGATAAGGGCTCGTAGCGCCTTTTTAAGGCTTTTTTCTCTCACTTCCCTTGCCTTTTCGCTCTCGCTTTATTTTTATTTTTTTTGGGGGGGGGGGCGACTGCCCCCTGGCTACGCGCTTGTTTCCCCCTTCCCGCGCGAAGTGCAAAAGCTCTGACGTTTTAGCAAATTTGAGAGAAAGATAACGGCTTGTAGCAAAAAAAAATTGAGGCGGAAAGTTATAGTTCGACGCCTGGACTGCTTTTCAGTTATTTGGACGCAACATTTCACATCCGAGGGAGCGAAGCCAGTGGCGTATGTAGGGATTATGGCGCCCGGGGCCCAAACTTATCTACGTTATTGTACAAGCGAGGGAGCAAAGCGACCGAGCTGCAAATTTTTCAATTTTTAACCCTAAAAACGCATTTTCTTGTGCTCTCTCTCCCTCTCTCGGCGCATGCACTCTCCCCCCTCTCCCTCTCTCTTCCAATTTACAAAACTACTACATGTACTTATAGAATCATGGACGCAAATCCAGGGGGACAGGGGGACATGTTCCCCCTCCTTTTTGAAGATAAGCCAATGTCCCCTCACACCTTTTTGCAAACCTCTTTTTGTTAGGGGCGGTTTTGGAGGAAAAGTAGACCCCCAAAATGTGATAACCCATTTTTTTTGGGCTTGTCAGAAATTTCAGAAATTTCGGACAGTTAAATCATGTGGTGTCCCCCCTCCCCCCTCATTTCAAGATGGATTCGCGCCACTGAGTAGAATAGGCATATCTGATGTTTTTCCCATTGGTATGATGTCATTTGAAGAGATCTATTTAAATTAATGATGTATTTTTAAAATTGATTTATATATAAATCATTAAATCTATTTATGTATACATCATCAATATTTAAGATACTGTAAGTCTTGATTATTGTAAATAATTTGCAATATGGCCGTCTGGCGGTAAGAGATCTTGTTTTTTGTAAATTAATTTCTGCATCTGAACTGCCAGGCGCATTTGGGAAGGCAGCATTTGGAAAGACATCTTTTGTGGGCCATTAAATGGAGTGATTTCAGTGATATCTGCTGAAAAAACAACTTTCATCGATACCACCCACTTAATAAAAGAGAACCCAATTACTTATTAGCAATAAAACAATTTGATGGCATTAAACCGAATACATCAGGTACATGGATAACAAAATCTTTTGCAAGGTCATATTCTGCAGTGGCAAGTTATATAGCGTGATTCATGCAAAATCAAAAAATGCCCCCGCTCGAAAACTTGTCTAGATCTAGGCCTAAATCTAGACTCGGGTCTTTAATTAGTAAGTTTGTTTTTCTAAGCCAAGCGTTATGGTTAGGGGATAAAGTTTAAGCTTGGCACTGTATCCAGCCTCAAGCATGTGGCTGTACACGTACTGTACCAAATTCTGTGTCCTTTTTCATACAGTTTTATATATCAAAGACAACTCTAAGTCATACCGTATTATTCCCCAAAGCCATTATTCAATATTTTGGACAACATTTTAAACAAATCTTACAATGATTCTTTCTTTGAAAGACTGAGCGTATTTCCCCAAAGCCTAAGGCCAAAGCCATTATTTTTGGACATTTATAACAAATTTTATATTATTTTCTTCGAAAGTATAGGCCTATGCGACGCATAGACCTCGTAACCGTATCCTAATCGAGTTTAAATCGAGTGTTAATATTTAGACCCTAGTACGTCTAGACCTACATGTCAGTGGCGGATGTTTTGTGATTTATTTTTTTCTCCCTTCGGATCACTCAACTCAACCCCTCCCTGCACCCACCCCACCCCCCCCCCTGCTCACCCCCCCCCCCCCTAAAATGAAATCCTGGCTACGCAGTTGGTCCAGTGACCAGTGCTGTCCCTCCTTAAGCCCGGCGCACACTATACGATCCGACTGCGACCCGATTTTCGAACAAATTGCATTTTGCATTAAATGTGAAAGTTTTAAAAAGTGAAATTATCTCATTTTAAGTTCGGAATAATGATACGAATACTAATATCGAAATTTTGGTTAACTGCAATTCTTCTGGTTAGAGTAAAGGCCCAATCGGCTTCAAATCTTAGTCGATCGCAAGATTGGTATGACGTCACTACGATTTGGAATTGAATTCGCTTTTATTCCTACACGGGGGCTCGCAGTAGCCCGGAATTTCGATTTTAGTATTCATACTACTATTCAGAACTTTGATATCGAAGATTTTACATGTTTGAAGGTTCATATCAAATGTTATAACAACTTTTCCCAAAATCGCATCGTATAGTCAGATCGTGCAGTGTGCGCCGGGCTTAAAGTGCCCGGTAACACTGAAACTAGATACCAATGTACGTAACGCATGTATGTGTATCTTTTACTTCAGAGTCTAAACAACGAATTTTTTTTTTTTTTTAACTTTCCCTGTTTATTTCACTTCAGAGAGATATTAAGCATAATAAGCATGCAGTTGCACCAAGTTGCACTATGTTTATCCTTACTATAATCCTTACTGTAATTCGTGTAATCTGTCTGTCTGTCTGTCTGTAACGCTGGATGTTTGACCACTCTTTTGTCCGTGACTGGCCGTCGAATCGCAATAGAATTTTCACTGTCCTTATTCTTAGGCCTTCCAGATTGCCAAGAAAGGGTTCATTTCAGCTATTTCTATCTAATTTTGTGCTCAAAAATGAAAATACATGTGTACGTAACTTTTCCACTCGCTCCGTGTCTCCAGCTCATTAGCACGCCATGATGGGCGCAAGAGGCTCGCGTTGGTAAGTGTAGAGGTACACTGTACATATAAATAAATTATTATAATGACTTATTAATAGAAATTCTTAGTTTCTGAGGAAATGTGGGGGATCCACTAAAGCAGTGCTTGTAATTTGTGGATCCCCCAGGGAAAATAAAATTGTTTCATATTGTGCCTACGAAGACTTGGAAAACACAAAACATTCCCGGTATGTCATTCATTTACAGACAATGGTTGAGTTAGAGCTTTTCCTCTTAAAAAGTGCTCCTAAAATGGCGCCCCCCCCCCCCTATTTCAAATTCCTGGATCCACCACTATACATGTTAATTGCCAGGTATAGGCCTATTCATGTTCTTACGTAATAATTATCCTTTCAGCTCTCAGATTTCCAATTATTTTATTAAAATAAACTTGATTTGGGCCTGAAAAGTAACAGAAAATTGAGTTGCTTCAACACTCCCGAAGTGTACGTAGGCCTGTACCGCCACACGTGGGTGCGTGTGTGTGTGGGCGTGTTTAGCAGTATGTCCGAGGACATTTTCGGACAGAGAACAAAAAAAAAATCATGACAACAATGGTCCTCGGAAGCCGGACAATAGTCCTCGAACGTCGAACAATGAATTTGTGCTTTATTCCGTCGACTGTCCGAGGACGAGGAACAATAGAGGAACAATACTTGTCCTCGGAAGTAAAGCCATGTAAACCTGGGTGTGTGTGTGTGTGGGGGGGGGGGGGGGGTGGATGTGTGTGTGTGTGCGTGTGACTGTATCCAAGCACTACACTACGGACAGGATACAGCCACACGCGTCTCGGCTCCAACGCGAGCCTCTTGCGCCCATCATGGCGTGCTAATGAGCTGGAGATACGGAGCGAGTGGAAAAGTTACGTACACATGTATTTTCATTTTTGAGCACAAAATTAGATAGAAATAGCTGAAATGAACCCTTTCTTGGCAATCTGGAAGGCCTAAGAATAAGGACAGTGAAAATTCTATTGCGATTCGACGGCCAGTCACGGACAAAAGAGTGGTCAAACATCCAGCGTTACAGACAGACAGACAGACAGATTACACGAATTACAGTAAGGATTATAGTAAGGATAAACATAGTGCAACTTGGTGCAACTGCATGCTTATTATGCTTAAAGTAGAACACTCAAGAAAATCACAAATATGGCAATTAATGTATCACTAGAAATTGGGGAGCTTACAGATGGCAATCGTATAAGTTTTATGTCAACTGCGTATATGATGATTATAAAAACAACATAAATAAAAGCTCTTCTCAGCATGTGGAATATCCGAGGATTCGCCAGAAATATAGCGATGTTTTGATGTCGTCATACGAGGGATCGATCCTGCTTAAGCAGACGACGTCCTATAATGAATGAACGTAATTGCAATGCAATTATTTATCAAATTATAAAGAGTTTGGTACATTTAAACATGACCTTATTTCACACCATTCGAAAAGGGAAAGTGAACTGATTCTGATAACTAAAACCGTTTGATTGTAAATACACAGAAGAAGGGTCAATGATCAATGAAATAAACCCCATTTTCAAATTGAAAAGCCCTGCGAATAATAGCTGGATGGTATTCGTTCCCTCTTGAAACGCCGAACATGCCGCGGTGCAAGCAGCTGAAAATACAATGGCGTCTTATTTTGTTTACAAGTGACTGATTCCTTTATTTTTTTAACGCTGCATTTTTCATCAAAATAATACCATACACGAAGTTAAGAGTGAGGCAACAGACTAACATTAAGACTGACGCTAGTCAAGTAAGAGAAATAAGTGAAGAGGAGATGACAAAACAGGCACTGAAAAATGTGTATAATGTTATGGGACATCGTCTGCTTAGACAGGACTCGCCCCTCTTGTGTCGTCACACATCTCAGCAGCGTTCAAGGAGCTTTTCAGCTGCTATATCGGGGGCTGTATTTTACCGTTTTATAATTGATAATAATCATTAATTCAAATGTTTCCAAGCTTTAAATTTGGATAACCTTGTTTAATTTATGCCATCTATGCAATAATAAGTATTAAGCCAATATTTAAAATCATCAGTGTTCTACTTTAATATCTCTCTGAAGTGAAATAAACAGGGAAAGTTAAAAAAAAAAAAAATCGTTGTTTAGACTCTGAAGTAAAAGATACACATACATGCGTTACGTACATTGGGTATTAGTTTCAGTGTTACCGGGCACTTTAAGCCCGGCGCACACTGCACGATCTGACTATACGATGCGATTTTGGGAAAAGTTGTTATAACATTTGATATGAACCTTCAAACATGTAAAATCTTCGATATCAAAGTTCTGAATAGTAGTATGAATACTAAAATCGAAATTCCGGGCTACTGCGAGCCCCCGTGTAGGAATAAAAGCGAATTCAATTCCAAATCGTAGTGACGTCATACCAATCTTGCGATCGACTAAGATTTGAAGCCGATTTGGCCTTTACTCTAACCAGAAGAATTGCAGTTAACCAAAATTTCGATATTAGTATTCGTATCATTATTCCGAACTTAAACTGAGATAATTTGCACTTTTTAAAAACTTTCACATTTAATGCAAACTGCAATTTGTTCGAAATCGGGTCGCAGTCGGATCGTATATAGTGTGCGCCGGGCTTTAGGCATAATGCACACCCAACTGGCAAGATGAAAAATTCCTTTCAACGTATTGTTTCATAATCTGATCAGAAGTTGATTTCTACGCATATTTGCTCATATATTCCAAATACAATGTAGCCGGTATACTCAGACGTCCTATACAGAATATGCACTATAGGATACACTAAATTCTTGATATCTTTTATTAGAAAACTTTTCTGTTATTGGATGTTCACATGAACGTGTAAAATGGTTCAGATCTTATTTCAGAGGTAGGGAACAGTCTGTTCATTTTAAAGGTGCTAAATCTCCTCCATTAACTGTATAATGTTAGGCATACCACAGGGATCTATATTGTGTCCGTTATTATTTTCCATCTATGTAAATATTTTACAAGATGGTTATGTGGATATGTATATGCGGACGATACCACTTTAACTGTAAGTGGAAGTAGCGTAGCTGAGGTTGGGGTTTGAACAAAACTTTATTTCGCATGAGAAGAATTATGGGATGGATTAATCAAAACCGCCTTGTACTTAACACCGAAGAAACATGCGTAATGGCTTCGCGTGCTATTTAAAGAAATAAACATCCTTCAATGTTTATAAATGGAAAGGTACTGAAAAGAGTTAATGTCGCAAAATGTCTTGGTATATTCATTGATGAAGAACTGCATTGGTCCACACACGTTGACAAAGTAACAAAGCTATATTGCAAAGAAATGTCAGTGTAATAAAAAGAGTTAAGGATTATTAATTTTACCATTAAGATCTTTAAAGAATGATGCTGTATAATGCACTCGTGTTGCCTCCATTTGATTATTGTTCCTCACTGTGATGGTCAAATCGATATCAGAAATAAAAGGTAAACTTAAAAGTTAAAAGCTGCTAGAATACATGTAATTTCAAACAAAAGTTATGAGACTTCTTTAAGTGAATTAATTAGCAATCTCAAATGGATGCCAATTGAGAAACGATGTGACTTTCAGCTTGTTACTATGATTTTCAAGTGTACACATAATTTGGCACCATCCTATTTATAAGAAAGTTTAGTTAAAGTTAGTGACATTCATCAGTATCACCGAGGCAGCCAGATGAAGGTTTACTTTCTGTGCCAAAGTGCAAAACATAATGCTTTAAACATAGCCCCCTCGTATCTTCAGTTACTAGCATGGAATCAGTTGGACAGATCACTAAAAATGGCAAGCTCTGTGAACACATTTAAATACAATTAGGCAATGTTGAAAATATCTTACAATATCTGTTCCCAATAAGATGAAATGGCAAGAGGAATTTTATTTAGTTTCTTAGCTGAAGTTTTAGTCTCGTTCCTTATCACATTTCAACACGTTCTCGTGTAAAATCAAACGATTGGTTTGATTCGTTTACAGAACAACATGATGGTAAAATACGGTATTCATATTCATTCTTATTGCAGCTAGGAAAATTTCACTTGATGCTTTTTTATTTTGTCTTCATCCGAATCATGTCATTTGTTGTTGCCCTGATTTGCAAAAACACGTTTGATGGTTTGTTTCTTGTAGCCCCAAAATGTTGGATAACATAACGCTTTTCAAATTGAATGAATGATTTCATATCAGTCATTATCGGTAATAACCATAATTGGATTTTTACTTTTTACTTTAAGAGACACTGTACATTCTTCCTATTTTATGTATATACTTTCAAAAGTATACAGTATAATGCCATGTAGACATTAGCCTACAATTGCCACTCTCAACCCAGGTGTTATGGGTACCGGTATAGGAAGGAATTCCTTGAATGCTGTGAGCACGCGAAAGCTCTGACGTTTTAGCAAATTTGAGAGAAAAATAACGGCTCGTATACGTAGCAAACCTTGTTTTCGACGAAGAGTTAGTTCGACGCCCTGACTGCCTTTCAGTCATTATTTAGGACACAATACTGAACTTTATGTATCAGGGGTGGGTGCAGGGAGGGGGGAGTTTCCGAGCAAAGCGCGAAAACTTTGACCTTTTATAGCAAATTTGAGAGAAAAATAAAGGCTCGTAGCAAACCTTTTTAGGCGGAATGTTCGTTCGACGCCCTGACTGCTTTTCAATCATTTGGACGCAATACTGCAGTGTACGTAACAGGGGTTATTGCAGGGAGGGGGAGTTTCCCCCTTCCCGCGCGAAGTGAGAAAACTTTGCCGCTTAAGCAAATTTTGAGAGAAAGATAAGGGCTCGTAGCGCCTTTTTAAGGCTTTTTCCCCTCACTTCCCTTCGCTCTCGCTTTTTTTTTTGGGGGGGGGGGGGGCGACTGACCCCTGGCTACGCGCTTGATGACCGGCGAGGGAGCAAAGCGACCGAGCGGGGGAGGGTGTGGAAGGGGGTATCTCCCTCCCACACCAGGGACGTTTTCAAAATTCTGCCTATAAACCTTGCATTTTAGAGCATCCGAAAATGGTTTTTAATGAAAAGGAATGCACAGATCTACGGTACCCCTTAATAGAGAATAACAATGGCGAGCGATCGAATTTCCTTACTTCTAATCATTAAAGAATGTGATGGTATTTCAAGATCAAACATAATGAGTTTGGATAATTATTATTTTGAAGTTATGTATCATAATTCTTATTTATTTTATCGAAAAATATTGGGGGCATGATAATACAGGCCATTGGCGGATCCGGGGGGGGGGGCACTTCCGGCCCATGCCCCCCCCCCCCTGGAAGAAAAGTATGCATTTTGACCATAAAGGATCTGCCCTTTTGTCCATTGTGCCCCTCTTTTAGAATGAAACCCTTTATGTTGCTTGTCAGAGAATTATGGAGGAAAACTGGACCCCATAACCCCCCCCCCCACACACACACACACACACACACACACACTGATCGAATTTGGAGGTCTGGCGTAAAACAATTTTGTCGCGACCCCCCCCCCCCCCCCCGAGCGAATTTTCGAGAAGCTTGCAAGACCCCCAAAATATGGGTCTATACCTTTTCCAAAAGTTGACAAACCTGCATTTGTGTGCCCCCCTTATACTAAATCCTGGATCCGCCCCTCATACAGGCCATCCCACCCCCACCTCAAATGTTTTAGGGATATATACCCCCATCCCCTCGGGATCGACACCCATGTTACCAAATTGCCAAATATTATTATTATTATTATTTCTAAATTTTTATACATCGTTATTTTAGAATTTTAGATTTTAGAATTTAGAAAATGATTACCGTCTATACATATGATGATAAGATACTAAATGTGCATTTCGTAAAAACAAACATCAATTACGAGGATACCAAATACTTTATACGTTCGCGAAACCAGTAACGATTTATGAATGTTCTTATTCAATTTTTCATGATTTTGTTGACTATATATTATTGCTACTTAATTATATTGCTATCACTAGTATCAGGGCCTCTTGCATAGTAAACCACCGCTATTGATGATAATGAGTCAACCTGTCTATATAACAGAATGAAATAGATAAATGAATAAATAAATAAAGTAGTACTTCATATGCATAATGAACCGTATTTTGGATGTGAAGTTCTTTTTTATGCCTCTGTTTGTGTATGTATGAATTCAACCTTCTTTGTTATTTGATCTTTTCAAAAATCTTTCTTTAGTCATGCCTTGGCCTTGCTTAAGGTTTCAAGTCTTGGCCATATAGCCTTGGCCTTGGGGGGGGGGGGGGGCAATGCCTTGGCCTTGGTGTCAAAGCCTTGGCCTTGGCCTTGAGGGTTTGGGCCTTGACTAAAAATCTGTGGCTGTATAGGAGCCAAATAAAATTCCCTCAATTTGATTCCGACCCCACTGTCCCCAAAAGAACGGGACATTAAAAAAAACTTCTTCTAAGGTCCTGATTCTTTACCTTATTTTTTCTTTGAATTGGGGGGGGGGGGGGTAAGGCCATTTCGCCTCTCCCATCTCTACATACACATCGATACATTATAGTATAACTATAAATGTTATGAAACAAAACAAAATCTCTCCGGATCAGCATAATTAATATTCCAAGCTTTATTTTGAGCAAGAATAGCCTACCGTATATAAAGCGGGGTGAATAGGAACAATGATGAATACAGACAGAAATTTAAAAAAAATACTCTAATAATAATAATACCTGACATTTATAACGCGCCTTTCCCAAAGTGGCCCAAAGCGCTAGATATATATTATTACCCCGGTCATTGGATTCTGGCACGTCCGCACACAATGTATGCACATTCTCCACTCCCTGGGGAGCATTCCAACAATGTGCAGTCCAGTGACGCTCACATGCTAAGCAAACGACATTAACTTTCGCCATCCTACCGAGTACCCATTTAACACCTGGGTGGAGAGTGGCAAATGTAGATTAACGTCTCGCCAAAGGACGCTAGTGCTGCGGTGGGACTCGAACCCCGGACCTCGTGGTTCACAGTCCGGGGACTTATCCACTGATCCACAACACCTCTATATAATTTTGTTCACAGGAATGAGACAGACCTTATTATTTTTTAAAATTTATGATGACTGAAGAATTATGGCAAGTATGACAAAAGTACGACTCGTTATTTTGCCGTGTACACTAACCTTGCTCTCCGCTCGCTGGATGAGTACATAATCCTACGTGGAAGAGCGCCATCGGACGAGTGTGGTATTTGCTTCACTCATCTTTCCAAAAAATGTAATGGTACTGCAATTTTATAAATATTTTTCTTCAAGTCAAAGGGAGTTAGAGGCCGAGGTTGAAAGAAAAATGCGGTATTTTAAAAAGCTATATACCCCATAATTTGATTGACCATCAAAATATAATACTGCTTAAAGATGATAAGTTAACCCTGCATAATAACGTCGAGTAAAAAGCAATGAAAATCTTTGCTTTATAATTATTCATTCTTTATTAAGCCATACAGTATTGATGCATATAAGTTACGTCAACTACACTAAACTAATCACACAGATGTGTTGGCGGGTCCGGAATTCAAGTTGACGGGGGATTGGGGGAACAGGTCTCCGAAATAGCTTACAGGTCAGGGGAATATAAGAGAGAGAGGGGGGGGGGGGGGGGGGGGGGGGAGTTATCATGAAAAAAATCTAAAGAGATGCAGGCTCCAGCATCTTTGACAAGCCTAAAAACAACTTTTTAAAAATTTATTCGGAGTGAAGTGGGGGGGGGGGGCACAAGATTACACGTCTGTATCCATGGGATTATTTCTGTGTATTTGTTTGATTCCGGCGTGCCGGATCTGCCACTGTGATGTTGTAGTTTACATTGGCGTATCCAGAAGCTGGAATGGAAAGTTAGAAAACGTTACAAAGGGATAATTATTGAGGAATTAATTAATCATTTCCTGCAAAAACAAAATATGGAGCACCCCCCCCCCCATACCATCCATTTTTTAATTTAAACCCCAGTCGGCTAAGCACAAACAAATGTGGGACCTTTTTCTTTTTTCTCCATGGACTGAAGATTGCAGCCTTCTCCACACACTTGTTCGTTTTTTGAGTTTCACAATGCAATAAAATAATGTGCTCGTCCGCATGCTGAGCCCCGCCCCCTCCTCCCCCACTTTCAAAAACGTTCTGCGGCAATTTTTCTTCTTTAACCTTGTTAAAAAGTTTTTTTTTAATTTATTTTTTTTATTTGTGTGTTTATTAGGAATTCAACAGAAATCAGAACAAATACAAGTGATTTACATGATTAAAGACAAAATCATTGACCAAAACAAAAAACAAAAACAAAAACAAACATTAAAAATAAAGCAACTGGAACAAAATTTAAAAAAAAATTATGCACATGTAGTTAAGTTCGCAGCTGATTTGTCGAACCCCCTCCAATTCCTCTATTAAACTTGGTTACGTTATGGCCCTCCACTTGGGGTGACAGAGTGTTCTCCTTCTCTGGCCTTATCCAGAATGTTGAGTCATTTTCAACTTTTATGTCGACTCTGGACATCTGCTCATACTGTGAAAATAATTTCCTGTAAAAAAATGTGGAGTGTTTTGTTTTTGTGCTCCGTTTCCCCACTAAAAGAAATCCTTTGTTAATCAAACCCTAGTCGGCACAGCACAAAAATTCGTTTTTCTCTTTCCTTCTTCTTCTTGTTGCTTGTTGGACAATTTTCAACTAACTTGTCGCCCCGCCCCATTTACAACCCTGATAGCAGAAAGTGGTAAAAATTACGTGATAATTACGTCGTGGTTTTCGTCTTTTTTACGTCCTGTAATTACGTCAATAAGACGACAACTTGCACCAACGCAAGACGTCAAGAGGACGTCTTATTTTGACGTCATTTTGTACACTGTAAAAACTGAAGTGCTGTATATAGCACTTTTTGAGGGCGTGCATAGGGACTGCACTCAGAGTGCTATTGAATGCACACAGCGTGCTATTTCAGCACTTTCACGGGAGCTGGACCGGCTCCTTAAACTGCTAAACATTCATTAAAAAAATGATTTGGGCGAGCTTCGAACCAGGGTCCGCTGATCGAGAATTGCTGGCATTACCGCTAGACTAACTCACATTGTACGATTTAGAGCAGATCATATTGTTACATAGTGAATTTACGACACCACATAGTTCATGTTATCTACTTGACTCCCATGACTAAACTGGATTGCAAGAAGCATTCGTTAGTCCATCGGTAAACTCAGCGCCTCTCAATCAGCGGAACCTGGTTCGAGGCTCGCCACGGTCACTTTTTTTTTTTTTGCTGGTAAATTAGCACACTGCAAGTGCTATAAACAGCATTTCAGGTGCAGTCACTATACATGACCCTAAAAGTAGCACTTTAGTTTTTACAGTGTACAAGACGTAGAGATGACGTCAAAACAAGACGTCCTCTTGACGTCTTGCGTTGGTGCAAGTTGTCGTCTTATTGACGAATGAAGACGTAGAGATGACGTCAAAATAAGACGTCCTCTTGACGTCTTGCGTTGGTGCAAGTTGTCGTCTTATTGACGTAATTACAGGACGTAAAAAAGACGAAAACCACGACGTAAATATCACGTCATTTTTTAACACTTTCTGCTATCAGGGAATGGTATCGTTATGCCCCCCCCCCCCATCTCAAGGAGCATACACAGCACTGAGGGCTAGAGAGTCAACTAAAAATGTGACCTTTGACATTACATAGGCTTTACATTTGATGCATTGTGGGAGCTTTGTCCTATTTGAACAGTCAATGTTTATTCATGAGGAATGACGTTAAAACTCATCAAATACTATTCGATGAATAGCTAGTGGCTCATCTTTAGGTGGGCTTTACTTCAAGTACAGACCACCTGTTATTTCCGTTCGATTTTCTTTATTAGGCGAAGTTGGGCTGTACTTCAAGTACAGAAAACCTCTTATTTTCGTTCGATATTTCTTTCTTTCTTTCTTTCTTTTATTTATTTTTTATTTCTACCCGCTTTTTTGTGACGACAATATCTCAAATATGGCTTGTTCAAATGTATTAACATTTGGCACAATGGTAACTTTTTTTACTTAGGCATTGTACCGTGACGTCATCTAGCCGCCATTTTGTAAAAATCCTACATAAATTATACTATATATCTCAGGCAATGGAAATGAAATGCTTGAGAGAGAAATTCAGCAAGGCGATCTGAAGTGGAGATTTCTTTCAAAAGTTGAACCTTTGCAAATGCTGTTTTATACACTTTTCCTATATTGGGAGCGCAATATTTAGCAGGAGTCATGTAAATTACATGATATTGCGAGCAATGCAATTACTTTTTTTTTTCAAACTTTTTGAACCCTTTAAGCTATTTAAGAACTATACACTGGGAGAGCGAAAGTACGAGATCATGAAAGAAAATAATTATGCAACGGAGCAAAGCGACCGAGCTTTGGAAAATTTTCGCATTTCAATCCATCAAAAACTAGATTTCTAGTGCATTTACCCTGTGGATTTGGGGGCGCGTGATCCGTAAAGATTATGATTTTTCTTCATTTCCCCTATTTTGCTTTCTCTCCTTTGCGTTTTTTGCGCCCCCTCCAAGTGCTGCCCGGGGCACGTGCCTCCCTGCCCCCTAGATACACCACTGAGGGAAGAGACCGAGCGGGGTGGGATGGGTATTCCCCTCCTACATCAGGGTTTCTTTCAAAAATCTGTCTATAAAACTTGCATTTTAGAGCATCCCAAAATGGTTTTTAATGAAAAGAAGGAATGCACGGATCTACGCCAATGGACGGAACCCCTTTGCCTTAACTGAGAATAACAATGCGAGCGAACGAATTTTTTTCGATATTTTCGCATTGAAATTATGGCATTTCTTATTTCCTTACTTCTTATAAGACTGTGATGGTATTTCAAGATCAAACATCATAAGTTTGGATAATTATTAGTTTTAAGTTAATGTATCATAATTCTTATTTATTTTATCCAAAAATATTGGTGGGGGATAATACAGGCCATCAGGCCACTTCAATTTTTTTTTTTTTTGATATATACCCCCATCCCCCCGGGATCGACACCCATCGTAACAGGAGTGGTTGCAGGGAGAGGAGAGTTATTTCTCCCCTTCGCGCGCGAAGCGCGAAAACTTTGACGTTTTAGCAAATTTTGAGAGCCAGATTTTTAGTGGCTGAATAGGGGGGGGGGGGGGCATGGCCCCGCTGTGCCCCCTGTCTACGCCAGTGATGGCAATAGTACATCGACTTGGTTTCGAACCTGGGAAATCCCTGTTCACGAGACCACTTCTCTATCACTGAGCCATCGCGCCTCCTTTCTCCCTTCGAGATATCTTTTAAGATTATTATTTGCATAAAACCAAGAAATGGACGAATGTCTCGTGACCAAAATGTTTGTATAGGCAGGGAAATTTATTTCCCTGGTATAGGCGGTTCGTTTGTTTGCTTGTTTGTTTTTTCTTGTCAGATAATTTTAAGACCTGTGCCCCTAACAAAATGTCTGTCGTCGCCTTTGATCTTGAAAACCACTTATCAATCAGTTCTGAAAAAGGGGCGTCTGCATGCCTTTGGAAAGACAGGGGGAATAACACTCACACACACTCACTTTAAACAGATTTTACGAAACATAGCATTTGCTTAGAAAACTTTTGAATAATGTACTACATGATATTATTCAAGGTTTAACTTTACCACTAATTTAAAGCATGCATGCATTAATAAAGAACGATTGAGACGTAGGAGTATTTTTGAACTTTTATTGAGATTGAAGCATACAGTCACATGAGGTTGAAGTGATATGCTCTTCCTAGTTAAATGTAATGTCTGGTTCGCTTGCATCTTAAACTGAGTAGCAAGGGGCTTTAATCTTCCCTGATAGCAGAAAGTGGTAAAAATTACGTGATATTTACGTCGTGGTTTTCGTCTTTTTTACGTCCTGTAATTACGTCAATAAGACGACAACTTGCACCAACGCAAGACGTCAAGAGGACGTCTTATTTTGACGTCATCTGTACACTGCAAAAACTGAAGTGCTGAGCACTTTTTGAGGGCATGCATCAGAGTGCTATTGAATGCACACAGCGTGCTATTTCAGCACTTTCACGGGAGCTGGACCGGCTCCTTAAACTGCTAAACATCCATTAAAAAAAATGATTTGGGCGAGCTTCGAACCAGGGTCCGCTGATCGAGAATTGCTGGCATTACCGCTAGACTAACTCACATTGTACGATTTAGAGCAGATCATATTGTTACATAGTGAATTTACGACACCACATAGTTCATGTTATCTACTTGACTCCCATGACTAAACTGAATTGCAAGAAGCATTTGTTAGTCCATCGGTAACGTCGGCGCCTCTCACTCAGCGGAACCTGGTTCGAGGCTCGCCACGGTCACATTTTTTTTGCTGGTAAATTAGCACACTACAAGTGCTATAAACAGGATTTCAGGTGCAGTCACTATAGTTTTTACGGTGTACAAGACGTAAAGATGCGTCAAAATAAGACGTCCTCTTGACGTCTTGCGTTGGTGTAAGTTGTCGTCTTATTGACGTAATTACAGGACGTAAAAAAGACGGAAACCGCGACGTAAATATCACGTCATTTTTAACACTTTCTGCTATCAGGGAAGAGGAATGAAGACGTAGAGATGACGTCAAAATAAGACGTTCTCTTGACGTCTTGCGTTGGTGCAAGTTGTCGTCTTATTGACGTAATTACAAGACGTAAAAAAGACGAAAACCACGACGTAAATATCACGTCATTTTTAACACTTTCTGCTATCAGGGTTCATCCTACACATATATATTTGATGACTTTTATAAGTAACATTTTACTTCATTTTACATTTTCGATTTCAAGTCTTTTTTTTAATAACAATTACCAACCATTCTTTGAAGTAATATGGATTGTACCGGTACATGCAAATTATAATGTCAAAGTCACATGATAATAGGTTTAATATTGTATCCATACGCACAGTGTCTGTAATTCACTATTTAGTAATTTTGTTTTCGTACCCTAAAGTTGTTTTTGCATAAAGATTAATTTTTTAAAAGTGCATAGCCTTTATCTTTATTCGTTTTTTCAATACTTTGATATAGGTATGATCATTCGCAACATGATTTCACAAACAAAATAAATATAGGCCTATATCTCGTATACATAAATACATTTTTTCATAATTTCAGACAAAATGTGAATTTTTTTTTTCATTTTTCAATATATTTGTTTTTTTAATATACATTTTGTATTTTTGGGGTATTTCTATTTTGTATTTTTTTTGGCATTTTCTTTTTATATATTTTTTTTTATTTTTTAAATATTTTTTCAACTTAATACTAGATTTTTTCTACCACAACAACATCATTCTTTGAAATGATCATGACAAAAATAAATTCAATCTGCTGCGAAATTGGGTCAGCATTACGATAACATTTCAATTCCATATAATGCTTCAACGTGAGATAATCATGCTTATCATGGTTTTTTGTTTTCAGGCGATTTGTTCATTTCATCGTTGCATAGTATATTTTAATATAAGTACGTAATATACTACTACTATAAATTACTACAAATTTGTTATTTACAAAGCATTCTATATGCATGCAGTCATTGTGATTTTCCCAATATTCAAAATTTGTTTTAAGGTGGTCCAAAAGTAATTCTAGATGAAGTCGAAAATTGTTTGAGGGTTTGTTATGTGATCCAAAAGTAGCCAGTTTTCTTTTTCTTTTATTGAAATGATAATCTTAGTTTAGGTGATGTGGAGGTTCCTAGTCAGCCTTAGAAGAAGCCTTGTTCTTCGGCTTGTGCCTTCTAGCGAGCTTGAGGAACCGTCTGAGTCGCTTCTTCTTAGTCTTGGGGTCCATGGCCTAAAGTTAAGCAGAGAAGAAGAGGGAAAAGAAAGAAATTAAAATTGAACCCAAAGTGATGAATTTTTAAGGAGAGGAGGTGATGAACGAGATAATGATGTCATTAACCCGATGACTACTGAATTCTCTCATTTCTTCATTTCTATAGGCTTAATACAGGGACCACCCGGCTCCCATAGGCAAAGGGTTAATAAATGGCAGATATATAGAGGTGTGATGATACAAAAACCTTAAAAGAGAGACTATCTTAACTTACATTACTTTCTTTTTGGTATGTCTGCCATGATAACGTTAAACGATGTTTAAGAATATTCGTATGATCCTCACCAATTTTGTAACTTTTGTAGTTTGCATGATTTACGTTTAATAATTCAGCAATGAAAGTATGTTGCTTTTACGTCATTTTCTATAATAAATTATCGTACCGTGCTTTGAAACTTTTGTAAAAAACGCTTTATCATCATTAATTATGCATTTGTACAGTTCAGCCAAAATAGTGCTTACATATAACAACAAAATGGATAATGGAACAAAATAAAACCATAAATCACTAACAGTGGAAGCTCACCTTTTGAGGCTCATCAGAAGGATTGTTAACGGGGTTCAGTTCCAGGTTGTTCGGTTTGGCAAACCTCCTGTATGATGGCTCCTTCTGGGTCTTCTTTGCACGCTATATAGGTGTGGTAAGAAGAAGAAATGCAAATTTATCAAGATCACTTTACTCGCAAGATTTGGGTTAATTGCAAAAGCATCCACACTTTAAATAAGTTGCACACCTTAAAGTAATTGATGACAAAGATATGATACATATTCCCCCCCCCCCCTTTTTTTTTAGAGTACACAGATTATAGAACTAGATATTCCGTTGGCACAAACCATGGAACAATGATAGTAATTCACCTATCTGATAGAAATTCACCTTTGGAATGTCTCCTCCATCAGCAGCAGGTAGCCAGTCCTGGTCTACAGATCTTGGACCAATGGTCTGATTGGGTGGAGGTCCACGTGATTCTGGATCCTGGAGAATTATCTTGAAATTCTCCTCTTGGCTGCTACAGCTAGTGATCTCTTGAGGCTCAGGGCTAAATACAGGTTCCTGAACCTTGACAGGCTGTGCAGAGACCAATCCTGGTGAAGGCTTGGCGTGCTCAATATCCAAAGAAACAAGAGGCTCGGTGGTCCAGTTCAGGATCTTAGGTGCTGGAACAGGGAACGGTATCTTCAAAGGATCTGCAAGAGGTTTGGGAACCTGGCAACACTCGATCTTCGGCGGCTTCACAGGATCCGTGGTGCAGGCAGAAAGCTTGGGCTCAGAGGCTGCGTCCTTGATCTTGCTTGAGTCAGCTGGAATGTCAGATGAAACAGCCTTGTTGGTCACGCCCACGCTTTGAGGGAGTTGAGCAGCAGATCCAGGTCCTCTGATAGCCTTGATTGACAAAGGCTCATCAACCGATCTGACAGAGATTACTCGCACGTTCTCTTGTACGTTGGTCAGATCCCCACTTTTGGAAGCCTGCACAACAGATGTGGATTCTCCAATGGTCTTGGTCTTGAAAGGATCATCCGCTGGTCGAACGTTGATAAGTCGAACTTTCGGCATGGCTGTGGTCGGACCTCTGCCTTCCAGCACCTTAGCATCTGATCCGGATTCCCTAGTGGCCTTGGTCTTGAAAGGATCATCAACGGGTCTGACGGTGATTTGTCGGATATTGGGAATGTCGATGGCAAGACTTTTGATCTCAGGCACCATAGCATCAGATCGAGATTCTCCAGTGGCATTGGTCTGTAAAGGCTCATCAACGGGTCTGCAGGTCACTAGACGCAGTGTCTCAAGAGCCTTGGTCAGTTGAACAGCAGATCCGGGTCCTTCGATGGTCTTAATCGGAGGTAACACAGTGGAGTCGACGAATGATTTGACAGTGGGCAAAATGCTAATTTTGCTTACCTGTTACAAGAACCAATTTAAAATCCTAATTACAAATTATTTTTATGTAATAATCGTTCCACCATGATTTATTTAATTATACGTTTATATATTGTTGAAAGTTTTAAACATATCCATGCCACACTTGGAAAATTCCTTTTAGACAATGGTTATTATCCTATCTAACGAATAGATTTATATGATGTGTTAATATCAACTATATAGACGATAAAAAAGGGAGGAAAAAAAATCCTTTTATATAAATATATATATATTTCATTCTTTTTGCTCTACGGAACACTTGTAGACTTTCTATTGCCGGTCTTTCATTTTCGACTTTGAAGAAATAAAGAATTGTGCTAAAATGTACTGTTATTTCTAAATCATTATTTGAAATCAACCAACAACAAAAAACAACTAAAAAAGAATATATATACATACCCGTAGTAATATCAATATTTAATTAATAAGAATTTTGATTTGATATTAACACATGCATAATTAAGTTGTATGCACTAGTAATTAATATTGCATCAATTTCATTTGAAAACAAGTCTCTTAGAATCAAACTGAAGTACCTTGTTGACATCGTAAACCTTCACCTGCTGTGGTTCCATGAGGTATGTATCAGAGATCTTAGGGGAAGTCGGAGTGTCCTAATAAAATGTAAAACATGATACATTTCTTTATTAATGAATTGTATTTTGGTTGTATTTCTGAGCATAAGAAACACCCTTTTTCTGATTGTTTTACTAGCGATATCATATAAGGAGAAACATCGTACTGAAAAGAAGTATCGAGGGCATCTTCTTTTGTATAATTAATGTTTTAGTCTTAAGTTTTTGATGCATGTATCTGCAGATACATCAATATTCCTGATATGGTAACATTAAAAGCGTATGAAGCTAGGAGATAGATACCAGTTGCTTCTGCACAGAGAAGATGGAAAATCCTCCTTTCGGAGCAGCAAACTGGAAAGAAAAGAAAGATAGGAATTAATTGAAAGTACGATGAGATTCTTCTGTGGTGAGTGGGGTCAAAACTGCATTATCGGCAGTATTATTTGTATTTGACTTTATCACAATAGATGCTATTCGAGAAAAATTCAACAGAAGTGAGTACTTTGTATGGTTTTGAAAGAAAACATTATTTTATCTTACGCATATAATGTACATTTGAATGATGAAGTTTACAAAACTAAATGAACGAAGGAGTATTTACTGATCTTTTATCACCGGTATTTTTATGTTTTCTCTCCCATTTACATCTATCAATTAGTGGTATTTGCAAGACCTTTGTAAGTCATAAAACGATATGACTATAATTAATCAAAGGGTCGTATGTGGGAGCGTTGGGAGCGTTGAGTATTAATTTCTTTAATCAATAAGTCTTCAAATGTTTTATGTGACTACTAACAGAAAATTATACAGTCCTAGTATAAGACGTAAATATTAATGATGTTAATTTCAACATAATTTAGAATTTTACAGTCATTTATACCTTGTCGCCAGAGTAAGCCTTCTCCGACTTTTGTTCCGGTACATTTTTATCAGAGATCTTAGTAGCCAAATCATCCTTGTAAGATATAAAAAGTAAATATTAGTATTATATCTTAAGTTATGCAATGATAAAAACGTACACATGACCCTTATGGTATTGCGTTTTATAAAATCCTAGCATATCAAACAATCAGTAATTGACTTCTACATTAATGATGCACTCGCCATGCTTATATCGATACTAAAAATTAAACATCAGACATTTCAAGACAACTTCATTATATTTATAGTTTCACTTCAGTGATTTTTTTCCCCTTGAAAACAATCATATGCAAACAGATTAATATTACTAACAACGTGAAAAGAATTTTTGTTAATTGTTCTTAAAACAGTGGCTCAAATAATGTTCATACATTAAGAAGGAGGGAATTACCTGTTGCCTCTGCACCGAAAAGATAGAAAATCCACCCTTGGGAGCAACAACCTGAAAAAAGAACATACAATTAAATATGGGAATTAGCATTGAAAAGAGGCTTGATTTAATTTTGATTTCTCTTTAACGAAGTTATTAATAAGAAATTAGATACAACAGATTCTAACAATACTGTGCTCCAAGTTCATCTATATAAGTCTAAAAACACTATTTTTTTCATTACTTTAGCACAGTATGCTGCAAGACCATCACTATATACCTTTGATAATTGGGTAGTACAGTAACTTTCATAAAGTCAATGGACAATAAAGCTGATTACGTCGCAAACACTAACAGAATATATTTTATTACAAAGTGTTTTGGGGCGCTTTTTTGATATCCAGTTTATACTTTTAACGTAAGCGACTTTTCTAACATATACCGTAGATGCCGCCCGGTCTTCCTTAGGTATGTCAGTCAAGGTTGGTAGTGCCTTTGGCCAAGAGGATGTTGCAGGGTTGACCTTGATGGACGGTTTAGCAACGACTTTGGGCATGGCAACAAATCCGGTAGGCGTTGTAGATTTTGGCCGTGTCTCTGGCACGGTGACAGCAAAATGAAGAGGACGAAGCTTTTGGCCGCGCCTTGTTGCTGGCACACGACATTCGTCCCGTACCAGGTCCGTCAGGGAAGTTGTCAGTTGAAAGTCTGCCAGTGGAGGGCTGAAACATTCCATACCTACTGTTGCAGACACCGTTGGTACAACCATAGGACTGTCGCCAGTGTTAGCAACAGTCGGTGACAAAGTTGGTACAGATGGTGAGATTGGTCGGGGGAGAACAAGGCATTCATCCAAGTCCGCGTTGAAAGGCAACTGAGAAAAAGAGGAATCGTTATTATAGTCAAATAGATAAAACAAATTTATAAGCACGTCTTTGAGATTTCGAACCATTTCTTCCTCTTAATTTCTGGTCCCTTCCCGACATTTTCTTTTTACTTTGGTATGTCATTCTTTCAACAGAAAAATTGGGACGCCACTGGAATGAATGGAGCGAGGTATGGACGTACATGCACTTGGATAAATATTTCGTTGAGATTCAAACTTACCAACTTTCTAAATGTCATTATCGAGGAGAAGGGCAAACCACTTGTCCACAGTAAATTTACTGCACATAGCACTACTTGTTTTCCGTGATGTTCAATCTTTTATTTCTTTCCATTTCTTCATGTCCTTCCCTTGTTGAAAGCCCAGGTCTTCAGCTTTAATGTTCATGGGGGTGTATAGGGCACAGTGAAAACTGATTCTCTAAATTTATAAAAGGGCATAACTTTGCTGGAAGCCTATTAAAGATTAACATACCACGGGCGTCGAGAAATGCACAGGTTCATCCAGAATGGTCAAAGTCGTATCCGTTCCAGTCGCCTTCTTTCCAGTCTGGAAGATAGAATAAATATCATCCGTCGGCTGGTAGGGGTTGTCCAAGTCCTCATCGACGTCCCGGAAAGAAATCTAAACGATGATGAGGGTTAAAACAAAGATAATTACTTGATAGTTCTTATCTTCTTTTCTATCCAG
Organism: Heliocidaris erythrogramma; assembly: GCA_025617745.1. Classification (NCBI taxonomy): domain Eukaryota; kingdom Metazoa; phylum Echinodermata; class Echinoidea; order Camarodonta; family Echinometridae; genus Heliocidaris; species Heliocidaris erythrogramma. The sequence goes on from CM046867.1 coordinate 19,094,428, forward strand.
AATAATTGCTACATTGTCTAGTTTCTTTCCACTATTATTTCTTATGCTATATCTTATATTCCATTCCGCATCATATTCCCTTTTGTATACAAATTTTACGGTAAAACTTATTCCTTGGGGCATTTTAAAAATATTACCCTCGGCTCAACATTATCTTGAAATGATCATCATAATGTATAAAGATATCTCATTGGATGAAAGGAAATAATTTCCATTGTTATTACCTTGGCTGCAGGGAGATGAAAAGGGAACCGTTTGTTAAGACGGCCCGGTCTCGTGATTAACAAGAAATAGGCGTGCCCTGCAAAAGACAAGGCCAAGTCGATTCCGTTCCAGATATTCGGACTGTGAAGAAAGGAAATCATAGTAGAGTATCAAAAGAATTGAGAATATATTCATTATTTCATGAATATTTCAGCGGAATCATTCAGGGGCATGCAAATATGTGAATCAAATTAGTATAAATTCATAGCTTACTCATACTGTTATTGGTAAATTGAATAATTTCCAGTGGAAAAGTATGATTTAGGTGTGGCATGTTGATACTTACAATAGTATGGAAAACAAGCTGCTGAAAACTGCTTATCCAATAATAGCGAGCCAAATACTATAGTATTCAACACTTTTCGACACTATATACATTTTCAGCCATGCGAGGAGTAAGAAATTTTTTTTTTAATTAACAGTTTGTATTTCTAATAGGGTTGCATTCACGTTGAATAAAATCAAAAATCAAAATTGTGCAGATAGTTATAAACCCATCAGTATTCTGTATTCTGTTCTATTTCACATAAGTTCTTATATGGGGACTAAATCGAGAAAAGAATGATTTTTACCTTCGCAGAACTCGGTAGATGTCATGAAACGACAGGAGTCGATAGATGGGCTCAGTCACAAACCAAACACTAAAAAATAAAGTGAATGGTACATAGAAGAGCGCCTTTTTCGGGTAGTTCTTGATCGAAAAGAAACAACCGAACACGAAAAATATGCAGCCTGGGGGGGGGGGGGGGGGGGGGGGGGTGGAGAGAGAGAAAAAAAATAATAATAATCAGTGATCCATATTTTTCAGAACAAAACGTTCTAAAATAAATTAACGTAATTTATTATTGGTGAACTAATAGAAGGCAAATGAACGAATCCTTCAATAGAGAATAGCAAAAAAGTTATCATTATCATGTATCATTTCATGTTTCAATAGAACAACATTCTTTTGGAGCAATACGAATGATGATAATGATAAAGACATCGATAATGGAACAATATATCAATTAATAAATGTGTCTTGATAAGAATTGCTAGTATATATTGTTATAATACATGGTTGGGAGTGCGTTTGTGCGATCTGGCAACACAAAGGTTTTTATCGTGGTGTACTATACGCACGAGGCGCAAACCGAGTGTGTTGGACACCACGATAAAAAGCCTGCGAGTTGCCGGATCACACTAACGCACAAACACACAACCATGTATTAATAGTTTTATAAAACGGGTCGGCAATATGATTATGAAGTCTATAAAAATGGTTACGAACCCCATAGAAACGCCAAGAATCGCACAGTCATGGAGGCTGCCATTTGCTTTCCTGGATGACATCACATAAGCGCAGCCAACAAAAGTCATGGGCGTTTCAGTGCGCGCATGTAATCCCTGCGCTAAAATGACAATTAAACTGCGTGATTTCATTGCGTTTTAAGTTTGCACGTACCAGATGTACGCGTACGCGCAGCTCAGCCGTGCATTAGTACCTTTTTGCCATGCGTTAGTACTTTTTTTTTGCACGGTAACATGGTGTTATTTGACCAATCAGGATGGCTACATTCTTGAACCCGTTTTATAAAATATATTGAGCAAAGTGATTCTATGGTTTAAACCATGGTTTAGGTTTAAACCTCTTTTGTGAATTCGGGCCAAGGATTTCGTTCAAGCTTTACGATTGTTCTGAAATTACGGCGTCCGGGTCAATCGAGTATAATATAGTTGATTTCGAGTAATTTGTTACATACCTGCGTGATAACCTGATGAGTGCAGGTCGAAAAAGCTTCGTTACCATGTCTCTTTTTCGTGCCATATTGAAATTTTGTAGTACCAGGAAATTATTTATTTCTTATAATAGTTATTGCAACTTGCCATTGACGACAAGTTTAATGAAACAGGGCCCTGGTATGCGATAGGTCGATATTACACAAATGCAATTATTGATATGAATATCATAGGGAAAGAAGGGGCTGATTTCCACACCAGAGTTTGCATTGTTATTTTGTTACATTATTACAGTTATTCACACTCTCTTACCACAGAATTTGACGGCAATCAAACCACTTGCAGAAAGAGATGTTCTACTGACGATGATGTCTTGGGGATCAAGGAGCACACGTTGGTCGAAGAAGACTACAGCATAGCATGCCGCGTATAGCAAGCCATAGAAAATCATCTTCACCGTGCCAACCAGGCTGGCGTGAGCTCTGTATAGAGGAATCAAATAAATGTATTTAAGCATCATCTCCATCAACGTGCAACATGTCCATCATCATCATCATCATCATCATCATTACCATCTTCATCATCATCATCGCTATCATTGATTTGTTATAAGAAAACTGTAGATAATATTATGTACTATTATTTTGGGTACTTACCTAGTGATAGAAAACCCTTTCGATACAAGTAGCAAAACAGAGACGAAGATAATTGAAGACAGGCACGAGAGAATCTCAGCTGCAGAGATTAACAGTAACAGAACATTCATATTAGATTTCTTCCAAGTATAAATTCAAATGAGTTTATAAGAAAATAATGATTGTAAATTTTCTTTTTCTTTCTTCTTCTTCTCTTTCTATATTTTCTTTTCCTTACCCTTTTCATTAAAAATTTTAATTTCCTTCTACTTCTCGATAAATCCTTCATATTTTCGGTTTTGGTTTGCCTATTTTAAGTATAGTACTTCGATTTAAACGAATGATTTGTTTTTACATCATTTATCGAATGAGTTTTGGGTGCTTTTATGAATTTCAAGGCAAGAGTTCGGCTTGTTTTAAGTTTGAAGAGAGCTACATCCCACCCGTGTCTTGCAGAGTAGTCGTTTCAAGTCCAGTTCGGGCAAACCTCAATAGTTCGATGTTTAGGAGTAGGAGACACACTGTCTTGAGAAAGAGACTGCTGTAGAACAACCGGTAGGTTAGGTGGAGCAGTTTCTTCTGTAACAAGACGCCTGGAATAAGATACACAATTTGAAACAAAATAATGATAAAGTATTACTAAAATTGACATATGAACTTGAATATATTACTATAGTATACATAGGAACTCAATTTATATGTACTCATGTAATTATTTCTGCTTTCTCTCTTATTCTTTCTTAATGTTAAGTTAAAAATAATATAATTTCCCAAATGGAAATATAAAAGGACAACATGGAATCGAATATACGAACAAAATCGATATACATAGACATGAATAAAGATATGATAAAATTGCATAGATGTGAATAAAGAAATGGATTAATTTGATTATAAACCTGTTACTATAACTAAGCCATGAAAAAAAAGTTGAATATATTGAGAGGAAAAAAAGAATGATGTTAGCACTCAGATGAAATAATAGGTCAGTCCATTTAAAAACAAACCAAAAATTAACATGTAAATGGAAGTATGTATTTATGATTATCAGAAAGGTGTAGGCCTACTTCTATAATAAAGAAATATTCACATTATGAGTATTGAATATAAATACATGTACTTTTCAAGCCATGAATGAGGATACTTACATCTGAATCGAGTTGCTAGGATGGTCATAGCCAGGTATCCAAGAAAGAAAGCCAAGTCCGTTTCCATCATAACTATAAATTCGGTAGAAATATGATGTGGATTGGGGTTAAAAATGAATATACAAGTATACCAAAACGTACAGATGATCGAATGAGTATACAGATGCATTAATTTAATCTCTTTATCTCTTAAAGCATTTACTAAATAACTATAATCAGTATTTGTAAAATGAAAATGATAGATTAAGAAATATATCAAGTTGTACAACAACTGATCCACAATCAAATCATTTGATTTGTTTGTCATGTTATAGCGATGATTTAATGATAAATCTTACATTTCCGGTTCTCGGCAAATTCTTTCATTAGACCGTTCTTTCCATTGGTCATATGCACTGAATACGTGACGTTCCGTAGTCCTTTTCGGTTGCTTCGACAGTTTGTAAGGTGAACGAAGTAAGACTGTGGGCGCTGTCGGGATGCGAAATTGATGTCACCGCGACAAACCAGCCACTGAAAATGTTTTAAATTATTTGAAAAGACTAATGGATCATGGATGTACTTTACTAATTGAAGTTAATTCTCTTGCTCGTGCTCCCAGTGCTTACTCTTGCCCTTCCCCTATTATTTTTGATTGATTAACATATTCTTCTTGAGCATCATCTTCTCACAATATTAGTCACCATCAAATACCATCACCTAAATAATCCACATCACTTCTACCACCATTCACGACTTTGCCAACTTACTAATTCTTACTGACATTTTCATGAGATTAAAAACCTCTCCATGGAACTCTACCACATTCTTATATCATATCTTGCAGTTTACGTACAAAATCAAGTTTGATATCACAATCGACTCACATTAAGGCCAGCATCATCGGTCTCCATGTGACAAGCACGATCACGCTCAGAGAGTTTGATTTTGTAATCCAAGTCTGTCACGCGATCAATCTTATCCTGACAGGTCTATTGATTGATTTTTGAAAAGAAAAACATATAGCTCATCCAAATTTTCAAATCAAGAAAAAATTCTTTTTTTTTTAAAATCAAAATAAATCAAAAGATGTCTAAATATCCTATTTTCCTATACCCTGATCAATCTAAAAAATATTTCTATTTTTATCCAGAAGGTGTCCATTCTCTTGTAAATCACTATTAAGTACGAAAGGGTTTCATTAAACCATATTTCAATACTTGAAACAAGGTAATATGAGAGTGTCATACATATAAATGAGACATACGTTTCGACTATGACGTCTACTTTTATTTCTTTTTTTGTTTACAACATTACAATGACGCTAACAATATATTTTCAAGAGTTTTTAAAGGCTTGTCAATGCAGGCTATATGAGAATGAAACGATTTCATTTGAATATTATTTATTTGTATATATTTACTGAATCATTCATAACAGTAAAAAAATCATATTTAAATATATTACCAGTCTATCTCCGTGCGGTCTTATAGCTCCCCACTGTGGATAGCTTTCGTCAAATATGACGAGACGATAGCAGCATTGGTCCTATAAAAACAGCCACATTGATACTTTATTCAAACAGAATATTAGACCTCCAACAACAACAACAACAACAATAATAACACTTGGAATATACCTTAGTTTGTCGGAGGCCTAGCTAGAAAAGAAAAGGACAGAAAGAAAAATTTACAGTGGGTCTATCGATACATTATGGGGCACCGACTCACACTGGATACACCTGTGCCAGGTGGAATAAATTCCACACTTTAATGGCAAAACTAGAATTCGTGACGCTTACATATTAACGGTTATACTAAAGGAGAGCAACTACAATTCGATATCACTCTCACCATTTCCACATCAGTCAGTAGAGGTGTTGTGGTCTAGTGGATAAGTCACCGGACTGTAGATCACAAGGTACGGGGTTCAATCCCACCATGGCACTAACGTCCTTTGGCAAGACTCTAATCTACATTTGCCACTCTCCAGGTGTAAATGGGTACCTGATATGCTTGAGCGCTAGTTACTTTGGCGGCTCGGCTATAACCAGGGTAATAATAATGTCTAAGCGCCATGAGCGTCACTGCCACTATTATTATTATTAAGTGGCCACTATTATTATTATTAATATTAAAGGAGAATTAACACTAGAATATAAATGTACTTATGTTCAAAGGTGTAATATATTATTAATCATTGACCTGTATCACTTTAGAAATAAAATATCAGAAAAGGGTTTAAATCAAGACATTCTAGCACACGGTATCATCTGCTTAACACTTCATGGGGGCTGCCATTTTCTTGATGACATGGAGTTGTACATGAACCATTGGAGACCGTTCCGGTCAGGAAGTTTTTTTTAATCCACCAGCTAAATTGCTTCTATTCATTATAAAAAAGCCCCATATATGATTGGAAATACATAACAGGCGAATACATTTACTTTAAAATTTGAAATTTATAGATTTCTTTTTAAATTCTCCGGTTTCGCTAACAAGAAATCGATATCTTGGTTTTGCCTGGCAGAGCAGAACATAATTTATACAACGCGCGTTCTGACTTTTGAAGTCCATTATCTCAAAGCATGCAGGTGAATGCATAGTTTGTCAGTATTGACGCTCGGGAAAGTCATCATCCATAAATTTGAATTAATTCGCTCCGTCACGTACGTCATAGTATCAAGAAAATAGATTGATATTTAGTAAAATCGTAATTTTCAAAGAAATATAAAACACATTTTCGTTTTAGACTATATGTATATATCTGTTAAATATTTTAAATCTCAAATGGAATTTTGTATCAGGAAGAAAGACAATTTTGCATTCGGATTAAAAATATCTTTATGTACACATCAAGAAAAGACGATAAAAGACGATAAATCTTGCTGAGAAAATCCTGATTTATACCCATATATACGTAGGGCAACAAGAAGGAATAGATTACATCTTGGAATATGAGCATATTTATATTTTAAGGTTAATTCCCCTTTAAATAACACATGAAAGAATCTATGCTGATGTTTGTTCAAATAAAAGTTCATACTTACAGCAGGGTACTTGATTTCATAGTTCAGAACGTTGTCTTCCGCGTTGGTAAAGAAGAACGTGTCCAAAAACACGAAGCTCTAGAGAAAGACAAGACAAGAAAAAAAAATGCCAATACCCTAGATACGTTAAAAAAAACCCACAAAAAACACACGCATATTTTACATCGCTCTCAAAATGCTTTGAAACAGTCAATTTACTCTATTCATTTGCAATTATACAAGCAAAAATCTGTTGTTACTTTGAGTCTTAAAGGTTTAAAGTAAATTGTTGCTAAGCTGAAAAGATGAAAGAACCTATACCATCGAAACGCCTATAAATGTATTATGTATATAGCTGCTCGAAGGAATTTAGGCGAGAAAGTTTGGCATATACTTTCATCTTTTGGGGTAAATGTTACATTATCATTATACCTGCATGCAAAAGTTAAACTGTCATACATTCCTTAAAAATTTAACAACACAAAATCGCCGATCAAGCCAGTAGTATAGTTGGCTTATATAGGAATGATGTGCCATGTATTTTATAGTCATCAGTATTTCCTCTATTTATCTCTCAATCTCTCTTGACTCTCTTTCTCTCTTCATTCATCGCTCTCATGTTTTCATCTGTATTCATATATATAGGTCGTACTTTCCTGTTTCGTATTAATTTCCCCGCGCTTGATTTTGGCATCTACATTGCTTGGAACAAGCAAAATGCAGGCCAAAACCAGCACGAAGAATTTTCCAAGTTCCATTGTCGATCCTTTCAGTAAAGCAGCTTTATTCACTTGATTTAATTTGCGAATTACATAGCTGTACTCAAAGTTTAGATGTGATCGAGGATAAGCTTGAAAAAATTGTGACAAGTTTGGTAGCAACGCGCAGGTTATGTAATGCATTGCTGTGACCATAATTGAGCGCGCAGGTAGCGCAGGTAGTGACGCAATAATGCATGCGCGTATGAAAAACTGTGATTCCATAATACCGCTGTTGATGGACATGCTAAGTGAATCCTATACCAAAGGGTAGTGATATGTTTCCACAATCGGGAGGGTTCGAGAAGGGGGTATCCCTTCTATGTCTATATAAGACTCAACAATTTGGAGTATTGAAGCTTTGTATTCTAGAGAGTAGTACCTTTAAATCAAAACATGGACAGTTCAGTCGGAGAAATTAGAAATTAACACATTCAAGTTGATTTTTTTAAAATATATATTCTAAGACAGGAGAATAACCCCGAATAAAACCCCCTAGGAGGCTAGGACAACTACCTCCTGAGGTAATTATCCTATAGATAATTTCTGAGGACATAGTTTGTACTTTTAAAGAATTTAAATGTATCCCCCATCTTTTAGCGAGAGTCAATCCTAGAGTACATTGTTAAAGATCACATTGCAAGAAAATTCCATCAAAATAAATATTGGCTTAATACTTATTATTGCATAGATGGCATAAATTATACAAGGTTATCCAAATTCAACGCTTGGAAACATTTGAATTAATGATTATTATCAATTATAAAACGGTAAAATACAGCCCCCGATATAGCAGCTGAAGAGCTCCTTGAACGCTGCTGAGATGTGTGACGACACACGGACCAGTCCTGTCTAAGCAGACGATGTCCCATAACATCTTACACATTTGTCAGTGCCTGTTTTGTCATCTCCTCTTCACTTATTTCTCTTACTTGACTAGCGTCAGTCTTAATGTTAGTCTGTTACCTCACTCTTAACTTCGTGTATGGTATTATTTTGATGAAAAATGCAGCGTTAAAAAAATAAAAGAATCAGTCACTTGTAAACAAAATAAGACGCCATTGTACTTTCAGCTGCTTGCACCGGGGCATGTTCGGCGTTTCAAGAGGGAACGAATACAATCTGTGATATTATTCGGAGGGCTTTTCAATTTGAAAGTGGGGTTTATTTCATTGATCATTGACCCTTCTCCTGTGTATTTACTATCAAACGGTTTTAGTTATCAGAATCAGTTCACTTTCCCTTTTAGAATGGTGTGAAATAAGGTCATGTTAAATATACCAAACTCTTTATAATTTGATAAATAATTGCATTGCAATTACGTTCATTCATTATAGGACGTCGTCTGCTTAAGCAGGATCGATCCCATGTGTGACGACATCAAAACATCGCTATATTTCTGGCGAATCCTCGGATATTCCAGATGCTTAGAAGAGCTTTTATTTATGTTGTTTTTATAATCATCAGATACGCAGTTGACATAAAACTTATACGATTGCCATCTGTAAGCTTCCCAGTTTCTAGTGATACATTAATTGCCATATTTGTGATTTTCTTGCAATGTGATCTTTAAAGTCCTACTAGAAACTCACACGAGAACAAGAGGTTAATCTTAACAAAACTATTCTCCTTAAATAAAAAATATTTGCTCTATTTATATATTCTTAGAGAAAATGTCAAGCTGATCTTCGCACAGTTGTCAATATTTCGTTTCGGTTCTATTGTACAATATTTGTATTTGCACATCATTGACAGCATACATTTACATACGCATGGATATTTGTCCGTAAAAAGAAAAGAAAAAGAGAAATCGAACAGTTTAATTAACTCTCACACAAAATTGTAAATACAAATTGCACACGATTTGCATTTGAATATCATTAACAGCATACATGTACATACGCATCGATATTTGTTTGTAAAAAGAAAAGGAAAAGAGAGTTTAAATAACCGTCTCACACAAAAATATGAATACAAATACAATAACAACATTAGTATGTGCTAGAAATCAGACAGACCTCATAGGCAGTTTTATTAGTTATACACAAAACGTATGTATTCATTAAAAATATAGACCTTCAGTTTTCAGGCCATCATGAGATTAAAAGCAAACAAACTCAACTTAGTCGCTTTGTTTGAGATCCGTCAGTCAGTATGAAGGCAGAGACATGTCAGAGAGCAGACCACTATTCATGATTGTATATAGTGAAGAGGAACTCGCATCTTCCTAAAAGATCCCTTATAAATCTTGTAATCATTAAGGCCAGGGGCAGCTCCAGGATTTTGCATAAGGGGGGGGACACAAATGCAGGTTTGTCAACTTTTGGAAAAGGGTGACCCGTATTTTTTTGGTCTTGCCGGCTCTCGAAAAGTTCAGGGGGGTTACAATTTTTTTTTGTCAGACCTCCGATTAGTAGGGTGGGGGATATGAGGGTCCACTTTCCCTCCATAATTTTCCGACAAGCAAAAAAAAAAATGCGCCCCCGAGTGCCCAAACATATCTACGTTATTGTAAAAGCGAGGGGGCAAAGCGACCGAGCGGCAAATTTTTCAATTTTTAACCCTAAAAAACACATTTTCTTGTGCATTTTACCCAGGAAATTTTGCATTTGACCACCGCAGTTGAGCGGTAGAGAAGCTCGAATTTTATACATTGAAACGGTTTTCTATTCACTCACTTCTACAATCGGTAGCAGAACTAATGAAAACCTTATAAGCTTGAGAGAGAAATTCAGCAAGGCGATCTGAAGTGGAGATTTCTTTCCAAAGTTGAACCTTTGCAAATTCTGTTTTATACACTTTATCCCTGATAGCAGAAAGTGGTAAAAATTACGTGATATTTTTACGTCGTTGTTTTCGTCTTTTTTACGTCCTGTAATTACGTCAATATAGTCCATGGGCCAGAAACCGAAAAGGTTCCCCCCCCCCCCTTAGGCACAATTTTAAATGATGTTTTTCTGTTAGCTAGGACCCTCAGCTATCAGAATCTGCTTGTTTGCCATAAAGTTGGTGGTGGGTGTGGCCACCAGGGCCGTTACCATGGTAACGGATCAAGAAAAATATGAATTTTAGGAAAAGTCATATAATTCCAATTCACGAATCTAAAAATACTTGGTAAGCATCCTAATATATGTATTTTATGGTGCCCAATCGATTGCAACCATAATCAGAGCCATTTAAAGTCATGGGCGTGTCCAAAAATGGCCGTTACTATGGAAACGGTACCATAAAAAGCGGGTATTTTTGACAACTTTCTAAACTTATAAATATGAAATAGCCAAAAAGGTGTATGCACAAGCCTAAAGTATGTTTTTCTATTAGCTAGGACCCTCGGCTATCATAATCTGCCTATTTCATGTACAGTTGGTGGTGGGTGTGGCCTGTAGGACCGTTGCTATGGTAACACATCAAAAATACTGGTTTCTTAGAAAATACTGCATCTTTGTAATTCAGTAGCTATAAAATATATGGTAAGTATCCTATTATGTGTATTTCAAGCTGCCTGATAGATTGCAATCACAATCTGAGCCATTTAAAGTCATGGGCGTGTCAAAAAAGGCCGTTGCTATGGAAACGGTCCAACAAAAAGCTGTTATTTGTGAAAAAATCTATAACTAACCATTACAAAATAGAAAGAAAAAAGTGTCTGCACAGTCTTTGATAATGTTTTTATATTAGTTATGACCCTCAGCTATCATAATTTGCTTGTTTGACATCAAGGTGGTGGTGGGCGTGGCCGCTAGGGCCATTACCATGGTAACACATAGCGAAATACTGGAATTTAAAAAATACCGTATATTGGTCATTTAGCAGCATAAAATATATGGTAAGGCCTCTAATATATGTATTTCAAGCTTCCCCACTGACTCCAACAACAATCTGAGTCATTTGAAGTCATGGGCGTGTAAAAAAGGGCCGTTGCTATGGAAACGCTCCCACAAAATGCTGATATTTGTGGAAAATATCTATGATTTATCAATACAAAATAGAAAACAACTGTCTGCACAATCTTAAATAATGTTTTTCTGTTAGCTAGGACCTTCAGCCCTCATATTCTCCCTATTTTACATAAAGTTGGTAGTGGGCGTGACCACTAGGGTTGTTACCATGGTAACACACCAATGAATTGAATTTTAGAAAATACTATATATCTGTAATTCAACATCACAAAAACAAATTGTACCCTTATAACTATATGTATTTTGGGGTGCCCGTTTGATTGCAAATAGAATCAGAGTCATTGGAAGTCACCGTCATGTCAAAACATGGCTGTTGCTATGGAAACAGTATGATAAAAATTGAAAATTTCAACACAAGACAAAGAACAAGTGTATCTACAGTACGGTACGGCCTAAAATGGTGTTTATCTGTCAGCTATCATAATCGAAAGCTTCCTAGTAGCCACAAAGTTGGTTGTGGGTGAGACTGTCAAGGTAGCTACCATGGTAAGGCACCAAAACAACTAGAATAATAGATAATAATAAATTTATCTTACTTACCCAGGATAACTAACCATATCAGTAATATTACTGCCCTGCAACTATCATTGCCTTGTACACATTTCATACATCTGGGTCAAGCAAAACAAATGTGGGCAAAACATCTTGCCCAGGGATGTAAGCACCGATCAAGGATCGAATCCAAGAGCTCTCGTATGAGAGTGAAAGGCTTTCACCAATATACCACAGTGCTTCCACCATGTATTTGTAATGTAACGAAGTACAATGTAGGCATCGAATTATACACAATTGAAGCTGCGCCTTTAATTGCAATCAAAAGCCGGATTAGTTTAGGTCAGTCATATAAAAATATGCCGTTGCTAAAGGAAAAGAATGATAAGAAAGCTAATACTGATTTTTAAGAAAGGGATATTTATGTATCTAAATAATGAATTATAAACAAGTGCAACTGTCCTATTGGTTCAAATCCAGATCAAGGCCTCATCAATCAAGATCATGCCTGGTAGGACACTTGCTATGAGATGTTCAAATAGATATGCAAGGTTGCTGAAAATTCATTGTATTTTATAAGCCAATTCATATTGAAAAGGTACCACTGTACTTAGAGATACTCTCATCTACTGTGTTGTCGCATTACAGTATTAACTTTGACCACTTGGTAGGTGTTGTACTGTGGCTGTGAGCACCAAAAGCATATCTTTAAAATATTGGCATTTCAGAAAGTGGCATTGTTTTAGTTTAACATTATTTTAAAACAATATAACAGTATAGACATGCTAGATATCTCCATTGCAAGCAGCCTGAATGATTGCATTGAAAATGTTAATCATTTATTCCCAATGATCATATCCAAATATGGTCGCTGCTAAGGCAGATTATGATCGAGAAATCTATATTTAGAAAATAGTGGCATATTTCTGTGATTTCACAACACGAAAGATAATGTTAGTGATGATATATTTTTATAAAGTTAATTTCTGACTGTACTGCTAACTGCAATTAATGTGTCGATTTTGAGTTCACGATCATCTGTGAAATGATAACTGAGGTACATAAGTGTCCACACCCAGTTGACATGAGTGAGAGCTACTTGTATTCCACTTTGCCCCTTCAAGGAGTTCTATAAATGAATGTCATTAGGAATCAGAAGTTAGACAGCATCCTTGAGATAGAGGTACGGAACATTTTCAGCAGAATTCCTCTTGCAGCAACACCCACTACTTTGGATGAGGTTGAGGATTACCCATCAATCAGAGTTATCATGAAGAACAGATACAATAAGGCATTGACAGACTTCAGAATTACATACCAAACTATACTAAGTAAATTTGAATTCCCTCTAGGGTGAGTGAGGATTCACTCATCTTCATCCTAACCATAGAGACATTACTCAAGTATTGCAAAAATGTATTCTCTTCTAACATAGTGGTGGAGGTATAGATGACACCTACATGTATATCTCCATCTTGAGTTCTGACTTTATTCTGCCAAACCAAACCGGGGGAGGGTTGCATAATCTCCTCACCATGACCTTCTTAGCATGTGATTCAAGCCAGATAAGAGTGCCTCACCATATCAGACTTGTAAGAAAGTCAACCAAGTTTTAATAAGAGAATACTCAGTTCAAGTAAGGCTGCAGAACGTCTTAAAGCTGTAAAAGATAGATAGACAAACCCGCTGGTGTTCACTAATTTCACAATATTATGGACTTAGCCACTAAACTCTGCCAAAAATATACCCCATCCTTTATCCAACCATGCTTAAGGCAAGATAGTATTAGAGGAACAATCTCACAAACTATTGGTCATATCTCCTCTAAAGCCAAAAGAACTGCAGCTTACCTGTAAAGGGCAACCAATATGTAAACTTATAGGTCTTATGGTCCCCAACACATCAAGTCCATGGCTAATATACATGTACCCCAATCATGCAAGTCATGAGAATGCTGAGCTGCAATTGCACCACAGGCCTTCTCAGTGACACTTTTGAATACATGTACCTTCTAGCAAATATAATAAACCCCAGGCAGGTATCAACACTTTAATCCTGGACTTGATCTATGATGAGGCACCCAAAAATTCAATTCTTTGGCCCTGTTTCTGATGAAGTCCAAATCCTAGACCACCTTGGCCATGCTGTTAATCCTTAATGAACATGCAGATTTATTATGGGTAGGATTAGGGGAAAATATGCTAAATTCTATTCCAATCCTCTCAGATTTATTTCAAGTAGACAGGTTTAGCTACAGACCGACAAGTTTATCATCTTATGAATATATTAGGTTCTGTGACTGAGGTGAATCCATCTATTAAGCCTCCATTGCCTCCCTCCCAACGCCAAGGCATAGAGGTGGAAGCATAACTACTCAAGTACAGCTAACCAGTTAGGATCAGCTGTTGTTACTGCAACGGTCCCCCACATGGACACCCACATCTTGCCCGGAGCTATCCGAACACGCGAACAATTAAAAAATGTCTTTGCAACATAATTGCTGCTGTGTAATAACAAAAATCTGTCACCTTTTTTTTTAAATTACTACTAGCATGGCAACAACCCTGTTTTGACATTACTATGGCCTTAAGTGATTTGGATTATGACTGTAATAACTCTGGCAGTTTATGATATATCAAGACCAATATTTTGTGTTTTCTATTGTTGAAACAGAATATATATATGTAATTTTCAAACAATTTCCAATATTTTGATGGTGCGTTGCCATAGTAATGGGGCTGGTGCTCACACCCACCATCCGCGTCAGTTTGAGACCAAATGGATAATAAGAATTATAATCGTGTACCTGACTGTGACCTTGAAAGCACAAAAAAAAAATTGCACTCAAAAGAGCTGTTTGAAATAGATGTAATGCCTACTAAATATTTTCACGTTGTTGAATTACACATATATGTTATTTCCTATCTTATTACCATGGTAACAGCCCTAGTGGTCGCCCAGTATCCACCTTTGTGGCAGTCAGGGAGGATATGATATCCAGGGTCCTAGCTAACGTACAGGGGGAAAAAACATCATTTCAGGTTGTGGAGACCCTTACTTTATAAAGTGCATTGGATAGTTCCATATTTTTTCACTACTATTTATAAATTCACCATAACATTTCTATAGCAACAACCATGTTTTGACATGACGGTGACTTCCAATGACTCAGATTTAGCTGACAGATAAACAACATTTTAGGGTGTACATACACTTGTTCTTTGTTTTGTGTTGATTAGTTACAGAAATATTCAATTTTTATCATACTGTTTCCATAGCAACAGCCATGTTTTGACATGACGGTGCCTTCCAATGTCTCTGATTCTACTTGCAATCAAACGGGCACCCCAAAATACATATAGTTAGATGGTTACAATTTGTTTTTGTGATGTTGAATTACAGATATATAGTATTTTCTAAAATTCAATTCATTGGTGTGTTACCATGGTAACAACCCTGGTAACAACCCTAGTGGTCACGCC